>VBSM01000361.1:95980724-96042053 GCA_008086735.1 Cheirogaleus medius | reverse complement strand
AAAAAAAAAAAAAATTCCTATCCTTAGTTTGGATTTTTTGGTATGTATTATAGAAATAGAGAGACTGCAATTTTTTAAAATTTTTTTGTATTATTGATGATAAATGTGAAATTCATGTGTGATAAATGTAAATTCATATGCAATGAGTTTAGAAATATCTAAAACACTTCATCCCTTATCTATGTTTCTTTTGAGATTCTTGACTATTACATTTCTTGAGAAGTAACTTCTTTGAGAATGAATAAATAAAACTATTTATTTAATTTAGATGTTATAAATATATGGTTTTTCATTTTCTCTGACATTGTCTAATGATCAGAAAATATAATAGTAATATATTTTTATGTTTTGTAATTTATTTTATACTTTTAAAATCTTTTTCTGAAACTGTCCAATATAAGAGTCATTAAGAAACAAATTCTTTCCTAGTTGTTCACATCATACGACAGTTAAATGAATCAGTATTCATGATGACATCTCCATTATTTTTTTTTTTTTTTATTTTTTATTTTTTTTTTTTTAGAGACGGGGTCTCGCTCTTGGTCAGGCTGGTTTCGAACTCCTGACCTTGAGCTATCCACCCGCCTCGGCCTCCCAGAGTGCAACATCTCCATTATTGCTACCAAATGATTTTCAATGTTGTAAAACCACATGACCACAGAATTCCAGATAACCTCAGAACAGAGAGCCCAACTCTACCCAGAGCTCAAGCATAGCCTGTCAACATCAGTGATGGATGGTCAACAAGCTCTTTTGATTTATCTCCAATGATAGGGCCTCATTGACTGTCAGAAGCAAAAAAAAATAAAAAATTATGAACTGCTCTCTACTTTGTAGAGATTTTAGCGTAATTTAACACCGAAACAGTCTGTCGTGTATATGCTGCCTTACTGTTAAATATACCTGTAGAAAAAAAAGAGCAATTATGGAACTGTGCCTAACTTTGTGATTGCTTTCTATCACACATTTCCCATCAATAACACAGCAGTGATCTCTCTGTTTCTAACTCAAAAAA
Source organism: Cheirogaleus medius (assembly GCA_008086735.1). Taxonomy (NCBI): domain Eukaryota; kingdom Metazoa; phylum Chordata; class Mammalia; order Primates; family Cheirogaleidae; genus Cheirogaleus; species Cheirogaleus medius. Next base: position 96,041,038 of record VBSM01000361.1, on the reverse strand, counting down.
CAGCACGATACAAGAATGTCTTGTTTTTCTTAAAAACTTTTGCATTTATCACAACATGCAATCTCAAATGTTGCCAGTTTATTGTTTTCAAAGGGAGCAGCATCAGAGAAAGAGAAGAAAAATAGTTCTTACATTTTTCTGGGTTTTTTTTAAAAATTAAGTTCCCTCCCCCACTCCACTCCAGGCATACATGCTTCTAATCCTTTGTCGATTATCCCTGAGCCTCTGCCTGTGAATCTCTACTTCTTGTCACCCTCCTAATTTTCATGACCAGTGACTAATTTAAACAGATACAGCCAGTTATTTCTTTCCTTCCATCTCAGGCACCCAACCACTAATTCTTGCTATCAAAAACAAGAGACAAAGGGGAAGGAAATGCATTCTTGAGCTCACCTTATAAAGAGTTCCCTCTCATGTGCAGAAAGAAAACAGAATATACCCTGTATTTAACCAACACCTAAAATCAAATGTAGCTACAATTCACCCTTCGCTGTCCATCCCTTGATTTAGCCACATGTACAGAACATGCACTGTGCACCAAACAGCCTGCAAATCCCACCTCGACTGGCAGCAGACAACTAACCGCAGTGTTTTAGTGCCTTCTGGTGTTGGTGCCTAGAAACGCAGTTGGCATAATTTACTCCATGTTTTGCATGTGACAGATACTGATCTTATATTTGCAAGGAATTTTCTATCATAATGGACAAATACGACTGAATGTAGAAAACATTTATTAATTGTTGAAAGAAAATAAAATTTCAACAATAGCCTTTAAACCCTGCCTCATTTGAGTTCTATTCAATGTCCTTACTATTTCTCTAGGGAGAAGATTTTGAACAAATACATATACAACATACTCTCTCCAAAAATATACTAATTAAGTAAATATAGAGAATACCTTCAATTTATTTAAGAGTTCTTTTACATGTCAGTTTTTTAAAAGAAATGTTAACCATACGCAATAAAGAGATTCAAATGACCTGAATCGCTTCCTTTATTTTCGTAAAATTATTTTTTCATAGTGGGACTACTATTTCACAGATAAGAAAAAGACTCTCAGAAAATCAGCGTTAAAAATAAATAGCAAATTGGTATTAACGGATCAACACCTAAGTGGACATATAGGAATAACATTTGTCGGGTGTTGGGCGGGTGGGAGGGAGGAGGAAGGGATGGATATATACAAACATAATGAGTAAGATGTGCAACGTATGGGGGATGGTCATGCTTGAGGCTCTGCCTCCAGGGGGGAGGGGGGCATGGGCAATATACACAACCGTAATATTTGTACACTCATAATATGCTGAAATTAAATAAATAAATAAATAAATACTAAAATAAAAGTAACCTGAAAGTGATTTGATTTTCTCTTTCACAGGATTGTTGTGTCCGAATGAACATTTTTATGCTATGAAAAGAGATAGGAGAATTGATCAAAAGCAAGGCTAGAACTAAACAGGCTGCACTTACATAAAAGAGCAAAGTAAACATCTCATAGAACAGTCAGGGTCCATTTAGCAAATGAATTTTTCCAGTACACTAAGGAGTAGCCTTAAGAAACCCCTAAACAACAGTCATTTATCCACCCTTCTCATGTGTCCGTAGGACCATACCCCATGTAAAAATTAAAGTCCTAAGCAGGAAGGAAGATACCAATTACAAGCAAACCAATTTCTCCTGAAAGATATTTTAAAACATTTAAAACCTTCCATAATGTAAAAATTATCCAAGCCAACAAGCTACAGAAAGAAAATAATTAAATGCAGCAGGACTGTCCAGAATCCAATTGTTAATGAATTTGAGAAACGTGGACAATTTTAATATCCCTAGGCATTATGTCCTATTTCACCAGTACAATAACTTATATTTACCAAGTAAAATGGGCATAATAATAATATACTCACAGATGTGCTAGGGAAGACCATTCTTAACTTTCTCTAGTGAGCAGTTTGAATTAAAATTGAACTTTTTTAAATTCAAAGGTTAAAAAATAAAAGCATCTTGAATGGAAGACCTAAAGTATCACATTTGTTTAGGTTTTAATCAAGGAAAGAACAAAGAAATTTTTACAAATTCTTTATTTAAAATAATGTAAGTTTTAGTTACTTTTAATGTGCAACCATTTTCTGAAAGTAATTACACCTTAAATTAGGTTCCAGTCCAGATGGCACCTGGGTGCAATGGAAGGTTTACGCACAATTGTGGCAGGAGGGGCTTTGCCCTCGGGTCTGTGTGCAGGATGCTGTCTTGTGCTCTCAGTCTCCCCTTGCCCTTGCAAGATGATAGTCCTTTCCTGCCTCATCACTGGCAATCTGGGACATCCCCTCCTGAAGTCAAGAGTTGGGGAAGCTAGTGGTCTCCTCTTTCAATAAGCTCAGAGCCTACTGCCCTCTTCCTGAATCAGCGCAGGATGATTTTGGCCATATCCTCATTTCGGCTTCTGTCTAGGCAGTGTGCCTTTGTCCCTGTTCTGAAATCATACTGCCCCTTTCTGCAGAAGCCTTACACAATAGGTCTGAAGGTTCCAAACTCAGCTTCTTTCCCTACCCTAATGGGAATTTCTAACCCTCCAGTGGGCCACATAGGAGCTTAGAAAGAATAGGCATGGAGAAGTATTGCTTCTATTCTTTTTTTTTTTTTTGTCTGAACGTGCTATCACCACTTCTCAACTACTATGGTCTCCCTATTGCACACTATAAAGTGACCTCTCCCCAGATTCCCAACGTGAAACTAAGTATAGCCCCTTGTTATCAGCTGTATGGATTCTCTTCACCCTTCTGTTTATCCCATGAGAGATTTTTACACTGTCTTTCTGAATGATAGTAACTTCCCATACATCATAATCTTCTTCTACCCCAGGATCTCACACACACACACACACACACACACCACCCCATCATTCACTAGAGCTAAAAATAGTGTACAATATGTATGGAAAGGAATCGAATCACCAAGAAAAGCATGGAGAATTATTTCTTGAATGTCTGTTCAAGTAAAAGCATTGCCTTGACACTCCTACTTATGTGTAGGGTTCTACACATACATGGAGCTGTAAGGAAGACAAAGCTATCCTTTTTTATTATCTTATTTCTTTTATTGATTAATTTCTTGCAAATTCAAAATTTCAACTGTGGTCATACCTATGAGTAAAAATGCAAGACCATTACTTTGGCCCCTTTCTAACAGATATTCTCTAACTGTTGGTTCAACCTCAATGTTGTGTTGGCATACAGAACCTAATTTATATTTATGAAAACTGTCTAGCTCTTTCTTTGCACTCAAAGTAAAGGATTAATTATATTTAGTGATACAACATTGCATTTTTATTTATTTGGATTTCTATTTTACTTCAAGGTCTTCTTCATTCATTGCAGAATAATAGTAGTCATTCATATTTACAGGAGATCTAGATACCTTATTTGAATATATTTTTAAAAAGTTTTTAGTGTATCAGTGTTATGAACCAGACCATGTCTTGGGAGATATATTTAAAGGCTTCTGTTTAGATGATAAAATACAATGTTCATTTCCATGTTACAGTACTATCTCATATGTTATTCCAGTTTAGAAGGAAACAGGTGGTTATAAGAAATTTCAAACTTCAAGAAGCTTCTAGTTGGCTGGTCTCATGTTCAAATATAATGTCTGAAGCGGCTCCTTGCAATGTGCACCTCCATGTTCCAACAATATGCAATGAGATGCAGGATCGGAGAAACAAAACATACTGTGCTATGTGGAGCTCAAAGGCATAGCCTGCATTGCTGGAAGCAGAACTGCTCTGTATTTCACCAGTTACATAAGGTCACAAGTGGAAGCCTGGCATAAGAGGCACCGCAATTCAGGTATCTTCATCAAGTTTAGTATCTTGTATAGATTAGCTTTCTGTGGTCCCTGGACCAGCAGCCTTTAATCTGGATCTGCCTAGATAACTGGATTACTTGTCTCCTAGGTAGTTTCTTTGGCTCTAGCTCAATTCTCTTCCAATACATACTCCAAACAACTTCCAGAGTGCTTTTTCTAAAATAAAAATCTAGTCAGACAGATCAAATTCCTATAGCTTTAAAGATAGAGTTTAAAGCTCTCATATTGGTTTACAAGGCTCTTTGTTCTCTATCTCTTCATTTTCAGTGACACTTGATTTTGCTCATCATTCTGAATCCATTTGTCTACATCCTTGATGCTCAAGGTCTGTGGAACAGCAGTATCTACTGACTCATGCAGATCGACTGAACTAGAATCTAGCTTAACAAATTCCTTAAGTAATTCTTAGGCACATTAAATTCTGGAAAGCAATGACCTACATGATATTAATATATCAACTATCTATGTGTATTTCGTACCTATGGAACACTCAGATGAGTGCTCTGTTGGAGGTGGGGCTGATTTGATGATGGTTCATTTACTGGTGCAGCAAAATAGATATAAATCTATAAAGTTTTTCTTTGTCCGTGAAATATCTCAAAACATTAGCAAGACATATTTCATGAAACTGAGCCTGACTAAACCGTCATATTTTCAGAATTTGACATGTATATTCCCAGAGATCTTTTTTAGCCAAAAAGCCGCATTATGATGAGTGCCAAACTCTGCACTTACTCCTGCAGTTGAACAGCAGCAAGATCAAGGGCTCTCTCCCCAGCTGAAGGCGACAATATGCAAGACATTTCCTTTCTAACCCTTTGTTTTTATCTTTCTCTAAGCCTCAGAAAATAAAGCAAGACCAGCAAGACCAATCAGCTGGATGTAGCAAGGGACAGTATGCAGCCACATGCTCCTTAACTTCTAAAAATTCATTTTCTAAATAAGGTACAGGATAAAATGCCACAGGAAATCTTTACACATTAGGAAATTGGTTTAAGACCTTAGAAGCGCTAGGCACATGGTATCCTCTCAACAAAACATGAAAAAGGAGATTTTATTAAAGAATTAATAGAAAAAATGTTCATATTAATTATATCAGTATTTATCATCTGAAAAGGTATTCCTGTAGATATACATTTTTATTTTTAAAATATATTTTAAAATATTGTCTTCTTTTTAAATAATTTGTCCTTTAGATAGATTTAAAACCACATATGCAAATTATTGTGCTTTAAATTATTATCTCCCTTACCGTTTAGTAATTTTGATTTATCTCTTTAGTTTAAATAGATCTTCTGCTAATAATTTTTTAATAATTCCTTTTAAGGAAAACAATAGCAGACATCCAAGAAATAAGAAAATGTATAAAATGAACATATTTTACCCAAAAATTTGAAATGAAGGAGATTAATTTGGCTATATATTAATATAAACTTCTTTAGTCATCTGGAGTTTACTTTTGTGAAAGAAGTCTGACACAAGCTAATTTTTATTTTATTTATAATAAATCATTTTGTATTCTTCTCTTTTTTTCCTGCTCAAATGCCCTTCTCCTTAATTAGGTGTTCCCAAACTTCCTTGGTTCATAGCACCCTTAGATAATTTAATATTACTTAATAACCACCCTTGTATTATTCCATAATCACAATTACATAATAAATAGAATGTATGTGCCTGCCGGCCACAGCACAACTTCTCAAACCTTGTAATCAGGTTGGACACCTCCAGCCTCATTTTTTGTTACACATTGATTTTCACATCGTATGTGCTTTTCTTTCTTTTTTTTTTTTATTTCAGCAAATTATGGAGGTACAAATGTTTAGGTTACGTGTGTTGCCTTCCCCCCCTCGCCCCCCCTGGAGTCAGAGCTTCAAGTGTGTCCATCCCCCAGATGGTTCGCATCGCACTCTTTATGTATGTATAGACCCATCCCCTCCTCCCCTCTCCCATCTGCCCGACACCCAATAAATGTTATTCCTATATGTCCACTTAGGTGTTGATCAGTGAAACCAGTTTGAGCACTCACCAAAAATCCAGTTTCACAAATATATAACATCATTAAAAGAAATGTAGTACAAGCCAAAATTGAAATTATGAACTACCTTAAGCTAGTAATTTACATCTATATGAAAGATGTCCTTTATCCTTGTATTTCCCTCCAAAATTTAAAATATCCCCTTGTGCCCCTGTGAATTTATGGTGGTACCCCAAGGAATTTTGGTACACAGTTAAGAAACCACAGTATCCTTTCTTTAATCTTGAAATTATACAATATTATGATACTAAATGAAAGTATTGGTCTCATAATTAAATATGTTTGCTTATAAGGATCCATTTTTCTGTGTAATCCTTGTAGTTTAGATGAATCCTCTACATATTTTTAAATACTTATTGTTATATTTTTCCTATCAAAAAATGTACCCAACATTTACATGTTGGATCCTCATTCTCTGTCTCTCAAGTCTCACATCTCCTCCCTCCCTTCTTTAAATCAGTTTTTATTTCCCTCCACATTCTGAAAAAGAACCTGAAGTTATTCTTTCATATTACTCTTTGAATTTCTACAATGTCAGTTCTACCTATTGTTGCTCGAGGTATGTATTAGTCTGCTAGGGCTGCCATATTAAAATACCACAGATTGGGTGGCAGAGATGGGGGGAGGTGGGGGAGATGGGATCCCTAACCTAATATTCTTTATGAAAGCATTAGATGCTTTTGTTACATTTTTAATATGCAACCACTTCTTCACCTGAGGAAAACTAGAATGAAATGCAGTCTAAAATATTTTGCACTGAATTGTAATTTCTTCATTAGTTTAGTCTGGAAACTGGTCTGTTTTAATAACAGAAGTTTATTTTCTCACAGTTCTGGAGGCTGGAATTCCAAAATCAAACTGCTGGCAGGGTTGGTTTCTTGTGAAGCTGTTATCAAACCAGGTTCATTCTTCCCACATGGTACAAGCCAGTCACTGACATGATGGGTTTTGCAAAAGAGGAAGAGTTTATTCATAAGGCAGCCAAGCAAGGAGGCAGGAGAACAGGTCTCAACTCTGCCTCCCTGAAGTTAAGGCTTAGGGATATTTATGGGCTAGAGAAGCAGGGTGGTCTAAGGTGTGGGGAAATGTGGTTGGCAGTGAAGAAGCATGAAGTAATCAGTGATCTACACATACATGGTGGGGGTTCATGGCATTTCCTAGGACATAGGTTCAGAAAATGGCAACATTAGCATGATCTGAGGGTGAAGTTTTGGGCCTTCTGATGTCAAAAGGCCACCTCTCGGGCATTTGGGCAGGTTCAGCTGAAGGGTCAGTGAGCTTAACCTGTTTGCACTTAGACAGGAACTACTCTAAGTTCTTGAAAAACAACTGAAGCACGCGTTACCATGGTGACTGATAAATGTTATCTATAAGGTTGCCTGTGAGGTTTAAGTTACAGCGTTCAATGGTATGGCTTTTAGCTTCATGGAAAAAAATAAAATAAAATAACAAAAAGCAAGCTACCAAAAGCAAGCAGGGAAGGCTAAGTTTACCAAACCTAATCAGATTAACCCCTCTGTTTCAAAGCCTCTCTGCTTGGCTTACAGTCGGCCATCTTCTCACCGTGTCCTGACATGGCCTTTGTTCTGTGTGTGCTCACTCTGGCCACATCTTCATCTTCTTTGAGAACACCAGGTACATTGGATTAAGACCCACCTACGACCTCATCCAACCTTTATTATCTCCTTAAAGACTCTATCTCCAAATATAGTAACATTTGGCATTAGAGCCTCAACATGTAAATATTGAGGGCATCCGATTCAGTCCATAACAAGATGCACATGTAAACTCTGTAAGTATATTAATTTAAATGCAGACGTTTTTTCATCTCATTCACTTTTTTCTTTAACTTTATATATGCCTCTTAGCTCCTTTTTCATCTGTATGTTGTTTTTTCACCTTGTCTTTTATTTCTTATTTCCTATAGTCTATGCTTTTCTGAATTAAGTTGGCAGGAATAAAACGCACCTTCTAAATTGTAGTACTAAAACTTTTTCCAAAGAATACCCTTTCTCTGCTATGATCTTTACCCTCATGTTACAGAATCTCTCCATCAGACCCACTTTGTCGGTTTTACTGCTGCTCTGTTGCCTTAGTTTTCTGTATGTAGAAAATTAAGACACCATTTCCAGTTTTTGTTCATAAACAAAATAAAAGTTCTATGAATTATCCATGGTTCTCTTCACTGTTCACCTGGTTGCTTTCTTTGGGTCAGAGACCTGGCTGATGTTCATTGACTCTAATGAGCCTTTCAGCACTTTAGAATCTTTTATTGAGTGTGAAACTGTAGAACTGAGAAGGGATCTAATAATTTCCATTATTTGGTCAACTGATTGTGATAATTGGATTTTATTTCTGAAGTCAGAAATAGTTCAGTTACTTTTCTTTCCAAAAAGGTGTGTATGAAAAAAAACAAAAAATCAGAATGCACCTCCTTCATGAATTTTCTAGATCTATCCCTTTATCTTCTGATTTTATATCTGGTATAAAGTATCTTATCATACCTTGTATCAATGAAAACTGAAGTTCCAGAATCATACCTGTTTATCAAACAGGTATGAATGGAGGAAGAAAGGTAATGAATATGCATGGCTGGCTGTTTAGGAGAAACTATTTCTCTTGCTCTGGTATATACAAGCAGTGTCTACAGTATAGGTAAGCACCTGCCATTGATGTTAGGAAGACCAAAGAATCTGCCAGTGGCTTGAAATCCACAGGCTTTGAGATCAATCATATAAATATTAATATATTCTCAATTTAACAGGAGAAAGATGAATACTCAATCGTCCCTATGTCAGGATAAAAATTACTAACCTGTAAATGCTCCCAGCCTTCTTTATTATCTACCCTCAAAAAAAGATGCTCCACCTTGTTTCATTTTGGTCTCTTTTTACCCCGTCTGCTTTATGGAGGACCCTTCTTACTAGAGACCTGGTATTTTGGCATTTGTGAGGGTGAATTAGAGGAAGGAAAGAGGGTATGAGGAAAATGTGAGACACACACAGACGACTGTTGCAGAAAAGTTGTGAAGTCGTGCAGTGGAGCGTGGTGAGCATCAGAGCAGCTTCGGGGTGAGTCAGGTGGTGGGAAAAGAAATGCAGGGGATTTTAAGTCCTGTTGGGGACCAAGTGTCCCCTTCTTTGTGTTATTTTGAAATTGCTCTTGGTTTCCAGAACATTTTCCTTCAAGAGTGGGGTTCAGTCACCCAGGTCAACATTTCAAATGTCATATTCTATGGTGGTAATGGGGATTTTGAAGCCAATGTGTCGTATCCAGGTAGATTTCACATGCAAACATCACCCTCAATCTGAGTTGCTTATGTATTTTCACCAAGTCTCCCTAAATTCTGAAGAAAGGAATGAGGGAAAAATCTGGACCCAGCATGAGCAGGGATTGTTTTTGGAATGCCACCAGAAAATAAAAGGGAGAGTGTGGGACCATGCTGAGATTGGAATTTCACTTTGGAGGAATGCACAGTTTGGTACTGGATGTTCCAGGCAGAAAACCAGATTTGTGCAATGTTATACCAGTTAACTCAATTGAGAAAATGTTTTAAACTGTTTAGTAAGTACTGATCAGGAACTCAACTCTTAAGTGGACACCAAATTTCTTATAAAGATGCCAGACCTACTAGGGCTGGTGCAAAGGTTCAGCCTGGCTCAACCTGCTAAAGTCTGGTGACCATATAATTCCTGGGGGATTCTCTGTCTGAAACCCCTGAGACAAGCTACTTGTAGCAAGAAAATTGAGGCATTCATTGGAAATAATTGGTAGAGTTTAGAAAGAAGGTCTTTGACATCAAGTTAAATCCTGTCACAAAGACAGTAAGTAAATGAAAAAAAAATCTCACAATCAGATAAAACTTTACTAAGTTTTGCACTCAAAAGAAGGTTCTTTCTGGATTCAAAGCCATAGAGGCTGCTGTTTCTGTTCAAGCCTGGTCTAGCTGTGAGGGACGACAGCTGCAATGGCGATGCTAAACTCAAAAGCAAATGCTAGTGACCCAGGAAACAGTACTCTGGCTTCGTGTTTCACCAAGAAAAAGTTCACGTGTTGTCTGCCAGCTTTCTATTAGTTGAGATGAGGTTTGACTACACCTATCAATTTTTTTAAAAAAAATGTATAATATTGGCTTAAACAAGATACAATTGTATTTCTCTTGTACGTCTAAAAAAAAGTCTAAAATAAGGCAATGCAGACTGGTATTGGTTACTCCACAGTAACTTCAGGAATGGTCCCCTCAGGCCTGTTGGAGGCAGCAAAGTGGAAGAAAGGGAGAAGGAACACACAATCTTTGTGTCTATGTCATGGCCCCTTCATTTATCTCCCATTGGGCTGGAACTTCATTAAAGGGCTATATCTAGCTGCAAGGAAAAGCAAGAAGGAAGAAAAGGTAATTTGTTGTTGGTACATTTTCATTCCATTATTGAAGTTATGTTAGCAAAGAGGAAGGTAAGAAAGAACACTAGTATAAAAAATACTAGTTATTTCAATTATAGGCTCCGAAGAATATAAAATATGAAATAAATCAAAAATTAATATGCAATTCTGGTCTTTATATGTGCCAAGGAGAAAAGGAAGGCCCCTGTGGTGACTAAAGGAGACAAGAATCAGCTAGTAGCCCCCCAAAGTCCTCAAGTCCTAGTGTCCTCAGTTAACCAGGGGCACCACATGGGACACCTCTCTTCATGTTCAAGCACTTAGATAGATTGTGTTTTGCTTTACAAAAAAAATGTGATCAAACACATCGCTTTGTTTGTTTTTTCTGTATACAAACAATTACTCGACATTCCAAAAGATATAGCTTGAGCTCCATTTTTAATGCTTTATAATATTTAATAAAATAGAGTGCAAATTATTCCATTTTAATATAGATGAATATCCAGATTGCTTCCAGTTTTTTGTCAATTTCTTCCTAATTATGTTATTATGTATTATTTTATTTTTATAGAATAGATTCTTAAAAATGTGATTGCTGGGCCAAAGATGTCAAGTGTGAAGGTCTGAGATTTCCACCCTTCTTGCAAGCTAACAAGGTCACCTGCCACAATTTTATGGATGTTGGCAGAAGACATGAGACAATAGCAATAGCATTTGCCCTAGTTCCCCAAGTCCCAATTTTCACAGGGTGATGTGAAGAGGGCCAGGCACACACAGTGGGTCAGGTTATAACAGGAACCTGAACTTAAGGAACCCAAATCTCTCATCTTATAATCAGCAGTAAACACACCTGCTCTTTGCTCCAGCAGGAGACCCTATCTCTGTCTTCCAAGGTTCCTTGCTACACAAATGTCCTTGAAAAGAGAGCTTGGAACAAAGGCAAACAGTGCCTCTGCTTTCAAGAAATATGAGAGACCCATAAAAAATTCTCTCCCAAAAAAAGTGCATGTATATTTTTATTATAGTAACTATTGCCAAATTGTTTTCCAAAGAAAGCTGGAGGTATTCATATCCTGTAATATTTGCAGAAGCTGGTTTCCCTGTATTCCACCAGCATTGGTGTTATACATTCCTTCCATTTTGGTTGAAGGGTAAAAATGACATTTAATAGTTGCTTTAATTTTATTTCTTTGACTACTTTTGAATTATGTACATTTTCATGATTTTATTATGTATTTATATTTTTTGTTTTTTCATGTATATTTATATTATTTGCTTTTTACTATAGGATTATTTGTTTTCTATTTTTTAATGTAAATTTCTAGGAAATATTTATGCTAAAGCTAATAAATATCTGTTACAAAAATTTTTTCTAAGTTTTTTTTAACTTTGTTTAACTGACTTTTGCCATATAAATTTTAAAATTTGGAGTAGTCAAAATTTTTCTTCCTTAATTTCTTTCTTCTTCCAATAAAATCATATATAAGTAGTCTTATAAATTTTCCTCTATATTTTTTATCATTTCATTTTTTATATCTAAACTTTTACTCTAACCAGGATTTATTTTTGCATGTAGTATAAGCTGTGAGTCTATCTCTGATCTTGTCAAGAAATGGCCAGTTATGGTAACATCATTTACTTAATAAACTATCCTTGTACAACTGAATTACAAATACCAACTTTGTCATATCTTAAATTCTCACATATACTTGTATCTACTACTGGTCTCTATACTCTGTTCTATTGGTATAGTTAATTTGTGTATAAATATTATATAATCCATAGTAAGAAAACATAATCCATAGTAAGAAAAGTTCCCCAATCCAGTGGCAAGCAGGTAAGTAATTAACTGACTCTTTAAAGCCCTGACTTGTAACATTTGCCTATTTCCATAGTACAACTACTCTCATCATATCTGATTTAAGGCTACCAAAATGATGTCACTTTGCACTGAGAAAAAAGACACAATTAGCACTTGTAGTTTTCAAAGAAAATAAGTACCTATTCTTTGAAAGTTTGTAATAATTTATCTATAAAATTGTCCTTTCCATGTGTTACCTTTTGTCTTTTTTGTTCACATGAATATATGTTTGTGTGGATGTAAAGATTTTAACTAATAATTTAGTTTCTTTAATGATATAAGATGATTCAGCTTTCTACTTCTTCCTGATTCAATTTTGGTAATATTTTTTCTATAAATATGTTCACTTACCCTAAGTTTTCAGATTCCAGCCAATAGTTATTATAATATTTTGTTATCCTTTAAATATGCACTGTATCTAAATTATGGTCCCTTAATCATTCCTTAAAAAATATTTCTTACTTCTTTATTATCTTCATTAATCTGGCCAAAAGTTTGTTAAAATAATTTTTCTTCAAAAGATTCTTTTACTTTTTAATCCTATCAAGTATGACTTTATCATTATTTCTTTTGTATTTTTTCTATCCTTAATAAGTCTTTTCCTAAAATAAGCATTTAAGGCTATAATATTTTGTATAAGTACTGCTTTAGCTGTCCCCATAAGCTTTGATATATATTTTTACTTTCATTTAGTTCAAAACATTTTCCAAATTCTGAAATTATTTTTGAGTCATGGTTAGTTTTAATGTTTTAACTTCACAATGCACACAGTTAAAAGTAAGTTTTTCTTAATGATTTCTAACTAAATTTCAGTCCTTGCAGATCTTGCCAGGGATTTCTCTGTTCTGCATAGTTTCTTAATGTGAGCAGTGCATGTTCCAGCTGTCCTCCTGGGACTCGCTCTCAGGCTCAAGGTTCTGGAGTCCATCCCACATCCTCTCAGTACTGGGGTTCCTCTTGTCTCAGGACACTGCCTTTTATGAGATCCTCAGAGCTCGTTACCTTCCGTGCCATGCACTTACCATCTTGGCTAACTCAGCTTTAGTCAAAAGAGGAGAGAGGTCAACAACTGGGGAAGACTGCAGTTGCAACTTTTTGCATCGCATGGATGTATGAGTTCTAAACGTGCTCACACTGTGGATGAGGGAAGCTTTAAATGAGATAAGACTGGGACTGTGATATTAGAAAAATTATGTGATTATTAAACTACACCAAAATCATCTAAAAATGACCAAAAAAATGAGATTGCCTGCTCAAGATTTTGTCTATGGGCTAGAAAATAACTCATGGATCAGGACTGAAAGGGAGAGAAATAAACTCTCTAGAGTTTAAGCAACTATAGGATATCCGGGGGAGGGGGGAATATATATATATATATATACACACACATGTACCTAAAGAGTTACAGAATGAGAATTTTCTTGTTCTTAGAATTTTAGCTAAACCTCAAATCAAGGACAATAGATAGGAATTCTGCATTTTAAAGAGAGCAACCAAGAAACTACCAGACCTCTCTCTCCAGGGATTGCCCAGAGGTGATAACAGGTTGTCACCCTGTCCAGCCCATATCTGCAGAAGATTGGGGTATATTTAGAAGAATGAATCTGTGAGGGTAGTAGGTTGCTAGCTTATGGATGAAGAAAAGAAGAAAGGTGTTACCCCTACCTCCAAGTGAGCTCCAAAAGAGAACACTCCAAGAGATCTGCTCACAGAGATTGATTGACCTTTTCTGCAAGAAGAAGTAAACACCTCCCTCCCTGGCTTGATGTTTGTTGAGCTGCTGAAAAGTTTCATTCCACATCAGTGCATCAAAAAAGCAATTGATAAAAGAGTTCTTAAGAGAGCTCAACTTGCATGTCCTGGATGTTGAGAAATTACATTAACCAGGGAAGAAAGGGAAACTCAGAAGCCTCAAAGTGGTAGGAAAGTGAAAGTGAAAAGCAAAACGTAGAAGAACAAATACACTTTCTCCCACCCTTATTCCCTGAAGGCCCACTAATGGTAAGTGTGGCCTGAGCCTGAAAGAGGGAGAAGTTTTACAGTGGATGTGAGCTTGAACTTGTAAATTGAACTTGATTGGAACCCTCAATATCTGAATGTGGATGGATTTTCCTGTGATACTATTTTAAAATGGGAAAGGGAGATGTGCAGAAAATGATTGAGGGCAAAAAGAAAAATACATCTGCCCTTTATATCTTTTTTAGTTTAGTCCATTCAGTAAAATGCAAAACAATATAAATTTAGATAGACAATAGATACACAATTTAACATAACTAAAGTATGAATTATCGTGTAAATATTCTTATATCAGTAATTTTTAATTTATTTCTGATTTTTGTATGTTTAAATATGAATATGAATTTTATTAATTGATTTCCTAATGTTGAACTATTTTATCAGAATGGGTGCATTCAGGTTGTAATATTATTTCAATATGTTGAACACACTGTTTGTTATAATAATATCTGGAGGTTTTTACATTAATATTTATAATTAAACTGGACTGTAGTTTTCTTTTGTTTATGTTACCTTATTTTTAGGTTTTGCTATCAATCTTATCTAATTTTATAAAAATATTTTGAAATGTTCATTTTTTACATTTCTAAAATAATTTTTAAAACACTGCCATCACGGATTATTGCTCCTTTGTAAAAATAATTTTTCTATAGTATCAGTTTCTTTATACTTTCTGTATATTCTGTGGGCAATTTGGTCATTCGTATTGCAAAAATGCAATGCTAAATTGACAAACCCACCAAAATATGGTAGTTTTTAACATAGGTCTTGGTAATTGACGAATCAGTCACGTTTCAAAAGATAAAGAAGATCTTAACAATTACCAATGTTTCAGACTTCACAACATAAAGCCTGCAAATGCCTAGATTATAACAGCACTCAGGGATAAAATGACATTTGCTCACCTTCCTGATCCTTCTGCCTGTATATCCACACACCCACAAAAGGTGGTCAACAGTGGCGCCTGCCTCTTGACTGAAAGCAGGAAACATCAGCAAATGATTCCACCAGGGGATTGCCGAAGAACATTTGAGAATAACCCACCCTTGTAAAAGTGATTTGAGAGGACACCAACTCCTCTGCAGTGCAATTCTGCAACTGCTATGAGACTGTTACCCAGTTTTCCCAATGCACAATAATAGAACACATAGTAGCTATAAAGCAGAGGAGCTGAAATGGACTTGGGATGAGAAAGTAGAAAACTTCCACTGCAAGCACATCCTCTTGATAAGGGCAGTGCTGCGCCTCCAACTGCCAAATTATGACCACTTCCTGGCACTGAGCCCTGGCTGCTCATCCCCTTATAGTCACATCTTCGCTCCAAGCAGCACTGTTCAGTGAGATCCCTTTCCAAGATAACCTCATGCTCTCTTCCTTTCACAGGATTCACATGTGGTCCCCAGACACCTGTATCTTTGTGCTATTATTCACAGAAGAGCAAATGTCTCCTAGTGCGAGCCTCTTTACTCCCCTATAAAGCAGGAGCAGCCCCAAATATAGCCTCTTGTTTTTATTTTACTCTTAACAGGAGTCAATCCCAAACCCTTAAGCTGTCTTATATAGAGAGAAAATAGACCTCAAGTCTATAAAGTACAAATGATTTTTAAAAAATAACATTCTTGGAACTATAGAAGAAAATAAGATAATAGGAAAATCTAGAAAAAGGAATAATAAGGGAAGATGAACTTTAGCACATGTTAAAAAATAAAGCTACAATAAGAAAACCCCTAATCTTATTTGAAATCAATGGTATTGAGAGAAGGTCTGGGGCTACTCGGCAAACATCGCAGAGTGAGCAGGAACCACAGGAAGAGGACACAGAGGTTAACGATCTCTCCCAATCCCATGGAGACACACACTTGGGCTGGGCACAGTTTAACTTTACCATGGAATGTGCTCCAGCAGGGGGACCTTGCCACCCTGCTGCCCTCCATTTTTGTAGGCTTAACGCCATATAGCCAGAGGAGCTAGACCACTGTGCTAGAAGCACCTGAAGACATTAAAACTGCATTAACTCTTCTTTCTAGGAGGAAGAGAAGACACAGGTCTCAGCTTCTGTGCTGTTATGTACTGAAGAGACAGCTTCCAGGGACCAGAGGGGACAACTGTCTCTCCACAAATGGACAGAAGAGAAAGTTCGCAAAAATATCCAAATGGATGTGGGAATTAAGTAAATGATAAGGTATTAATAGGATCTCAAATGATGGAAGAAAGATAGATTACTCAAAAAAAAAAAAAAGAAAACAGTATTGAGATAATGAGATACCTACCTGAGAAAAAATATATAAGTTGGCTCCAAAAGCCATACCTTCACATAAATAAATCCCAAATCTGTCAAAGATTCCACTGTTTTTGAAATTATTAAATCATGGAAAAATAATTTATATGTGTATATATATATACACACACACACATACATATACAAGTATATGTGTATTTTATTTCTGAAATACAAATAGAAACACTATGCACACTGCTCTGCATCCTGCGTGTTTTCACTTAAGAATATATGTACACACACACACACACATATATCTCTGGAAGAATAAACAAGTTATTGATAACAGTGGCTGTTTCTGGGGATAAGTACTGATGGCCTGTGAGACACTATAGACATTTTATACCTTTTGAAATTTTGTCCCACTTATATCGCACATTGTAAAAAATAATAAGTAGATAAAAGAATAAATAAATTCTTAAGGAAGCAAAAAAAAATAAATTCAAGCTAAGTGAATATTGAGAAAATATATATTATGGGCTGAATTGTGTCTCCTCAAAATTTACATGTTGAAGTCCTAACCCCCAGTAGCACAAAATGTGACTGTATTTGGAGATAGGGTCTTTCAAGGGATAAGCAATTAAGTTAAAATGGGGTCATTAGGGTGGGTCCTAATCCAATTCGACTGGAATCCTTTTAAGAAGAGGAGATTAGAACACAGACATATACCGGGGATGACCATATGACCACAAAGGAAGAAGATGGCCATCTAAAAGCTAAGGCGAGAGGCCTCAGAAACCAACCCAGTAGACACCTTGATCTTGAACTTTTAGCCTCTAGAATCATGAGAAAATAAATATCTGTTGTTTAAACCACTTATTCTGTGGTATTTTGTTATGGCAGCCCTAGCAAACTACTGTTTTACATATAAATATACACACATGTGTATGTATACATGTATATTTACATATACATATACATATACTTATATATGTAGTAATAAAAAATTGAAAGCTGAGTTTAATTGGTTTTGTAGCTTTTCTCTGTAGTAATAATTGGAAAAGAACATTTTATTTCCTATCAGATTCACATTAATCCACTTGGATATCAGAGTTCTTTACTTTTTAAATAAAACTCAGGGTATTGTCATTGCTTTTTCCTTACACAAATACTGAGGTTTAAAAATAAATTACCCCCCATTACCTGGACAAAACAGATCAAAGAATAATATGACAGCCTCTTTAGGTCTTTCACAAAATTAATTGGTAATCTCATTGCATTTCTTGTGTAAAAAACTTTTATTAATTATCTTTAGAATTCTTAAATGGAGTAGCAATTAACATTCATTTTCACATCTTTTATTAGTCCCAAAGTGGGAACCAACAGCTAATTGCTAAAGCTCACGTGCCCTGATATCTGAGGACGGCACCTTCAAATCTCAGGATTGCTGGTCTAACATAGGGAGGGATTCCAACACTGAGTGGATGAGGAGGAGAGGACATCGGAGTGACTTACCAGATATAAAAAAAAAGTGGATAGGAGCTATTTTCCACACACTTCAGTTGTTTTTATTTTTCACCCCCGGCATCATAGTCACAAGTTAAAATCAGCAACAGATGGTGTCAGTTTTATAGTACACAGTGAAAATGAACCAATCAGGAATATACCTCAGTAAACCAATGAATTCAGATTAGGAAATTTAGATTTTTTTTTTTTTGATTGTTTAACGGCAAGGCATTTTGAAATAGAAGAAAGGAAGGACCCACACAGTCTCTGTCATTTCCCTCTCCTTGCTCACCTCTTCTTTGCAGAGTTCTCCCCTGTTCCAGGCTCTTTGCTTGCAGAAGCAGCTGCACTTGTTGCTATCCAGCAGATTCCTTCCTTTATTTTCCTTTCTCTGAACCTGTAAAATACTTAAAATTTTTCCAATTCATGCTGGACAAGATCATTTAATGGATGTTGATTTTAAAAGAAGCAATGCTTCTTCTGCCGCAGCTTGGAGCTCTACTCTCTCACACAGCAGCATGAGGAAAACCGGATTTTTTTGTGTGTTTAAACCTTTGCAGTGCTGAGGTTGATACTGAATTTAAATGATGAGGGAGCCATAATTCCTGCCCTCTAGAAGTTCACAATCTGTGATAGACCATCCTGTTCCATTTATAAAGAACAGCAGAGCAAGAGCATGACAATAGAAGAGCAATAACATCTCAGTAATATGGGCAGTTTCTAGGAACATTAAAGGAGAACAATTTACCATCAGATGACTATCCAGAGAGGGCGTGGGGGTGAGGACACTTTTTGTCTGGGTTTCCAACAGATCTGGGCAGATTTTGCAACAGAGTGAGATTTCAGACGCTCTTAAAATAATTTGATAGAGACAGCTTTTCTAGAGCATGTTGTCCCCCACATATTCTGGCACCTAGCTCTAGTCTACACAGTACTCAAGAGCACGGCTTAAGACTATACACTTAGCCTGTATCTGTCCTTCTCCTAAGGTTATGGTTTATACCGATAACATAGTGAAGGACAAACCTGAGACACGGAAAAGCCTAATTTAATCTTCAGGATGTATTAGTTATACATGAGTAGGCAGGTATTAATTTAAATAAATAGTAGCATCATCTCTATTATATTATTAGAACTACTTTTCCACCATTTATTACCTAAGTAACTATCAAAAGTCAAATATTTGTACAGCACTATCCTAGGTCCCTTTCCAAATGCATTTTGAGTTTTTTTCAGGCTTTACAATTTTATTTCTAAATACAAAAAGATCTTTTAGCTTATATTACCCTTAATGGGTGAAAGCAGCAACATAGCCAAAAATATAGCAGAATAAGAATGAAGTAAATAATACCAATGAGGCCCATCTGGAGCTGCACAGTCCAATACAGTTACCAATAACTAAATATGACTATTTAAATTTAATTAGTTCAAATTAAATAAAATTCAGAATGTAATTCCTCAATCACATCAGCCACATTGCAAGGGTTTAATAGCAACCGGCAACCAGTAGCTATCGTATTGGGCAACACAGTAGGTGAACATTTCTAGCATTGTAGAAAGTTATACTGGACATGTCTGGCACAGTGTGCATACCTGTATCCCAGTGATCAGGAGGCTGAGGTGGGAGGATTGGTTGAGACCGGAAGTTGGAGGCTGCAGTGAGCTATGCTCTGTGGTTGTGCTACTTGCACTCCAGCCAGGGTGACTGAGCGAGACCCTGTCTCTGAAAACAAACAAACAAACAAACAAACAAACAAAAAAAGGTGAAATAACTCAGACACAGAAAGTCAAATACCACATGTTCACATTTATATAAGTGGGAGCTAAATAATGCACACACCTGGACATAGAAAGTGGAACAATAGACATTAGAGACTCAAAAGGGCGGAAGGGAGGGAAGGTGGAGAGAGATACGGGATAAGAAATTACCCAATGGGTACAACACACACTAATTGGGTGAGGGTTACACAAAAAGCTCAGACTTCCCGCTATCCAATATAGCCATGTAACAAATCTCCACACATACCCCCTTGAATCTATAAAAAGTTATTTTGTTCAAAAAAAAGTTATATTGGATGCTGCTGATCTGGAGATGTTTTTGCTGCTGGAAGCATTACTAGAGGAATGTTTCCTCCATAGCATCTTGAGTTTTCACTCAATAAAAAATAAAGTAATTGTAGGTTTTTGCCTACACAAAAGCACAAGAACATTTTTAAATAGCTTGCAATTATTCAATTATTAATTTTCACAACTACCCTTTACTATGTACACATTTTTTAAAAAGAGAAAAATGATGTTTTTGGCAGAAAAATAGGATGGAAAATAGAGCTAGAACTTCCCAGTGGTACTGGAGGCAGCAGCAGAGGATGTGGGTAAACTGCTGAATTCATAATCCTTCTGCTGCACAATCAAAGAGGAAAACAGAAACGGAGAACGGAGAAGATTCTACGTGACAAAGCCCAGCCCAGAGCTGGCAAAATTCTAGCTACCAGCAAACTTATTTCCTCCCGTTCACTGAGGCACTTTGATGTTACTCAGCAGTACATTTTGATTTCTTTTAATAAAATGCTTAACAGAAGGAAAAAAGGTGAAGAAAGAAAATATCCATGTGACATTGACAAGTTCTGGCTGAGGAAAATGAATTAACATTATTGCTTTTTTTTTTTTAATCCATAGAAAAGTTAAAAGCACTTATTTTAAGCAATTGCTTTCAATAACTTTGCCACCATCCTTAGGGTGCTTTTAGAAAAAAAGAGAGGAACGATAACCTCCTTTTAAAAAGCACTAGCTTTACCAATTGTCTTAAATAATTTGTTTTTATGTTATTTTGCATCACCATAATTTTTCTTCCCATTCTAACTTTGGTGCTCTGGCTTTTCTTCACCTGGCAATTAAAGTCCTTCAGTGAAGCCAAATTGTAAGTAAAGCAGCTGCTAAGAGCTGAGATGGAGACAGGAAATCGTGAAGTGGTTTCCTTAGCAATGGGAATTATTTGAATGCTTTTAGAAGCCAATTTCTTGGCTTCTCCTTTCTCTTCTGTCGGTTTGCCTTGCCATCCCTTACAACCTCATTCACAAATTTATTTTTTCCTGGCCTTATACACATCTTTGCTATTTACCTTAGAGAATATTTTCAATGTAGTTATTCTGAGTAATTACCATGATTTGATCATTATACTATGTATACACGCATTAAAACATCACAGCATACTCCATAAATATGTACAATTATTATAGGTCAATTATAAAATAAAAAATTAAATTCAAAGATGCCCCCCAAAACAAATAATTGGTGCCTTCTTTTCTTCAAATGTACCATATATAAAATCATGAGTGTCATATTTACCACCATTTAACAGTGCTACTTACCAAGTATAGGGGGCTGAACAGTGGCCTCGAAAATATCAGGTCCTAATTCCTGGAACCTGTAAATGATGTCACCTTATTTGGAAATTTGGACTTTGCAGATGTGGTTAAGTTAAAGATATTGAGATAGGGAGACTGTTCTAGATCACCAGGGTGGATCCTAAATGCCATCATACATGTTCTTTCAAGAAAGGCAGAGGGGACCTCACACACACACGCACGCGCGCACTTATGTATGCTCACAAAACAAGGCAACGTGAAGATGGAAACAGAGATTTGAGTAACATGGCCACAAGCTAGGAATGCCAGCAGTCCCCAGAAACTGGAACAGACAAGGAAGGATCTTCCCCTTGAGCCTGTGGAGGGAGCACAAGTCTCCCGATACTATGATTTCAGATTTCCAGCCTCCAAAACTATGAGAGAATACATTTTTGTTGTTTTAAGCCACCAAGTCTATAGTAATTTCTTATAAAAGCCACAGGAAACTAATATTCCAAGAATAATTAAAAAGTATTAACTATCTTTATTTTTCGAACAGGCATAAACTATACATGTTATCACATGCTGGAAGTTCAAAGATTAAAAAGAAAATGAACACACCATAGTGAATGATAATCTCTTTTGGATTAGTAATTACAGATATCATCAGAAAAAATGTATTGCTAATTCTTAACACCAGAAATCAATTCACACTTCTGCTCTAAAAAAGCAATTACAGCCCCTACAATATCCTGTGCTGATTACCAGCCATTGAGATATTCCCACTAGAGTAACCAGGGGAACTGGTGACTACTTCCAAAGCAGGAACGGAAGAATATTGGCTGTCCTCATTATCTCAGTAGAATCCCTTCTTTGTGAAGGAGTGAAGCCACTGTATCCTTTGTCTCTGGTTTGCAGACAAACAGTCCTATCTGGGGCAAGCCACATAGGAAAGACAGCGCTAGTCCTGCACTTGATGGAGAAAGGGGCTATGCTGCCCCATGCCAGCTGGATTGGCTAAGACAGACAGAGGGAACAGCTGTATGGGAGAAGAGGCTCTCCCAGCTGCCAGCTGGGAATATTCACCGACAATGTGCAGGTGTCTCTCCAAGCTTGCAAGTCACATCCTCAAGTGTTTCCTAAGCATGTGGGATTTGGGGTAAATGAGCCTGCCTCATGGGAAAGGAAAAAAAATAGGATTTCCTAGAATTATACTCTGTGCCAATGTGGATATATTAATAGATCATGTACAAATGAGACCATGGCAGAGTCTTCTTGAAGAAAATGCAAAACAGAGCTTTCTCCTCCAGTGCAATCTTGAAGGCTGTTCTACTCAAATGAATGCCTTAAAGAGATCCCCTAGTGCTGGCCCAGGTATCAAATGTATGTCTTAACCTTCCCCGCCCCCCAGTTTAAGGATTGCTATAAAGTTGTAGACTTTACATACACAGTGTAAATATGGCTCTTCCCAGACACTGTATCACTTGTGAGAGGAAACATGAAAATCAGAGGGTGGTGGGGACAAAAAAGAGAAAAAGCTAAGATGTTTTTCAAGTCACCTAATAGTGGAGGGTTCTAGCTCTTGCCTGAACAGATACTCCACAGGAGAAAAGTGAAACAATGTTTATAGGGTACTTATCATATGGCAATCACTGCGTTTGGCACTTTATGTCTCTTATTTCAGGTAATCCCTTAAAAAATCCCTCATAGTCTGTGAGATTTACCTGTTTCTACAGAGACAGACATTAAATAACTTTACTCAAATCATACAGATGATAAGTGGAGAAATCTAATTTTGAACCCAGTTCTGCATGATCCCAAATTCCATTATTATACCAAACAAAGATCCTTAGGAGAACTGGATGAATCCAGAAAAAGTCCACCAGATTGACAATTCTTCCATTTCCTTATGATCAATGAGAGAAGAGAAGTCAACAATGGTCATAGTCTTCAAAACAGATGAGTTGAGGAAAAAAAAATTTGAGACTATGAAAGCAGGTCGAATGTTTTAGGAATAGACAGATTTATGCCTAGTGTTAGAACAAAATAAGCTGAAAATTCCCCAACTCCAGTTTTCTTCACCCAGCTCTCAGCTCCACATAAATAATACATATCACATATACATTGCTTTGCAAATGTGTGTCCCAGAGGAAATTTTTTCTTCATGGCAGTCCTTTCTTCATTGATTAAGATAATATGCCTTTCTAATAAAATCAAGCCAAGAAAGAATGTGTATTTACATAGTAAGGTCAACTTCATCATTTTTGCAAGAAAGTTATATTAGGAGAAAGAATATGCATCCCTCACATAAATCAGATCCAGCAGTCACCAGCAGAAAGAAAATTCATTCTTGTGTTGACAAAGTATGTTTGCTTTTGTATATTTTAGGAAGGAACACTGCCACAGAATAGCTGAAAGTGAAAAACCTATCGGGTTTGTACCTTTTCCCTTTTCCAAGAAATTAGAATTAAATCTACCCCAGCATGCAGAATCAGAAAAAGGCTAATCCTAGCAATATCCGATTGACATCTTGCACAGTATGGTCAAGAAAGGAGGGACCTGCCACATGAATTTCATTTGAAAGAAGAAAATTCATAATGAAGAATAAATAACTGGAGATTGGAAGAAAATAAAACAATAGAACAAAATTAATGATGAAGGAAGGAGATAATTGCAAAGGCAAGTCTTTGTGTTCTCTAGAGGATGATCATCAGCTCTTGGAGAGATGGGCAATCTCTCACTGTGACAAGAAGGAAGTCAGGTACCACAGCAGCTAGTCTGGCAGATTTGATGGAGAAAGAATATAGAAAGTCTCTGCTGGTTGTCTGTATTTTCTCAGTAAGTTGTCAGCTGAGAATAAGGATGTGGGTATTGAAGAGTTGAGGAGTATTTGTTGCATAGTTTCTGAGAAAGTTGGCCATGCAATAATTATCCATGTGTACCTAAAAACACAGTTAAAACAGGTAAAATTATAAGGAGAGTTTGACAACTCCGCAATCACTATCAGGATGTATTGACACACAGCTCTCAAGTACTGATAGACCAAGCAGACAAAAATGGAGAGATAAGGAAGATTTGAGCAACACTATTAATAAGCTTGAACCAATAAAGAGCCTCCTATATAACTCCCCTTTCCAGAAAAATAGTTTATACCATCTACATGCTAGGCTGCTAATGAGATCTCAACAAGGCCCAATAATTATTGTCATTTATTTACATTGTTTCTGACCCATTCTAAGGAAACTAGAAGTCAACAATAAGCTAGTCCCACAAAAAATTAATGCTAATAAGTTAAACAAAAAAAATCACTCATAAATAACTTGTGGGTTAAAGAGAAAATAATAATATATAGTACAAATATTTAGAAATGAACAATTATGAAAGTGGTGTTTATCAAAAAATAGAGGATGCAGCAAAAGCAAGACAGGGCATTGTAAAACAGTTCAGGACTACAGAGAGATGTAAAGAAAAATAAAGTTTTAATCATATCCTACAGAAATAATCAGCATTTTTTGCAATGTTTCAGGCCATAAATACTAATGCAAAGCAATTTCCTCCATCCTTTGGAGCCTGTTCACAGGCTCAGTGTTGAGCCTGAGTGGATCAAGTGCTTTAAGCACAGCATCCCCCAAAACACAGGTAAGATTTTTTCTAAGGAGAATTTTGTAGAGTAAAAGATTTTTCATTACTTAATCAAATATAATCTTTTTCATTAAAATTTCTACTATAAGATCATGCTTACAAGGAACACTGTCTCTACTTCCAACATTTTCTATTCATCTCAAATTTAATATAGTTTAAGATGTGAGATGTGTTTGAAACCTGATTGGCTGGCTTGCCAGTTTATTTCCAAAGCATTAACCCGTTTTCACATATTAAAGAATCATTCTTTTCCCCCAAATACCTAAAGGTTTGTCTTTTCTATCTATTTATCGGTGCTTAAATTAACCCTTACTGAATAAGAAAATACCCCAAAACTCAGTGACCTAAACACTAAGAATTTATTATTGCTTAGCAGTGTGTGAGTCAGCTACACTGCTTTCTGGTCATGGCTGAACTCAGACATCTACTCTCAAAGTGAGTAGGAGACTCTGGGATCTTGGCTGAGCTGCCTCATGTATTTTGGGTCAGGCACACTACAACAGCCTAGGATGGCTTTGGTTGGAATCATTGAGCACTTTTGCAACTCTCTCTGTCACATGCACTTGTCTCTCATATCACTCATACTAGCCCAGGTATGTTTTCATGGCAATCATAGAGAGGCAAAAGAAAGAACAGGAGCAAGGAAACAAGAGGGTAAGACCTAATAATGTGTAAGAACCTCACAAGTCCATGGTTGTATCACATTGCCTCACCTCCTATTAGCCAAAGACAGACACATGAGCTCAGTCCAGGTAGAAGGCGACTGCTAAGTTATGCTGCAAAATACAATGTGGATACAGGGAGGCCATTAGTAGAGGCCATAAAAAAAATCAGTGTACCATAATCTTTTAGTGATGAAGTTCTATAAAGTAGTTTAATATAGAGAATATTCAAACTAGTACAAACCTTTAAAATCTTCTTCCTGAGAAATTTATAAAGTAGATTCTATTGTGAATGGTATCTCTTTTTCATTCTACTTTTTTGTTTTGTTTTCTTTTTGAGACAGAGTCTTGCTCTGCTGCCCGGGCTAGAGTGCTGTGGCGTCAGGCTTACAGCAACCTCAAACTCCTGGGCTCAAGCAATCCTCCTGCCTCAGCCTCTCAACTAACTGGGACTACAGTCATGCGCCACCAGGCACGGCTAATTTTTTCTATATATTTTTAGTTGTCAAGCTCATTTCTTTCCATTTTTAGTAGAGATGGGGTCTCACTCTTGCTCAGGCTGGTCTTGAACTCCTGACCTTGAGCGATCCTCCCACCTCGGCCTCCCAGAGTGCTAGGATTACAAGGCGTGAGCCACCACACCAGGCCATTCATTCTACTTTTTAATTATATAATGTTGACTATTTTCATTTATATATTTCCTTTTCAATCAAACAAATATTTGGTTTGACTATTTTGCAGTTTCCATCTATGTAATTATGTAGTCTGAAAATAACAATACTCATTCTCATCTTTTCTACTACTTTTTGCTTTGTGTCAAATTCAACATGTTATAACTTATAAAATGATTGATTATTCCAAAATTGAATGCAGATGCTTCTAATTTTTCAAAATTTAATATAAGGCTACCTATTAATTCAAGAAAGTTATTTCTTATAATATGAAAAATTGCTCATTCTATTTAATAAAGTATTTTTCTAATTCAGGATGCAGTTGTATTTTATAAAACTTAGTATTTATCAAGATGATCAAAAACGTCCCTCCCTTGGATATGAATATGATAAATTATGTTAATAAGCTTCCTATTGTTGAATAACTTAAAAAATCTATTAGTGATATTGAATTATTCTTATAGTAGTTGGCTTAATTCACTAATATTTAATGCTTTTGCTTATATTCATTCATAAGTGGAATTTGTCTGTAATACAGTGTATGATTGAGGAAAACTACAGAAGGTTTGGTGTCAAGTTGAATTGGGAAGAAGTCTATGTCTCCGAAGAGTTTAAGAGTTTAAAACTTAACTGTTCATTTAAAATTTTATGGATTGCACCTGTCATATCTTTTCAGCTTGGCCTTAATGATGAGAAGCCCAATCTAAGCTAAATTAAGCATACATACATACATTTGTTGTGGCTTGTAAAACTAGCAAGTCCAGGGTTACATACTGACTTTGGACTTTGCTGGCTTCAGGTGCTCAAATGTTGTCTTGCAGCCTCTACAGCCATTCTTCACTACTCAGCTCTGCCTTCTTTTGTGATTACTTTATTCTTAGGCAGATTTACTTCATGTGGTAGAAAAAAATGGTCAACAGAAGCTCCAGGCTTCAATCTTGTAACTATAAAGAAAAAATAATGACCCTCTCTCACTCCATATCCATACATGTGGTAAAAACAGCAGCAGAGTTCGTTTGAATGACACAGCAATCACCTGGACCAATTGCTGCGGAATAGGAGGTCGCGAAATAGGATCAGCCACACCCCAGTTATAAACCTGCCTGTGGACAGGATTTTTCGTGCATTATAAGATAGCTCTTATAATGAGAGCTACTTAATTTAGTAAGTGATCCTCTGCATTATCCTCGATGAAAATTCTATTGCCAACCTATAAATTATTGTATCTGTATTTTATATATTCCTTGTTTTCTCCTATGCCACTGGGTATTTTTAAGGAAAAAGATGAACAAATGTAATCAGAAAAGAACTAACTACTGAAACTAATATGGAAAATTAAGAAATAAGAATATAATAAATAGAGAGGGGGTAATCAAACAGATTATTTTATTCCAAAATTGTTAATGTTCTCATTACTCAGCTAATTCTATTAAGTCCCATATCTGTAATGAATTATCCATATTTTACATTAGGCTAATATTATATTTTATATTATCCTCAAGAACAATTGTAATACTAGAAAATTCATTTCAGTTCATAATCATTTATAGCATGAAAACTCATATGAATCTTTATGTTTTCAACAAAATAAAGTTACAGACTTAGAATCAATTTCTGATGTTCTAACCTTCAATAATCATTTAAGCCTGACAATAATAGAAACAAGAAACCTGACAATGTTGCTATTTTCTTATGTAAAAAAATATATAAATAGTACATATATAAATATACTAAGTATACTAACTTCAAAACTATATAGTCTATGAGTTTGTATCTATATCTTGGCAAGCCAATTTTAGCATATTTATACATAAAAATATATGATCATTTTTAAGTGGAAAATTTTATTCAAACATAATAAAAATTTTGGTAGGTGGATAATTGCTAATTTCTATTCCTTTTTATAATTTTTTTACTTTTCAAATTTTACACAATAAGCGTGTATTTTGGTAGCACCATAAAAACAATAAAAATTATTTTTTTAGTTCTGTATAGGTACTCATAATAAAAATGTTCCCTTCCTTTTGTATTCAAATTTAAAATGTAAAAATGTTAAATTATATTTCACATTTAAGAAAATACTATATAATTATGACTATAGAAATAGCATTTGTTAGCTCTGAGTTTATCCTAAATCTAACCTTCTAGATTTTCCTATTCTTGATCAGAATTCTCTAATGAATATTCATTTTTGAATACAGCAGTTTGTTTTAATATAAATTGAATGCTGTAAAAAGTCTCAAGAGAAATTGGCTCCATGGTCATTAACTTTTAATTGGTCAGGGATTTAGAATTAATTGCTAATACTGTTAATTACTTTTGGATTGTCATATCTCAAGATTTTTCCCACACTTATTTGGTAACTAGCTCAGGTCCTTAATATATGCTTTCTCTACTTGAAATGTTTTCTTCAGCTCATCCTCTTTGCCTAATTAACTCCTTATCTTTCAGGGCTCAGCTTAGACATCACAATTCAGGAGATCTTCTTGAACTGCTAGCTTGGGTTACGTCTCCCTGGTATATGTTGTAATTGAGCTCTGTAATTTTTCTTCTCATTTGTAACAGTGTTTATAATTTTATATCTACTAGAAGGCAATCTCCTTGAGAACTGGTATTTTATTACTTTTTTTTCTTTCGCTACTTTACCCCTGGCACCTAGAACAGTGATGGATACATAGTAAATAATAAATATTTATACAAATTTGTGAAGCAGATTCATCTAGGTATTTAAGGCTAAAGTTCATAACAATGTATCATAATCTTGAAAATTGCCAAGAGAGAAGATTTTAAGTGTTCTCACAACACCACCAAAAAAATAAGTGTGTGAGGTAATGTATATGTTAATTATCTTCATTTAGCAATTCTACAGTGTATATATATTTCACATCCTGTTGTACACTATAAATATATACAATTTTTACGTGTTGATTTGTATAAATTAATAAATATTTGACTAATATTTCCATCCTTCAAGATGTGAGTTCAATGAGGATAGGAGATTATCTTGTCATGACAACTTGTCAGTTCCACACCAGCTTCTGGCAGAGAGCAGGTACTTAATACACATTTGCTAAATGAAGATGAAAAACATCAGCAAAAGGAATTCAATTCTGAGATAGTAACAATGGAGGAAGTTTCAGTAAGCAGACCTCGCGTAGAGAGTGGGTATAGCAGTCAATAGTTACTCTGTGCCTGCAACGGAGGTTGCATCAACCACAAGGAAGAGGAGAAATGACATTTCAACTTGACTGGACCTGAATTGCAGGAGCTTTTATTATAGAAGCCCCTGAATGCTAAAGGTCTGAATACAGGGGCAGATGCACTCCCCATGTCTCTCATTTCAGCACAAGGAAAGAAGAATCATCAGGGCTGCAGGTGAGGAGGTCTGCCCTGAAATTTGCAGTGTCTGTGTAAATAACACAGTATTTAATACAAAGTTTGGCTTAGCATATTTTGTATAAAAGGTGCTAGGAAGGCATATAAAAGCTCGGGAAACACTCAGTATAAGGGAGTGGATTTCTTTTAAAAGAAACCCATTTAAAAGTGAACCAATTGGGTTTAAATTAATTTCATGGAATTCTGCTCCCTTTAACACTGCTTTATGGCAGAAAACATTTCATTATTATTTCATTATAATAACTGAAAGGATCTCAAGATTTTGTTCCTAGAGACCAGCTAGGCAAAGTCTAAACTCCGTTACTGAGCAAATCAAATTGCTGTTATATAGACTCTACCCAAGTTGGATCAAGTCTTTAACCTAGTCCAGTTGTCTACGGCTAAGGGAGCAGATTGATGTATTATCAAACTTGCTACTAAGTGATAAACTAGTGACCTTGTGAGAGATGTGAGTTCCTAAAGAGAAACATATCATGCAGGCTCCATCTAAATGAACCAACTTTAATTCACTATTTTATTTTCTGACATCTTAAGCTTCAATTCTTCATGAAGGAATACCCAAGGCAGTTAAGTTTCCCTAGAAAGCATCAAGAAGCTAAATGGACCATATCAAGCAAATCTGGGGATGTGGCCCAAATATTTACTTGTTCAATTTATTTTAGTCTTCTTTAGCTTAACTCCATAACCAAACTTTCCTTATGCTAAAGTATTGAAGAACTATCTGAGGGTCCTTTGTTTGATGGTTGAATAGTTCCTATGTTAACTCACGGTGAACTCTTGCCAAGTACCACAGACAGGGAATAATACTATTTGCATTGAATTTCATGCTTACAGTTGTAGTATCCTACTTTACAGCCAAATGACTCTTCACCAACCCATCCCTTAGTCAGAGGGAATCATTTGGGATAGAAACTGAAATCAGACGCCATAGAAATAGAGAATTCAGAAGTTGAAAAATAAATGCTTGCTTTGGCCATTATTTTCATGTCAGTTTGGAATCAAGCCACAAATTATTTTTATTGAAATATTGTAAGATAGAGAGCTGAATGCACAGACTTTGTTTATGGTTTAACATCATTTATAAGAGACTCAGATTGCAGAGACTTCCCCATGTCTAATTCTTTAGGTTTGATTTGGTCGCTTGGAAACAACTTTAGCATAGACAACAGCAAAATCGCCACCCCCATATTTGTATTATATATTTGCACCAAAACTTCATTTTTGAGTCATGTGAACAAGAAAACAATCGATCCCACTTTGACACCCCCTCTCCAGCTCCCACTGAAAATCTGGACAATTGTTCATCTCTATAGTCTCCAATCAGTTATCTTAGTCTGACTTGAATACTCAAGTCTACAACCAAGCCAAAATTTCCCATCCTACCACTACTTATTGCTACCAATACATTGTCTAAAACATTGGATTAAAAAATTCAAAGTGTTTTTAAAAACTGGAAAATAGGCTTTTCTATGAATGCCTTATTTATTACACTAACTTTAATAATTTTAAATTAAAAATATTTTATCACAGAATTAATCCAAACACACTGAAGAAAAATTAGAAAATACAAACAGGCAAATTTAAAAAAAACCAACACTATTCTTCCACCCAGAGATAACTACTATTATCCTTTTTGGATGTATTCTAATAGATATTTTCTACTTATAAAAATAAATATATTTTCTTTTAGAGAAATAGAATTATGCCTGTTTTGGAACCTAATTTCTTATTTAGTAGCATATCAGGAGCACACCTACATGTCAAAAAACTTAATGGCTAATAAATATTTCATGATATGAATGTGTTGTGGGTTGAACTGGGTCCCCCGCAAAACAGGTATGTTGACGTTCTAACTCCCAGTACCTCAGAATGTGACCTGGTTTGGAAATGCAGTTGCTGCAGATGTAATTAGTTAAGTTGAGATCTTACTGGAGTAAGGTGGCCCCTAATAAGAATGGTTGGTGTCCTTATAACAATATGGTCATTTAAAGACAGAGGCACACACAGAGAGAAGAATGTCACATGATGATGATGGCAGAGATTGGCGTGATGCTGCCACAAGCCAGGGAATCCAAAAACTGCCAGCAAATCAGTGTAAGTTAGACAGAGACAAAGAAGGATTCCCCTACAGGTTTCTCGGGGAGCATGGCCCTGCCAACACCCTAATTTCAGACTCGTAGTCCCCAGAACTCTGAGAGAATAAATTCCTATTGTTTTAAACCACTCAGTTATAGAAAATTGTTACGGCAAACCCAGAAAACTCAAGTACTACAGTAAAAAGTTTAAAGCACTAGCAATAGTAAAAATTACCACAAAATAGATGTGTATATATAACAATACACAGAATAATCCTTCAACTCAGAAAATAATTAATTTAAAATGTGTAAACCCACACAGGAGGATGAGAACTCCATTTAGTCCTCAGCTTTAACTTAATAAACATTACAGCAAATTGTACAGGCTATTGTGAGAAGTTCTTACCTAAGAAAAAAACCTTTTAAAAAGAAAGTCATGTTTATCAGTCAGGCTTCAATCAGGAGACAGAAACCTCATCAGGAATTTGAGCAGGGAAATTGGGAAGAATTTGTAACGAGGTCCAACACAGTTGCTAAGGTGTGCAAGGGGGACAGCTGCACAGTAGTGAATCCTCCCAGGGCTGAGGGAATAGTGAGCAAGGAAGAAACTTAGAAATGTGAAAGGGGCTGCCAGGCTGAGAGTCAGAGCTTGGAGGTGATGGCAGGGGTGTCATGTGCTGCCACCACTATGGAGATGAAGAACCTCAACGGAAGCCACTCATGGGGGAACCACAAGAATATCTTATCACTTAGGTGACCAAGATACTAGCTGGAGGATGCTACCAGTGAACCACAAAAGCCATTCCCCACTGTGGTGACAAACAGACTTGCCAGGGGTGCCTACAGTAAACCACAGAGGGCACTGCAGCTGTGGGGCATGCTGCTGCGTCCCTTCACACCAGCATTCTCAGTGTCCCATGGAAAGCAGTACACAGAAGCAAAAAAAAAAATTCCCTTCCTCCTCTTCCAGCCCTTCAGGGTCCTTCCAGTATCTTCTCCAGAGAGCCTATCATCTAGCCAGCTGGCCAAAGGTAAGTGCAATCTGCAGGGTCCAATTTCATCATCACAAAGCAGGGTAAACATGGGTGAGCTCTCAGCAAAGAAGCAATAAATTAACAACTGCCATAGTCTACTCCTTTACATGGCACAAATATACATCTATATGTATGTCTACATCTATATTGTAGCCACCTCACTTCTATTTCTTGATTCCTAGACCAATGTGAATGACTATAGGCAAGAAAACATCACATAGGCCGGGCACGGTGGCTCATGCCTGTAATCCTAGCACTCTGGGAGGCCGAGGCAGGAGGATCGCCTGAGCTCAGGAGTTCAAGAACGGCCTGAGCAAGATCAAGACCCAATCTCTACTAAAAATAGAAATATTAGCCAGGCGACATGGCGCTCGCACCTGTAGTCCCAGCTCCTCAGCTTCAGCCCAGGAGTTTGAGGTTGCAGTGAGCTATGATGACGAAACTGCATTCTACCCAGGGCAACAGAGTGAGACTCTGTCTCAAAAAGAAAAAGAAAACAAAAAAAGAAAAGAAAAGAAAAAGAAAACCACATACTGCTCTCTGATTCAAAGCACATACTGTATCCTATAAGATAAAAAACCGCATCCTTTCAAGACGTAGTCTTCTAAGTAACACTGTCACTGAGATTTCAGGAAGCCATTCCACCATTCAAGTAGAACTGCTGCTTCTTGTTGGTAGCGTATGTCTTAAGACCAATTAATTCCTTGAGCATGAGCCAACTGCTGCACTTCCTTTGCTGTGAAATGAGTTCCTTGATCAGAAACATTGTTGAACAGGATATCATGACTGTAGATAAAGTATTTTGTGAGTCCACA
This sequence comes from Cheirogaleus medius, assembly GCA_008086735.1. Classification (NCBI taxonomy): domain Eukaryota; kingdom Metazoa; phylum Chordata; class Mammalia; order Primates; family Cheirogaleidae; genus Cheirogaleus; species Cheirogaleus medius. The sequence continues at coordinate 96,007,522 of VBSM01000361.1, read as the reverse complement.
GACAGTGGTGCTGGGAGGAGTGTCACAGGCAGGGAAGGCAAATTCATATCCAGAATACATATGTCTTATCCAGTGAAGATGACTGTGCCCCTCCCATGATGGAAATAATTCCATGCAATCATCAACCACCACGTCTCCAGCTGGTCTCCCCAGGCATTAGTGCCACACTGGGGACTCAGTATTGCTCTCTGTCTTTGGGAGACTGAGTACTCAGCAATAAGCAGTAGCCACATGAGCCTTTTTTGAGGGAAAGCCCACGTTGTTGAGCTCATAGAGAATCTCTAGCCTGAGTCATTGAAAAACAAGCACTAGCGGGATGGGGGAAGAGGCAGGTTGATATCCACTTAGTTGCCAATTTATCCATCTGACTACTGAGATTATTAAGAGTAGCTTTCTGCAAAATTCAGGATTCCTACTTTACCTCATTTCTGGATGCTACATTCCTCTGTACTTTCGGTCCATCTCTGCACATTTTTGTCTTTTCAAGTGTTTCTATTTTTCATGTGCAGATCTGGTAGCTATGCATGAACAGAAGAGAATTTTAAATACTTATTTTTAGGAAGAATAATTTTATTGTTGACGTCCAACTCAAAATTAGATTTCTTCATTGTGGAAAGTCATAAAGGCCATGACACACTCTTTCTTATGTCATTAGGCATTTCCTGTGGCTGTAACAGTTCACTAGGTGTTTCTTTTTAATTGTATTATATCTAAAGCCATTTGAATTATACATATGCACCATCATTTTCACCGTTATCTCAACTCCAATTTCCCTCTGGCTTTCAAGACTTTTTATCTAACTGAGTTTTCCAGTCATAGGCTTTAAAAGATATTCCGCCAAATTTTAAAACTTGTGTCAGCAATACACTCCACAGTTAATCAAGAACTTTCCCAGCCCTGAGGCTGGCCTGGACTTAAAGGAAAATTCCCAGTACTTCTAAAACTTCAATTTGAATAGAAATTACCTAAAGATCTTGTTAAAATAAAGACTCTGGTTAGGTAGAGCTGGGGTGGTCCTTGAGATTCTGTATCTCTAACAAGTTCTGAAGTGATATTGATGGGGTGTCAATCTGTGGGACCATATTTTGAAAGCAAAAGAATAAGCACACAAAACATGCGCTGTTCTGGAGCCTGTCCCTACCAGCTCATGGGAGCCTATTATTAAACGTTTAGAAATTTTGCAAGCCAGTTGTTAAATACAGCCATTATTAAAAGTGAAATTATACAAACTTTCCATTAAATAAATAATATTAAAACAAAGAAAATAAACATGCAAAACATATCACTTCCCAACTAGTTTTGCATGTGACTTTTATCTATGCTCTTGAGGTTATCCACGTCTATTTGTCTGTATGTGTGAGGAAACTATACATTAAGTATGAAATGTCTGATTTCCTTAAGTACGAAGTTGGACAGTTGATATCTCTGATATTTCACTTCTTGTTTTATTTTTATCATGAAGGTACATCCTCAGTCTTTCAAATGCATGGTTTGGCTCATGATTATCTTTCCAGTTTTTTTAGAGTAATTTTTGTGAAACTATGGATAAGTCAAAAATTCATGTTATTGTTAAATATGAGTTCCGTCATGGAACCAATGTAGTGCAGAGAGCTGGAAATATCAACAAAGTGTTTGGAAAGGATGTGACTAATGAATCCACAGTACACTAATGATTTGAGAAGGTTCATTCTGGTCATTTTAATCTGGAAAATGAGCTATGTGGGCAACCTGAGACCAAGGTGGATAAAGATGAGCTGAAAGCTGTAGTGGAAGTGAATCCATCTCAACCTATGCATGAACTAGTAGCAAGGTTTGATGTTACTATTCCAATAATATTGGACCATTTGAAACAAATAGACAAGTTAAAGAAGCTGGATAGATGGGTACCAAATGAATTAAATGAGCGTCAGAAGAGAAGTGTCTCAAAGTTTGCCTTTCTTTGCAGTCACGACATAAAGGCGAACCATTTCTATATCATATTGTTATGTGTGATGAAAAATGATTCTTTTTGACAATTTCAAGCTTTCAGCACAATGGTTGGCTAAAGATGAATTGCTGAAACACAGTCCAAAACAGAATATTCATCAAAAAAAGCTAATGGTATCTGTTTGGTGGTCCAGTGCTGGTATTATTCACTACAGCTTCATGAAACCTGGTCAATTGATTACAGCGGATGTCTGCTGCAACCAACTCAAAGAAATTATGAGGATGCTTGCAATTAACTAGCCAAGAAGGGTCAATAGAGACAGGCCAATCCTCTTGCAAGTAAACTCTCTACGACACGTCACACAAACAACACTGCTCAAACTACAGAAGCTGGACTTGGAAACTCTCTGTTACCCACCATACTCAACAGACCTTGGACCACTGGCTACCACTTCTTCCAGGCTTTGGACCACTTCTTGCAAGGAAAAATATTCAAATCTCAACAAGTTGTGGAAAATGCCTTTTGCGATTTCATTACCATTTGTTCTCCAGGCTTTTTCACTTCTGGCATAAACAAGCTACCTTTAAGATGGCAAAATTGTCTCAATAGTTTAGGCGCATACTTTAATTAATTGTACTGCTTCTTGTTTGAGATACAGTACACTACACTTTTGATTTGAAATTGGACATTTCATATTTAATGACCTAATATAATGGTGCCCCGCTATATATCTCTTTACAAATCTGTTTCAGTGATGTCACATTGGCCATAGCAGCAGTATTTCTAGCATGGAGATTAGAAACCTATAAATCAGTTCCCCACTTTTTTAAATAGCCTGTTGTTAAACATTTACCAGCATGCCACTGGTCCATAAGCAGAACCTTGGTTCCTTATTCTAAAATATCACCTGCTTTAGTCTGTTCTGGCTCCTGTAACAAAAATACCATATGCTAGGTAACTGAAAAAGACATAAATATATTTCTTACAGCTTTAAAGTCTGGGAAGTCCATGGTCAAGACACCAACAGATTTGATTTCTGATGGGGACTCACTCTCTGGTTCGTAGATGGCACCTTTTCCCATAGTAGAAGGGCAAGGAACCTCTCTGGGGCCTTTTTATAAAGACACTAATCCCATTCATGAGGGTTCTGTCCTCATCACCTAAGTACCTCATAAATGCCCCACATTTTAATATTATTACATGGGGAACACAAACATTCAGACCATAGATCCCCAAAAGGTAGACCACGTAGACACAATGCTCTGTAACTGCACTCAAATCCCACTTGAAAGAGAGAGAAATAGGTACCACTTCACTTCTTCCATATCTGAAAAGAACAGTACTCAGCACTAAAACATGTAATGACTAGAGCAAAAGGATACATCTAGCGGCAAATGGAATTTGTGGGAATGAACACGTGTTTAACCTGGTTGCTATGAGCAGCTCAGAACTCGAACATAAATACTTTGATGATTATATTGTTTCTGCATTTATGCCTTAAATAGCACATGTATATGTTATTTGAGATAATGCCTTTGTCATATTACAATAAATCAAGAGGTTCTTAAGATAATTCTCTGAAATCTCTGGCTCTTTTTCCATACAAAGAAATTATTTTTAGTTTAAAGATTCTTTTTAAACTGAAATTTCTGTGACTACATAGATTAAAATGTATGTAGGTTTTAAAAATCCATATTAATACTCAAAAAAACTTTGGAGCAAACCAAAGTGCCCTCTAGAATCAGACTTTCCACACTTGCTGGTTTTATTTACCCTTTAATTGGTACATGTACTGATATGTTTACCTTTGCAAAGAGTTCCCCGGCTTCTAGTTTTGTCTTACACATATTTTTAGCCTTAATATATGTAGGAAGAGTTAGGTGAAAACTTATATAGAATAATAAATTATAAATATATAAAATTTATTTTTAAATGTGAATAGTTCACCTGTTAAATATAAATATTTATTTAAATATAAATAATTCACCTATTTAACCTCAGTTCAAATATTTTCACCCTCTATTAATCTCTACTGATTACAAAAGGTAGAACTAATCTCTCCCTCCTAAACTCTGAATTCCAGTAATATTTCCTACTTGGGGAAGAAAATCAACCAGAGCACCATTTTTCTAGATCTGTAAAGAATGATGATGGTACTTTGACAGGGATTGCATTAATTCTGTAGATCACTTTTGGTAGTATGGACATTTTAACAATGTTGATTCTACCAATCCATGAAGAAGGTAAATTTTTCCATCTGTTTACATCTTTTACAATTTCTTTTCTTAGTGTTTTATAGTTCTCCCTCTATATGTCTCTCACCTCTTTTGTTAAATATATTCCTAGATAAATCTTCTTTGAGGCTATTGTAAAAGGTACTGCATTTTTTATTTGGTTTTTGGCTTGACTGTTAGTGGTGTATGTGAATGCCTCTGATTTGTGTGTATTGATTTTGTATCCTGAGACTTTACTGAATTCATTTATCAATTCCAGGAGTCTCTTGGTGAGTCCTTGGGGTTTTCTAGATATAATATCATGTCAACAGCAAAGAGTGAGAGTTTGATCTCTTCTGCCCCTATTGGATATCCTTAATTCCCCTCTCTTGTCTAATTGCTCTAGCAAGGATTTCCAGCACTATGCTGAATAGAACTGTAGATAGTGGGCAACCTTGTCTGGTTCCAGTTCTAAGTGGGAATGGATTCAATTTTTCCCCATTCAGTATGATATTGGCTGTGGGTTTATCATATACAGCCTTGGTAATTTTAAGGTGTGTCCTATCTATGCCAATTTTGTTAAGAGTTTTTATCATAAAGGTGTGCTGACTTTGTCAAATGATTTTTCTGCATCTATCGAGAGAATCATATGGTCTTTGTTCTTGCTTTTATTTATGAGGTGAATTGCATTTATATATTTGCATATGTTGAATCAGCCTTGCATCTCTGGTATAAAGCCCACCTGGTCATTGTGAATTTCTTTTTGACATGCTGTTGAATTCGATTTACTAAAATTTGCTTGAGGATTTTTGCATCAATATTGGTAATAGATATTGGTCTGTAGTTTTCTTTTTTTGTTGTGTCCTTTCCTGGCTTTGGTATCAAGGTGATATTGGATTCATAGAATGAGTTAGGGAGAATACCATCTTTCTCGATTCTGTGGAATAATTTCTGTAGTATAGGTATGAGTTCTTCTTTATATGTTTGGTAAAACTTGAAAGTGAAGACATCTAGTACAGGACTTTTCCTTTTTGGAAGGTTTTTAATTGCTGTTCCAATTTCTGTACTTGATATGGGTCTGTTCAGGAATTTTATTTCCTCCTGGGTGAACTTAGAGGGAAGTCATTTTCCTGTTAGCTCTTGTCAATCTAGCAAGAGGGCTGTCAATTTTGTTTATCTTTTTGAAAAACCAGCTTATGGTTTTATTTATCTTCTGTTTAGTTCTTTTGTTCTCAATTTCATTTAGTTCTGCTCTAATCTTAGTTATTTCTCTTCTTCTGCTAGGTTTGGAATTGATTTGCTCTTTCTTTTCCAGTTCTTTGAGACTGTTTATTAGTTTCTTGATTTTTGAGCTTTCTGGGGTTTTTTTTTGTTTTTGTTTTTTTTATAGATGTGAGAATTTAATGCTATTAGTTTTCCTCTCAGGAATGCTTTTGCTGTGTCCCAAAAATTTTGATAATTTGTGTCCCCATTATCATTTAATTTGAAGAATCTCTTGATTTCCCTCTCTATTTCCTCCTTGACCCAATAGTTATTAAACAATAGATTGTTAAAATTCCATGACTTTGTGAAGTGGTGAGTATTTCTGTTGGAGTTGAACTCTAATTTTATACGACTATGATCTGAGAAGATACATGGTATAATTTCTATCTTTTTGAATTTGTTGAGGTCTGATTTGTGTACTAGTATGTGATCAATTTTGGAGAAAGTTCCATGAGCTGATGAGAAGAATATATATTCAGCTTTATTTGGGTGGAATGTTCTGTAGAGGTCTGTTAGACCCTTTTGTTCTAGAGCTCTGTTTAAGTCCATTATTTCTTTGCTTATATGTTTGGAAGATCTGTCCAGTTCATTCAGTGGGGTGTTGAAAACCCCAACTACTATGGCACTCTTGTTTATCATGCTATTTAGATCAGACAGGGTTTGTTTTATGTATCTGGGTAATCTTGAGTTGGGAGCATAAATATTAAGAATTGTTAAGTCTTCTTGTTGGACCTTCCCTTTCACCATTATATAGTAGTCATCTTTGTCCTTTCTTACTTTTGCTATTTTAAAACTGAAATAAGTATAGCTACCCCTGCTTTCTTTGGGCTTCCATTTGCCTAGAGGATTATTTTCCATCCCTTGACCTTGATTCTGAAAGCATCTTTGTGGGTTAGATGCATTTCCTGTAGATAGCAGATACTAGGCTTGTGGTTTTTTATCCACTTTGCCAGTCTATGTCTCTTTGGAGGACAATTCAAGCCATTCATATTTATTGAGAGGATTGATATTTGGGAAGGATTTCCATTCATATTGTTGGATGAATTCCTATTGTTTTGTTTTACTCTTTGAGCCATCATGGAATCCAGATTCTAGTCTTTAACTCTTGAGTGATTTTACTTTGGAGAGTGCCTATTATGCTGTTCAGTGTGTGATGCAGGTCTGAGTACTTCCTGTAGGGCTGGGCTGGTCTTCACAAATTCCATCAGTGATTGCTTGTCTGGAAAGGTCTTTATTTCTCCCTCATAGATGAAGCTTAGTTTTACCAGGTAGAGAATTCTAGGTTAGCCATTATTCTGTTTTAGAAGATTAAGGATAGGCACCCCATCCCTTCTGGCTTGTAAAGTTTCAGTTGAGAAGTCTGCAGTTAGTCTGATAGGTTTTCCTTTGTAGGTTATTTGCTGTTTTTGCCTCACTGCTTGAAGGATTGCTTCTTTCATGTTTATTTTGGTCAGCCTAGTAACTATGTGACATGGTGATTGCCTTTTCACAGTGAGTCTCCTAGGCTTTCTGTGTGCTTCTTAAATCTGGATATCTAGATTTCTGACCAGGCTAGGTATATTTTTCTCCAGTATTCCATGAAATAAGTTGTCCAGCCCTTGTGAATTGTCTTCTTCTCTCTTTGGGATGTCTATGATTCTTATATTAGGCTTCTTTACATAATCCCACATTTCTTGTATGTTTTGGTCTTGTCTCTTGTTTCTGTGTTCTTTTTCTTCATCCGATTTGTTTAGCACATAGGTATTATCTTCAAGTTCTGAGATTCTTTTCTCTGAGTGATCCATTCTGTTCTTGAGGCTTTCCACTGTGTTTTGAAGTTCCTTGAATGCCTCCTTCATTTCCAAGATTTCTGTTTGGGTTTTCCATAGTATTTCAATTACTTCAGAGAATTTTTCATTCATTTGATGCATTATTCTTGTGGTTTCTTTATGTTGGATTTCTATTTTCTCTTCAATTACATTGAGTTTTCTTACAATCCATATTTGGAATTCTTCCTCTGTCAGTTTAATCAAATCATGTAAGTTGGTATCTATCAATGGAGATCAAATGTTTTCTTTTGGGGGCGACTTTTCTCTCTGATCTTTCATGTTTCCTGTGTTCTTTCACTGATTCTTTCTCATCAGGCTACTTTGTCAAGAACTGAGAGTGCTGGGGCTGGTTTATGGCCTTATCTCCAAGTCCTCAAAGGGATGTTCCTTGACAGTGCTGGGGAGATGCGCTCTGGTCCTATATTGCCTTAGAAGTGTTTTAGCCTGCCGGGTTATATCTGGCCTGTTGTCTTCACCTCTTGCCAGAGGATATTAGTGAGTTTGGACCCCTTACTTAAGCTCCCAGGTGGTGAATCACTCTTGTTTATGTGACTCCACTGCCCTCCACTAGTTTGAGATGGAAGGCACCGTGTTGAGCTATGGGGTTACCTTCTCTTTTGTTGCTTGTAGTTTTCATGGAGGAGTCGATTATCAATGTATTCCAATGCCTTTGTGTTGGGCTCTAACCCCCTGAATGGAGTATATAAGTGCCCCAATCTTTGGAAAATTTCTTGTCACTCCCAAGCATTACTTGAGCCCTGTTGCCACTTTAGGTGGGGTAAAGGCAATAGGTACCTGTGAGCCTGAGAGCATATACTTCTGTGGTTGCTTAATCTGTTGCTAGGGTTGAGCTGCTAATATGTTATTCAGGGTGGTTTCACCACACTTGCAAGGCAGCTCCAGGTGGGGGGGTTTCAATCATTGCAATTTCTAAGGATTCTGGCCAGTATTTTCCTTCCCAGACCACAAGCCCCAAAGCTGCCAGTGGCCTGGGCACCAAGGGTGAGCCCTAATGTTGTGTGCTTATCAGATGATCAAAACCAACCCATTGGACCGAATCAACAGACTGCCCCCTTTTGCTTATTTCCAAGGTCCCACAGATTCATGCCAATCGTACAAAGAAAGTGACTTTTCTCCCTTCCTCTCGTGTCCAAGGGAGGGGCTGCCCTGCCAGACTGGGTGAGGGGCTCTGCCTGAGACTGCTGCAAGTCCCAGTCCAGAAAACATGTTCTCTCATTTCTCCCCTCCTCCAAGGGCAGGGCTTGTCCTGCCAGGACAAAAAGGCAAGTGGCCAGGTTGGGGAAGGAATGTTTAGAAAGGGGCATCTCGTTTCTCCCCTTGTCCAAGGGTGGGGCCTGTTCTGCCAGGCAGGGGCAGGGGTGTTGCCTGAGACCATTGCCTGAGCTTACTCTGCTGGGCTGGAGAAGGAATGTTGCCCAGATCTGCAATGTGTCACAATGTTTCTAGACTATGGACCCCTAAAATGGCAGCTTCCCACCCACAGAGGGCCAGCACTGGAGGTGACTATTCAGGGGGAAGTGGGTACTGGGTTTGGCAGGCTCTCTCAAGGAGTCACTGGCTGTCTCCACTGCTTCCCTAACTCACTATCTCATGCCAGTCCAGTAGGGAGTCCTGAACTCTTTCCCAACCTGCACCAGCCAAATCTTCGGCAGTTTCCAGGGGCAGAGCCTCCCTTTCGGTGTTCACCTACTTTCTTCTGGTCCCGACAACCCCCAGAGGTGAGGTTCCCATCTCCTAACTCCCTCCTGTGGACCTGGGAAGTGTCCATTCAGACCAGTCCCTCCCCTGCCCAGTGTGGACCTAGCACAGAGCACTGAAGAGTTCAAAATGTTTCCCGCTACTGCCTCTTCTCCACACAGCCTGTCATCCTGTGCCACAACTTCATACTGACTTCAGGAGCTTCCCGGCCTGAGAGGATGTCGAGGTCAGTGGAGGAACAGTCATCTTCCTGTGGGTCAGATTACACTGCCCTGGCCGGCCGACAGACACAGCCATCCCACACTCTATTCCCTATCGTATATCTTGCACTCTCTAGACTTTGTGGTCAATTCTCCAATTCACCTTATTTTTTCCAGCACTGCTTGTCACTCCCTGCTTCTCTGTAGATTCACAATGCTGTTCCTGTGGGAGAGCGATCCACTCGTGTGTAGCTGTGGGCATTCTTTACCTCCTACTCTGGGAGCAGAGAGTCAGGAGGCCACCACTAATCTGCCATTTTGGTCTGTTTTTCCAGAAATAACTGAGTTAGAAAAATATTCAAGTGATTTAGCTGAGGAAAAAATCCCACATTATTTTCTTTTCAGCATTGGGTAAGTATTCTTAAATCACATTTTATTATAAAATTGATTTATGATTACAGTTAATTTTTGAAATATACAAAATAATGAAAAATAAAAATCACTCATAATTCTACCATCCACTGAAATTTTTATATTTCTTTTTATTTTTTCATATACTTTATAAATAAAATTTGAGTAATGAAAATTTAGTAACCTGCTCTTTTTCATTTAACATTGTTAACTATGGGGATTTTCTATGTCATTACATATATTTCAGAAACATAACTTTTCATGGCAACAAAGTATTTTACTTTAAGATTTGTCTTTTGCTAGCATAAATACATCTATGATGAACTCTTATAACACATTGTTGTGTGAATAAATGCTTTTTTTCACCTGGAATAAATTCCCAGAAGTGAAATTACTGAATCAAAGGAAATGAATATTTTAAGGCGTTTGATGCAAGTAACCAAACTGCCTTAGGGAAAGATTGGTAATTTATTGCCAACGATGTATTAGAATTTTCAATTAGCTGCGAACTCAAAGATGCCATTGTTATTTTAAAAACAAAATGACAAAACTAAACCCACTCGTGTGAAATTAGTAGGTGAAAAACCGATTGTCATTTTATCTTGCATTTCTTTGATCTCTCATTGGGTTAAACTTTTTCATACTTATTTGCTTCTTCCATTTCTCTTATTTTTGCCTCATTTTGTGATTTATTTATTTTTCTCTTGAATTGTTTGATTATTTTATTGCTTTTAAGAGGATTTTTAATATTAAAACTTTAACTGCTTGACTGTCATAAACTTTGCAAATATTTCCCAAATTTGCCATTGTCTTCTAATTTTCTTATTGATTTACTCGTCTATTATTGCATACATGTAGAAGGTTGAAATTATGAACCTTAAATATCAATCTGTTTTTTCCTCTTTGTGGTTTTTGTCTCAGTGACAAGCTTAGAGAAGCTCTGCCTGGCTCAAAATAACATAATTAACTACAAATTTATTTTACTATTTTACGGTTTTATTTTTACATTAAATCCTTTAATTTTTCTTTGCTCTAATTAATGATTTCCAACCATTAAATGCCTTTTACCTGAAATTCTAACTATCTGATATTAATAATCATAAACCTTTCATTTGCCTGATAAAACTATGCCTACTTTTACTTGAAACCCTTTTTCATTTTTTTAATAACACTCTTGATATTAATAAATATGTTTTTGCTTTTGCCTTACCAAAGAACTCTATCTTCATAACAGCTTTCTGAATTATTTTTATATGCATTTAGGATTTATTTCTTTATCTTTGTGATTTTAAAAATTGTAACAAAATATTTAAGAGTGGGTGCCTTTTTAATGATATTGCTTACAATGACTGATTCAAACAGCACATACAAATCAACTAGATTTTGGTTCATATGTTTGGTTTATCTAAGTGTTATTTTCTTGTTTTAGGGTCTTGCTGTTTTCTTAGTTTTCTTTAATATATGGACTTTTTAAAAGTTTTATTTTACTTATATGATCTTACATGTTTTAGAAGGCATACTTTCTATTCTACTAGAGCTAAACTTTAAGTTTTTTGAGTTTTTCTCATTCACATAAAGTCTATTAATATAATCTGAGATATTATATAGCCATTGTTGTTATATTATTTTTAATATTATATGTTTGCATTTTCATTTTTGTATAGAAAATATTTTGACTGTTCTTTTTGCACAAGATTGCTTTGGATATACAGGGTCTTTTGTGGTTCTGTATAAATTTTAGCATTTTTTTTTATTTCTGGGAAGAATTTCATTGGTATGTTTATAAGAATTGCATTGAATCTGTAGATCACTTTGGGTGGTATGGACATTTTAACAATATTAATTCTTTCAACCAGTGAACTGGGATATCATTCCATTTTTTTGTGTCTTCTTCAGTTTCTTTCATCAATGTTTGATAGTTTTAATTGTAAAGATTTCTCACCTTCTTGGTTAAATTTATTTCTAGGTTATTTATTTATGTAGCTATTATAAAAGGGATTGCTTTCTTGATTTCTTCTTCAGATAATTCACTATTGGTGTATAGAAACACTACAGATTTTTATATGTTGATTTTGTATCCTACAACTTTGCTAAATTTGTTTATTAATTCTAGTGGTTTTTTGGTGGAATCTTTGTGGTTATATATAATATTATGTATATATGAGATTATGACATTTGCAAACAGGAATAATTTGACTCCCTCCTTTTTGTCCTTCATTCTGCTGATGTGAACTGTCACATTTATTGCATCCTCAGATAAATCCCACTTGATCATGGTCATTAATTATTTTTTGCTGTGCTGTTGGGCTTGGTTTCCTAGTATTTCATTGAGGATTCTTGCAGCTGTGTTCATCAGGGATGTTGGCCATTAGCTTTCTTTTTTCATTGTTCTGGTTTTGATATTAGGGTAATGTTGGCCTCATAGAATGAATTTGTAACAATTCCTCCCCCTTCAATTTTTTGGAATAATTTGAGAAGAGTTGGTATTATTTAATCTTTAAATATTTGATAGAATTCAGTAGTGGATCCATCAGATCATGGGCTTTTCTTTCATAGGAGATCCTTTTTATTACTGATTAAATTTCATTACTCATTATTGGTCTATTCAGATTTTCTACTTTTTCATGATTCAATCTTGGGAAGTTGTATGTGTCCAGAGATTTATCCATTTCATCTACATTTTCAAATCATTGGCATATAGTTTTTCATAATAGCCTCTAATGATCTTTTGTATTTCTGTAGTGGCAGTTGTAATGATTCCTTTTTAATCTGATTTTATTTATGAGTTTTCTCTCTTTTTTTCTTAGTCTGGCAAAAGGTTTGTCAATTTTGTCTTTTTAAAAAGCCAACTCTTATTTTGTTGATCTTTCTATTGTTTTTTAGTGTATTTTTATTTCTGCTCTGATCTTTGTTATTTCTTTCCTTCTACTTATTTTGCTTTTGGTTTGTTCTTGGATGGTATCACAACACCTGACTTCAAAACATACTACAAAGCTGTGGTAACCCAAACAGCATGATACTGACATAAAAACAGACATATAAACCAATAGAATAGAATAGAAATGCATCTATAGGCAACTAATTTTTAACAAAGGTGCCAAGTATGCACAATTGGGGATGGAGAGCTTCTTTAATAAGTGATGCTGGGAAAACTGGATATTCACATGCAGAAGAATGAAATTAGACCCTTATCTCTCACCATATATAAAAATTAACTCAAAATTAACTAAAGATAGGAGGAATAAGTTTTAGCACTCTATTGCATAGTAAGAAGACTATTAACAATAATGTATTTTATATTTCAGAATAGCCACAGGAGAGGTTTTTGAATGTTCTCATCACAAAAAAATGATAAATGTTTAAAGTGATGGATATGCTATTATCCAATTTGATCATTAAACAATTTTACTAAAACATCCCCTTGTACTCCATAAATACATACAATATTTATATGTCAACTATAAATTTAAAAAGATAATACTTTGACTTTATTTTATTTCAATACTCCTCATCATTCCACCGGATCATGATACTACAATTTATTTTCATTCTTTTTTTTATCTGCTCAGCCTGTCATTCAACTTCTGATTTCATTTCACCTCTGTCAACTGGTGTTATCAAGTGATTTTTTTAAAAGAATATCATACAGGTGTCATTTTAATTTACCATTTTTGATTTGAATATATTTTTATCTCCCTTAATTAGCAAAAGAAAAACTGGATGATTATATAATTATTAGATCAAATTAAAATTTTACAAAGTATGCTCCACATGTTTGGCATTTAGGGTTGCACTGGACATTTTAATAGATGATCTCTTTTTGTCTGCATGGACATTTATAAAGGACTTGTCATGCTAGAAGGGGTTGCTCATTTGATTTTTTTATTTTTTATTTTTTGTTTTTGTAGACTCAGTATATGTCACAGTGTGAATTTGTTCTCATTCTTGTTGAGCCTTTTAATTTGTATATGTAAGATTGTTTTAATTGGTTTTGGTTTTGATTATTGATTCTTTTCTATTAGCTTTTTATATTTTTCCAGCAATAAGATCAGTTCTTTCATTTCCTCATCTCCATCATTTACCTCTGTATTCTCAAAGAACTTCTAAATTTTATCCTCCGAATCACTAATCCCGTTGCCCACTTTTTAGTTCTCAGCTATTTCTTTTCTTGCCCTTCAATGAAGCAGAATGTGTGGAGATAAGGTTTTCTCCAAGAGATCCATTACGTGATTTGCCCGTGACACTGCTATTCTTTTGTGAGTGGCAGTTCAATTGCATTCTTGGGTTTATAGCTAGAGAGTAGATTACTAAGCAGAATCCCAAGGCCAATATCTAGTCTCCAGTGGTAATTTATCTGGTGCAATTTGCTTCACTAGGGTTGATTCTTTTCTTCCACTCATCGTTTAGTTTCTCTGAGTTGAAAAACTTCATACCCAGAATCTCCCTTGCCAGGCTTCTTGAAGGGTTTCTTTTGTGTTCCTCCTCTATGTCTCATTGATTGTTAGGTCAGTTTGTTTGTTCTACATTACTGTTCAAGTTTTCACTTTTTTCTGTGTCTTTTCATATATTAGTGAGAAACTGAGAAATACTAAATCTAGAGCTGCTGAATAGAGATTATTTAAAACCTAAATACAAACCCCCAAACTCTTACCCCTAGTGAAATTCTTTCTTATTAATACTTAATGCTTTGGGCGACTTATGGGGTCCCCCTCTCTTGGGGCCCCAGAACCTCATCTGGGAGAAAAAAAATACTTAATGCCTGACTCTCCTCACTGTATATTATACTATTTTGTTATTGACTGAATTGTGTTCTGCCCACCAAAAATTCATATGTTGAAGTCTCAACACCCAGTACATCAAAATGTCACTGTATATGGAGATAGGGTCTTTAATGAGGTAAGTAAGTTAAAATGAGGTCATTAGGGTGAGCCCTAATCCAACCTGACTGGGGTCCTTATGAGAAGAGGAAATTTGGACACAGATGCATACAGAGGGAAGACCAGGTGAAGACACAAGGAAGATGTGGCCATTTACAAGCCAAGGGGAGAGACCGCAGAAGAAACCCTGCCAATTCCTTGATCTTGGAATTCTAGCCTCCAGAACTGTAAGAAAATAAATCTCTGTTGTATAAGCCATCCAGTCTGTGGTACTTTGTTATGGCAGCCCTAGTAGACTAATACATCCACTTCCTCTCCCACACTGATATGTGTCTATGTCATCCACTCCCATCTTCCTTCAAACCCCCTTTCCCTCTTCCACCGTCCTCACTCTCAGCCATTAACCCTGCTTATTATTTCATTGAGTAAATAGAAGCAATCAGAAAAGAACATCCATAGACACCACCACCTATCACCACTTCTACCTATGAACACGGGGAACAAATATGGAGCAAACATAGAACATATAGAGCATCTAAAACCTTTGCATTGGCTATCCCCACTGCCAAAGCTCTCTTACTTGAGATGTCTGCATAAAACCAACTTAGTCCCCTTCTTCAAATAATTGCCCAAATATCACCTTCTCTATCAGTTCTAGTCTGACCAACCTATTTATAATACAATTACAATGCACATTCCAATCCCAAACTGACGCTTACCCAGATTAATTTTCCATAGCATCTTCTAATATTCTACATAATTTATGAATGTGTTATATTTGTTATTTATTGTCTAGTCCAAATTTTTAGTAATATATGTCTATTTGCTTAATCACACATCTCATGCCCCTAGGTCAGTGTCTGGCACACAAGAGGTATTTGTTTAGATACCTTTGTATCTGTTTAATAACAGATATTTATCAAATCTATTAATAAATTGAATATCTTCAAACAATAACAACTTTTCTCAATGCAAACTCTCTGTGTTGTTGGTGGCATACTTACAAAACAGGAGAAAAGACAAAAAGAGCCAACCTGGTGGCACATAGTGAAGGGTAACCGCCACACCAGTGTTCTGGGCACACCGATTGATGATCAGTTCCCAGGA
This sequence comes from Cheirogaleus medius, assembly GCA_008086735.1. Classification (NCBI taxonomy): domain Eukaryota; kingdom Metazoa; phylum Chordata; class Mammalia; order Primates; family Cheirogaleidae; genus Cheirogaleus; species Cheirogaleus medius. The sequence goes on along the minus strand of VBSM01000361.1, from coordinate 95,991,997 downwards.
CAATAATGGATCTGGTATTTAGAATGGAACCATCTTCTTTACTAGCAGAAGTGTCTTCTCTGTTATTGCATGCCTAGCACGGAATAGAGTACTAGGGCATCCACACCAGCATCAAGCTGCAGTGTTCCTTTCTAAATTTGTATTCTCAGTGAATCTTCTTTACTGGTTTATTGGCTTTTTCCACAAAGCTCCCAACTCTGGCTTGGATTGTACAGTACCTGCCAGCTTCATTCCCCATGGCATGTTTCTGTTCCTTCTCCCTTATAACCGTTCGTTCTTCTCTGCTGTGAGACTGTGTTACACAAAGATTAAGGCCATGGGATTTGGAGCCAAGTTGCCTAAATCTGAGTCCTCACTCTGGCCCTTCCTGGTGAACTTGACTTGTCTAAACCTGCAGCTTCCTTATCTTTATAAGGGATCCAGTGAGTGCAGATCTTATAGAATTTGTGAGGATTGAAATAGATAATGCATGTAAAAACTATTTAATAGAATATTTGTAAGCAGTAAGCATTCGAAAATGTTATCTGTTATTGCTGCTGTTGCTAATTGGCTCTGGCATTCATCTGGTACTAAGGATAAACTTTCTTAGAAACACTGGCAGAAGCAATTTCTGCTTTACCCTGTTCCCTTTCCATTGGCATCAGCCACACTTTACTTTCTATGTTTTCTTGGATTGTGTCACTTGGGCTGCAGAAAGCAGACACATTTGTAGATAAAGCTAACTTTTATCTAGCCCTGCCCTACACTGAGCCTGGCTTGCTCCCCACCCTTTAGAGCTCCTAAATGCTTGAGGAGTATGGACACCAGGGTTATCACAGCTCTCCAGTAGAGATTATCTGGCTACCTGACAGCTCAGCCTCCCCAAGAGAAAGTTTTTCTGTTCCATAGGCCATCATACTTCTAGAAACCAACTATCTATCTGATTCTGCACTCAACTTTGGTTCATTGGATTTTCATCATTTTATCTCTAATGTCTCTGCTTATGAGCCTATAAAAGGATTCATGTAAAAATTTCCCTGAATCTTAATAATTCTCCTTCCAGTTAGACACAAACCATGATTACCTATAGGAATAATACCAAGTCATACAAACTAGTTTTCTCAGCATACCCCAATATATGACAGCTTCATTTGATAAAGTTTTACTGATGCTCTACGATGTGCCTGTCTTTAACAAACCAATCATGGTTTCTGCCCAAGCATTTTCAGTACAATATGGGAAACAGATCTTGATTGATTAATCCCAAACATTGACAAAGGAATGACTAACATAACCTGAGATATAATACAGTAGGCTATTAATTTCATTGTGTCTAAATAAAGTTGCCTCACCAAGTATAGATATTGTTATACCCTAAGAATGCTTCATTGTTTTAATAAGAATTTTGGTGAAATCTGTTATGTGACTTTTTTATAATCAAATAAATATGTGAAAGAACAAACCTGTAACTTTTTAAAAGAATTTCTGATGAGAAATTCTTAAACATTGTCAATATTTGATTAATCTATTTTAAATAAATGCATGTGTCTATATCTAGTCTTTAATTAGCAAGAAAGGAACTTTATAAACAAGGATCAATTCTGAAGCTCAGCAAGTGGCCCTATTTGATGTAGCCTCGCAATTTACTAGAAAAATTTCACATTTTACTCTAGATTTATGGAGTGTTTGATCCAGAAACAGTTCAGTATGTTTAAGAGTCTCCTTCCAGTACCTTTGGCTTTGTGCCCAGTTTCAATCAAAGCAACATTTTTATTATCAAGTGGCTTCTTTCTGTCCTTTGATGTAGCTTTGGCTTGTTAAATGCATGCTCAGTTCATTCCCTTCTATCAAACGTTTTAGCAGATTGATTCCTAAAAGCAGATAGTATTTTCAGACCCTACTGTAACTTTTCCACTTGCCTTAATCAAATCTCCTAATTGCAAGCAGACACTGAGGTAAGGATCAGAGTGGAAAAGGCCAAGTATTGATCAAAATCCAACACATTCACTCTGGAATCTGACCAGAGCAAACCAGTGGTTACATTTCCATTTTCTTGGCTGGAAATGAAATGAAGTACATGTGCCCATCAAAACCCCACAGGGTCATTAAGGCCTTTAAGAAATTACCTGTGGCTTCTCTTTGTAAACTTTTGGGAACCCACATAATTTGTACTTGAGTATTGTTGAGAATAGTATGTTACAGGGATAATTTTCAACTGATGGTTAAGACAGTCCATACACTCTTTAATGTATTTACTTTATTAATGCCTATAATACTTCTGTTGCTGAAGCCTGGCTGTCTCATCCTTACCATGTAAACTGAAATGGTAGACTTGGCTCTATTCTCAATTCATGGTCATCTGACTTCTCTCTGAGGCATGTTGAAATCTTAAAATCAGCTGAAAGAGAAACAAAAGGAGCTGGGTCCTAAAGACTTACAGTGAGAGCTTCCTTGAGGTTTTTCTCAATTACTCTTTTTTTCTCCCATAGACAAAAGCTGTCAGGCAAACAAAAACAACCTCAGTTTTACATCATGGGAAATATCAAAATTTGCTATAGGATCTAGACATCTATCTTATTCTGATCTTCCAGGAAAATTTCAGGGATTCACTTGACAGAGAAAAATTGATGCCTCAATTATATCAGATTAGGATCTAGCTGTATGTCCTTGATGAATAATATTAAAAATGTAAGTAGCTTCATGCATATTTCAAAGCATTATAAATATAGCAACTTAATTTCTTTTCTTTTTAATTTGAGGAGAGTATGTGAGATCTTTCCAAAAAGGTGTCAAAAAGTCATTGTTAGTTTTCGGATCAAGTCTGATCAAGTCTGAGCAAGACTTACCAAGAATGCAGACTTAGAGCAGATGTTTATCTCCATCACTTCCAATATACTCAATAAAATGTTAATACATAAACAAATCCATTCCATCAGAGAGAATGGTCCATCCTAACACAGAAGATTTTTAACAAATTTCTAAAAGATAGAAAGTAAGTGAAAGCCCGTTGGCAGACTAAATACAGCAGTGTGAAATATGCAGAGGAAGATGACAGCAAAGGAGAGAGTTTGTCTTTCAAGGCAGACTCCAGAGAGGTTACAGACTCAGATTGGCAAGTACGAAGGAGGACCAGAAAAAAAAGGAGCATGACACAGAAACCTTCAGAAGCAGTGTCTTTTGCCTGAAATCTCCTTCATTCCCGACTCCCAAGGCAGCCCAGGTTTTACCCTGGCAAACAGCTGGGAGCTCCAAATAAATTCACCAAACTATGGAAATGAGGGGCAGATGGGACTCCAGGAAAGCCTTTCCCATTCTGGCATATTGGAGGCCCCAGTCTAAAAACCTGCTCCACCCCTGTACATCCTCCAGTGAGCCTGCCATCGATAAGCCCTTTCCCAGAGCTCACAGTAACACAGAGCTCACAGTAACATTTCCTATTCACTGAAAAGACCTAGGGGGAAAACACCCTACACACAGGTTAGGAGAGAAACAGACTAAACTCCCTTTACATTCAACCAAGTCCTGATTCTTCAACATGAACAAAAACCTAAAAATCACCAAGCATATGAAGAAAAACAAAAAACAACAAAGCTCCAAGAGAACAAATGGAACAGACTTACTAGTACGTTTTTTAAGAACTTTTTTTGAATTGACCTGTGAGCACGCATGAAATGTTTCTTGTGGTTGAAGGATTTAATGCAAATGTTAGAACCCTGAGAACGTACAAGTAAGGATAGAGCTGGCATGAGGTGGCAGAGGTAGAAGTAGAGGTGAAAATAGTGGTGGAGCACCAGCAGTCGCATCATCTTTCAAGGTAGTAGAGGGTGTCGAGAGACAACGCTTAAACTCTATGGAATAAGAAATACAATATATTACCTAAAGGCATAAATGTAGCTAACAGAAGAACTGTATCAAAAATTATAATAAGAGCAAGGGAAAGAGTGTAGGGTAAGCTAAATCCTATTCTTTTAAATCTAAATAAATAAACAAATCAGTGAATCAAATAATGTAACAGAATTGTCAGAACAAATAAGTACATAAACTATTTATATTAGTTTTCTCTGGAAAAAGGAACTGGAGATGTTAAAGGTGCACAGGGGACTCTTGTTTTTCTATTCTAATAAATCTGTTCTGTTTCATTTTTATCTTGTATACAAACTACTTTAATTAAAATATTAAAGCTGAAGATTGGTGAAAGAGAGAATTCTTTTCTCTAATTGGTGGCTAGATTTCCAATGTTCAGATCTCATTTGCCATAATTAATTGAATTAGTATCTCAATTGGTGCAGGCATCATCAGGTTCACTTCACAGTATTTAAGCACATGAAAAGGTCAGATCCATCTACCCAGAAACTCCCTGTCAAAATCCCCCCTGTATTGTCACAGAGGAGTTATGGTGGCCCAAGGTGGAGAATTGCCATCTTGAACAGCCAGGCATTGAAGAGACCCAGACACAAACCCCGTTGTCTTTTCTCAGGGCTCTGTCCACTGTGTCTCCCAGTTCCTCCTGCCTTTGATCTTCCACATTTCTCATACTTTGACTTAAGATTATGACCTCCTTTATTTTGACTTCATGTTCAACCTTGGCTTCTTTCAAGATCCGTCTCTGGTTTAACAGTCCTATTCCAAGTCCTACTTATTCCTTGGATTTACAGTTTGGTTTTAGCACTTCTGGTCACAAATTGTCTGGTGACCCCATCAGCATCAGCAGCAAAACCTATATACCACAGCATCAGACTGCCCTAGACCAAATCAATTCTATAAGACACCATACCAACCTGAAGAAATTACAGTGACACACCTTGAGGTTCATGAATTGATATTATAACTATTGATATTATAACTGATATTTATAGTTATAATTGATATTATAACTATTGATATTATAACTACTATGGTAGTTTTAAATCTGATAGTTCAGATTAAGAAAATATCACCCAGCCAGGAACTTGGGCAATTCAAATTCATAATATTCATCATTCTCCAAAGGGTGTTTTAAGGGTTCACCTCCATTTATATTATATCTTATAAATATTTTCTTTAGAACCTACTATTAAACATTTAAATTATAGTTCACTTTTATCAATTAACTAAACTAATATTGTGAAATATTATAATGTACATTTCATCACTTAACCCTTATTGCACACATAATGATGTATTTCAAAATTTATTTTTGTTTACATTGAGCTTCGTACAACAGAGAGTATTCCAAACAAGAGACATGCTTGTGGGACTGCAAACTAGTATAACCTCTTGGAAAGTAGTATGGAGATACCTCAAAGAACTAAAAGTAGAGCTACCATTTGATCCAGCAATCCCATTACTGGGCATCTACCCAAAAGAAAAAAAAGACATTCTATAAAAAAGACATCCGCACTAGAATGTTTATAGCAGCAAAATACACAATTGCAAAGATGTGGAAACAACTCAAGTGCCCATCAATATATGAGTGGATTAATAAAATGTGGCATATGTATGCCATGGAATACTACTCAGCCATAAAAAATGATGAGCTACCTATTGTATTATCCTGGATGGAGCTGGAGCCCACTCTTCTAAATGAAGTATCTCAAGAAAGGAAAAACAAACATGACATGTACTCACCATTAAATTGGTACTAATTGATCAACACTAATATACATATATGAGAAGTAATATTCATAGGGTGTCAGGCAGGTGGGAGGGAGGATGAGGAGGATGGGTAAATCCACACTTAACAGATGCAGTGTGCTGTGTCTGGGGGATGGACATGCTTGTTGGGCAGTGCAAAGGCAATTTGTACAAACCAAAGCATTCATACCCCTGTAATACTCTGAAATTTTAAAAAATAAAAAAAATAAAAAAATAAAATAAATGGAAAAAAAATATATAGAATTACTATATAATCCAGCAAACCTACTACTGAGTAAACATCCAGAGGATATTAAATCAGGATGTCAAAGAGATATCTGCACTCCTATGTTCACTGCAGCATCATTCTCAACAGCCAAGATGTGAAAGCAACCTAAGTGTGCATCAATGGATAAATGAATTTTAAAAAGTGGTGTATATACACAATAAAATACTACTCAACCTTAAAAAGAAAGCAACTTCCAAGTTTCAACAAAAAACAGATTCAACATGATTTTTAACTCGTTCTATTGATATAATATTGAGATACTACAAAGGGCTAACAGGCATTCTGTGTCACAAATTTAGAATACATTCACTGTGCTTACAATAATAAGCATACTAAATTCTATTTTCTTGAAATATTTATAAATAGAATATATGAAAAGTTGTAGCTACTAAGCTATTTTGTTAATTTGTCCCTATTAGTTAAAACTTTATTTTTATTTTGGGTTTTAGGATGTAGAACCACAAACAATAGATATTGGGGTAGGACGCCAAAATCTGGAATTTTCCACATGGGTGCTAGACCAGATTTTCATCCCTGGCTCTCTTAACTAATTGTTCTACATGTGATTTGTTGGCAAATATTCCAGCTTTATCTCTAAGCAGTAGCCTGCCCATCAATAAAATGAGGGTAAAAATGTTTGCTTCACAGGGAAGTAATGATGTTTGCAAGTAAAAATCAATGTAAAATATATATAAATAAGCAAACTATTAGGTATCAATAAAAGAGATAGAGACATCAAGGTCATGATAATATTTGGCAGTGCATTTTCTAAGAGTGCCACAAAATAAAGTGTCATTACTTAATATTTAGCTGGCAATTGCCTCCTATTACTCAAAACACAAGACACTAAACAACCTTCCTTTTTAATACCAAAAAACCCTGTACAACTATTTATGAAATAAATGTATTGATCTTTTCATACAAGACTTAACAAACTCAGTTGTTATTTTTTTAAAAAGTATTTCCATAGACTTATAGTAGTAAATGGGGCTCAGGGGAATTGGAGTAAAGATAATGCATGCTGAATTACTTTTCTATACTTTACTAGTTTCAATAATTTGAGCAAGATTCTTAGTGCCCCTGAGCCTCTTTTTCCTAAACATCCAAATGGGGATGTACTACTCAGAGTTTTTGTTTACAAACAACAGAGACTAACTTAAACAGAAAAGGAATGTATTCGAAGGCTATTATATTGTTCAAAGCCTGAAGAGTAGTCCCATTATAGGCTCATAAACTGATCAGAAATCAGGGGGCGTGAGATTAAAAAAAGGAATATTCTGCTAAAGACAACATCGCTGGGGCCTATACTACAGGCATATCAGATTCAGGGAATCAGTTCAGATAAAGCCCCTGCATCTTTGAATCATCACCAGGCAGGAATACCATGTCAACCCTGCGCTCCACCTACCGTGAAATCCCTGAGAAATAAAATAATAGCTAATATGTTTATAGCATTTCCCCCATGAGCAGCACTTTTCTGACTCTCCCATATATATCATAATCCTCACAATACCACATGAGGTTATTCATTTTTATCAATTAATTAATTATTCATTTTTATCAATTAACTAATGAAGTACATACACCTCACGATTAGCCCTGCTACACAGATTAGAAGACCAAGACACAGAGATGGAATTCGCTAAAGCTGGTGAGTGGTGGTGCTAGAATTCCTACCTGCTCTTTACACTAATTTGTATGACAATGAATATACCAACTAATTATATGGCAATTCATATACCAACCTCACAGATTATCACAATGCCTGGCACACAATGTCTGATCGGTAATTATGTGATAATGCTATTTTCCCAAAACGGCTTCATGAAACAGAAATAACTGATCACCAAATATTTTCTAATGGTTTGCTAAAGTGTTTATATTTCAAAAATACAGGCTGGGCTCCTATATTGTGTAAGCGTACAGTCAGTCTCTCCTTGGTAGAAGACACAGGTGTCTGCAGACGAAAATTCCACACACAGTGGGGAAATGCACGGAGGATGCAATTAAGAAGAGCACCCTAGCATAGAGCTTCCCATCCATCCCACATTAAGACACTCAAAAAATTATAGTGTTTGTACAGCACAAGAGCGAAACCAACCAGGATATTTGCAGCTGGGGCTGCCCCAGGCCCCACCTCGCCTTTCCTGAGAAGAGAGGGCGTCAGTACCTCAGGACATCTACGACCCATTCATGGCAAATCAGCGTGACTGGTGAGCGCCACTGTCTGCCTTAGAGAAAGTCTCAGACATCAATAATTAATATGTCAGATTATGTTTTAATAAAATATTCTATTTCTTCTTTTTAAAAAATCACCATAAGATTACTAACCAAATTCCTCCAACCTTCTACTTGTCTCACATGCATAGATTTTCAAATTCATGCATGCAGTGCTTTTAAATTATATTATGTAACAGGCCTCAAATATTAACATGGAAGTTAAAAAAAAAAAAAAAGAACTGCTTAGTTAGTGCTGAGGCACTGGGGTGTTATGCTCTGTTGTCAAGTGTCTCCCCCTGCTTCCTGGGAGACATCTTCATACACAGTGTGGGAAATTCTGATTTACATAAAATAGTCTTCTCTCTTTCTCTTCTTACCTCTACACCCCACTATACTAAGCTATTTATATTTCTGCAGATGTACCATGCATTCCTCATCTCTGGCTTTTGCATATGCATAAAGCCAAAAGGACCCAGTTTCTATTCAAGGACCTATCATCTGAGCAGTGAGGGCAACAATGGAGGCATTTCACACCTTTTCTGGCCACCGGAGCAACCAAAGCTACCTGGAAAACTGTCACACATGAGAACCTAACCCCGCCAAGATTCAGGCACAGTCCTCCCCACATCTCCCTGTTGGACATTTAAGGATCTTTGTAACAGCAGTGACTTTCCCGTGACTGAATAAAGTAGGGGCCAGGAAAATTAAGCCAAACAATAAAACTAATTTTAAGAGGATAAATTGCTCTTAATGAGACTATTGCATGCCAAAATCAGATTATTTTTATTAACAATGTAAAAGTCCAAAAAGGAAAAATAAACATCTCAGTGGCTTAAAAATAAATCTGTTCCATTAGTTAGGATATTTTAGGCAAAATATTTAATTGACCTCTTTCAAAGTCTTCTCTTCATGAAAAACTGTGAAAACCACTGGGATAAATAACTATAAAATCTTGAGTGCTTTTTAACACTAACCGAGAGGGAAGATAGATCTATAATATGAAGTCAGCCATGTCCTAAGAGTCCTAAAATCACTCAAACATGCAAATTAAAATGCAAGTGTGCTCCTAAGCAAACAGAACTGGCTTATTACAGCCTCAAATGACTCTAGCACAATACAGATTAAATTAAAGTAAGTTGTTTCTTTCCCAAAGTAAGAGAGGATTATTAATAATGCATCAGGAGAGGCCAGGTTTCCAAAGTAAAGTTCCCGTTACTTGGCTGTGCTTGGAGCATTTTGGATTTATATTTTAGCATATGAAACACCTCATGTGTCCTAGCAAATCCCGAGCATGGCTGCTTGGCAGAGGCAGTCCAGAGTCTCTAACCTGCTATCACAGGTGATTCCATCTGTGGAAAATCACATGACAATCATAGCCATCTGGGAGGCATCTGGGAGGCAAGTTCATCCTCCACCTGTAAGTGCCAAAAGGGAAACTTTCATTTGGTAAGAGAGAAGATGTGAACAAACAATATTACTTTTGTGCATTGCTATCACTATAGTTTATTTTTATGCCTTTTCTTGTAGATTTTCTAGGTGATGTCAGAAATTCCACCCTGATTATTTTAAAAACCATTATTTTAGCAGGAAAATGTATGCCAATAATAGCAAAAAAAAAGAATTCTCAGCTCTGGACCATCTCTATTAAAATCTCTGAATCTTCCACTCCAAGTTTACCAGGTCTTCAATCTTGTTCAAAATCCCACCTGCTGCAGCCACAGCCTTTGCTTCTCCCTCTCTGCTATGGGGCTCCTCCCTCCTGGAGGGACCACTGTGCCTGGATACATCCACACCTTGAGCCAGGCACACTGCTGCTCCTACTAGGGCCTCTGTCCTAAAGTGGGGGTGAATACCTTCCCCCAGTGTATGCAGTTTAGCATCCTAGAAAAGCTGGATATATCATGCAGCCATATTTTCTAAGGAATTAGTTTCTATTCCTCACTCCCTTGATCCTCTCGGAATACTGTATTCGAAAGCAGGTATTCTATTAATAGTTGAAGTTGTTTGTTGTCAAAAGAAATTAGACACCTTTTTAATCTGCAGGAACCAAGTGGGCTCACCAACAGGTTTCTTGGGTTTATAGGACAAACCATGTCACATTTCATAATGTGCAGATAGAGATAGAGATATGTGATAGAGATAGAGTATGTGACCATGATATAATGACAGCAATTCTACAAACTTCATTAAAAATAATTCTAATTTCTGTGTGTTTTTGTAGGTGTCCATAATCACATATGTGGGGGCAGAGTGTACACTGCAGTCTTCTCATTATAAACACACTCTGGCAATGCCATTCGTACTCATGGCCTCTGTTATCACCGATAAAAGGCAACTCACAGGTGTATATCCCTAGCCCAAATAACTCCTCTGAGCTCCAGCCTTGATTATTCATTATCTTCTCAACTTCAAAGTGTCCAAGCTGAACACGTGTCGTTCTGCTGCCTACCCCTCCTATGGGGCAGGATGGAGCTTATAGGGAACCCTGAACCTCTTCAAGGGTTTTCCATCAAACCACCAACCACGGAGTATGGAGTGTAAGACAGAAACCTGAGTCACCCTTATTCCGCCTTCTCCTTCACTCTCCATATCCAATCTATCACCAAATACTCCGTATTTAATCAGGTGTTTTTTCTGGTCTACCTTAGCATCTCCAAGTCCTTCAAATCAAAACAGTCCAAACCATGCAGGATTCTAAATAAGATGTTTCATGTCATAATATATCAATGCAGGAGACAAAGTTAAAAATAAAAGTAAAAATTACCCCACATTCTAAACACACCACAAAGTATTTAGGAACCAGATACCTCCTCAGGGTTTATTAAGAAACAGCCAAACCAACTGGACTTCCAGCCACCATCCTACCATCTCCCTCCAGTTTACCTGAGCAGGTTACGATGAAGACGGAGAGGATTCAAGGAAAATCATACATGTTATGATTAGAGGAGAGTCTGGTAGCTTTGTAATCCTTTGATCACCCAACTGACACCATCACTACCCCCTTAGAGTCAGGTGAAGGAGCTCCAAGAAAATCTCTTAAGTATATTGGAAGATGTCTTCTCATTGGCTTCTCTTTTTCTGGTAGACCTGTTTATATGCCATTCGTGACTATTTGAGTGAAGAGAATAATAATAAAAAAAAAAGAACTGGAAAGAGATGTCAATTTAAAGAT
>VBSM01000361.1:95965171-95980624 GCA_008086735.1 Cheirogaleus medius | reverse complement strand
CATTTGACCCCTTCTCCCTTCGTGTCTTCTCCAGGTTCTCGACATACCCGAGGAGACAGGGTTAATGGAAGGGAGTGAAAGTACGGAAGCACAGACAGCTCTTTCCTGTCATCATGGGAAGTTCTTCCTGCCAAAGTCTGAATGAGGTTGAGAGGGAGGGAGGAGGAGAGTCTGAAAGTGAACATGAGACTGAAGTTTTAAATGAACCCAACAGGAACTGGACTAAAAGTGTGCAACAGGTATGGGTCTGTTCAGACATCACTAAGGGATGGAGAAACAAGATCCGATGAGGTTTATTTGAAGGAAGGAGGAGGAGAAAATAAAACTGTTCCATTTCATATTTATGTTTAATGAAGCATAGACCTTTTAATATACTAGATATAAACGCTACCATCATCTTTCAACTAGACCACTATATTAAATTAGTACACGACTACTAGTACCCACTCTGGTCTCTCTCAAATGTAATTTTGAAAAAATAAAGTACATCTAACTATGTCACCATCCCCCCTTTAATTAAAACCCTTGCATTTTAATACCCAATATTTTTAAGATCAAAACAAAATGCTTTAACTTAAACTATGAAAACCTGCAATGTCTAGATCCCACCTTGTCACATTGTTCCAAGCTCTCCTCTTTTGCAATTTACTCGAGCTTTCTTTCAGACCCTCCTGCTTGCCATGCGCTCTCTCATGCCAGGAGACCTGTGTGCATGTTCTTCTCCCTGGATTTGTGCCACGTTTTGCCCAGTTAGCTTCTAATCATCCCTCAGACCTTAGCTCAAGCATCACCTCTTCAGAGCATCCTTTCCTGTCTCTGCCACATCCCTTGATTAGAGCTCTCATAGCACTGTGGGTCACTCCTTCAAGTACTTACCAGAGATGCAATTTTATATGAATTCATGGGGTTATTTAATTATGTTTCTTTCTGTGCTCCTCATCCTTTCCCAGCCCCCAACATTGAGCTCGGTGATGGCAGAGATCACACCTGTAAGTACTCACTTTTGTGTCCCCCACCCCCACGGTTCAACACAGTGTCTGGCACATAGTATATAGTAACTTAATGTTTGGTGAATGAATGAATTATAAAATGTATGCATTATAATAATAAAAATAATAGCTATTAAATTTAAAATCCTAGAGTCCAGCAGTATCTTTTCTCTTAATCAGGATTAATATTATTGAATATGCCAGTGATCTTCAATATTTCTGTCAACTGGTCAAAGGCCATAAAAATTTGAAAAGATGGCACTGAAACCCAAGATTCAAACAGGATCTCAAGGGGTTCTTTTTGTTTAGTTTTCAGTGTTTGGCCTCTGGGTTTTAATGTGAATTGTATTGCTAACGTATTTGGGCAGTGGGGTCACCTGACAGGCAACTGGAGTGTAATTTTACATGTACAGTGAGGAAAGGACTAGCTGTCCTGTCACAAACAGCTGGCTTGCTAAAAATTCGTTCTGTTTTTTACAACCAGCAATAATGTTTTTCTTTTTTTTTTTTTAATTTCAAAATATCAAGGGGATACAAATGTTTTTGTTACATGGATACACTATATAATGCTGAAGTCAGTGTGCCTGCCACCAGGACAGTGTTCACTGTACCTGATAGATAAGTGTTCATCCCTTACCTCCCTCCCCCCCCCCTTTTTAGTTTCCAATGTCCTTTATTTCTCTTTGTGGCCATGTATACTCATAGTTGAGCTTCCATTTATTAGTAAGAACATGTGGTATTTAGAGTGTTTTTGTTTGCTTGTTTTGTTAACTGTGTTGTCTGCAAGCAGTGTTTGTTTTCCATGCCTGAGATACTTCACTTAGGATAAGTATCTCCAGTTCCATCCAATTTGTTGTGAAAGACATTATGTCATTCCTTTTTATGGCTGTATAGTACTCCATGGTATATATATACCACATTTTCTTTATCCACTCATGAATCGATGGGCACTTAGGTTGATTCCATATCTTTGCAATTGTGAATTGTGCTATGATAAACATTTGAGTGCAGGTGTCTTTTTGATAAAGTGATTTATTTTCCCTGTAATCCGTGTGCCCCAGGCCATAGAGATGCTGCTCCCTCAATATCCTCAAGTCCTAGGAAGCATTTGGATAAATCCATTAGAGAACAAAAGGTAAAGGTGAGGAAAGCAGACTCACTAACAAGACCAAGCTCTCAATACAAAATGGAACAGAAATTATACCAGCAAAAGTATTACAACAATGTATACATAGGAAGTCCCCAGAAAATGCTACAGCAGTACTAAAATGATTATATATGCATAACATTTTTATTTGACAATAAATTGTGACTATGGGCAAAATTCTGTTGCAATTTCCTTTGTGTTTAATCTTTTAAATATATTACTATTTTAAAATTTTTTTACCTAATTTGTTTTTTATATTCTTAATAGCTGAGTTGTTAAAAAGTCTACCTTTCCAGAATGTCTTTATCACATTTTTAAGGAACAAATAGTAGAATATGTTATTAGAATTCAGAGACAGTATTAAATTGGTTTAATTAGTTTGATATTTCTATCTGGACACAGTTGAATCTTATAGACATACAACAGCCAACCTGCCCGGCACCAGGCAATACATGGAAAGCTACTCAAATTTCTCCAAAATCATTGGTTAATAGAAACTGTCATGGCTCAGTAATACTTTGTGTTTCTAATACTGAAGCAATGTCAATGCTAGATGAAATTATTCTTAGTGTGAAATTGGCTGCTCCCCTCTGGGAATATCATTTGAAAAATAACCTTATGTTTTGAAGGCTACTCTTAGTGTGATTAAATAATTTTCAAATGGCTGCTCTAGGCTGGAAAATTTTTTCTTTCTAGAAAGAATTTTACCATTTTTTCAACCCCAGAATGTCATCCTCAATCTACAAAATAGATCATAAATTAAAACGTTAAAGTAAAAACCAAACCTTATATGTACATCAAAGGTTCAGCCTGTGTCAAATAGTGACAAGCTTTAAAAAGAAAGGAAAGAAAAAAGCCAGGATGCTTTGGAATGTAAGTGCTCTAATCCCTTACTGTAATAGAAACTCTCTGATTTAAACATGTGGTCTGAACACTGTAGGCACAGAAGTACCATACAATTAAAAACATATTTAAGGCAAGAGTTTATAAAAGACATATTTATGCAATCCTATATCTTAATCTGAAAAGAATATATATGTTATTTAAATATTAACCACTATCACAGAAACTATGGCTTATATATGGCAATGGTAAAGTTTTTCATTAATTTTTGTTGAGACTAACAAGGCTAATAATTAGAATTTACTTTAAATGAACATGGCTGATTGCCTTTCAGTTATTTTTCTTGAATTTCTATGGTAAGCAATAATTTAAAAATTTCTATTGTGTGTTATTATTCATGATTCTCACATTTCATGACTTAATGAGTATCATTTGTAAAGGAAAAATTGTGTTTCTGTGGTTACTACTGTATAAAGTCATTTAAACAATGCAAGCAAAAAGCTTAGAAGAAAAACGGTGTGCTTTATTTCTATTGCCAATATTCTACCAGTGAAGCCTGCACAACTACCTGAATAATGTGGGGAGGGCTGGCATGCATGAGTAGGGTGGAGAAGTAGCTGAGACCAACTGCCCTTTGTATTAGAATATAATGTTCATGACTCATTGTTACAGGGCCACACAGATTTTTTCCCTTCATTTCGCAAGAATGGAAGCATAAAGGATTTTTCAACGTGGTTGCATGCTTAGGAAGAGTATAGATTGTTACAGTAAAGCATTCTAGTCACATTAGGCTGTATAGTTTCCTTTTCAAGGCGACTATGCAAGGATTGGATCATGATCATGAGGACATTTTTACAAGTTAGTAGTATGTTCTAACCAATGAAGTTGAGGGACAGTGGGTTAATTCGAAAAAAGAATCCAAAAACTATAATTCATATCTACATGAGTCATAAATACTCTTATCAATGCAAACTTTATAATTAAAATATTGCTTGAGAACAGAGAACAACCTTGCTTCATTATGATGATGTGCAAAAGAGTATAAACTGAAGCAACAGAGTCCTTTTTGGGGACTGAGGCTTAAGAATAGAGAACACAGCTGGTGCTGCATATTTATGGGAGTCTGAATTATTAGGCAAGGCTAGGCTAGATAATTGTTGAAGGACCATTGCAACCAAAAAGAGCTGCCTTCTTTCCAAAAAGTCACACTGGGGAAGCAGTAGCCCCAGTCAATCCCTCTACAGATCTCACAGCTTGTGACAAGACCTGCTGAAACTCTGGAAGGAGAAAATTGGAAATAACAAGAGACATTGGAAAACTATGTGGAATATTTCAGAAGTTATTATGTTGCAAGAAGGCTAGTATAAATGTTAATAGCCTTATTGGAAGACCCTCTTTTAGGAGGCATACTGAGATGCCCAGTTCACTTGATTTTTATTAAAATTGAGTCTTAGGAGTTATAACAGGGAGTCCTCATAAAATGCAAGACTTTTTTCTTCTGTGTCCTGCTCTGTTTACACTACTTGTCCAATAAAGAGATTGTATAAGATAGAAATCATGAAATGTTTAGCACAGTTAATACTAGTAATGGATTTATAGTAACCTGCATGTCTACCTTATTATTCAATATAATACCATAAAACCAGGAAGCTTAACTTTGAAAAGAGCATGACTCTGTTTAGAATGGTAGACACATAGTGGGTAGGTAATTCTTATTATTATAGGTAATTCCATTATTTTCTTATTATGTGAAATAGAATATCTAAAGAAAATATGCCATTAGGAATTCTTTAAAATATTTTTAAACAGAGGGTATTATTACATCTGCATTTTGAAAAAGTCCTTTTGAAAGGCAATATAGAGAGTGACTTCAGGCTTGAAGAGCACAAGATCAATTAACAGGCAAATTCAATGAACTCAAGCAAATAAGAGCCTCCGACTGGACGTCTCACCAGCTTCATCTGAGCCACCCCTTATCCTTCCACCACTCATGGTAAAAATTGAAGTAAAGCCAAGCGAACAATCCTTGCAGCTCAGGTAGTCATCCAGGGTGACCGGTTAGAGTCAAAACTCATGAACAAGGTAAAGTGATGGGCAGAGGAAAGACCAACCCAAAACCATATTTTAGAAAAAAAGGTAGGAGTTAGAGGACTGAAGTGCTGGAAGTTGGCAGTGAGCACTTTTTAATGGGGACAGTGAGGATATTCTGACTTCAGCTGTTGGGGGAAAAAATCCCTAAAGGAAAGAAGCAGCCAACCTGGAAAGCAATAGCACAGGCAAGCAGTGACACGGGCTGAAAGAACCATTGCAAATGGGGTGGAGAAGCAACTGCAAATTGAGTCCCTTCTGTACTGTTCAGTACAAACCACAGCATCGTACTGATTCTGCATGCAGGTGTGGAATGGGAAAGCTGAATGCCTTTCCATACTTCTAATTGGCTCCAAAGGTTGAACAATCCCAGACCACCAGACTCATTCATAGTCACAGGGAAATTCAGAAATGCAACTATTATCAATCAATGATAATTGGTTTCTGTATTATCATCTAGTTAGGATTTTCTGTTCCATTACTTACTGCAATTGTGCAGATAATTTAAAATATATGAAACCTTTCTCTCAACTCTTTCTTGTTTTCATATTTTATTGTCAAGTACTTACAATGTATTAAACATTTAGGATCATTACTGCATAAATATTCTAATCTTTATTTTTAAAGTTACTAAAACTAGACTTAGTTGATATACGTTCTCACTGTGATTTCTTCTCTATGGTGTAAAAGTAGTTTGGAAGGGGCAGGGATCAGGAGTGCCTTGAGCACAGCCTAAAGGATACACACACACTAATTTATGAGTAACTAATTTCATGCATAGAATAAAATTTAGATAGAATCCAGTTAAACATCTCAAAGGAACTTGCGAGCTACATAGAAGAATAGCATAGGAAAGCATTATCACATAAAAAGGGGGATAGGACCTTTACAAAAATTAAATCCCAACTGGGGTCAACTCTTATTTTTTATTCTTTCTCATGTTGTTTCCTTCCCTAAAAATTAAAACACAAAAATATGAATACTTGTTTTCATATGAAGGCTTCAGTATTCTAATTTAACCATAAAAGTAGCCAATTTATTTTTTAATATTTTTATCATGGTGAAATATACAGTTTAATATAGGCCATTTTATCCATTTTTAGGTGAACAATTCAGTAGCATTGGTTACATTCACCATGTTGTGCAATCATCACCACTATCTCTTTCCTAAACCTTTTTGTCACTCCAGACAGTACCAGTTAAACAATAACTGCCCATCCCCTCCTCTTTCCAGCACCTCATCACCTCTAATCTAATTTCTGTCTTTATGACAGAAAGTTGCCTAATCTATAGATTTAATAAAAATGGACTCATACAATATTTATCATTTTTATCTGGATTATTTCAGTTAGCATAATGTTTCCAAGGTTCATCCATGTTGTAGCCTGCATCAAAATTCCATTTCTTTTATGGCTGAATAATATTCCATACTATGTGTGTACCACATTTTTTTATCTACAGATTTGCTGATGGACACTTGGTTTGTTTGTACCTTTTGATTATTGTGAATAATGATACAATAAACATTGTCATACATATACCTATTTGAGTCCTTTTGTCAATTATTTTGAGTATATACCTAAGAATGGAATTGCTGTGTTTAACTTTTTAAGGAACCACCAAACTTTTTCACAGTGGCTGCACCATCTCACATTCCCATTAACATTGTACAAGGGTTTCAATTTTTCTACATCCTTACCAACACTTGTTATTTTCATTTATTTTAATTATATCCATCCTAGTAGCTGTGAAGTGATAGCTTGTTATGATTTTGATTTCCCTAACTACCAATGCCAATTTATTTGTAAAGTTATATTTAATAAAAAAATTAAACTTTGTGTTTCTAAATGCTCATTTCTGGTATTTTATTTTCTTAGGTGGGCTTTAAAAGTTTATATTCTTAGATCAATATTTTAAAATCTATTTTATAAAATAGAATAAACTTATTAGCATTTTTTTCTATTTATAATACATTCTAGAGCCAAAATTCAAAAATATCTTGATGAAAAACATAGCTTAATTTTTTTTTAAAGTACAAAAATGCATGGAGCATTTCAAACAAGACTGACAGCAGCAGAGAACACATTCAATGTCTAGATACTGTCAAACTCTTTAATAAAAGCTTCTTATTCACCTGATTTAGGTAATATTACACTGTTCTAATTCTACAACAGACTATTTAAAAGATTATAGAAAGGACTTTTTCCTTGTATTCCTTTTTTGACTAAAAGTGTATGCCTGCTTATAAAAAAATGTACCTTTATCTTAAAATATCGTAAGAATGTTGTCTGATTCACACAACTTTGTAAGACACAAAGAGAAATATTTGCCTTTCTTTAAACTTAGTTCTCTTTCCAATTTATGCCTGTTTTCATTTTCTTATTTTATTTTTTTCAAAGTGTAAAAATTGGAATTTATTTTTTAGGCACTATTGTGCATGATAGCACAGAATTAATTATCATACTCATAAATATAAGTGATTCTAAAAATATGATATGTAGATAACTTCATAATTAACTTATAATTTAGGCATCCAGTGGTTTAAATGCATTAAATTCTGTACTCTGTGTAGAGACATGCATATTTTAGTTCCTAATATTAAGATAAAGCTTGCTCCAAAGAATTTTTTGTTTTCATAATTTATTCTCCATTAAGTTTGCATTAGTTTGGTATTCTTTAATTTCTTAATTTTTACTAGTTGGGGAAAGAAACAAGTAATGGATAAATATACTATGACTAAATTATACAGCCCAATAACTATGAAACACATATTTCTCATTTCTTAACAGCATTCTATTAAAAGTTCTAAAGTAAAGTATTGGAAGCTTTTCTGTTTTTTCTTTTTAAAAATGAGAGTCACTTAGGAAAAAGATTGCAATTTAAGTTTTTTCTCTTATCTGTTTCCAACAGTCACACTCACCAACAAACTTCTCCCACTCCAAAGCATTGAAATAGACATGCTGAAAATGCAAAGGATATATGTCTGTGATGTGAACACAGGAGTGGGTTGCTTCACTTCAGCTCCTTCTGGAAGATTAAACAGATCCTAATCCTGAAAAATACAGAGAAAAGTTTCTTTCCCAAAACATATGCTCACAAAGTCATTGTAGTATTGAGTCAGGGGAGGGGGAGAAGGATCTTTTCATAGTCCTAACTTTGAGAAAGAAAAGGATGGTTTTTACCTGCTAAGGCCATAGTTTAAAACACCTTTGGTAGGCTGCAAACATCCATGGTCCAGAAACCCTTAACGATGCCCTTTACTAACAATCCTTTAAGTAAAAATGGGAACTAATTGACAGAACTTCACCAAAAAGATGGAAAATAGGCAGAAATATGTGTCTTAACAATCAAAAACTAGCAAGCGTTTTACTCTGATCTGAACTAGTCTTACATCTACTAATGATGAGAAAATACATTTTGACAGCATGTAAGCATTTTGACCCCCTGGGTAGGATGTATACTTTTATTAACAACAATTTAAAAAACAAATAAAAACAAATGACGAAAACGCAGAATGATAATGTCTGCCTTTGCTCCTAAAAGAAACAGGTAAATCATGTCTGAATCTGAGGGACTTAACTTACAAAATGGGATGAAGGAACATAATAGCACTTTATAACAATGCCTGAGTGGGTGAAGTACTGAGTAGGGGCACCTGACCATGCCCAAGAGAACTGTGACACCTAATCTCCTAACGCTTAGGAAAGGGTGTACCACTTAGGAAGCTCTATCTCTATTTTTCTTCCAGAAATGCCCATGAACTCCTGTGCAATCCCTGTGAAACAAAATTAGGAGCCTCTCAAGCAAGAGCTTTTCACAAATGTACTGCCTTTTAATTACAAAGAAGAGAGCACTGAAGTGATCAAAGGGGTTCTGCTCTTAGCCCACTGTGGTGGGCACCTGAGAAACCCTAAGGAATATATGGGTGCACACACATGCAAACCCTTCAAAGGCTGTTAAATTCTGATACAGACTAAAGCTATGACTATGGGACACCAAGTGACCTGAGCACCACATCATCAAGTGGCTATTATGTGATCCACCAAATGAAGACAAGCAAGCCTAATAATCCTCCATTTCCAAACGGAAAAGATAGGTACTTTATCAGACTTAGGCAGGCCCTAAATACACAATAACATGGGTTGGGGGCCCACATTCCTGGGATGCCTATTCCTGGTACCTATTACTTAGCTCTCAGGAAACACCTGTGCCTCATTCAGAATTCCCTCTAAGTTAGAAGGAAAAAAATCTTAAGTCTGGTTTACAGATGGTTCTTCATGATATACTGGCACCTGGATGTTGGATTATTAGGACTCTACATTTTCCATTTAGGGTGGTCCTAAAGGATGGTAGGAATGGGCACTTCACATGGGAAGAACTTCAAGTACCACATTCAGTATTGTGTTATCTAGGATAAATGATACTTACTATCAAGGAAAGATGGATTGCTGACATACAATTGGAGATGAGGAGAAGTATGTCTATTTTTTGGGGAATCTTGCTGGTTCCCTCCTAATATGTCTACATGTGACTGAACAAGTGAAAGAAATAATTCAGCAGCTTAATGTAGGCAGGATCATCAGGAGTTCATGAGAAATTTATTCTCAGGAATAAATTTCAAAAGACCTGTCAGCTTAAGAAACTGTCCAATAAAGGTGTTGGCTGAAAGCAAAGGAAATATGAAATGAGTAGTTGTGAAAGAAATTATTGTATATCAAATATGACCTCATGAACAGCTGTAAAAACTATGATGATGACCAATATTTTTTCATTGCTCTGTTATGCTCTTATTTTTATATGATTCCTTTTATTTCCCACTCTCCTTCTTGTCTATGATTTTATACAGAATGTGCAGGTAATGATATCTCAGTGCAGAGATTACAGGATATCAAGATGCTGCTAAGTTATGAACTAAAAAGAGAATGAATATAAAGCAGACATTAATGCATGAACTGATGAGACTTTGTGCCATCACTTTCAAATAGAAGATTTGTTTTTGTTTGTGCAGGGAATGAATTCATTATGTTAGGCAGAAACACTTTGAAGTTATGATGAGTTTATTTGGAACTTTAAATATCGGAAGATGGGTAGGGTTGAATGTTGAAAAGCCAAAAGGGTGGAGTGGGGCAGAGACTGCACATTGGCTCACTCAATACCAATTCCAGCCCCAGTTGAGCCTACCTTCCTGTGTTGCAGTGACTGGAAATGGAATTTGCACATTAACATACCAAAGGAGAATAAACATTATTTTAACAAATGCAAAAAATATCATCTTGTAAAAACCAACTTGTATTCATAATTGTTTAACAGCTCTTAACCAACAAGAAATAAGAATTAACTTGCTTAATATAATGAAATAATTTACCAACCATAGTAGCAAAAAATCATAGCTCATGTTTAAATAAATTTAAATGCATTCTATTATTGATGCTTTGCCAAACTAACACAATAAATTGAGAAAAAATGAGATGCAAATATTTAAAAAACATAAAAATATGTTATTATGTTTAAGTGATATATATTTGTCTGCAAGAAAATAATAGTAATG
Organism: Cheirogaleus medius; assembly: GCA_008086735.1. NCBI lineage: Eukaryota > Metazoa > Chordata > Mammalia > Primates > Cheirogaleidae > Cheirogaleus > Cheirogaleus medius. The sequence goes on along the minus strand of VBSM01000361.1, from coordinate 95,970,009 downwards.
AAAACAATTTTAGTACCATTTAACATTTATTAAGTGCTTACTATATCAGGCACTTTACCAAGCTGTTTATCTACATTAAATAAATAAAAATAAATTATTAACAAAAACTATATTCTTTATTAAAAGAATAGATTCTTTAGAAAAATATTATGATTATTTGAAGTTCAGCAAGTAGTTTGATATATGCATAACATATACAACAAAATAATGTTCAGGTAAATATTTTTAATCTAGAAAGAAAAATAAATACAAAAAGTCTAGTTCCCAAAAGAAATAAATGGATAAAAAGATAGGATAACACCTGTATAAAGAATATTATTGAGTGACATAAATGGACAAATGGCAAAATATGCAAATGTCCTAGAAGAGAGGATTCAATATGACATATATTTCCTTATTTATATATAAATCAATGTAACTCAAAGCAACATACCAATAGAATTTTTGCTAAAAATTGACAAACTGATTCTAAAATGCATATGAAAAAGTAAATGTTAAAAATAACCAAGAAATTAAACAACTAAATGAGGAATCAAGATTTATTTTAAAACTATGGTAACTAAAACATTTTATTATTCCACAGAGAGAGACAAATATATCCATGGAGATAATTTTAGAAACAACGGAAACTAAAAAACAAAAATAAACATGCACATAAATGAAAATTCAATATATGACAAAGGCAGAGTCACAAATTAAGTCAGATGGAAAAATAAAATAAAATATGATCCCAAATGGATTAAATAAGCAAGTATAAAAAACAAGCCAAATAGTTTAAAACTCAGAATAACATATAGGAGAACCTTTTTATGACATCAAAACAGGGAAAAATTTCTTAAAATGTAGGAAGGTCAAATCACAAAGAATACGTGACAAAATTAACATATTCCACATGATAAAGTAACTATAAATAAGGCTAAATAAAAAACAAGCAATAGAATGGGGTAGATATTTGAAATACATATAGCATGCAATAAATTATTTTTCAGAATATATAAAGAATTCCTGCACATAAAAAATAGAAAAATGAGTAAAGTATTTGAACAGCAATTCACTGAGAAGGAAACTCAAATGGGCAAGAAGTGAATGGGCAACAAATGAATCTCCCAGCTCATTTGCAGTGAGGTTGGGTTCCTGTAACTGAGTTTTGATAAATGGGATGTGCACAGTGGTGATGAATGCCACTTATGGTTCTGAGAAAAGGGGGAAATGAATGGAGTTGGAGAAGGAGAAATAATAATAGAAGAAGAAGAGTTAGGAGGAAAAGGAGGAGAAAAGGGAAAAGAAAAAATAAAGGAGCAGGAGGAGGAGGATGAGAAGCAGAAGTTAAAACTTTGCAGCAAAAGTAAAGGTAACATATTCATGATAGCAGGGATCAATGATAAAGGAGAGCCATCTTCCACCATCTTATTTATTATGCAAGAGATTGAGAGTTCAGGATTTGTTATTGCAGCATAGCGTAACCCTAACCTGACTAATATGACACACAACCTGGTTTAGCCACAGCTTCCACATCCCAGTTAATGACAATTCCATCCCTTAAAATGTTAAAATAAGAGACTTGATGACATTTCTACCTTCTCTTTTTCTTTAATATCCAACATTCAATCCATCAGTGAATCTTACAGCTTTTCTTCAGAAGACATCCAGAATCTAATTTTGATAGTCATCTTCCAAGTGGTCATAATTTATCACTTGGATTATTGTACTTGTCTAAAAATTATTCTCTCTCTCTCTCTACTTCCTTACTCATTCTCTTATAGTCTAATCTTAACCCAGGAACCATAGTAATTCTTTTGAAATGTATGTCAGAATTTCTTTAACATATTATGTCAGTAGTGTAGTTGCCTTAAATCTCCCAAACTTCTCCTCTAAACCAAAAGAGAAACCCATATAGTTAAGACAATGGTAACAACAGATCCCAGACTATGAGTTTATCTTGGTGACAAACCAGCAACACAGTAGGACATGCACAAGATCAACAGCTTTGTAACAAGAGAGCATGAAGTGAAAGACAACTAAATAGGTTCAAAGTCACAGAAACCAAAATGTCACTAATAAACATAAAGCCCCAAAAAGAAAGGACTTGTCCTGAGAAGAAATCTGGGAAGAAAAATCTGAGAACAAATAGTGAAATTAGGAAAAAAATCATCACAGGCTCAGAGTTGTAGATAAGTGCCAAAATGACACAGATGTGGGGGAAAACAAACTGGATGTGATGGTTCTACCCTTCAATAAAATCTCACACATATCCAGAATAGTACCTCATCCCACTGAACAACCAAATTAAAATAGGAAGGAACCATGAGAATGGAAGAAGAGAGAGAGAGAATGAGAGACTGTTTGAGAAGCTCAGAGAAAAGAAGTTCCAGGAAGTACTTTAAGAGTAAATGCTTCTTATTAGTAGCTGGTCTTGCTACCAAAAAAAAAAAAAGTAACTGTGAAATGTTGGATATGTTACTTTGCTTCACTAATGTAACCATTTTACTACTCATAACACCATGTTGTAAACCTCAAATATACATAATAAAATTTATTTTTTAAAAATTTAGGACATACAGGAAAGTATTAATTATTATTAATGGATAAATTTTTTAAAGAATAAATGCAAGGCCTAATGCAGAAAGCACAGCTATGGAATAAAAGACTTGTGGACTTCAAGGATAGGAGGCAGAAAAGCCTCTCTAAGCCAGACGTAGCTTAGAGAAACAAACAAGTGGCTAGCAGAGAGAAGACATATTTTTAGTCCTTCCTGACAAAAACAGAAAAAATTTTTTAAACTATGCTCATTCAAACACGGGCAAGAAAAAAATAATTTTAGCACTATAAAAATTACTATAATAAAAAAAGGAATAAGGCCTTAATCATATTAAGACATAGAAATCACCAGAAAAAATGAGGTCATGGAACAGATAAAAACTGCAATATATTCAGTAATACACTCAAAGCACAGGCAACCAAAGCAAAATTGGACAAATGAGATCACGTCAAGCTAAACAGCGTCTGCACAGCAAAGGAAACAATCAACAAAGGGAAGAAAGAACCCACAGAATGGGAGAAAATATTTGCAAACTACACATCTGACAACGGACTAATTAACTAGAACATATAAGGAGCTCCAACAACCCAATAGGAAAAAATCAAATAATCAAATTAAAAAATGGGCAAAGGATTTGAATAGACATTTCTCAAAAGAAGACATACAAATGGCCAACACGTATATGAAAAAATGCTCTACATCATTAGTCATCAGAGAAATGCAAATCAAAGCTACAATGAAATATCATCTCACCCCAGTTAAAATGATGACTTTTATCAAAAAGATAGGCAATAACTAATGCTGGCAAGGATGTGGAGAAAGGGGAAACCCTCGTATACTGTTGGTGGGAATGTAAATTAGTGCAACCACTATGGAGAACAATATGGAGGTTCCTCAAAACACTAAAAATAGAACTACCATATGACCTAGAAATTCTACTGCTGGGTATATATCCAAAAGAGGGGAAATCAGTTTATCAAAAAGCTATCTGCACTCACATATTTATTGCAGCACTATTCATAACAGCCAAGATTTGGAATCAACATAAGTGTCCATCAGTGGATGAATGGATAAAGAAAGTGTGGTATATATACACAATGGAATATTGTATAGCCACAAAAGAATGAATCCTGCCACTTGCAGCAACATGGGTAGAACTGAAGAATATTATGTTAAGTAAAATAAGTCAATCACAGAAAGGCGCATCTTGCATGTTCTCATTTGTATGTGGGAGCTAAATATTAAAAACAATTGATCTCATGAAGACAGAGAGTAGAGTGATGACTACTAAAGGCCAGAAAGGGCAACAGGAAGGGGGAGATAAAGTGGGTATGGTTAATGGGTGCAAAAATACAGTTAGATACATAGAATGAACAATATTCGATAGCACAACAAAGCGACTATAAACAAGAATAAGTTAGGGTATACTTCAAAATAACTAAAAGAGAAGAACTGGAATGTTTCTAACAGAAAGAAATAATAAATGCCCACGGTGATAGATACCCCAATTATCCTGATTTGATTAATTCACATTGTATACCTGTACTAAAATATTACATGTACCCTATAAAGATATACAAATATTATATACCTATAATAATTAAAAATATAAAAGGAAAAATACTGCAATATATTATACTATTTAAGTATTAGAGAATAATGAAAGCTTTGATTAAAACCACACAAACAAAAAAAGGAAAGTTCAGAAAAATAAATAGATATCAGTAAAAAATTAAGGATAATATATCATAAACAAACACAAAAATAGAAAAACACAGGAGCAAAGAGATACCATCAAAGGCACAGTGAGGGAAATAGAAGCAAGAAGGAAGAAAACTGAGGGAAAATAAAATAGAAATTATTTTAGTGATAAAAAAAGGATTTGAGAAATACATGTTATTCAAAATAATGCCCCCACGAAGATGTCTACATCCTAATTCTGAAACCTGTGAAAATGTTGCCTTGCATGTCAAAGGGACTTTACAGGTATGATTAAATTGAAGCTATTCAGATGAAGTGACTCTCCTGGACTACCCAGGTAGGTGCAGTATAATCACAAGGATACTCAGGGGCAGCAGGTTGGGAAGCAGAGGAGAGGTGACAACAGAAGCAGAGGCAAGAGTGACGCAGAGCCTTGAGCCAAGTGGTACAAGTGGCCTTTAAAGGCTGGAAAAGGCATGGAAACAGGTTCTCCCCATGATCTTCCAGAAGAAACACAGCTCTGCCAACCCATTTTAGATTTCTGACCTGCAGGCCGGGCGCGGTGGCTCACGCCTGTAATCCTAGCACTCTGGGAGGC
>VBSM01000361.1:95877478-95965071 GCA_008086735.1 Cheirogaleus medius | reverse complement strand
AAAAAAAAAAAAAAAGATTTCTGATCTGCAAAACCATAAGAAAGTAAATTTGTGTTATTTTAAGCCACTACGTTTGTGGTAATGTGTTACATACAGCAGCAAAGGAAAACTAATACAATGTGATAGACAAAGAAGACAGGAAATCAAAGAGCCAACATACATATAATTGAAGTCTTCAAACCATGAAAAAGAAGAAATATTTGAAATTATAACTGTAAAATATTTTGTGAAATAAAATATCAAAGAGCATAGCACATTGTGTACTTGAGAAAACTGACCAAAAATTATAAACATCAAATCACATTCTAAGCAAAAATTAGTATATTTTTTAAACGAGTTGAGAAATCCCTTTGTTATCCACAGAAGAAGTTAAAAATCACTTATAAGGGAACAACTATCAAACTGATATAAGAGTTTTCAAAAGCAACAATTATGTTACAGAAAGAATACAGTAACTTTTTTTTTCTCCGAATATATTATATTTTGTAGATTTCAACTTTGGAGCCATGTAAATGTTCAACATAATGCTTAAATAATTTAAAAACAAAATTAAATTAACAATTTAAAATTAAAAAGCAATCCATATAAACTCTAGGATCATTTTGTTGCTATGTACAAAATAGCTTGTTGGGATTTTGACTGAGATTTCACTGAGATCAAATTGGGAAAAATTGACATCTTAGCAATATCGAGTTTTCCAATCCATGAACACGATATATCTCTCCATATATTTAGATCTTCTTTAATTTCTTTCATCAGAGTAGTTCTCTGCGTATAGATCCTGTACACATTTTGTTAGATTTATACCTAAGTAATTCGTTATTTATTTATTTATTTATTTTTATTTCAGCATATTATGGGGGTACAAATATTACAGTTATGTATATTGCCCATGCCCCTCCTCCCCCCTCAAGGCAGAGCCTCAAGCATGACCATCCCCCAAACGTTGCACATCTCACTCATTATGTTTGTATATACCCATCCCCTCCTCCCTCCTCCCACACGCCCGACACCTGATAAATGTTATTCCTATATGTCCACTTAGGTGTTGATCCGTTAATACCAATTTGCTGGTGAGTACATGTGGTGCTTGTTTTTCCATTTTCTGTAATTTTTGCTTTATTAAAATTCTTACTGTACAATTTTGAATTTTGTTCTTTCTCTTTACAAAGTGCCTTTCTTTGTCTTCTTTCAAAGCATTTTAGCTTGAATCAATGCCAAGTTTGAGCTTCTGCTTTCTTTTTAATAAATTTATTGTTATACATTTCTTATCTTCTTCTTTTTAGTGTCTCTGTGTCACTTGTTTCAGGCATGTCTCTAGTATGCACCATGGAGTGGTTTTACAGTAATCTAACCTGAAAATCTCTTTTTTATGATAATAGTGATAACCTTATTAAATGTGTTGATATAAAAGCCCTATTGGGATTTCAATTCTGTCACATAATTTATATTGTTTACTGAATAAGAAATACCCGAGGCTGGGAAATTTATAAAGAAAAGAGGTTAATAAAATTAACTTCTAGTTTTTCCCTCCCTCTTCTCCTTCACCACCTAAATTCATTGAATATCACAATCTTTCTTAGTGTTTACATTGTACTAAAATATTGTTAAGTCTCTACTACTTGTTTTGTCACTTTAAATGATATCCATTGACTCCCTGATATTGTTTAGGAAGAAGTCTGTGAGCTCACTCCATTTTCCAACTTCTCTCCTCATTTCCTCATTTTCAAATGAATTTTTGTTAATTCAATTATTTCTTCATTGTCAAAGCACATAACATATACAGATAGTCCCTCACTTACAATGGTTCGACTTAACAATTTTTTGGCCTCATGATGGTACAAAACCATCAAAATTTTGATGTATTACAAATTTTGAATTTTGATATTTTCTCAGGCTAGCGATATGGGGTATGATACTCTCTTGTAGTGCTGGGCAATGGCGAAGCCACAGTTCCCAGCTAGCCATGCCATCGCCAGGGTAAACAACTGATACTCTATAGTGTACTGTGTTGCCAGCATTTTTTTGATAGCATGTTTTGTGTTTTTGCATCCCATGATGTCTACAAAATGCCCATCTGTGTTAGTCCATGTAGTGTTGCTATAAAGAAATATCCGAGACTGGGTAATTTATAAAGAAAAGAGGTTTATTTGGCTCATGGTTCCGTAGGCTGTACAAGAAGCATGGCGCCAGCATCTGCTTCTGGTGAGGGCGTCAGGCAGATTCCACTCATAATGGAAGGGAAAGGGGAGATCCTGTGTGCAGACATCACATGGCAAGAGAGGGAGTTGGGGAGGTGCCGGGTGCTTTTTAACAACTAGCTCTAACAGGAACCAATAGAGCAAGAACTCACTCACCCCCACCCCCAGCCAAAAGGGCATTAATCTATTCACGAAGGGTCTGCCTCCATGACCCAAACACCTCCCATTGGCCTTTGCCTCCAACATTGAGATCAAACTTCAACACGGGGCTTTGGGGGACAATTATCCAAATCATAGTACCATCTGTGTTCCTGCTTTTGGTGAGAAAAGGAATTACTCTTGAATTGGAACTCAAAACAATTGCCCAGCATGAAAGCCATCACCCCTGAGTTAGAACTTTCCCAATTCACAATCTCTACAATCTTAAAGGATAAGAAGGAATCAGCGATGCAGTGAAATCATCAGTGTCAGTTAAATCCATTGTCACCACAAAGAAAAGAGCTGGACTGATTGATGATATGAAAAAATTACTCTTCACATGATTAGAAGACCATACAGAAAGAAGCACAAACCACTTAGCCTACTGACCCTTCAAGCTAGGTGAGAAGTCTTTTTGCTACACTAAAAGCATGCTGACGGTTCTACATATGCATAAATGTTGACAGCAAGTTATGGGTGATTCCAATGCTTTAAAAGCCATCATAATTTTTATAATATGAAGGTCAACAGTGAACAGTTGCAAGGGCCTATGCTGAAGGCACTGAAGCTTTTAAGGAAAAGCTGAATAAGATAATTGTGGATGAGAAATATCTGCCAGAACAAATATTTAATATAGATGAAACAAGCTTGCTCTGGAAGTATATACTGGAGTGTACATACATTCATCAAGAGTTCAAGACAATGCCAGGATTCAAAGCATTCAAAGACAGTATAACAATGTTTTTGGGTGGAAATGTTACAGGGTTGAAATTAAATGCTTTATTAAACTATCACTTAGAAAACTCTAGAGCATTCAAGAATTTGAGCAAGCATATGCATCTTGTTGATTATCACCATAACAAGGAAGCCTAGATGACATCAGCATTGTTTTAAGATTGGTTTTGAACCATTTTATTCCACAGACAAGAAAATATTGTAGGCAAAACAACATCCTATTCAAGATCCTTCTGATCTTAGACAATACTTCAGGGTATCCACGGCATATCAGCAACACACATCCTGATGTACAGGTTGTGTATTTGCCACAGAGCACAACCTCACTTATTCAACCAATGGACCCAAGTGCAGTATCTGCATTCAAAATATACTATTTACACAAAACGTTTGTTCAGGCTGTTGAAGCAACTGAATCTGGCCAATGCTCTGAGAGTTTTAGAAAGGTTTAAACATTCTAAATGCTATCTGCAACATAGCTACAGCAGGGGAAGAAGACTGAGAAGAGAGTTTTGAAGACATATGTAAACACATTCAAAGGCTTTAACAAAGATTCTGCTGTTGATAAAATAGTAAGTAGGTTAGGTATATTAAATACATTTTTACCTTATAATATTTTCAACTTATTATACAACGGGTTTATCAGGATATAACCCACGGCAAGTCGAGGAGTATCTGTAGGTATATATATATTCATATATATATATTATATTCTGTCACATTTATCATCTTTTAAAACTCTTTAGATGCATTGTAAAATAAATTTAATGTTTTCTCACTTGTAATTTTGCCAAAAATCTTTCCAATCATCTCTTGGTTAGCTAGATTTTCAAATTTATTTGCATTAAATTGTACAAAGAAATCTTTGGTGATTTGTAAAACTTTCTTCCACTTTGATAACTATTTCCTCCATGTCATTCTTTGTTCTGAGTATTTATACTTTTTATTCATTAATTTTAATTATAGTTTATTTACTTTATGGATTGTACTTTCTCCATTTTTATTTATTAATTTTAATTATGCTTTTTTACTTTATGGATTTTTATTAGCTTTTTAGTTTATTTGTCTTACCTTTTTATTTATTCTGGCTCAAGTATTTCTGCTTACATCTTTAGTAATTTCTTCTCTTCAGATTATTTTGTTGATTTTTTTCTGTTTGGAAGGGATAATTAACATATTTGTTTTCAGTCTTTCTTAGGTCCAGGAATCAACAAATTCCAAGAATGTGAATATAAAGAAATCCACACCAAGATTAAGGTGAAACTGCAAAAGAAAAAATACAAAGAGACTATCTTGAAAGAAACCAGAGAGAAAAGGTGGATAACTCAAAAAGTAGACTAGATAGACTGACAACTGACTTCTCAAGAGCAAAAATGGAAACTAAAATGCATGAAATATATTCAATTCCATACCTAAATATAACGCTAAAGAGATAAATCAGGGAATAGTTATAAGAATATTCGTATTAGCGATGTTTTTAATAGCCCCAAATGTGAATAACTGAAATGACTATTAACAGTGGAATGAACACATAAATGGTGATATATTCATACCATGGAATAGTATGTAGTAAGTGAAATAAACCACAGCTCAGGCATAAACATGGATAAACTCAAAATCTAATATTAAGTGAAAAAAGCAAATCACAAAAGAATATATACTATTTAATGCTGTTCATTTAAGGTGTGAAAATAGCAAAACTATTCAAAATATTTTTCAAAACTATGTACATTGGTAGGTACAATAATGCACCCCATAGGTGCCCACACCTATTTCCTGGAACCTGTGAATATGTTACCTTACATGGCAAAAGAGATCATAAAGATATGCTGAAGTTAAGGACCTTGAAATGGAGAGATTATCTAGGCAGGCCCAGTCTAATTGCATGGAACCTTAAAGGCAGAAAATCTTTTTCAGCTGTGGTCAGAGGGAACTGTGACTAAGGAAGAAGGGTCAAAGAGATGGAAAGTTGCTGGTTTCAAAGATGAAAGGGGACAATGAGCCAAAGAATGCGGGTGCCTCTGGAAAGTGGAAAAGGCAAGGAAATGGATTCTCTCCTGGAACCCCCAGAAGGAAATGTAGCCCTATGAACACCTTGATTTTCGCCCAGTGAGATCCATGTCAGACTCCAAACTGACAGAAACAAAAGATAATACATTTGCATTGTTTGAGGCCACCAATTTTGCAGTAACTTATTGTAGCAGCAATACAAAACAAATACAATATACATGTAGCAAAATTATTTTGTAACTGTGCAAGAATGAACACGAAATCCAGAATCAGAGTGTGTGTTCAGGGACTTCAGACATACTGGGAAATGTTTTAATTCTCAAAGGGAAATATATGGGTGTCATTTTTTTTTAGTGTTCTTTAAACTCTTAAACATTCTTTATTGTTAATAAAATATTTTATATTTTAAAAACTATGTTTAAAGACAAAAGCAATAGACTAGGCTGCCTGCTATAAGAGAAACATCCTCTTCAGTACCCTCAATGGACATGTACTTAGGTGTGGATTTGCTCACTGGCCCTATGACTAGATGGATGACAGGGCAGGGAGTTGCAGTGACAAGATGGCTTCCTGTACTCTCTACCCTTTAGGATAGCAAGATTGTGTACATTTTTCATCATTGTGCGGGCATCATGAAACTTACCTGTGTATTGAACCAACTTGCTGGCAGCGAAGAGAGGTACCCACTCAGTGAGAAGACCCCAGCAACAAGAGTCTGTGGGGAGTCCCCCAGTGGCAGGCACTGGTGTGAAAGGGGCTTGTGGAAGCCCCAGCAGCTGGATATTGGGGAACTGTGCAATCGGAGTCCGTGACTGCCAAAGAACCCACAGGTGCCCATAGCCAACCAGCATCTGGAACCCCGCCACACCAATGAAAATGCCAGCCAATTAGTGATGGTCTCCAAAGCATAAACAGCCAACAAGGAGAGAATTGTGACCAAGACCAGTTAAGAGATGTTTGCCCTTTTCTCGACATCTCTCCTCACTGGCTCCCTCCAACCCAGGGGAGCTGAATCCTGGATCCTAGAAGAGGGAGCTGGGAACGACAGAGCTGCGATGACGGAGCAGACTGCCCAGTCTCCATTCTAAGTCCCTTGAGCCAAAAGCCTGTCCTGTAATGGAAGAAAAGAAAGTTTTGAAAAAGATAAATTTAAAACAGGACTAGAGTGAGTTTAATAATGGAAAGTGACCAGATAATTATGGAATCTGCCCAACATATTATAACATCATGGAATGTGAAAAGGGATTTGACACAGAAAGGTTTAACACTGTAATTGGAAAAAAGGAAACTGTGTCAACTTAATATTCTATCAAATTGAGACTGCTGAAAACAACATCACAGAGATGTTCATGGGTACACAGGGAAGGGGTCTCATGATGCCATCTAAACTGCAGAATGTAATGTTCAAGTTCAAAATGGAGGGGATTATAGCTCCTACATCAAGTGCTATAGTCAGCCCCTCTTTCACCTTAGATAACCGATGTAAGCTTTAGTCTGCTCATCTACAAAGTGTAGAATACTTTTTTAAGGTATATCAGTTTGTACAATTTAAGAAAGCATAATAGTACCTATTTTATAGGGTTGTTGTGAGGATTAAATCAAATGATAGCTACAAAGTACCCACCAAGAGGCTTGACACATAGTTGAATGAATTTTAGTGGCTGGCTGAGAGTTACAGAACTTGGAATGACTTGTGGAGACGCTGACTCTTGGGCTAAAGTGTAACAGCTAAGAGAAAGGTGATGTTGATGACGGGGGTGGGGGGGGGTGGTGTTAGTGATGGGGAGCACATTCCAGGCAGTGGGAATAACATAAGCAAAGAAAGGAAGCAAGAGACAGAAGCATTGTGATGTGAGAGGGATGGGGGAGGGGTGGTATGCAAACATTTTGGTGTTGCTGGACCATAAATTGCTAGTCAGGTAGAAAAATCTGAAAAAAGAAATGAAGGACTAGATGGTGAAAAGCCTCGAGTGTGAGTGTCCTACTTCCTGTCCTCCCACGCTCTGCATCCCAGAAAAAGGTCCGAACTCTTCAGCTAGCATGCAGAATAGGTCCTTTTTGACCAGTCTTGCCCACCTTTTAAAATTCAAAATCTCACGTACCACACAGACATATATCCTAGACTCTAGCACTATTTGAGATTCCTTGAACATATGGAAAGTTTTCATATCCTGCTGCTCTGCTCACATTATCTTTAATGCTTGACACATTCTGACTCCTCCTTCATCTGATTAATTTGTTCTTTAAAATTTAATTCAACTGATACCACCATCAGGAAGCCTTGTCATTCTTTTATTATCTTATTATTATTATTCAACAAGTCTTTCTTGGGTACTTCTTTATACCTTGGGCCCCACGTGAGATTCTGCCAATGTGAGCAAGCAAAGTCCCTGTCCACAAGAAGCAAGCCTCACGAGGGAAAGGACAAATAAACAGGCAGTCATTATACTAAACAATGTTATGACTGAGATCAGAGTAGGTCATTATAAGAGGCCTGGACTCCTCTCCAGGCCCCTGGGGATCAGAGATTTCCCTTCCACCAAGGATTCTCTTGCTATGTTCCTATTGCCCCCACTTAGGCTGCTAGGAAAAGAAGTGGGAGGAAAGGAGAAGAAAATGCAGACATGCAAAAATTTATTGTGCTCTTTGTATGCATCAGAAGCTATGATAAAGCACTTTACATGAATATCTTGTTTAATCCTCACAACAACCCTGTAAGACATTTAGTTATTATTCCCATTTCAAAGATAAAGAAATTAGAGGTAAATTAACTTGTCAGTGACAGCTAGTGAGAGGGAAAGTCAAAACTCCAGCCTCAGTCAGATTAACTCCAATCCTAGGCTGTAAAACTCTGCACCACACTCTTTATATAGCAACACAATGTCTCCATTAAAAAAAATTATAGCTTAAGGGCAATTATCACAATTCATTGTAAACATTGTTTATATGTCTGTGTTCCTCATCAGTCCATGTCCTTCTAGAGTCTTGGAGATTTTCTAGGACAGAGAAGATAGAGCCTACAGATTATTCTCCTTTTATCTGCAGTCCCCAACTGATAGATGACTCACCGTTAACACTCAGTAAACGTTAGTTTGAATGCACTAATGCAAATATAACTGAACAAATCCTTAAATGAATGAATTAACTCAAGAACTGGTAGGAACTGAACACATGGAAAGAGCCACAGAGCTCTAGGGGGTGGTGACAGTGGGCAACAGGCAAAGGTCCAGGCCAGAATGGCAAGTTGCCAGTATCATAGAAGTCCAACCACAGGCAACAGGCAGATGTCTCGGCAGTCAGGAAGCCCCCGTGTCAATGGATTTGGCACTAGGAAATGGATGGAAACCAGGCAGGCAGGTGGTTGGCATCAAGAATTTTGGAAGCAGGTTGCAGATAGTACAGCACAATAGCAGGATCTCATTCCATTTAAAGACTTGGGTAATAGAATGGCACTTCTGTCCCAGACAACAAAAGTGGGTGTTCAGTGGCACAAGGACTGAGACACAAAGGCAAGGTCTGTAGCCAGGATACAAGGCCAGAGCTGCATCAGCAGGAGGGGTTGATAGGTCCTGAGCCAACAGGCTACGCATACAGGCCTCTCTCTATTTCCTCTGTCTGGAATCCCTCTTGCTCTCTGCACCTGGGGACCCTTCAGAGACAGTTAGTTAACCTCTTCATAGTAATTTATGGGCCTCAGCTGTGAGGATTGGAGGGCTCTGGGAGCAGGAAGTCGAGCATATCATTATTAAAGTTCCTGTGATTGAGCCAAAACTAGTGGAATTATCCTTGATTCCTCAAATTCTTTTAACACCACACATCCAAACAGTCAGCAAATCCTACAAACTCTACCTTGAAAATACATCCAGCATCTGACTACTCTTTCATACTTTCACTGCCATGATGCTGGGCCTTGCTATCATCATCTCTTGCCTAGTTTTAGTTGCAATAGCCCCCAACCACCTTCTGCTTTCTGTCCTTCCCCACTCAGTCTGTCTGCAACACAGTGGTAGCCAGAGTTATTTTATTTTCATTCTTATTTTCTATTTGGTTGTTGGCCCTTTCTTATGATACTTAGCAGTTCTTTATAAAGATGTGTTATACATATGCATCGAAAATATCTTCTCTAAGGGTATGGCTTGTCTTCATGGCAGTCTCTCATTCAAAATCCTCCAATACATCCCCCACCCCCCAGAGTACAAGCCACCCTCCTAAACTACCAGGTGGCATATAATTATCTTTCTTTTCCCTCTCTACCCTCAGCTTTTACCACTCCACTCATCTGTTCATTGCCTTTCTCTGTCTAAGACCAACACACTCACCCTAGGGCCTTTCTCTGTCTGGCTGTTTTTTCTGCTGGAATGCTCCTTCTCCAGATATCCACAAACCCAACCCCTGGCTTTCATCAGATCTTAACTCAAATATCACCTTCTCAGTAAGGTCTTCTTTGAAACCCTCAATGTAATTTCAGAACCCCTTCCAACTCACATGAATGCATATCCCTTTTCCTGATTTGCCTTTTTTCCCTTAGCATTATAATTATCTAACTTACCATATATTTTATTTATCTATGTTGATTTTTATGTCTTCAATACTAGAATATAAGCCCCATGTGGGCAGAGATTTTTGTTTGTTTTGTTCCTTGCTACATCTCCATACCTGGAACAGTGCCTGCCACATAGCCACATATAGATGTTCAATGTACATTGGCTGAATGGGTTCAGAAAAATGGAGGCAAAGCACATTTATATGTAAAGAAGATTCTGGTTATGACTTTATTTTGTTTTAATTTTAGATTACAGAATCAATAAAATTAAGATCCTCGATACCACATACATATGCATATGTATGTGTTTATATATAGTGTGTGTTTGCATCTGTGTGTGTGTGTGTGTAAGAAAGAGAGAGAGAGAAAGAGAAACTTTTTGTTTATTTAGAAGCCATTATGGCTTTTTTTTAATAAAGGAGCTTTTCAGAGTGTTTAATATGTTAATGTATTTATCAAATCCTAAGAAATAAATTTAGAGATCAACTTTCATTATGCAAGCTTATTTACCAAGTAAATTCACTGTTCCCAGAGTACTAATTTTGGAGGAAAAACAACAGTTTGAGAGTTCTTCAAGAACTATTGTCCTGATATGTATGACTTCTGTTTCTCAAAATCATTTGACTCCTTCAATTGACTAGAACAAATATTTCAAATACCAGGCAAAAGTACTAACAGCCTCAGAATCTTATTCAATACAGTACTACTAACAATTGATTAGATTTGGTATGGGGATGAAATAACTTTGCTATGCCTGAGATTTTAACCCCCTCCCCACCACAATGTAGCCTCAATCTACATTTAAAACTTCCTGACTATATAACTGAAAGCTCCAACAGAGCTATACTAATCAAGTTTTCCTATACATATCCTGTACCTATCACTGAACCAATATACAATCATGATACCAAACTGTGACTTCCAAGACAAATGCTTTCCATACATCTAAGCATATGCAAATGGTCCCCGTTCTTTGCAGCTCACTAGAAGGGCCACAGCCATCCATAACCACTGGGCTGAGCATAGTCTCTCTACACTAGATGCTACCTACTTTCCACTTTATTCCTCATGTTCTGATTCACTTATGCAAACTTGACAGAGCCCTGTACAATGCTTTGCATATTAAAGTTGCTTAATAAATATTTTCTAATTGGTTGTCAAACAAAAGTGTAAGAAGTACTTCCTATTTAAATATCTTATATTCTAAATATCTCCTTCCTTGAACTGCTATTGCAAATCTGCAAAGCCATTCAAAACTAGTCTCATGAAAGGCAAAGAAAGGTCTTGGTGTGTTACTTCAATAGGCCACTTTGATCATTTGTAATTTCTACTCTGTGCTGTTGAGAGTTCTGATTATAAAGCACACAGTTCCCTTTTCATCATTATCTGACCTAACTCCTAGAAAGAAAACATAAAATCACATTATCTCAAGTGTTCTCATTGGTTTCCTTTGGTTACATCATGTATGTAAGCCTATTTCACTTGGATTATAAATCCCCAAGGATAGGACAATATTTTCCATTGTATTTCTATTTCCCATAATGCCAGTGTAGATGCTTTCTAAGAACTTTTTAAGTGAGTGGGTGAGGAACAAATGAATGAAACTTGAATAGACTATTATATGGTGTTGGGTAAATTCTACTAATATTCAAGTGTAAAGACTTAGTCAAGACTATGCAAAGAATTTTCATATACTACTTTAACATATTTCATTCACTCTGTGAAACTAGTTCACAGAAAATTAAGAAATCAGGGAGTCTTTAACACAACTTTTGCATTTAAGCATATATCTTATTTGTAACTTAAGTGTATTGAAATACGTTTAAGTTGCAAATCAGAAGATTTGGAATTAATATGGAACTAAAAAGTTAGTCACCTGGACCCTTCTAGCTACTGAATGTCCCTCCACACACATATACACAAAATCTGCATTAGCTTTACACATGTTTGAACTTGTTCTATCATGAACCCAAACACAGTAAAGATACTGGAAACTACTGCAAAACAAACCACTGCCTCTCTTTATCCTTACTCCTGTCATGCCCTGGAAGTAGGTCTGACAAGTCAGAAGCCTGTTTCACAGCCCAGCAACTGCCACAGATCTCAAGATAATATAACACTAACCATTAAATTATGGAATTTTGCTCCATACACTAAGAATCTGACTGAAATAATTGGATGTCATCATGTTCTCTAGGTAAGGTAAATATTTTGCTATTTTTCCAGGGAAGAGCAGAAGATTGTTGTCCAACATTGTATGATAGATCTGTTGAACCACAGAAAATGTGAATATGTAGGTTCCATCTAATGAATACTTTTATAAAGTATTTAGGGTGACTCAAAAACAACTCTACATTGTCAAACCATTGTGGAAATATGTAACATACAAAAGTGATCATAACTGATACAAAAATCACATGAAGATGTTTTATATCTACTTGCATGGATTCACCCAATTACCTTGAGATATAAATTCACTAGTTCTATTCTGAAAGAATAACACTGAGCCTTTTAAGTTGAAAGCTGGTAAGTTAAACAATTAAGGAGACAATGATTTATAAAAAATTAAGTGCATACAAAATATGAAACTAATTATATTTCATTTAATATTTTTGGAAGGCAAATCTTTTCTTTTTCTCTTACCTCCTTCAACTATTGAAGAAACAAGGATTTTCCACCTAAATAAGTTCCCTGGGAAGAGCCTGTATCAAAGGTTTGATTAAAACCAGTTGGAAAAACATGACAAGCCCCGTTTGCTAAAAGTATAGAAAAAGTGTACTCAAGCAGTCGTATTCTAATTATCCTTCCACATTCCACCCTGGAAACGTTTGCCTGGCTGGAGCAGTCAAGGTTTTCTAGATTCAATCAAATAATTTCTTTCCTTTTCCTCTGCTCTTAAAAGGAAGAACAATTTCTCTTAAATAAATAAGCATGTAGGAAAAGAGAGCAAAATTTTAAAATGCCTAATAGTTTCTGCCTGGAATAATTTTTGAAGGATTTCAAACTTACTAAAGTAGATTCCAGGTCTCCTTTTGATGACAAACACCCTTTAATAATGAGTAAATGTACTCTAAATATTTTGATGCTCTGTCCTTTTCTACTATCTCCTGTCTGCAAATATCTTGCCTGCAAATTTCCTACCTGTCTTACTATGAAGGCATTATACCAAAACTGCAGCTGTGTCCAGATTCTCTCTACTTGAAAACCATAATCATTATGGTGTGGAAAGGCTCATGATCAAATGCTGCTTGTCATCGTTACCACACAGCTGTTTAACGATGACTAGCCCAGTGAGCTCTGAAATTCTGTATAGGGAGTAGAGGAAGCATTCCCATTGCCAACATGAACTGAAATCCATTTCTGAGTCATATATAATAATTTCATATAACATTTACATTTTTTGCAAAAAATGAAGACATAATGCCAAGCATATAGGCAACATTCATAAAGTTTACTGAATCGAATTATTGACTTCGTCATCACTTGATATCAGTGGTGTTGCAGCTATTTCCTAAGACTAAGCTTCTTAGTCCATTTAGTGTTGATAAAACAGAATACCTGAGACTGGGTAATTTATAAAGAAAAGAGGTTTATTTAGCTCAAAGTTATGCAGGCTGGGAAATTCAAGGGCATAGCTCTGGCTTCTAGCCAGAGCTTTCATGCTGAGTCATAACATAGTGGAGAAGGTCTAAGGGGAAGCGGACACATGTGAAGAGACAAAAACCCAGAGGCATCTTAGATTTATAACAAGCCACTCTGAGGGACCTGATTCTTCCCTGGAGAACTAGTCTAGTCTCACCAGAGTGAGAACTCACTTACTACCTTGAGAACTGCATCAAGCTATTCACAAAGGTCTGCCCTCATGATCCAAACACCTAGGCTAGGCCTCACCTTTTAACACCACCACACTGGGGACCAAATTTCAGTATGCATTTTGTATGGGACAAACTCAAACCATACCACCAAGATATACACCCAGAGACTATAAGTGATCAAACTCTAAAGATGAAGGTCATTAGACCTGTGGCTGGTTACACCCAACTAGTCAACTCTCAGATAGTAGGTGACATATCCAGTTCCTAGAATATTATCGTTGAAGATTCTGGCTAATGCATAAGGGATTACACAAAAAAACACAACCATGAAAGGAAGTCACCAAGAGGTTACATTTGACTTCAGCGAGTAAATGAATAGCAGAATAGCCAAGTTATCATATGTCCAATACAGCCATAATTACAATTTAGAGAAGTTCACGGAAGTAAAGATCCCCCCTTTTTTATTAAGTATGCTTGTTTCAAAGTTGGTTCTGAGAACCTTACACCACTGCATGAAGCCATCTTTGATAGGTTGGGCAGGGGAAACAATGTGATCTATCTGTGCACTTCCAAAAAAAACCCCAACAGATTCTGACAGGCAACAACTAGGATCCAAGAAGAAAAACTATTAGCAAAAACTAAAGAACACTTTTTCTAAGTTTGTTATTTTTTCCTTCAATCTATCCTTCATTCATTGACTAAATATTTACTGAGTATATACTACGTGCCAAATCTTGTTCTGGGCACTAGAGATAAAACAGTGAAAAGTGAAGGCAAAGCTCTTGAGATACTTTATTCTAGCAGAGGCTGAGGAGAGACTAGATAAGTAAACAAATAAATCCAAGCTGATTCAGATAGTGAAAAGTGTTTTAAAGAAAATAAAGCAAGGGGACCCAAAAGAAAAGAACTCATTTGGGCAGATTAGATTGACTGGTCAGATCAAGCCTTTCTGAGGGTGACATTTAGCAGACACCTATGTGATATTAAGGAGCCTGCTATGTAAAGATCGGGAGGCAGAGGATTCCAGGCAGAAAAAGAAAAAAACAGCAAATACTATAAGTAGGATGTATGAAAGATAATAAAAGAAGCAGGCCTATGTGGCCAGAACACACATGGCTATGGTCTATGGGCATGGCATAAGAGAACTAGGCACGGACAATATTACATAGAACCTTCTAGGCTGTGGTAGAAATAACAAGTTGTATTTGAAGTGCAATGAAAACTCATTGGAGAGCGTTAAGCAAAAGCATGACAAGTTCTGGTCATGTTTTTAAAAGATTGCTTAGCTGTTCTTTGGAGAATGTGTTGTTTGGGGTTGTGGGGGATAGAATCAAGCAGACAAAACAGGAGGTCTTTACAGTAGTTCAGGTGAGAGATGATAATGGCTTGGACTAAAGTTATAGCAATGGAGAGGGAGAGTAATGGATGAATTGGGGATATGCTTTGGATGTGGAGAAAACATGACTTACTAATTAATTGGATGTGGGAATTAAAGAAAGAGACAAAACAAGGATGACTTCTAAATTTTTGGACAGAGTAACTTCCTAGAACAATTTGAAGAACATGTTTGGAGGGGGTGGATATCCAGAGTTCTGCTTCTGAGATGCCTGTTAAACATGATAATAATAGTATCTACCTTGCAGGATTGTTGTGAACAAAGAATAATATATGAAAAGAATTTAGGTTAGTACCTAGTATGTAGCAACTATTCAATAAATATCAACTCTTACAATTATTCTTCAAGTGGTGATGAAAAGGTAATTGAGGACACAAAAGAGCTCTGTGAGAGGCCACAGCTGCTGATACAAATCTGGGAATTACATAGGATTCAGTGCTGCTCAAACCATTTTTGGTGAAGGACTTTAATTTTTATCCGCCCTGGACCAATGCTGCAGTGGACTGAATGTTATGTCTCCCCCAGATCCTATGTTGACATCCTAACCCCCAAGGTGATGATATTAAGATGTAGAACCTTTGGAAGGTGATTAGGTGGTGAGGGTGGAGGCCTCATGAATGGAATTAGTGTCCTTACAAAGGAGACTCCAGAGAACTCCCTTGTTCACTTCCACCACATGAAGACACAGTGAGAAGACAGAAGTCCATGAGCCATGAACTGGGCCCTCGGAAGACATGGAATCTGTCTATATCCTGATCTTGGATTTCCCAGTTTCCAGAACTGTGAGAGGTAAGTTTTGATTGTTTATAAACCACCCAGTCTATGGTATTTTGTTATAACAGCCTGAACAGAAGAAAACCAAAACTTTTGTTAAATCCAACAAAAAACGAGCACAAGTTTGAAGAGCTCAAAGCCATGGGTGTGGCTAAAGAAGCCAGGCCCTGGAGGAAGCGCTCAGATACACTCAAGCACAGGTGCATGTGTGAAGGGTAGGGGCTCAAGGGCGAAATTTTCAGTAGGCTGGAATAATAACAGTGTTCGCATACATCAGCACACATACAAAGGGAAATATATGTACAAGTAATCGGTTTTAACCAGGTATAAGAAAAAAGCCTAATCACTCCTGCAGGAACTCACTGTGGTATCTGAAGAGCAAGACACCGCTTCCCTGCTTCACCCTCACAAACACTTCAATCTAATCATCGGAGATGCAATCTAGCACTCAAGATGCATTAAGTAGCAGGAGTTCCTTCCCTACCAAGCTGGGCTGCGCCTGGGCATAGAACAATTATCAGACCTGATAGCACCAAGCTGTCCCCTAAGGATGCTCTAGGCCCCAAGCATCAACACCTCTGTTAATAATTCACTACTCTCGCCTTGTCATCGGCTTGTCTCCTGAAAACTCCGCTCCAGGCCAGAGATCACCTGCAACCATTCTTACTGGAAAGGTTCCTATTTCTGGGTGAGGAAGTCAATAAAGTAAAGGACTCTTCGTGAAGTCCTCTGGTAAGCAAAACTTGTTTAACTTCACACTTTCTTGGACCCGCGGGCAGGGAATGCTTCCCAGCGCCGTGTGGTACCTCACAGACAGGCTTCTGGTTGCAAGCCCGCCGAGGCCCAGGACAACGTAACGTGGGCTGCAGGTGAACACGGAGTCCAGGGAGGTTAGGCGGAGGGCCGCTCCGGTCAAGGAGAGCGCTGCGGTCTCCAGGGCTCCCGCGAAGCTCGGGCGGGCGTAGCCAAACCCGGGAGCCAGGACTGAGCCCCTCCGCTCCCTGGGCGCCGGCCCGAGGCGGGCTCGCGGGGCCGGGCCGGGGGCCGCTTGGAGGAGGGCGGGGGCGGGGCCGCGACTCTCGGGGCCGCGCGCCGGGGGAAGAAGCGGCACCTCCGGCCGCGCGGGGCTAGGGGCTGCGCCCGCCCGCGGAGCGCATGCGCGCTGCCGAGCGGCTCCCCGCTCCCTCCCCGCCCACCCCTCCCTCCTCCCCACCCCCTTCCCTGCATCCTCGCCTCGCTCTCCCTCTCTCCTCGCCCGCTGGGTGCTGAAGTTGGGCGGATGGCAGCAAACCGGCTCCGCTAGAGGACCGAGCAGCCCAGCCTCGCGCCCCTGGACCCATCGGTGCGCTGCCCACACCTCCAGGCGACTAGGTAAGATGCTGCCACTAAAGCCGAGCGGAGCTAAGTAAATGACATCAAAATGTCTGCTTTGCACCAATGGATGGTTTTTTTCAAGGTGTAGGGGGGAGGTGAAGGAAAGAGGGGGCGGAGAGTGCGACTGCCAATGCCCTGGCGGGGGAGGCTGAGCGGCGCGGGGGTCTCGGCGCTGCCCGGGCGCTGCGGGCGGGAGCGGGGGCCGCGCCGCAGGTCTGGGAAGTTGGATCTCGCGTCGCTGCTGGGCTCGGTCCGCTTGCCGCCCTCCAGCTGCTGCCGAGGGGCTGGGCGCGCGTCCTGCCCGCCCAGGGAACCCTCGGTCGGGTCCCCAGAGTTCCCGCGGAGAGCCGGGCGCCTTCGGGGAACCGGCCGAGAGGGCCGGGGGTGGCGGGAGACCCCGCGGGGGCGCGAGGTCCTGCGGGTTTCTGTGGTTGGGTGGGTGAGAGCCGAACGTGAAATCAATAGAGTCTAATCGCCCGATCGCCTCGGGGGCTATTTTTTCTCCCTTATCTTTCTTTACCTTTGGAAAAATGCACCGTTCAGGTGCGAAAGGTGTAAGCAAAAGGGATTGCAAAAATGAACCCCTTGAGCAGCGGGAACATATCTGGTGTGTGTGTGTGTGTGTGTGTGTGTGTGTATGGGGGTCTCTTTTGTTCCTTCCCCTCCCCTTAGTCACAGGAAAGGGAGTTCTGGCGTGCGCGGCATGGGGTGGATTTCACAGCCACCGAGGGGGCGAGGACGAGGAACGCCCACTAAACCCGTAGCCGCTGCCCGGGTGGGTGTATCTGAGCCTCCCTGGCTGTGGGTGATGATGATTCCTTTTATTATCGATAGAATCACAGCTTACTAGCTGCCTCCTCGCCAGCCTTCCTCCTCCTCTCCCTCTTGATGTGCTGCGGCAGAGGCTGGGTGCAGACGCTCGGCGGTTTGCTCCTCTTCTCCCGACTTCCCTGCCTGCGTGAAAAATGCCGGAGGACTTGAGGGTGGCGGAGGGGCAGGGCTGGCCTCGGAAGCCGCGGGAGAGGAGATGCTCCTCGCCTCGGGAGGCTGCTGGCAGCGCGTCCCGGGCAGTCTGCGCCAGCCTCGAGAGTCCCTGGGCTCCCGGGGACCGACCTGGAGTCGCCCGGCCAAAAAGATGCCCGCCAGCCTGCGGGACCCGCCCTGCGCCCTCGCCTGCGCCCGGAGCCCGAGACGCCGGCTCACCTGGGGGAATCCCGGTCTCAGGAATGCTGAGCCTGGCTCCTGGCATAGTTCTCCCAGCGCCCCTGACCTTTCGACCGATGCTTCTTTCTTAAAAAGAGTCACTGGAAGGTTTGGAGAACTTTACAAGCTTTAGAGTTGTTTCTTTCTTTTTAAAAATTCTTTTACAGCGAGGTTCTTCCCATCACGGGACAGTTGTCACACATAATAAAGAGAAATCTTAGTTTGGTTCCCATCTAGAATGAGCATTTCTGAGACTGGATGCCATCTGCATTTCCGGCGTTCACACATACTAGCTTTCCGGGTAATGAACCCTTCTGAAAATCATTGAAAAGAAGAAATGAGAAATAATTTTTACTTGTGTAGTGGAAAATAATGTTTTTCTCCTGGATTTATAGATGCTAGACACTGTGTGTATTAAATAATTTTTGAAAGGCGTGAAACACTTTAAGTACATTGTATTTGTTTCTAAAGTCTTTTGTAGTAATAGTAACAGTTATCCACGAAATATACATTATAGCACTTGTCTCTAATGAAAGGGTGATTTGTACTAATTCAAATGTATGCGAAGTTTGACCTCCACCAGTTAAGTTACTATTATTAAGCTATTTTTTCTGTAAACATAAACCACGACAGTAATTAATACACTATGGGAGAGTAGATTTATTCACTATTTTTATGATCATAAAACTTTTATTTAGGGCAACCATGGGATAGTAGTTTATTTACAGTTTTGAAGATGAGAAAACAAGTGTGTATTATTATAAAAAGATTAAGCGATATTAATTATTAAATAAAATGAATTTCCATGACAATGACACCTGATCTCAGAGCCATAGGCACTCATCCTTCTTCCTGAAATGGTACTCTGAAAGATTAAGGAAACCTCTCATTTAAAGAACAAACAACATAAAGTGCCCGTTATGCCCATGATTTCAACCCTTTTTACTCTGGTTCCTCAATTACTCCTTGGTGTTTAGTCTTCATGGACGGGAATTAAAAAGGAGAGTTAATTTACTGTCATGTTCAATTCTAAGCTAAACAGCATTTTCTTCTCAAATAGGTATTTCTTCGGCCATAGGGATTTTCCTTGAGGTCCTAGCTTAGTTGTACTCATAATGTTGAAGATCTAAGTCCATTCTCATTCTTATGGACTTCTTATATTTTTACATCATCATGATAAGCATTTGTTAATATTTCCTACCACTAGAGCCAGGGGCTTACCCATTTGACCTCATAAACATTAATAATCTAAATCTAAATTGATAAAAAAAAAAAACATTCTGGTTGATTCACAGACTAAAATGTAGGAAAGAATTTACCTGTTCATCTAAAGCTTCAGAGATAATGGCCATTGTATTATAAGTGCATTTGCCGAAATACATGGGCTTTTCTGGAAAAGTGGAAGGTGAGCATGAGTAATGGGGTATGGAAGAAGGATGGGAATCCATTCAACCACATTTCTGCTGAGAATTCTGTTTCTGATAGTCGGTCGCTTCTGCTTACTTAACAGTGAAGATATTGCACTACACAGAAGGGCAAATTCAAGGACCATTGTTTATCCAGTGGTTGAGAATAATGCTACGTGATGTGTAAAGTATTTTATTTCCCTTGATCACTATAGAGTATAAGTATAAATGTATTATGGAGGCTTGAAATTGTATGACATTTCCAAGGGGATGTCATAGATCTGCAGAAAAATCCAGTTTTGTGGAAATTTTTAAAAAATAAAACAGTCCTTTGTTATGTGTAGCCAGGACTTTCAATATTAGATTGATGGATATTCCCACCTTCTCTTTCTCTCCCTGTCTCTGCTTATTCCTGAAAGACACTTTCCTAACTGCCAAAGAAATTTATTTAGACTATTATTCCTACTATTGTGTCAGCACCTAGCACAATAGCTGGCAAAAGGCAGGTGTTAGATAAGTATCTCTTAAATGAATAAATTTTGCAGAATTGACATGGCTTGTAAAAATATTCCAAGATCAGAATTGCATTTTTTAAAAAGAACATTCATGCTCTTTACTAAGTACACTAGTTTAAGATCCTAAAAATCATGTTCATGGTCCTATATCTCTGGAGAAGCCTACATCTTTTTAGAATTGTCACTTTGTGAATATGTATGTTTTTAATAAAACATTTATATTATTGATTTGTTTCCAAATAATAAATGCAGTATGTGCTTATTTTAAATCCCCTAGAACACAGAAGAATGTGTGAAACAGAAAATGAAAATTACCTGTGGGCAGTCTTGGATGTATGAACACAAATTTTGGGTCAAGCTGACCTTAGCTTGTATCCTGGCTCCTCCATTTAATAATTCTGTTGTTCTTTGTGAATAACTTATGTGTCCTGGGCCTCAGTTTCCCCAGATACACAACAGGAATAAAGGATGATGGCAAGCATAAATATAATACAGTATATATAAAGTGCTGAACATAGTGCTTAGCATGTACTGAGTACTTATAATTATTTCAATGCCTAAAGAACTGCCATTGAAAATAGAGCAGTTTACTACCAGTTCCTTTCCTTTACATAAATATACCATTGTTTAAAGACTTCGAAGTATGTCATAGAACTTTATACTTGCTTTTATTAAGTTAATATTACTTTGTTGCTGTTTCTCAAGAAACTAAAATTGACATTTTTAATACAATATAGCAACTGCAAAATAATTTATCTTATGGATGTCTTAGTTTACTTAACCATTCTTTCATTTTGGGATTTTTATCCTTATGTCTAGATTTTGTATTCGTAACTCTATTGCAGTTTTCCCTTTAGGCTTGATGCTTAGAACATATATTTCTCACTGGCTGACATAATGCCATCTTTTAAAACAAAATTTGCTAACTTGATAGGTGAAAATAATATTTTTCAAATTTTTATTTCTTTGGTTACTAATAACTTTGTGACATGCATTGAGCAGATTTTTTTGTTTTTGAGGATGACTTGTTCATGTCTTTTTTTCCATGTTACCATTGGTATTCTGGTAAGTTTTTCATATTTGTCTGAGTGCTAATATTAATTTTTTTAAAGTCAAAATCAAAAGGAAGGAAATGCTTAGTGGCAAAGACTACAAAGATCATTGTGGCTAAACCAGAAAGGCTGAATTCACCATGGGATCAGGGCTGCCAAGGTGTTCATCACATACTACCACCGTGCCTGAGCTTTCCAACTTACACAGTTCCTTTTAGAAGTTCAGAATCACTAAATAGTTTGCACACAAACACCTGACTGTGAGAATCTTGTGCATGAAGAGTTCCTAGATTTTCATGGATTGTTTCTGCCAGTTGCCAGTGTTACGTAGGAGGACTTTTCAGCTCTCCTGAGATAAATGGAGTTGAAAAGGAAGATGGGAGCAGATGGAGGTCCTAAGCAACATTAATTGTGATTTCTCATCAGAATTAAATAAATTAAGCTTAAGTATAAAACCATGTCAGGATAGAATCACATCTAAAACTTTAAGCTCTAGGTTTAATTTAATTATTTAAATGGTAAGGATTTGAACCGTTTCCTTAATGAATTCTGTATCTGTAATGTTTCACATGATTCAGTGGCCTTGTAAGCTCCTGATTTTGAATTTTTAAATTCTATGACTTTTGACAAATTTGAAATCAAAAGTTTAATTATTTATCTTGGAAAATCTATGAAGTCCTTAGATATTGAGCTACCGAGCGAGTGTACCATTTTATAATCATAAATTATCAAACATAGTAAAACCTCAGTAATTTCAGAGTCAAGGAACCTAGAATTTATGATGGTAGGAGGTCCCTATAGGAGAAGCAATGAGCTGTAATAAAAAATAAAATCCCATTTCAAATAGAAAGGGATTTGAATTTTTATTCTGTTTACTAGATGTGTGGGCTTTTTCATGAAATTATGTAAGTATTTCATACTTAGAATTCTAGCATGAGTAATAAACATCTAAAATCTCTCTGAATTTATTAAACTTTGTTATGTGAGATTTTTTTTAAAATCCCTGTGTCAGTAAATATAGTTTTATTATAGACAATGAGTGTGGTTCACAAAGCAAATATTTACTTCCTTATCTTGGGTCACAGGCTTTTCACAATACAGTACTGTGATTGACTGTTGAAATACACAGGTGGTAATTCAAGAGCCATGGCATTACAATAAACAGATACAACCCAGGGGAAATTATGACATAATGAAATGAGCAGGTAAGTGTTTATTTCATTTCTTCAATTATCTCGAATCTTCACAATGGCATAGTGAGTTAAATACGGTGAAAACCCTTTTGTGAAAATTAACAACACTTTCTCTATTTATTTCCAGTCTTGATAAAAAAGTAGGGGCTTGTCTTTTTGGTTTACTTGAAATAATGTTATCTAATGTAGAGACTTTGAGTCAATTTTGGCTGTAGGTAGACCACCCCATGTCCCTGTCCCCTTTTTCCCCAATTCTACTTTTTCAGGATTCAGTTAATCAAAATTAACAAATATTTGAACGTCTGCTATATGTAAAGCAGCAGTCTATATGATTTGATTTAGACAATGTAAAAAAATATGGAAAATTGCCTTTGAAAGAAAGACACTTTCAAGGCAAACAATGTAATTTGGTAGAAAGAGCCCAAATTTTAGATTCAAATAACCAGTAATTTAGCCTTCACCTCTTTGTGCTTCAGCATCATAATCTGTAAAATTGAAGGCAATTTAAAAATGTTGAATGAAATTATGTCTATAACATGCTTCAGATGTTGGCAATCACTATGCAAGTGTTAGATACTGTACTAGAGTTAAATAATTAAAATAAATACAAGAAACATCATGTAGACAGTAAGTGCTTGAAGGGATTTTAATTTCTTGCCAGTATTTGTCTTAACTAATGCGTCCTTATTAGTGTTGAAGTTGTTCTCCATGTGTTTCCTATGTTATCCTTTCCTGACTAGCTTGTTTAACCAAACTGTTAAATCAACATTCATTTATTTAGAAACATTTTGAGCACCTACTATGCACTAGGATCTGTGATATGATTTTTAGATGTAAAGATTAATTTAACATGGCCCCTTTTCCATAAGGAGTTCACATATAAGCTTCTTCAACTTATTATTTTGCTTTTATCTGTTGAGTACTGGTCATTCTAAGCTTATAAGTCATATCTAAAGATACCATGGGACTTGGGGGATGGTCATGCCTGAGGCTCTACCTCGAGGGGAGAGGGGGGGCATGGGCAATGTACATAACCATAATATTTGTACCCCCATAATATGCTGAAATAAAAAAAAAGATACCACAGGACTAATGAGCAGGGATTTCCTTAGGGTTTAACAATTTAGACGAACTGATCTCAAAATTTAGGAGCTCCTACTCCTAAAGTTCATACAAGGTGCTAAGCAGAGATTCAGAGATAAGGAGAACGAAAGCAGAAAGTAGCTCTGCTGGTGGATAATTTAACAACCTCAACCATAACATCAAAACAATAAAAGCCTGGAGGCTTAACCCTCTTTGAACCTCAGCCCCCAATTCCTCTCAACAAAGTAAAAAACAAAAAGTCTACATACATCTGTACTATGCCTTTCCTCCCCCCCCCCCCACTTAAAGGCTACCCTGGGTGATGATTGAAGTATAATTTAAAGTATTCTAAAATGTTGATGTAGGGGATGAAGAAAGGGAGAAGGAGAGTGATATGTCCCCACCCTTTCTTAGGGTCCACATTTCCCATGTAATAGCAATATTTTTAATTTTTTTCCTGATACTGTTGTAGTTTCGTCTTTGATAACAATCTTATTATAGTATAGTACATTGACCAGATTAAGAAAACGCATGTGATTTTGATAAAGAAAACCATTTTCAACATCAACTTGTTGAAATCACTAGGGTAATTTCTAAGTCTAATAGTTAGTTTTACCCTGATCTAGGAAGATTCTATATCATTTATAAAATCAGGGTAAAGGCTTCAAATCCTTTCTAGCAGTAATTTGCCAAACTATGGAAATATGAAAGACATTGGCATTATGAATGAATTAACTTGGAGGTAAGCTCAACCCTCATGTCAGCCACTAAATTTAACATGTTTGTCATTAAACCATTGACTAGATTATTAATAAGTAACCATGTGTGCTAATTTAAGGTTTGAACCTATTTTTTTCTCAATTTATTTCTGCTCAGCACTACCATACAGCATTTTACCTGTGACCTATGAGTTTAGTATGATCAAGATTCACTAGATAAAAGCAAAGAAAAAACTAATATCTTTTACAAGGGCACTAAGGCCTAGACAGGCTATAAAGCAATACAATCACATGTATAATTTACGAGCTCTTATGACTAACTGCTATATTGTGAATTTGAGTATTTAATACTGTAATGTAAATTAGAGTATTAAATGCTCCATTGTGAATTGGAATATTAACATATTCTCTACCTACTATTTAGGTGAAGCTTGACATTTGATTTTTCCTTCTTTCTCTTTTTATTATTATTCTATTAGCAGTAGTAGTATTTCTAAATATAATGATAAATTGAGGCAGAAGGAGTATTAATTCTTTTATATATCTAATACTTCATAGAAAATAGTTATTTATTATTATTTTACATAATTTTAGGATATTTACATAATTTTGTTTCTGAAATTTAAAATATATCAAGAACTCAAATGTTAAATCTGTCAGGGGTAAAAAAAAAAAACCCTACTATTTTATTCTCTTCTGCTAGTCAGGGATAAATTGTCCTGACTGTCATATCTGTGCTAGCTTATGAGTAAAGGATGTTGTCTATTTTGAGCTAACTATTAAAGCTCATTATTTTCTTCATCTGCTCATGTCCAGTAATCTCAATTTTCACTGTAAAGAAACATTTTAGACTAAATTACCTTTAGTTAAATTCAATATCTAATGACCTACCTATATTTATATGAATGATAGATTTAATTGAAAGATATATTAATATATCATTTTAATACTGAAAACCAGGAGATAGACAAATACTTTATATACTGGAATAGTCCCCAAAGTTTAGTATTTTGAAAAGATGATTTTGTTATGTCAATATATGCACATATATGCATGTGTTTCCTATTTTATTCATGGACTGAAAGCAGGTAACAATTGACATGATGCCTGTATAATTATGGCCAAGTGTTCAGGAGGAAAAGATACCTACTTTAGAATTCAGGAGGAGTTACCAATGAGATGAAAAAGAAAGTCAAGTAAAAGGCAGGAAGGCTGGGCTCTAAAAACAAGACTATTACTTTAAAACTCATTATCTTAAAGTATAATATCATTCAATACATTATTATATAACTCTGCTGTATTATGTAACCACTTCCAGTTTCGTGAATCCATGTGACCTACTCTTAAGAAGGTAATTTTTTTCCCATTCAGTAATTTCATTGACTGAACATCTGAGTAATGCAAGTGGAGTTTCATGAGGTAGAATTCCATTAAATAAATGTTAATTCTGGGAAGGAAAAAATGTGAAGCCCTTTTCTTGACCTGACATAAATTATATTAAATAGTTAAAAATTCTTGTAGGTGATACCAGAATTCAATCATATTGATAAAAAATCTATTCCAAGTTTTTCTTTGTAAATGCAACTATTTTAAGTCCATCTTATAGAAAATCAATTCTATTTTTGTGATGTAGAGACCTTTATGTATTGCTTTAAAATACCAGCGATGAATAAATGTGCATGCTAAGCTTTGTTTTATAGAGCAACAGGGCAGTGCAGTGACTTAATGTCTAAAATATTTATTAAGACTTTGTGCTTGAAGAAGCTTGTCTGCCCATTGCCACTGAGATTATTTTTAAGAGAATGTGGGTTTATGGTTTAGTAAGATCACTAAAAGTAGTTATTCAGTGAGGCTGCTGATTGCAACCAAAATCAACTTTGACACTTAGTGTGCTGGTCTCTGACCACTAGCCCCAAGAGAGTTCTAGTCTGGTTACATTTCAGGGAAAAAGTAGTTCATGTGCCTGAGAGTAGAGCTCAGAGAGTACAATCTAAAAAGCTAAATTAGAGACAGGTAGAAATAAAGGAAAGAAAGAAAAGTCTTTTGGTGCGTTGGAAAATATGGCCTGCTTGGGTCTGAATTTCAAGTGTTTGTGTTGCAATTCCAAGCTTTCTTCAGTTTCAGCCACTCATCAGTTTTACCTCTGCTGTTTCCTGCCTCCTTATTCTTAATTAATGCACTATACAATTGAATCCCTACTCTGTAACTGGGAATAGTAAAATTAAATAAGACATAGCCAAGTCTCGAGGAGCCTAAAGACTAGTTAAAGAGCGATCTCTATGTAAATTTCTATCATTATTATTACATTCTAGAGAGAAATAAAATGCTGTGAGAACTCAGGAACTTGATACTAATTTTAGAGGGTCAGACCAGGATCTGGCAGAAGTTTCACAGAGATTATGATATTATCTCAGATTACTGAAAGATAGAATTTTGAAAGGCAAAGAAAGCTCTTCCAGGCTCAAAGATAATGTAAATAAAGATAGACATGGAATATTAGGAATATTAGGAACATTAGGAATATTAAAAATATACTTCTGGAACAATTTTTTGAAAGCATATCAGACACACAGGAAATTACAGAATGATAAGGCTAGAAAGGAGACATATATACTGGCAGGTGTTAATATGCAAGAAGTTGGACTTTTTCTTGATAGGTAAAGAGTGCCGTTGAAACTATATAAACAGATTACATGGTGAGAGCTGTGCTCTGCAATGGGCACTTCATGGGGTATGCAACACGGGGCAGTGAAGGAAAGTGAGAACACCATGATTTCAGCCATCCAGGTGAGAGAAAATGAGGCTGAACTGGGAAACAGCAAAAGGCTGAACCCATGGGAGGATGATGATGTCAGAAAATGTTCAAGTCAGAGCCTTCAGGACTTGGTGAACAAAGAGATTTGAATCTAAGTAATAAAGATGCCATTAAGACATGGAAAAACCAAACTGTTGAAGGGGTTAGTGAGGAAATAAATTGGGTTCTGTTTGGGAAGGAGTTTGACATAGCCATTAGAGTTCTCGCAGATGCTAAGCATGTTGTTGATTAAAGAGCCTCAGGAATACTAGTTGATGAAGTAGGAAGCAGCAAGTAATATCTTAGGCTATCTCAATAGAGCACCATAGTGTCTAGAATGAAGTTGGTGACAGTTCTATTCTATTTTGCATATTCAAATCACAATGGAATGTTATTTTGGATTTATTCTAGATACTATGTTTAGAGGTTAGGAATAGAGGTGGTAAAATTAACTTACAAAACAAGAATAATTCATATGAGAAATGATTGGAGGAATTTGTACTTCCTTATCCTGAAGTACAGTGGTTCCCCTGGAGAATATGTATCTTTCACCATTTGGAGAAAAGCCATGGGAAATAATGAGACTAATTCTAAATGGCCCCAGTGATAAAATGGAAATAATAAAAGCACATGGCAGTGTTGTAAAAAGATAATATGTGCATTGCCCCTGGCACACATTTGGCACTCAGTGTATCTTAGCTCTTATTGTTATTCTTTGGAATGGTATCAGAACCAGTGGACACACATTATAGAGAGAGATTTTGCCATCTTATTGGAAATAACTTTTTAACAGTCATAGTGGGCTAGTTAGGTGAGCTGCCTTGGAAGGGGGTCAGTTTGCTGTCACTGGGACAGTGTATGGTGGACAAATACTTGGCAGAGATGTCATGGAAGAGATTTAAGGATTGGGAGAGCCAAGGAACTACAAGCCTCATTGTAACTCTGAGGTTCACATGGTTCCAGGAAATTTGGAATGTAAACCTAGGAGAAAGACTGGGGCTAGAAATAAAATTTGAAAGTCTTTTACTTACAAGTACCAGTAGTGGAAGATTGTCAAAGAAAAAGGGCAGAGAGCAGAGGAGTGCATAGAATAGAGTCTTGGAGCATATCTTCATGAATGGACATGTGGAAAAAGAAGGTAACTGAAAATACACACATACACACATGCATACATGCATATGTTCATGCATATATAGTCATACATAACATGGCCAGAATGAAAAAAAAAGTGTTATAAAGAAAATGAAGATATAGCAATATGACATAAAACCAAGGAAGTAGAGATTTTTTAAACCAATTTTATTCATATGTATATTAAGCTTCCACGAAGGTTTAGAAGAGGTGTAAAAAGGAAGATCAGCTAAGTTATGTCATATGGCAGAAAGGGTGAATAAAATCAGGACCAGGATGACATGTCAGGTTTTGCAATGAGGAAGTTACTTGTGATTGTTTGGAAAGCTCTTGTGATTAATGATTTATACATCATCTATTTCCAAAAGGTTTGAGGCAGCTTAAATAAAAGCACTTTCACACAGAGCAATGCAAATGAAACAAAATAAAGATAAGAAACCACAAAGAGAAATAAATGGGGGTAGGGGGGCGGTGCATGTACCACAAAACCAGGATAAGATTGTTACTGTAATAGGAATACTTCTGTTTAGCTCTGAGATTCCTGGCAGCCAAAATAAAAAGGTAAGTGGACAATTCACCTATCACTCATTGGTTAATAAAAGAAAACAGTTGTTCAGAAGAATTTTTATTTTCTGGCACTAAAGGCTGTGAAGAGTGTATCCCATGGATTCTTAGATGAGAGGCAGTGACATACTACCCAATGCGGCCAGCGATGGTTCTGCTGAAGATGCAGGCTTGCTTTGAGTTGTTTCTTCTTAAAGCCCTTGAAGGTCAGGTGAGCAATATTGAGATGAAGTCTGTAAAGCCAGTAAGGTAGTGATATTTCTTGTGAGCAGAGACTGGTTGGATACCTGAATACCCCTGAGTCTGAACAATCAGCATAGGAGAGCATTAGGCAGGAGGGTATCCTAGACAGGAGGTACAAGGTAGTCCCAGAAGCATGGAGAGAGAAAGTACTGAGCCTCCTGAAACCTCAGGCCCTTTGCACTTGCACTCGCTCCACCTAAGAAGTTCTTCCTCAGTCTTCCTCATCATTTAAGTTTTAGTTCATATGTCAACACTTCAAGGAGGCCTTTGTTGGACTCTCTGTCTAATGTCCCTTCTTCATCCCTTCTTCATCCTTCCTCATATCTATCACTCTGTAATAATAGCCTGTTTAATTTATTTCATAGCATTTGCTGCTCTTTTAAATTATTTTATTTATTATCAGTCTCCCTCGTCCCAGAAAATGGAATGGAAGCTAGTACACCAAGCAGTGCGGAACAGAGTAGGTGCTCAATATCTTGAAAGAATGAATGTTTTGTGTATGGGAAAGGACTCAGCTCAGTATCGATGTGATAACTAAATAGGGTGGTAGTGTTGGAAATGGAGTAAATTCCTCCTAAAATGTCAGCTGAGACAAGGATGACAACTATGGTAATGACACAATTTTGTCCTGGGAATTTCAAGAACAATGGGGCTTGGAGGATGAGCACAGATTATCTGTATGCTTTCCTGTCCACTCACATGGAACAGGGGTACTAATGTGAATGATAAATTCACAAATATTAATTGATTATGTTTATAAGGGAAGGTGCCTAAATGGAAAGAGTTCAAAGAGTCCTACATGTGGGTAAACCCCCTTTCTTCTCTGATTAGAGAATATTTGTTAGTATTACCCATTTAAATTTTGGAGACTATCTTCCGGGTTTCTTTCTAAGAGTAATTGGTCAGTACATGCATCTCCTTTTATGACCCCTCCTGGTAGCTAACAACAGAACCCTTATCGTACTAAAATGTGTGCAAGTGTGTGCATCTGTGTGTGTGGTGGTGGTGAGGAATGCATCAAACTTGCCTCCAATGTAAATCAAGGTGCTGACATACAAATAGAACAGCAGCGGTGGCAGTGGAGAGAAGCTTATCATGCTTGGAAAGGAAAGTAGGACCAGGAAAGGAAGAGACTGGAGACAGACTAGGATGTGAGCCAGACAGTGCTTGGAATGTAGACTAGCTCTTTGAAAGAACTATGGCAAGGAGAGGACTAAGTAGAGATAACGGCAGCCTGAGGAGGGTAGCAAAACCAAATCAAACTTTCTCTTAACATTGACTTTAGATTTAGAGAGAGCTAAGCTTGTTGCCCATGAGAAGCAAAATTATCATTAGAGAAATGTCCATGGAATTTCCCGGAACATCAATTTTATTCATTCTTGACAAATCTAAAATGTTGCCTTATGAAAAAACAAACAGCTATTAGGAAATAATATGTAATATTTATGGATTTTTTTCACTTGTTTACTTGTTTGTTTTTTAGGTGAGACCTCTTGTTTGGAAGAAATTTTGATTATTTTAGGCACCATGTTGAGCTTTGCCTCCAGGCTCCAGGGGGCGAGTTTGCAGTTTAATGGAATTTGAAATAGTGGAATTTCCCCAAGGTTGTAGACAAGCAGAAAGGTTTAGAGTCACGGAGCTTAGTATGTTCAAAAGGCACCTTGAAACTATCTGAGTCCACAAAAATAATGGGTTCTTTTTTTCCTCATCTCCTTATCTCTAATATTTTAACTCATAGCCAGAAGATGTTGTGAGATAAACATTACAAATTCATTAATTTGTTTTTCTCTAATGGCTTTACTTGAAGCATCTGAAATGATGACAAGTGTTTTCAGCTTAGAAAAAGACACATTTAAAAATAAATCTATTTTTCCATGTATACCGAATGAGGAGTTTTGATCGTAATATTAACTGTATTACAAAGTCCATTAACCAAATGTTTGGCTATTAAAACAAACAAGTTAACAAAGACTTTCCTAATTATAATTTGTTTAAATTGTTCCACAAGAAGATGTCCAATCTAATGAATGTTGCCTTTGTACAATAAGCAAAAGTAAATTACCATATTTAACCAGGTATACTCTTTAAAAGTGGAAATGAATGTTAAAAGGAAAAATAGTCACCTTACAAATTCACTGGGAATGTACTCTTTGATTGCAAATATGAAATAGGTAGATTTTCATATACACTCTCATATTTGGAGGCAGAACAGTGAACTGTCATTCTAAAGTAAGGGATAAACAGGAAATTGAAGTTCAGATAATAAAAATGGGAAAAATTGGTGTTTAACTGTAAATCTTTCAAGCTATAAAGCAGAAACTAAGTTCATCTTCTGTACCATTTTTTTGTGTGTTTGTTTCTAGTGTTCCATTGCATATGGCTGTTATAGAAATAATCTGGGAGTGAGAAGTAAGTGATTTTGGAAAACAAAGTTATAACTAAAAAGGATTCTGGATGAATTTTTATGTGTGGCACATCCAGTGACTTTCTCTTTTAGCAAATACTAAGCACCTACTATGTGTCAGGCACTGTTTTGAGAGATTCTGATTTGTTAGGGAACAAAACAGACCAATGAGGCTTGTATGCTGGATCCTTAAGTTTTTTATTGGCTCATAGAGCATCTTTTGGGGTCCTTTGTAGAGCAGGGCTATCAAGTTTCACACACACACACACACACATACACAATATATGTATATATACTTTTATTCTTACATTAAGTGCATTAGTTACACTTACATTAATAAATAATCTTACATTAATAAATAAGAATAAATGAGGAAGTACCAAAGACATGGTGGCTGTATCAGATTGGAATGTGATGGAAATTTTCTACATCTTAATTTTTTGAAAAACTGACATGACTCACATCACTCCATTTTAAACCAATATATTAATGTCTTAATTGCAGTTCAGAAAATATTGGAATGAGAGGCCAGTGGAAGGAGAAAGCCTCCTCTCATTCAAGGAAATATATGGCTCATAGCATCTAAAGTTCTGGGCACGAGGGGAAGAAGTGAGCTCATTTTTCTTAGTCTAGAAATCTGACTTCCCTCCAGGAATTTCCTAGGAATAAATTGCCTGTTTCGTCTTCATCTTTTAGCTGTTTCTTGCATTTGCTTGCCAAACTTGTTTCCTAGTGTTCCAGGCTCTGAGGTACACTTCAGAGAATTTAGGTGATGATTAACTGAAGTAGCAGAACTTTGAAGTACATAAGAAAATTTAGATCATATTTAATAGATGTTGAAAACCAAAAGGAATATGTTCCTGGAATTCATATTTAGGCAATAAGATAGGGGTGCAATTTTATTTTGTCTAAACTCTTGGGAAAAATGTGTATGGACGCTGTATAATGTGCAGAGCCAGAATGGGATGAAATGAATAACGAGGCAGAGGCAACTTGCAATAATGAACAAGGATGTGGTACTTTTGGGCAGTGGGGGAAAACAGGTATTTTGCAAATTGCCTCATAATATGAACTCAAGGTTTCCAATTATATCATGGGAGAAGCAATATTTCCTGAAAAAACTCACTTGGAGCAATCTGAGCTCCTTTTTTACCTGTGATTTTTATTATTCATAATGGCATGTCCACAATAACGGATGGCTTTGTTTTCAAAGATGGCACTGAAGCAAGAAATGATGAATTATCAAGAGCTGTTAGGGATTTGATTGCTGCCAAGGGGAAATGAAGGAAAAGAATCTGAATGTATTCCAAGAAAATATATAATGATAGCTAATGCTCCAGTTGGTCCTTTATTTGTTTTGACATGATGGACTTGGAGACGACAATGCAAGTGTTCTACCACCACTCGTAATAATTTAAGGTAAAACAGAGCAAGTGATATTTTTTCACAGCTGAGACTTTTAAATGTTAATCTTTTAAAAAATTCTATGT
The DNA here is from genome assembly GCA_008086735.1 of Cheirogaleus medius. NCBI lineage: Eukaryota > Metazoa > Chordata > Mammalia > Primates > Cheirogaleidae > Cheirogaleus > Cheirogaleus medius. The sequence goes on along the minus strand of VBSM01000361.1, from coordinate 95,932,228 downwards.
TTGGATGGAATTGAAATTGGATTGTCATAATGCCTGATATAATAGAAAATGTAATATAGACATTAAGAAGTTGATTTTATATTTGAAATTTCTTTTTACAAACAATATAAAATATTCATTACAGAATTTAGTTTGGCTTTATAAGAACAATTAAAAGCTTCAAGGTGAAATGAAAATAAATTTAAATCAAGTATTATTAAATTTGTATTGAACTTGTTTTCTGACACTTCAAATGTAGCCAAAATGTTAGATGTTTAGAGAGAACATGGCACCAGTGATTTTGAATACCGAGCTACTAAAGTGTTTATTTAATCTGAGATGACATCAGGAGAACTGAGTTCTGGCTCTAGCTATGGAAGTGTGCAGGGAACTCATGAATTTTAGCATGACAGAGAATTGAATTAATATCATCAGGACGCTCGTGATGGCTACCATTAGTCATTCAGGATTTCCAATCAACAGTGAACCCAGTTTCCTTACAAAATGGTGAATTCTCTCTCCCTGAAAGGAGAATTCCAAATGCAGACCCCGTATCATTCAAGGACTAGCCTCTTCATCCCTTTCCTTCCACTCTTTCCTACTTGTGAAGTCCAATATACTTACCCCCAGAAAATTGTTTGTAGTTTGCCACTTCTGTTGTGCCTTTGCTCAAACTGTTTTCAGCCTGCAATGCTGTACATGTTTCCTTCACTTTTCTAGATCCTGACTACCCCTCAAGGTCTAAGCTAAAGTTCTAAGACCTTTATGAATCCTTGTCTGGCAACCTCATAGTGACCTCCCCTTCCATTGAAACTGCCTGTGTCACAATAATGACACTTGTATTCTCTTCTCTGTGAGTAAACCCTTCTCCTTTCTGTACCCTTATCAAGGGGTAGCATCTGTACAGTCACCAGGAGTCAACCTGGATCCCCTTCTCACTCACACCCTGCTCCTGTGCACTCTGTCCATAACTGAGGCTCAGCCCATCTCTTCAGGGCTTCATACCTCTGCTCCGTTTCCCCATTCCTGCTCTCCCTGCTCACCATCATCCCCTCGCCTGGACCGTTGCAGCAGCCTCCTCGCCCCCATGGTCGCTTGGCTCTCCACCATGAGGATGCCAGGGTGATCAAGCATGTGACTCCTATGCCACTCTACACTCTGCAAGCATGCAGCGTCTCCCCACCACCTACAGGATGAAATCCAGATGCTTCTGCATGGTGGCGCCCCTGATTCCTTCCTGTCTGTCTGTCGCAGGTCGCTGCCACCTCTCAGACTCCTTCTGCCCCAGCCACACAGAATGAATGAGGAATCTTTACAAAGTAGCCATGCTATTTATGATTCCTTGTTTTTGCCCATGTGTCACCTCTGGATGGAATGTTTTCTCTACCTTTACCCATTTGGAAAGCTTTACCTTATATATTCTTTCAGTCCTCACCTCTAATATTGTTTTCCATGAAACTGTCCCTGGCTGCCCCGCCATGATCATAATTCTGAGTTTGCCCCTCCCACCAGTGAGCACTTGGTGCAGACCTTTATGACTTCACAGCTGGGTTATAAGCTCACTGAGTGTGGTGACTAAGTCTTTTCTTAGGGTATAGTGTGGGGGAGTTTCTTAAAATGCTGAGCACCGATAATAGGTCTCCAATAAATATTTATTTATCAGCCGTCCATAGAGCTGGAAGCTTACCTGCAACATTCTAGAACAGGCTATGCTTTATAACACAGTAACAAGAAAGACAGAGCAACATCTGTTTGCCACGTAGCCCAAGACTAAATTGGACTGGTAAAGTAGACATATTTGGGATGTCGAGGACAGATGCATTGCACCTGACCAGATTCCAGAATCCATGAGGCTGCTCTGCCTAAGCTCATTGTTTTGTTCCGAGTAAATCCCACAAGTCCTTACACTGGCCTGCAAATCCCTGTGTGATCTGTCTGTGTCCCACTGCCCCTACCCTGTACCTTTCTGTACTCGTCACCTTCCACTCTCCCACTCTTTTCCTCTGTCCTGGCCACCCAGCCTCTTACCTTTTCACACAGTGGGCCAGGACATTCCCAACTGGGCAAAATAAATTGCATTTTTCTTTATTCAAGCGTCACCTTTTTAGAGATGCCTTCCTTAACCACTATTTAAAATTGCAAGTTCCTCCATTCTCTCCACCCCACCTACCTTGTTTCTCTCCGTAGCACTTAGAAATTTCACGTGATTTTTAGGTCTTTTATTCACTACTGTATCCCAGGTACTAAAACCGAGCCTAGTGCATAGTAGTCATTCGATAAATATTTGTTGAATAAATCAGTGCTTCCATCTGACATGTGCAACAGCTCTTCTTATGTATCTAACAGAAATATTTCTCTTTGAATTATCTTTATGTCTGTGATCTAATTTCAGGTCTGGTAGTTGGTTAATGGCTGACCTTAGTCAAACATGCTCTGGATTAAGAGTCATTTATCTTGGGTTTCACTCCTGGCTCTGCCACTTTCTAATTATGTGACCTTGAGTGAGTCATTCAATTTTTCTAGGCCCAGTTATACACATTTATAAAACAGTCCTAATGATACCTAGTAAATTGCTGGGAGTTTGACAAATATGTCAACAACTATAAAGTTCTAAAAGCATGTTAGTTGGTAACTATTTTTATCTGCTGTCTGTGCAAGGAATTGAAGAGACATGACATTATGAAGAGTTTGAACATAGTAGTCAAACAGATATGGATTTGAATTTTGTCTCTACCTTTTATTAGCTATCTAACTCTGAGAACCTTAGTTTGGCTCTTTTTCTATAAATAAGTAGGATATTTTATCTCGGAATTGATTGAAATATGGAATGAGGTAATATATCATGTTTCAACAATTCTAAAATGCACATTTTTTTCACATTTCAGAAATCAGGATGCATTTTACAATCTATGGTGTCTGCAGTTCAGTGAAATGTGGCATCCACTTCAAAGCTTTTATATGTGAAGCAGGAGGATAATTACAGTTTAGAATTTTTCAGGTCACTCTGACAATGTTAAGATATTTGCCTCTCTTCCTCTACTGGGAAAAAGTGGTGGCTTCTAATGAATAGTGATAAAGTGGTGAATTTTATGTTACGATGCTTAAAGCCATTACTTCGTGGTTTGTCTTTAAAATTTGGTTTTCTGACTTTACCGCAAAGAAAAGAAATGATAAATTTTTAAAGCATTAACAACAAAGCAATTTGCTCAATTTACTTTCTCTTAATAAGAGGAGAGCACTGTGTTTTTCTGGGTTCCTCTGCCTGTGTCTTCGCCTGTAGTTTGGTTTACACTTTCTCTTGCGTTTGGATTGGTCACGGAGGACGAGAATAGGGGAATATCCTGGCAACCTCGCAACTGCACTTTAACATAATATGGTTGCTAGGAGAAGAGGATAGTAGCAGCACTTGAGAGGAAGTGTGGCTCTGCTATCCTGGAGGAGCCAGTGGCTGTGGCAGAAGCCAACAGCTCAAAGCAGCATTTTCCACCCTGCCTTCTGCTGCTGGGCATGTAAATGTAACTATTCAGCCATGCCCTCGGTAATAATCATGGACTATTTTAAATGAATTATAAACAAAAAGGTAATAAAAAAGTTACTACTAAAGGTGCCATCATAAAGATATGAAACATCTGAGCCCATTATTCCTCAAACACCCTTCTATTAAACTGAAACTACTACTGATGCAGTGTTAGAGTCTAGCAGTAGGTCATTACTCAAATGTTATATCTTCCCATGTATCTTGTGGTTTGTTGTAGTGTGCCTGGTTTTCAGTTAGCAAAATTAGAAAAGAATAACTGAAGAGTGCTATGTGGGTTACTGTAAGAAATTTTGCGCTCATTAGCCATATTCTTTGTTTGCTGAACTATAAAAATTCTGAGATGGATGTAGTATACTTCCATAATGATTTTCAGTAGCATGGGCTCGTTGTACAATTCATCTTATTCATTCAGCAGTTACAGCGGAGAGTCTACCAAGTGCCAGCCACTGAATATCAGGGCAGTGGCTGAAAATAAATATTTTAAGATAGAATGCATAAAACAGCTCACATACACAATGAAAACAGAATGCCTAATGTTTGTGTTGTATTTTTCCTTTATTTAAAAAAGGCACTAAAATGCTTTTGGGCTTAGCCCTTATTAGCATTTGAAAGAAAGTAATATTCAGAAAAAAAATATTTGAGGATCCAGCCACATAGGCCAACCCTCAGTTGGCAACTGTGATAGGATTTCTCCACATGCACAGAGGGGCCTGGAGGGACTCTAAGGGACCATCTCCGTCTGTGACGTTGCCAGTGTACTGCCACTGGAGTGAGATAGCTTACAGAAGGCAGCAAACTTGGATAGTTTTCTCTCCTACCTGTTTTCATTATGTGTTTTATGGGTTCTGGACAAAATCAAGTATGTCATACTTGAGTCTGACTCAAGGATACAACTATTACATTCTACATCTGCACTTCTTAGACTAAGGAACATGTGATTCAGTTCATCTAGTTGCAAGTTGCAAGGCCTATTGAATTCAGCTACCCTCTCTTTTCCTTTCTCTGAAGAATTGATTAACCGGTTGATATGCAGGAAACTCTCTTAACTCAAGAGCTTCTGCCACCCGATTTTTACATTTTTTCCCCTTTAGATCTGAATACTAAAAAAATGAGAATGTTAGCTTCCACTTGGATATGCTTTCATCCCAAATAAAAAGTGGCATTAGGTTACAGGGCAATATGGACATGACCTAGTACAGAGCGGAAAACATTTTTTCTTTGATTAGTAAATATCTATATTAAACAAAAAGTTCCGGTACAATTGATCATTCTACTTCTTCATAGCCCAGATCACTTCTGTAGGCATGTGAACACTCTAGAACTAGTCTGTCTGAGAGTTCATATAGGTTCACATACATACACGCACGTTATGCTCATCATTTGACTTGTAAGATGTATTAGTCTGGTTAGAGAAAAACAGCGACACGTGTGTCCCTGGCATGTTACATTTCCTATCCTCCCTGATGGCATTCCATCAGACTCTCTCACAGCATCATCTAGGATCCGGCTGTTAGGACCCATTGGAGGAGTTGGGCAATAAGGCTTATCACTTCCTTAATAAAAGACTGTGAAGGAGCAAAATGCTTTCAAAGTACAAAGACAAATAGTTGTATCACTGACCTGAATGCCAGACAATGAATTTGATATCTTGCTGGTAGGTACCACTTCATAATCACCCAACCTAGGTAGTCACTCACCGATGGTAGCGTATCCTGTTAACTGCTGAGGTTCTCCTTACCAGTCTCCAAGTCCATTTTATGAAGGAATGCTGTATATAGAAATGACATCTGCCATTACTTATAAATCAGTATTGTACAATATGGTGACTGCTAGAGTACAGTTACCCTCGCTGTCCGTAGGGGATTGGTTCCAGTACTCAAGTCTGGCAGTGGCCCTGTTAAACCCATGTATAGGATTTCCCTGAGTTTCACATTCTACAAATACTGTATTTTTGCGTTGCAATAGCTGCATATAAGTGGACCCTTGCGGTTCAAATCCATGATGTCCAAGGGTCAACTGTACATAGTAGCACACTCATTGACTTTGAAATCTAATGTAGTAGGTTCAAATCCTAATTCCATTGCTTGGAACATGGGCAAATTGCTTAAAGTTTTCAAAACTCAAGTTTCCTTTCTGAAATGGCAAGAATATTTCCATGATAGAATTCTAAGGAATATATATGCTATATGTATTCTAATTCCCTTTCTTTGATTCTAGTCACAGGTTGATATGGAGAATCACATCAGCATATAAACAAGTATTTAGGAGAAATAACACATTTCTGGACGAAAGAACAGATAAAACATGACAAATAGGAAATTATTATTGCATCTTACACAAAATTTATATAATATAGCCAAGAAAAATGTGGTGATGTATGCACATAAATAAAAGTATTTTGTTTTTAAGTGCATAGATTACCTAATATTACCCTCACATAAAATTTTAATTAATCAGAACACTTGGAGTGGAGCCTATAGGTAAATGATCTGCCAGGTTAATTAAGGCTTAAAAAGTCTTCTTTAATTTCTTAAGAAGAATTCTTGACAAATTGGTAGTAGTATTGATTTATTTTTCTGCCCTATCAAGGGGAATATCCTAAATATAGTCTTTGATTTGTGAACTAGTAGCATCTTGAAAATATCATTATTAAAAGCAGTTCTCATATAAAGGGCTATAGATTGAAATGGAATCTGGAAATGGTGTAGCCACATAACGTTTGAGGGACTGAATGCCAGATGCTGTGATAAGTCCTTCAAACATATTTTCTCATTTAATCCTCATTCATTCTGAGAAGCATTATTCCCCTTGTGGAATAATAATTGTACTGATAAGAAAACTGAAGTGTAGAGAATTTAGGTCATTTGCTTACAATTAGATGTTGCACTAAGGAAAAGTGCAACCAGAAATAGATACAGGACTTCTGGTTACAGACCCTCCTCTGTTTTTCTATCCAAACTTTTTTATTGTTCTTCATAAAGCCACTCATCAAATACAAAGTCAAATAGATTCCAGCAGGAGAGAAACTTGGTATGAGCAGACTCATACTTGCCCTAGGACAGATAGTGCTGTATACTTTCTGAATAAAATTTTAGAAGAGTTTGTCTGTTATGCTTCTCTAATAATAGCAAGATAAAAAAATTCAAATTATGTTAGGGTTTTACTTATTTGAACTTCATTTTTCCCCCAGAGATATTTAAAATTTAGTCTAAACCTTTTCCACTAAATCGTTAAAGATTAATTAAAAATCCTGAAAGGATCTACATGTAAATCAATAAATGGTAAATGTTAAAAATAAAGACACAAAGTCACTTTTCTCTAAACTCTCTTGATAGGAGAGAGAGAGAGAGAGGAAGAGAAGGAAAGGCAGCAAAAAATCACCGCATGCACAGTAGAACAATACGTAAAGGAGAAAAGCAGAATGCTGAGCAAAAATAGATATTTAATGACATTTGAGAACCAATAAATATGTTGTATATGTATTTGGTTTTTGGAATGGAAAGTACTAAAATCTGGAATAAATCTCTCAAAAACACATTTAAGTGAGAAACCTAAAAGCAGTGGTTCCTGATAAGTTGTCATTAAAGACCTAAACCGCTCATCACGGAAATTTTTACTTTCTCTCCCCTTATGTAAGTCACTTCAGGGACCCCTATTGACTTAGGTCACCCACTCATCCATGCTCCAATCCCTAAAAAACTCTATATTTCCCTATTTTATTCCCATGACCCACTTCTCCCTAATTAATGGTGGAGGTTAGGCCCTCCGTCATCAGCAGTGTGCACTGTCTAGTCAGCCTCTTCTCTGGATATGCCTTTCATTCTCTTGGTCTTGGGAGACCTGATTCTTCCACGAAGTTATTTCCCTGGCAGCTCTAGCAAATGATGGCTTTTCTCCCCTCTCTACCGCTGGCCAAGTGGTGAAATAGATAATCCTTCTTGATTACCATTGCCCCTCCCACACCAATCTTTCTCCCTCTTCCCTGAAAATCTCCAAATTTGAACCTCATGTAATCAGGTTACATCACCCCATACCACTCACTGTTGCTGTCATCTACTTACTACTGTGTCACTCTTCCTCACATCTCACCAATTTTCACTCCAGGTATATGTGACTCTCACAACCTTCCTTTTATTCCTAATTATTTTAGAGATTCCTCATAGAGTTCTTTGACCTCTTCTTTCCTAGGGATCTTGTCTTCCGCCCTATGCTAGACACTCACTCCCATGTCATGCCTCCTTAGACTGAAGACTTTCAGAATCTCAGTATTGCCCAATTCTTTGACCCCACCGCGCCACTGCTTCCAGACTTCTGAAGATCCTTTGGCCACACGGGGACCTAAAATCCATTAATTCACTGAACTTTAACCCCTTGGCATTGATTGAATTAAGGGAGATGTATGAAAGGAGCATTTAAATCTACAGAACATTTTTTCTTGCTTTTGCACTTAAGAAATATTTGATCATTCTTTCATGCATTTATAAAACATATTTTATCAAACGTCACAAGTAACAGCAGGCTAGTTCACTGCTTTTTCCATGATTTGTTAAGGAACAAGTAAGTCAAAGTGCCTGTTAAGTTATTACGTTTCATTTATAAGTTGCGAGCCAACAAGATACTGAGTTGAAACAGCCACAGAAAGAACAGGTTCTCCCAATGGTTCTCCTATAGGCAATGTTATATTTTAGAGGAAGAGGCCCTGGTATAAAGAAGGGGTAGTCTCTACCTTTCTCCATGTTTTTCAGAGGCTCTTGATCATCTTTGTGAAATCTTTCTACAAAAAGTTAATTTATCCGAAATAAACACGAAAGTTAGAGGTGTTCAGTTTTGAAGGAATTATCCAACCTAAGGACATAAAGCGCAGTTCTATCACCCTTTTATTCATCAACCTTAACATGTTAAAATTTTGTAATGGAAAATTTTCCTTATAGAAAAAATATTCCTAAATTGTAAAGATTAATGCAAACTATTATGTGGCAATGGTCATATAGCTATAACAATCTGTGAGATGTAAGGGACTTGAGATCAACATCTACTCTGATCCTTCTCTTGTTACAGAAAAGGAAGAGGAAACCCAATGAGATTAAATGGCATGTGATAAGGAAATGAACCCAAGTTGACACCAAGAATCTCCAGCTTGCAACAGCAAATGCTTATTGAGTGGTTAAGTTGGGAGTAAACACTTTGCCTAGCATTTTACATGCATCACAAAATCATCACAGTAAAGTAGTTAGGTAGGTCGTCATTATTTTTTAAATGAGGAAACAGCCCAGAGAGGCTAAGTAACTTCTCTGTATCACACAGCAAATTAGCCACAGAGCCAAACTTCAGCCTCACTGAACTCGCTTTTCCCCAATATTTTATGCCCTTTCCTAACCCTATGCCTTTGCATGTGATGCTTCTTCTATTCGGCAGGCCTGTTAGCCCTCTTTCCCTCATTCTCATCACCCAGCTGAAACATGACTATTGTGAGAAGCCGCTCCACCCTTCCTCTGGGTTCCAGTATTGCCTTGTTCATAGCTCCATCAGAACCCTCGTAAATTATTTCTTCCCACATTATAAATTATCTTTCTTCTTATAAGACTTTTGTCTCCCGGAACATTCTTTCTTATTATTTTTCCTTACCTTTCCTAGACCTAACACATGTCTAGGATATAGAAATTGCCTAGCAGTATTAGTTGGATAACTATTATAAGGACACAACAGAAAAGCTATGTGTTTTAGAGACCTGCCTGAAGCTGATGTATTCAAATGTTAAGGGATGAAAACAGTTTGGATCCTAGTATTGTTTGTGAGTATTTGCAAACCAAGCTATAAATATTTCTATAGACTCTAAATAATCAAGTGCCTTCCCACATGGAGAGTTATACATCCTTTTTGTGACTCAGCAAATACAAATAATATATAATTAGATCATTTTTTATAATCTTCCAGTAAAATTAGAGAAATGGCATTCTGGTAACCAGTTTGAGATCCTTGCTCTTAAAGTATTTATTTCACAGAATCACTTGGAATAATTTTAGAAATTCAATTTTGTATCTCTATGAAGTAGTATATATAATATTCAAAAGCCTGCTATACTACAGATTCAATTATTAAGTGGATAAATCTTCCTAAAGTAAATACATCTGGTATTTAATTTCAAAATCTTTTTTTTAATTGCAGCATTTTCCTAGAATACAAAGTAGAAAGAAGTATTTAAAATTTTGAAGATAACAGTACAATTTCAGATATGTTTCTCCTATTTTATTTGTGCTGTATTCTTTTGGCTGCTTTTTGTCAAATTATCTATTACATGGTGGCCAGGATATACCTCCTTAAATTTTTTTAATAGACTATCTTCAACATCAAAGAATATTTCATTATGAAGCAGTGATTTTCTATTACTGAGTATTTTGTAATAATTTGCTGATAATTGAACAAAACTGAATTTTATAAATATTATCTACCCCCAGAGATTAAGCCACTTAAATTTCCATTTTCTCCAAATTATTTGAATTATTTTCTTAAAAAAATGACTATTTCAGAAATTACCACAAACACATACCAAACAAATATTAAACTTTTAATGGATATCTCTGAGATTTTGCATTATTATTAATATTGTTATTTTGGAGATAAATATTTATCTTGTTTCTTTTATTTATGAAGATTATATTAACCACAAAATTATATTAATCTGTGAATGTAGTAATTAAAAAATTATAGATGTTTAAAAATTAAACATTCTAATTCAAAAATTATTTATAGAGCTTTCACTGATGACAAAACTGGATGTGCTGTTTGAGAGAAGATATAAAAGCCCTCTTTGAAAATATATGCCTATGTGTAAATATGAAGGGGGGAAGAAAGAGAGAGGACCAAAAAATTATTTTGAGACCTCCTGCCATTCATTCTCCCATTGATGGCTTGTATAATTTTCAAATTATCAATATATTGAGAACATCTCAACACACTACTACAAGAAAAATCTGACAAAGAACTAAAATTATTATATTGAAGCTATCTTTCTCCTATTAACCCAGAGTCAGGCTTCCTAAAAGTATTCAGTGCTTTGAATTTTCTTATGTGATTTTCAAAAGGTATCATAATGAAACCATGCAAATTAGGTAGAGAAAAGCAAAGATACAAGGACTGGAAGTTCTTAATGCAATGGAGATTATTTTTTCTTAATTATCAACTTTAAATGCACATTACTTAAATAGTTTAATATAACTACCTTAATCATGGGTGTGTATAATATATATTTTGGAAGCATACAAACAGAAAACCTCATCCCTGGATAATACCAGATATTATGTAATCATATTTATTTAATGCACTTTCATAGACATTGTGATTTGGTGGCCTGAGAACAATCCTGTGGGTTACTAGAGCATTTTATGCCTATTTCACATATGGAGAAACTAAGGCTCAGTAAATTTAAATGACTTGCCAACAATTACCCAGTGATTTAGTATAGGTAGGCTAAAGTCCCAAGTCCTCTGACTGTAAGACCACTGATCTTTTTTCACTGGATCACTTTGAGTCTCCAGAAAGCTGTAAATGGAAATTTCTTGTCTATTTATCCCTTTATCTACCAAGTCAAGATTGTGTTGAGTGCCCTTCCGGGTGCCTCTCTGTTCTCATCTGTGTGGACTCTGTATGTACGGCTTGTCCTACGCCTTAATAGACTTCCCCAAATGTGTTCAGTGTACTCACTGCTTGTCCCCTTGTTTATTCCACATACTTAAAGAAAGACAAAGAAGGATCATAATCCCTTGCCTGGTAGTTAACAAGCTTGTAAAAAATAAAGTGAACTTTCTCCTAGTGGAAAAAAGAAAGATGAACCAAACCAATGCTAGAGGCACAAATGCTGCATTGACTTACAAAAAGATTCACCATCCTGGGTACCAGTGAGAAGTCATCCCTGGAGAACAGTGAGTTTAAGAGATAAAGAATCAGATCAGATTACTCTAATAATCTAAAGGGTAGTTCATCTGCCTGTAGATAATCATGAACATATCATAAAAATATCCATTTTTTAATGACACTCAAAATCTGGAATCAAATAAGATGTGCAATATTTGGAAAAATAAATGAATGTTTCAAGAACATGGCACTTGGTTGTAAGACTAATTGCTGTTGATAATATTTCCTAAGTAGCATTTTTATATATTTTGGGTTCTTCAAGTTATTTGCAGTCATTGTTAGGACTCTCTCCCATGATACAGGGAAAATGAAAATGTAGTACTCTGAAGCTCTGGTAATGTCAGGAGTTAGTCAGCCCATTTGTCCTCCTCTTTTACTGGTTTTCAAATGAAAGCAAATCATAGAGGGAAATTAAAACTATAACTGCTTCTATAACACTTTGTTCCTCAGGGTGTATTTGGACTAAAAGGAATGCACAACAGCAAAACGCATTGAAGGTACAAGTTATGTGAGTCATCAGACACTGTTTGTATAATTCCAAAACATTCATAAGCCAAATTGAACTGGATGATTTGTGAGCAATATTCTGACCTTTAGCATTTCCAAGTCTCATTTGACTCTGTAGCTTAGAGGTATTTTTTAAGTGGACTGTGCCACTTTAATTTTGTGATATCCCAAATCCATTCTGCACCAGGCCATGTATAATTGTGCATTCCTTATCCAAAAGGCAGAATAAATAAAGATGGCGTTGGAGGTGGGGAGAGATAAAAGGCACAAAACAGCCACATTAATGGGGAGTTACTTTAGAATACTGATACTAAAATACTGTGGTTTCCTAGAGAGATCTTAAAACAGATATTGATAGAAGCTTCAATGTCAAAAACAGCATTTTCTTCAGGCAAAGAAGTACACAAAGTGAACAATCCTATACCTTGTAAAATTTTAACATAGTACTTATCTAAGTGAGTTAAGAGAAGATGAATTATGTCTATATTTTTAAAAGAAAAAATATAAAAACTAAGTCTAGTAATCTTTTGAAAAAAATTTAATGGTTGGCTTAAAGTAAGATTTTCATGTAGTAATATATATAGTAGTCAATATCAGTCTTGAGATATTTCTAGCTGAATTTGGACATTACATTTCCACCAATTTTCCCAATGGTGAGAAATTTCTTTTTCAACTAAAAAGCTCTTTGCTTGATATAAAGATGTGTCTGGTCAAATACTAATTGAGACTCTTTTTTTTAATTTCCCCAAATTTATAGAATATAATTCAATGGAAATAGTATTTTAAAGTATAAAGCATTTGATTAGAATCTTTATATTTAAATTATGGATCGTATGTGTCATTTGTTTGCATAATATGTAATTATGGAGACTTTAGCTCAACCACCATTAATGAAGATATTTTCTTTAAAAGTTTATGAATTTACATTTGATGAAATCATATTAGATAGTTCTTCAAACTAGCCGTTATTTTCATGTTCAAGAGTGGAATACAGTATCTCAAGATACTGGGAAAACACATTTTAGAATAGTTGTGCTTTTGGATTGTACTACTAGCAGCAGCAACATGTGAATATCATTCTACAGTAAGAGTAATGATAACAGTAGGAATCTATCCCAGTTTAATGCTGCTTCTAAACCAAACTCTTTCTTCTTCATAACTTTCTGGCCTATAAAAGTAGGAAATTGCAAATATTAAAATTATCTTTAATATCTCTCTATATAAATCTTTAAATTACTTGGTATTTATAAATACCTCCATTTTGTATAAATCATTGATTTATTGTTTTTAAATTTTTTTTGTTAAATGGTTTTATTTTGTTAAATGGTCAAGCTCAATACATATGAAATCATTAATCAGAGTAATAAAGTAAGGGCTTTCTATAATCTAGTCCCAGAAGTAACATCCCATCACTTTTGTCATATTCTGTTTTTCAGAGGTGAATCAGTAAATCTAACCCATATTCAAGGGGAGAGGATTATACTCTGGTACTCCAATGAGAATACCAAGAAGCAGGGGGCCATCTCAGGGTCCTCAAAAGTCTCCTTCCATTACATAATCAGCTCAAAGTCCAAAATTTCATTGTCTAAACCAGACCTAGGGGTGAAGGAGGCTTCTTGGGGGTAATTCTTTAATTAGAGCTCATAGAGTACCCTGTCTTTATCTGTAGACAGAAGAGACAAGTTGTTTGTCTCCATGTACCACGTACACAGTGGCAGAACGCACGAAGGATAACTAACTGCTATCGACATTTCTCTTCAGAGAGGGTAAGCAGAAAGCTCAAAAAGTCAGAATTTTTATGGAAATTCTGGAATCCAACTGGGCAAATGTTGGAAGTTCTTGATTAGATCTCAAGGCCTAGGAATGATTTTCCATGGTTCTCAGCTCTGCCCTGAGTTATCTTTTCTTCCTTTTGAATGGTAGGATGTGTTTGCAGCAGACTAGTTTGTGTGTTTGCATTTATAAAACACTAGAGGAGACGTATATGCTATGCTTATATATATATATATATATATATATATATACACACACACACAGAGACACAGCTAGATACACACACAAATGTTAAGCACTGTTCCTACATTATGGAAAGTTTTTCATCATTGTGTATATCTGTGTTTTCTAGATTTTCTTCAATAAACATTTTCAGCTTTTTTCACACATACTCACAAAAAAATCTTTATTAAAGAATAGGGGAAATGCACTTAATCCAAATACACAAAGATGGTATAATGAACTGATTTATGCTACCAGATCACAAGACAAAAAATGTATAGATGTCACTGCCAGTTTACTAATTTATATTAAGAAATATTACCCCTAGCATTCTTTTCCTATGTGCATGATTATGTGAAAACTAAGTCATAATAAGCAACTTGCCTGGTGAACATTGATTCAGAGTAAGAGATAAAATAAGTTACTAGTGTCCTCATGCTATAGCTTGATAAATGTTTCCATGTGGAATGATAGTGGGTCAGCTTGTTAAGCCATACATTGACTTAAGCTGGGCTGGTCTTGCCTTTCAAAACTACTTCTTGAGTGTAAAGAGACCATCTCTCTTGTATTATCACAGTTTTTCTCACAGGATATAATTTTGTCTTCTTAAATACAGTTGTATTTGTGTCAGGTCTTCTAAACCACCTTTATCCCCATAGTTACAAAAACTTGGCGGTCATTCTTGCAAATGATGAATACCTTTAATTGGAATTCTCACTTATTTCACTCTCAAAGTTCTGAGTTGCTTTAATGTTAACTCTCCTGCACTAACGAAAAAAATATTTTAGTTGCATTTCCTAGGTTACTTTTTTAAATAGACTTCATTTTTTTAGAGCAGTTTTAAATTCACAGCAAAATTGCTCACAAGGTACAAAGAATTCCCACATATCCCTTTCCACCACTCATGCACGGCCTCCTCCATTATCAACATCCCTCATGCAGGGTGGGGATGTTACGATTGATGAACCTACATTGACACGTCATTGCCACCCAAAGTCCCTAGTTTACATTAGGGTTCACTTTTGGTGGTGGTGTACATTCTTTGGGTGTGGACAAATTTTTAAAGGCCTGTATCCACCATTATGTCATCATACAGAGTAGTTTCACTGCCCTGCAAGTCCTCTGTGCTCCACCTTTTAAAAGATTTAGTCACTTATGGTATTGGTGGACTTTTCTTTGTCCATAAATCTTGTCTATGCTACCTACCATCTTTATTTGCACATTGCATTACAAAAAGAAAAGGTGAATAAAAGAAAAATGGGTGGTAGAATATTGAAAACTTTATTGTTATTTTAGACCAGTGCTGTCCAATATAACTTCCTGTGATGGTGGGAATTTTGGACTGCCCAATACAGTAGCCACTAGATATTTGAAATGTGTCCACTGTGACTGAATGGCTCAATTTTTAATAGTATTTGATATTAATTAATTTGAATTTAAGTAGCCACATATGGCTTGTGGCTACTATATAGGACAGCTAAAAAGACTGTTAAAATTGAAATAACCATAGAATTTGCTCAATTAAACTTCCTGGTAATCTCAGGAATTAACTCATTTTAAAGAGAGAGATATTTAGTGGTTAAAAGCATAGGCTCTCCAGCCAGACTCCTAGCTTCATATGGGACATCTGTATATTTAGTCTAGGGCAAACAAATTGTTAGTAACTTCTCCGAATCTTAATTTCCTCCTTCATGTGATATGATTAAATGATAATGTCTACCTCTTAGGGTGCTTGTGACAATTAAGTGATTTAGTATATTCTGTGTGTTTAGAATTTTGCCTGCTGCTATTAGCAGCAGTAATAATAATGCCTAAGCATATGCAGCCAAAAGAAGATACCTCCTATTCTGGAAGCAACATTATAGAAGTTAGCATTTCCTTCAGAGTGGCTATAAATATATTATCCATCACAGTGATTGTGGTATCACATCTTCCTCTAGAGATCTTTATAAACAGGATACATAATTGATGTGCAGGCACATTATAAAGTAAGAAATGAACTCAGTGACCACTCATGTTCCGTTTTACCCCAGTGATACAATAGTAACTTCTCTTATGCTTAGAATTAACTTTAAGAAAACCTATGAATTATAAAATATATTTGTAAAAGCATTACATCAAAATTTGTCATTATTTCTGAAAATCAATTCACATTGAATATGATGAATCATAGCATCATTTCGTCCTGTATTTTTCATTTTTTTCTGCTTAGAAAAAAAACAGAATAGGATCATTATGGTTCATGTGATGGTTAAATTCCTAAAATATTTCTTGAAATAATTTAGTAGTAGTCAGAGGAATAGCTGAAGCCCATTAGTTAGTAGAGATGTAAT
The DNA here is from genome assembly GCA_008086735.1 of Cheirogaleus medius. Lineage (NCBI taxonomy): Eukaryota > Metazoa > Chordata > Mammalia > Primates > Cheirogaleidae > Cheirogaleus > Cheirogaleus medius. The sequence goes on along the minus strand of VBSM01000361.1, from coordinate 95,915,965 downwards.
TATCCTTCAGGAGTTTGTGTCTCTCAGACATACACAAACAAATATGGATCCCAAGAGCTCTACTGAATTATCAAACAGTAAAAATGACCGTGTTAAAAGAACAATGTACCTCCTCTACACTCCATTTTTCTGTGTGAATCTCCGTAAATGAAGGCATTTAAACCTGTACAGTCAGCCCATCATGCTCATACTTGCAGACCAGGTATGTGCTTTATTTTTGAAAGGTCAGTCTCTTGGGCACTTATTGGATTTTGTTAAGGAAAATAATACAAGAGTAATGAAGTAAATGTGGCTATGAAACCTCAATAATATTTACTTAATGCCATTCCTAGGTACAGAGAGAACCAGGCATTTTGTGGATGGTTTTTCTTTCAGTTAGAGTTGTAATACTCAAAAGTATGGTCCTAGAACTAATCCTGGTATGTGAACTGGTAGTTACGGATCAGCAACAAAATATAAATCGATGCACTGTTTCCTGTAATTTTTTTGCAAGCCCCTTATCTCAGTGTGGACCAGTAATAAGCATTTTACAGACTGGATCTTTGAGAAGTGCTGAACCAGAGTATTGCAGGTGATATCAGTTCTGTTTACCTGCCTTCTGTCCATGTTATGGCACAGAGTCTGTTCTTGACTTTGCTGTTGAATTGCAGTGTGATCCTGATGGAATTAACTGCCTTGTATCTTGGTCTTCTGTGTGTGAAGAGGATGTGGCACCTGACAATCTCTGAAGTCCTTCTCCGAGCTGTAATTCAAATTTATGCAATGACTGAGTTTAGGTATAGTCATGGCTAGCAATAGTGGATAGGTTAAGTAAATTATGGCTATTCAGTATTATAGTATTAGAATGATGACTATGAATACTTATAAAAGAGACACGTGATTATAATAAGTGAAACAAACAGTATGCCCTATACTATTTGCATACATATCCTACTACAACCATGTAAAGTACATTAAAAAAAGAAGACCAAGCATAAATTAAAACACAAATTTTAAATCATTGTGAAACTATGGGAGTTATACATTAATTTCATTTCGTTGTCTAAATTTTTGTAACATGGTTATATTGTTTACAAATATAAACAAAGAAATAGCCCATATAAAAGCATTCAATTAAACATAATACCTCCATGACTTTTGAGTCTTTTTCTATGTACTTTAATGGATAGAATGACCCTATTTTCATTATTTGGAATTTCCTATGGCATCTATTAGTCCCTTGTTCTTGCACCTGTTAAGGCTCTTCCAGAGCAAGTATTTGTATACTTCTGGCCACTCTGGATTTATAGAAAGTGTTCATTCCTCAGTAACTTCTATTATAATAAAGAAGTCCCAGCTCCTCATAGCTAAGGCAGTCTCTTTACCTCTCCTTTGGATTATAGTCTAAAGTCTTTAAGTGACTTCCATCTTTAAAAATAAAATATCCTCTTTGACCCCATAGTCTTTTGCAGCTATTTTTTACTATTCCTTTCCCTTTCACAACCAAACTTTTAGAAAGATTTGTTTAAGCCAGCTGGCCTCGTTTGTCACCTCTCCTCTGTGCCTCACCCCCTCAGTCAGCCTGCCATCCCATGACCGTGTTAAAATAGCCCCGGCCCTCTCTGCTTGTCACTGACCCCCATGGAGTTAAATCCAATACATTTTCTTGATTTCTGTGTTAATAAGATGTATAATCCACCCTAGAATAAAAGAGAATATACATTCCTTAAAGGATTTTAGGTAGCTCCCAGATCTCTGAGAGGGCCAGGGAGATGGGCTCTATAACTGACTGTCAAGGAGCAAGGCCCAGCTGGAGCAGCTGTAGAGAAAACCCCACTGCTACTTCTGTTCCGCACTGATAAAGCTCCAGTCTGGATGATAGAAGCTCTGCTACTCTCATCCTTGAGCAACCTAACCCTTCTACCGCCTTGCAAGCCAGGAAGACCAATTTCCCCGAATGTGGCCATCTCCTTTCTCTGTTAAATCAAGTATTAATAGCTACTCATTCATCACATTCCAACGAGCTTTTCATCACTACATCCTGACAACCGAAGATCACATGTCACATCTGAGTGTTATACATCAATGCTGTCATCATTCCTATTTCATGATGAGAGTTATGATGTATTTAATATTTGTACATACTTTACAGATGTTTGTATGTGTATGTCCTCAGAAATAAACCCTTTATGTGGAAAGCTGTATTACAGTTTTTCATACAGCAAGACTAACATTGTCTACTCAAGATAAGAATACTGTTTTATAGTCTGTGGCATCAACAAATTCAAGCAAGTTCCGTTTGTCATTTCAGATTTTTCTTTGTTAAAATAGGGTCTTTAGGTTTAAATTTAATTGATGTTGTCCAGTTCTTGCATTTCCCTTCCAAGATCTAAGCCACAGAGTGGTATCTACTGATTCCATTTCTTGTTTGTTTCTCCTTGTCTCCTCTGCCATCAGTATTGTCTGAAAGTTAATGAATCATGCCCATCAAAGATTAGTACTAATGACCTTATTTCCATAAAAACAGAATCGCCACTCTGCCAGCTTTCCCTTCTGCAAGCTTGCCTGTAAGTAAGGAAATGATCCATTAGTTAAAAATTAAAAAGAAACTAGAAAATGTATGTCTCCCATAAATCTGGCTATGGCATAGGCCTTAGCCTGTTTTATCATTTTTCCAAAAGAGAAAATATAAAAAAAAATCTATATGTCAACTATAATAACTGTTTTCTTTAATCTGTTTCCTAAGAGCTAATGAAGAAAACCAATTTTCTTAGTCTCATGAAGTATTCTTTGTAATTACACAAGACACAAATCTTTTCTCACTATTAGAATTCAGATAAATGTTTAATTAGAGATCTAATCTTATCTTGGAAGAAATGGAAACTGGAATTTGTGCAGGAGAGTTCCAGAGATGAGACAACTTTTCAGATAAATAACTTCAGAAATCTGCTTAAGGTCATCTTGAGTCTTTCCTGAGTACTAGGCCGTGAATGCATAATGTGAACAAGCCAAGCTAAGAAAAAGAGGAGAGTTGTAAACCAACCACAATTCTCAGGGATTACATTGAGAAAGCCACTCAAACTCCAACTAGCCAGAATGGATGGAGAGTTCATAATAATCACCCGGAGCATTCAGTGGGGACCCCAGTGGGTGTATTCAAGCCTTAGTAGTAAGACTGAATTGCCCCTGGAGTGATGGCCACTCTAGACCCATACAGCACAGCTTAAAAATGGGCTTTGAATGGATAATGCTGACTGGCTAGTAGCTTAATATAATAGCTTGCCAGAACTAAGTCCAACTCCCATTAAAAGAAAAAAATAAAATTTACACATCTAACAATGTAAAATTACCAAGTCCAGTATCCAGTGAGAAATTACTAGGTATGCAAAGACACAGTAAAATATGATTTCTTGCCAGGAAAAATATCAGCCAATGGAAACAGAATTTTAAAAAGGCATTGATGATGGAACTAGCAGAGAAGTAACATAGCTACAATGTTCAATAATTTAAAGCAAAACTTGAACACAATGAGAAGAGAAATGGCAGACAAAAAAGTCACAAAATGGAAATCTTGTAGATAAAAATGCAATGCTAAATAGAATCTTTGGATAAGCTCAATAGGAAATTAGATTGTTCAAAAAAAAACTGAACTTGAAGATTTAGTAATAAAATCTATCCTTAAAACACACAGAGAAAAAATATTGAAATAAAAATTGACAAAGCCTCACTGTCAAGCTGTGTAACATATATGTAACTGAAATTCTAGAATTTGGAGGGGGGCAGTGCACAAAAAATATTTGAAGAAATAATAGCCAACAGTTTTCAAAATTTGATGAATTCTGTAATCTCACTGTTCCAAAAACTTCAATGAAGCCCAAGCAAGATAAACCCTACCAAGAAATGTTATTAATATAATAAAATAAAAACCAGTAATAAAGAAAAATCTTAAATACAGCCAGAGCGCGTGCGCTCGCGCGCACACACACACACACACACAAAATGTACAGAGAAAGAAAAGTATGACTACAAAATTCAAGCTAGAAGATACGGTATGACATTTTAAAGTGCCAAAGAAACAAACAACCTAGAATCTTTATACCCTCCCCAATAGATCATTCAAGTTTGAAGTCTAAATAAAACCTTTATCCAATCATCAACAACTGAGAAAATTTCTGCCAAACAGAAATGTACTGTGAAAAATATTAAATGACATTATTCATCCAGAAAGAAAACGATACCATGTAGAAACTTAGATCTGCACAAAGAAGTGAAGTCTGCCCAACATCGTAAAAGTGTGGGTAAACATGAAGATTTTTTTCTGTCCTTTGTTTTCTTTAAATATTTATTCATTTGTTTAAGCAAAAATAACAACATGTATTGTGGGGTATATAACATATGCAGAAACAAAATATATAATAATAATAGCACAAGGAACTGGGGGCATGAGAAGTGGAAGTATGCTCAAGAAAGAAAAAGGGGGAAGGAGAGATGGGACAAATAGAAAATAAATAGCATGATAGTAGACGTAAAACCAACCACATCAATAATCACTTTAAATATAAATAGTCTAAATACTTCACTTAGAAAGTAGATATTGTAAGACTGCATAAAAAGCAAGACCTAAGTGTATATATTATCTACAAAAAGCTCACTTTAAATATAAGGTACAAGTAGGTAAAGACATACTGTCAAGTCAGTTATGATAGGAAATCTGGAGAAGCATATGAGTATCAGAAATCTAGACTTCAGAATAAAGAATATATCCAGGAAAAAAGAAGAACATTTTATTAAGAACACATAACAATGATATAAATATGCCTATACAGAATGAGAAGGCTTCAAGATACTTAAAGCAGAAACTAACAGAACTGACAGGAGAAATAGAAAAATTGACAATACTAATTGGAGATTTTAACATTTCTTTCTGAGTAATTGGTAAAACAAGTAGGCAGGAAATCAGAAAGGATAAAAAAGCTTAAATAATGCTATCAACCAATTTAAGCTAATTGAAATTTATAAAACACTTGCACCCAAATACAGCAGGATACACATTCTTTTTAAGTACACATGAAATATTTAATGCTAAGCTGTAAATCAATTCTTAAATGGAAAAAAACAAATTTAAGTTAAATTTTTAAATATACATACTCTAGTCTGAAATGGAATTAAATTAGCAAGAGAAAAACATCTGAAAAATATACAAATATTCAGTAATCAAACAATACTTTTCTAAATCAAGTATGGAAAAAACTAAAAAAAATGCAGGAGTAATTAGGCAATGTTTTGAACTGAAAAAAATGAAAACACATTATAATTTTTATAATGCAGCTAAAGCAGTGTTTAGGTGAAATTTTACAGCATTCCATGCTTATGTTAATAAAGAAGAAAGATCTCAATTACTTAAACTTCCAAAATAATAAGCTAAAAGAAAGAGAGAAATTTTAATTCAAAATTCACAGAAGGAATGAAATAAAGATATGAGCAGAAATTATGAAAATGAAAACCAGGAAAATAATACAATTGAGAACAAAAGCTGGCTAATTGTAATAACAGTAAAAGTGATAAACCTCCGGTGAGACTAGGGGAGGGACAGAATTTACTAATATCAAAGGAAAAAAAGAGGGAGCATCACTGTAGATCTTAAAGATATGGAAAGAATAAAGAAAGGAATGCTATCAACAACTTTATGTCAATGATGAACAGCCTATATAAAATGGACAAGCTCCTTAAAAGACATATGAATGAGAAATAATAAAAGAATATTGTATTCCAAGAATATGTTTGATTTGATATTTGAAAATCATTTGATAGAATTTACTATATCAATGAAATAAGAAGAAAAAACATATGATCACATCAGTATATGTTTAAAAAATGACAATTTAATACTCATTTGTGATTAAAAAGAAATTAGCAAAGTAGGAATAGAATACTCTCAATCTGATAGAGTATTTCTGACAAATCAAGAGCTAACATCACAATTAATGGTGAAATCTGAATGCTTTCTTTTTATTTTTATGATCAGGTACAAACCAAGAATGTTAATATTACTTCTTTTCAACATTGTACTAGCCAGTGCAGTAAGGTAAGAGAAAGAAATATAGATTGGAAAGGAAGAAGGAAAGCTGTCTTTATTTATAAAAGGTATAGTATTTGTAGAATATATATAAGAATTAAAGAAAAAGAAAAACTATTAGAACTAAGATGCAAATTAAGCAAATCAGGATACAAAATTAATATGCAAAAACTACTGTATTTCTACATGCTAGCAATGAACAACTAGAAATTAAATAATACTTATAATAATTATTTTAAACCTGAGATATGTAAAGATAAATCTTTTAAAAATATACAAGGTCTGAACCCTGAAAGACTATATAACAGCACTGAGAAATTTGAGAAGACACAAATATATAGTTTGATACCATGCTATGGATCATTAAAATCAGTATTTTTAGGATCATAAATTTGCCCCACAATAATTTAATTCAATCTCAATCAAAATCCCAAAAGGCTTTTTTGTAGAAATTGACAAAATGATTCTAAAAATAAACACAGAAATGCAAAGCATCTAGAGTAGCCAAAACAATTTTGAAATAGAAGCACAGACTAGACTTCCTTTAAAGATACTGTAAGTCATTTGCATACATTAGAGACTACAAGAATAGACCCACAACAAATGGGATCACATCAAGCTAAAGTTTTTTTACAGCAAAGGAAGCAATGAACAAAAAGAAGAGACAACCCACAAAATGGGAGAAAATATTTACAAGCTATCCATCTGACAAGGTATTAATAACTAGAATATGCAAGGAGCTCCAATAACTCAATAGGAAGAAATTAAATAATCCAATAAAAATAGGCAAAGGATCTGAATAGAAACTTCTTGAAAGAAGACATACAAATGGCCAACAGGTATGTGAAAAAATGCACAACGTCAACAGTCATCACAGAAATGCAAATCAAAACTACAATAAGATATTACCTCACCCCAGTTAAAATGGCTTTTATCAAAAAGACAAACAATAACAAATGCTGGTGAGGTTGTGGAAAAAAGGAAACCCTTGTACACTGTTGGTGGGAATGTAAATCAGTGGAATGGAGAACAGTATGGAGGTTTCTCAGAAACCTTAAAATAGAATTTCCATATGACCCAGCAATCCCACTGCTAGGTATATATCCAAAGGAGAGGAAATCAGTATGTCAAAAAGATATCTACGCTCTCATGTTTATTGCAACACTATTTAATAGCCAAGATATGGAATCAACCTAAGTGTCCATAAATGAATGAATAGATAAAGAAATTATGGTACATATACATGATGAAATATTATAATATATAGCCACAAAAAAAGAATGAAATCCTGCCATTTGCAACAGCATGGATGGAACTGAAGAACATTATGTTAAGTGAAATAAACAAAGCACAAAAAGACAAATCTCGCATGTTTGCACTCACATGTGGGAGCTAAACATTAAAAACAATTGATATCGTGGAGACAGAGACTAGAATGATGGCTAGGAAGGGTACCAGAGGCTGGGAAGGGTACCAGGGAGGGGGCATCAAGTGGGGATGGTTATGGGTACAAAAATATAGTTGGGTAGTTAGAACAAACAATATTTGATAGCACAACAAACTGACTATAATTAATAAGTTAGGATATACTTTAAAAGAACTAAAAGGGTGGAATTCGAATGTTTCTAACACAAAGAAATTATAAATACCTGAGGTGATGGATACCCCAATTACCCTGATTTGATTAATTCACATTGTATGTCTGTATCAAAATACCACATGTACCCATAAAAGATATACAACTATTATGTACCCATAATAATTAAAATTTTAAAAAATAAAAAAAATAGACTCACAGATATATGGTAAGTTGATTTTCTTTTTCAGGCATGTAAAGGGAATCCAATGGATACTAGAAGATTTTTTGCAAATGTTGCTAAAACAATTGGATGCCTATATTGAAAAACAATGAACCTTGACTCTCACCTCATTCCATACATTAACTCAAAATGGATCATGGACTTAAATGTGAAGTTTTAAATTATAAAACTCATAGTAAAAAAAAAAGAGGGAGAAGAAAATTTTCATGACCTTGTGGTAGGCAAAGATTTTTTTTTTAAAACACAAAAAGCATAAAGCATGAGAGAAAAAAAGTTGATAAATTCAACTTCAACACAATTAAGTCTTTTGCTCTTTGAAAGAAACCATTAATAAAATGAAGAGGCAAGTCACAGATTGGAAGAAAACACTCACAGTACATATATTTGTCAAAGGATATAGAATGTTTCCAGAATATACAAAGTACTCTTACAATGTAATAAGAAGACAACCCAATTTAAGAAATAGTCCAAAGATTTGAACTGTATTTCATAAAATAAGAGACAGTAGCCGCGAATAAACACATAAAATGGTGCTCACTATTTAGTCATCAGGAAAATGCAAATACATGAATTCTCATTTAACCCTAGCATTTACTCAGCGACGTAAGTACTGATATTATCTTCATTTTGCAGAAGTTAAGTAACTTACTCAAAGTCTTAGCAGTCTGACTCCAAAGTCAATGTGCTTAGCCACTGTACATTTTACTATACTGTAATTAATACTGTTTTTTAAATGAAATGTGTTTCTAGAAATGTAAAATCACTTCAGACCAGTAGAGAGAAAAATTTATATTTTTCTATAGTTTATAAATTTTAAAAATAAATATATTAAATCAGGAAATGATATAATTACCTTTTTTTAAAGAAGGATATAATGTTGCTCCACCTGGTGTACGCTAGAAAGGAAGGAATCAGTATATATGGCCTATATAGCTGATATTTTTTAATAGTAAATTTTTATAAACTAGTAATGGAGATTATACTTCACTGCACACTTTTCTCTTAAACAGCGTACAGTTTACCTGTGTAAATGAAAAATGCTGATGTTTTACACAAGTATTTCTCCAAAGATCAATTGAAAATGGTTCCAAAGCGTGGCTGAATATTTCCCTCATGAGCCCCACCTTCCATTTTACCAAACTATTTTACCTAGTTGTAAAATTATAGTCAAAAATATTTGAAAATTCTGAACACTGAAGAACTTAGTTAATACCATTATACTGTCAATTAATGGTTATTCTAGGGGGAAATGTACACCCCAAAACAACCCACATCCAACTGTTTATTTTCCTCTCTCCTCCCAAGTGGTACTTGCCCTCATTTGGTAGAGAAACTCTCCACTCACTCTACCTGTTACCCATTTGTGGAATAATTCTACTTGTCAGTACCTACAATTTAGTTTTTATTGCTATTGACAATTCTCTCTCTTTTTAAATTTTTTGCCCTAAGTTTTTAGATTATGAAATTTTAAATCATACAGAAAGATGTGTCATTTAAAAAGCTGCAGATGCCATGACACTTTACTTCTGAGGTACTTTAGTGTATGTCACCAAAGAATAAATACAGTCCCCTACTTAGTCATGATGCCACCATCACAGCTAGTCAAATTACTGATAGTTCCATAATATCATCTAACATCCAGAGCAGATTGAAATTTCACCAGTTGTCCCAAGTATCATTTACATCCAGTTTTTTTTTTTTTTTCCAAACAGGATTTAATGCAAACTCATCACATTTGGTAATGTGTCTTTCTTTAGTCGCTATCAAACTAGAACAATTTCTCTATGTTTTTCCCCCATAATATTGATTTTGGGAGGCTAGGAGAATTGTATTTTAGAAATTCCCATATTTTGAATTTGTCTTATTGTTTCTTCTTAATGCCATTTAACTTGTTCCTTTGTCTCCTTTATTTCTGTTAACTTGAAAATCAGGTGTAGAGACTTGGTGATATTCAAGTTAAGTACTTTTGGGGAAGAATAATAGATGTTTGAGTACTTTCTCTGTTACACTTTATAATGCGTCAGTTATAAGGCACGCAATGTCACCTGGTTTCTCATTAGTGGTATTTGCTAAAAGTGATCACTGAAACATCTCTCCACTATTTAAGTACATTTTTTTTTTCCTTTCTAATTAGTAAAGAATCTGTGATATTTGGGCTCCATACAAAGGTTTTGTTCTCAGTCTTTCATATTATGGTTTCAGGGTCCATTGGAAATCATTGAGTGAATCAATTACTTTATTGAGGAAAAATGATGATTTTCTAATTCTATCATTCCTATTATGTTTGTTAGTTGGCATTCTTTATGAAGGGGCCTTACACCCCACTATTTAGTATTATGATGGACGTGAATTTTTATTTGTTCAGTGTGTTAAAATTTATTGCATACATTATTTTGAATTACTTTAACTTGGCTTATGGGACCCTCTTCAAATTGGCTTCTGTTCCTTCATATGTGAACTCAGTGGTCTTCAAACATTTCCCCACTGTCTGGCATAAGATGCTCTTGGCTCCTCTAAAGATTTTTCTGTGTAGATCTCGAATCACCATTTCTCCACGAAGCTCTGGTTCCCTTTTGTGGGGAATGATATTTGGAACTCAGGATTCAGATGCTATATATGTTCCTTGCTACTGGGGTGTCATTGATTCTGAGACTTTTCAGTGGAAAGAGCAAGAAAATATATTTTAAAAATCATAAGGTCATGAGAATAATTCTAATTCAGTTAACAATATTTCAAATTTTCTTAACTTTCATATTTCTCTTTTCTCTTACATTTAAAATATTGGTTCTTAGGAATACCACATGTACTTATTTTTTTACATAATTGTGTTACTATATTGTGTATGATGGTTTCATAATGACAATGCTAGTGTTACTACTAACAGAATACCTCCCAAATGGAGTTTGAGATTTCTTTGTTTATATCCAACCAAAGATGTATTATAGACAGAGTATAGTGTTTAAAAATTATTTGAATGGCATCTTCTGTATATAGTTATATTAATTGTTTAATATACATTAGGTTTATTTGTATTTGTATTCAATTTTAGAATTTTTAAATTTTATTTTCTGAAAATGAAAAACATAGTTCAAAAGCCAAAATTATGTACAAAGTTATATTATGAGAAATCTGACCTCTAATTGTCTCTATTCCTACCCACCCACTGTAAATAACCATTATCATTATCTGGTTCATCCCCTCTGTGTCATTTTTTTATAGAAGCAAGCACATATGTATGCATGTATGCATGCCTGTATGTGTTCACACATACAAAGACACAGATTCTATTTCCTTTTCTTTTTTATACACACACAAAAGTCCTTTTCTTTCCTCATTTAACACATATGCTGGAAATTACTCCATATAGCTCATAGAGATCTTTCTCATCTTTTTTTACAGGTGCCCAGTTCTTCATTTTATAGATGTGCAGTGCCCTCCAGGGAACTTTCTTAGACTCTACTAACCATTCAGACTCAAAAGACTCTCTGTCTGTTTAGAAGGATCAAGGACAGAAACCCTGAGGGCAGCATGAGTTGTTCCTCTCAGCAGGAATCCAGGTAGGGTTCCATGCCAGCCACAGCCCACTAAGCAGTTTAGGAACTCTTTTCCCTAGGTGACAGGTCTCAGGTGCAAGAAGATGAGATCCACGTCAGACAGGGTGGAGGTAGGGATGGTGGGATGGTGGGGAGGCACCCTGGCTCCTCCTGGAGCCAATATCTCTTCTAACAGTTCCATAGTCATAAGTTTCTAGGGTCCCCATGAGACATATGCCCGGTTACAAAAGTTGCCATCCTCAGTGAAGATGTTTGTGATTTATTACAATTCTCCCCAGACCAGATGCAATTTACAAGTCAGGGTCTTTTATTTACCAGAGGCAAAATTTCTGGGATATAGGTAGCACTCTCCCTTTATCAAGCTGCCATCAAGCTGGACAGTTAACCAAAAGTTAAATCTCCATGCAGACCAGAAAAGGATTGGGTTAACACCTTACCTACGGACTGTTTCATGGTTTATTCAACCAGCCTCCATATTTGGTGGACCTTTCGGTTATTTTCAATCTTTTATTACTACAGATAATGTTGTAGTGTATAATGGCATGCATGTGCTGTTTCATATTTGTAGAGATTAATCTTCACAGTACATTCTTGGAGGTGGGTTTTGTGAAATCAAAGGGTAAATGCATATATATTTTTATATATGCATTTTATGTATGTTAGGTATTGCCAAATTCCCCTCCATAAGAGTTGAACAATTTTGTCTTCCATCCTATAGCTTTTCTAACAGGATATAATGGCAAGCTTTTGACTCATAAATGTGATATTTAAAAAATAATATCTTAGTGTATTATAAGTTGTATGTATTTTATGTATAAAGCTGAACTTTGTTTTCTTATGTTAAATGCCACTGTACATTTCTTTTTAGTGAACCATCTGTATACATAATAGCTTTTGTCCATTTTTAACTAGGCTTTTGATCTTTCTCTTCTTTTTAAAATGGTTCTTTATTTATCTGAAAATTAACCCTTTGTGCTATAAATCACAAAGATTTTCTTCCGGTTTGTCATTTGTCTATTGAATATGCTTATGGTAGTGGTTTTTTGTTTTGCTTTGTTTTTGCCATGCAAAGTCTTTCTAGAATTTGAGCATGGTTTGGCAAGATTTCTCTCTCCCCCAGGTTATCAATGAATTCACCTGTGTTTTTTTATTATACTGTATATTTTCAATTTTTCAATTTATGTCTGGAATATATTTAGAGTATATTTTGATATACAGTGTGAGGTTTTAACTAATTTTAGCTCTTTCTAAATGGCTATTCATTTATTCCAACACTGTTTAAAAGAATCCTTTTGCTTTTATTCTATATTAAATTTTAATTTTTTTTTTCTCAGTAAATATTGTCAATATCGAGCTAGGTATACCTGTGAATGACAAATAAGAATGGAATTTTATGTAGTAAGTCAAATTATTCTCAGTTTACTTAAAGCTAGGTTTCCTAATTTAATCTATATAAATAATTTTTGAATATAGCACAGAATAAAATGTATGAACTCATTTATTTATATTGTTTCTTACTCATCATTTTGTAAATTCATCCAATTGAAATAATCATCCCAGCTGATTTTTCTCTTGATTCTGCTCAGCATCTAGAGGAGGGCAGCTCAGTGGTTTCATGCTGAATTGCACTAACAGGGGAGCAGGTGATGGTCCCTGCCTCGCCAAGCTTTTTTCTTAAGGGTGTACTTCCAAAGAAAAGTTCAAAGAGAGGATTTTAGTTGCCTTCCCAGCCTAAGTTTCCATACAGAAGGCAATCAATCAATCAGTCAATCAATCAGCCTCTATCTCGATTCTATGGACTGCTGTATATACAAAAAAAATCCTTTTGAAAATATTATCAACCCAATTAATGTTGAGAATGAAGATTGCTAACAACATCCAATTTACTAAGGCTAAGGAGGAATTTCTAATAAACTGTATCCTGTTTAAAACCTCCCTGTACCTCGCAACTCTGAAGGCGGCCTTTTTCCTGCCAATTACAGGATTAAGGAAACATTTTTAATTTCATTCTGCTCCACAGCCATATCAATATGGTAACTAGAGAGTTCTGAGTATTTCTGACATCCATTCTGCTTTTACAGAGAATTTTGTAGTGAGGAAGCCGTGGAGAATGAATAATATTCTTACTAACATATTTCATGTGACTAGTTAAAATGAGGGATGCAGAGCCAGACAAAAGAAGGGGTTGGATTATTAAGAGAAATATTACTCATGTTGAATCCATTTTGCCCGCTTCATAAAACTCAGAAGCACGGACTTGGGCTCAGCAGAGCACTGCTGACTTCTGCTCTGCTGACTGTGTGTAAATTCAGTGTTATACAACAATCCCCAGAAAACACTATCAGTTTTAGAAATGGAAGAAATTGTGTAAGTTTCTCACACAAGTAGGGGCCGCTCTTTTCTGGGGGATGGTGCGATTCATTTCCTCCTCAAGAATTTTTCAAATGATGAAAACAATTTCTTGTCTTTATATTACAAGGGTGACATGAAATACCTTAATACTCCTAAAATGCATTTGAATTTTAACAGATATCTTGAGGTGGATCTGAGTTTCATTTCTCTTTTATTTTAGGTCTGGATATCACACTTAGCAACGTACTGTAAGGAAAACTGAACTCCTCTCAGTACATTGTGTCACCCATCAATCAGTACTCAGGACGTGTAGGAAAATGTGCCAATGGGGCAGCCCTCATGGTTACATATCCACCACCTGCCCCTCCAGAATATTCTTCTCTCCCTCACCCTCCTGTGTCCCAGGAGACTGATAGGTAAGGGCTACCAACACCAGTTGGTTGGGCCAATAGCAAGCACTGCAGGCAAGCAAAGGAGGGCAAACTGGGTGTTTGGGGTGTTTGTTTACTACACAGTCATCTGGGCTGACCGCTTCTCTTGACCTACCTAAGGTCACAGTTTTGGTCAGAAGGCCTCTCTCCACCCACCCCTCTCTGCCCCTAGATTCTGTTAACTGCTTTCTTTCCTTGTGCCTGCATGACTACCTATACCTGTTACCTTTTACCTATCCCAGTGTGCTTCACTGTCCTTGAGTTTACCTACATTTGCCCACACCTTTTTTAAACAACCCATTGTTAAACACTTAAAACTTAAGTTTGACTGCACCATTGCTTACCTTCTGGGACCCTGACTGATAAACCCTCTTGGAAAATTTCATACAGTTTCCATAGGTTATCAGAGGCATGCCTGTGGCAGCTCTAGCTGAGTCTGGAAAAGTCACAGAGGCTAATATGACTTTCTCAAGTGGAACAAGCCTGTTTGGAGAAAAAGATAGTAACTGCATCTCCAGGGCCGGGGTTGAGATGGACTGAAAGAGAATGGAGCAGAGCAGGATGGTTGCACAGGATATATTTCCCTATGATAACTCTAGTGAAATTACATTTCACTGTTTTTCTGAACTATTTTAGAAGCCCCTTGGGATATATATTTGCAGTGAAGGGGATGCCCCTTAATTGCAAACCAACCTACAAACATTCATTGCAAACTAACTTAATGAAAACTGATAGATACATCATTAAGATGAAAAATAAGACACTATCTTTAGCCCGATAGGAGCTGTACATAGTAGGAACTTAATACCTGCATGTTCATTGATATCTGAATTTTTAAACCTTTAATTATAAACTATAATCTATATATTTTTAATTTTGGATCACATATTTCACAACTGATAGGAAATGGAAATCAAGTTTATTTGTAGGATGAACTGCCAACAGGTATTTAAGAGCTGACTTTTACAGGCCTCCTTGCTGAATATGATAATTTAACTCTAGAAATTCCAAGTTGTTATGGAAAAGTGTAGAAGCCTAGATCATCAAGAGAGATTGACAAAATCATACATCATAGATGGCCTTAACCAACCAGATTTTCAGGGCATCTGGGATATGCCCATTGCCTGGCAGAGAGATTTGCATGAGGGCTCTACTTCTGGTTGTGGTCACTTCTTGAGTCCTATAAGGGTTTGCCCTAGAAATCTGTGCTAGACCATGTTGCCTAGGAATTATTCACAGAGAAAGAAGGATAATGGACTCTGGAGACAGGCAGTCTCAAATTTAAACCTGCACTGAGTATTAGCTGGATATTCCGTGATTAAGTAATCTCTCTGGTTTCAGTTTTCTTATTTATAAAATGGTAATATCTACCTCATAGGTTTGTTCTGAAGTCTGCATGAGAATATATGTACTAATAAAAATAGCTCAATAAAAGAAGAGTTCTAGGTGTCTTACTTCTATTTAATTGTATGAGCCATTTCTACCCAATTCAGTAACACCTTGTCAGAGCCCTTTTTCATGAGGCTGACTTTTGATATGAGACCTGTGATAACTGCAGTGTGTCTTATTTTTATTAATGCTGTAATGGCCTATGAATTATGTAGAATAGAGCAATGCAATGATATCTTTTTCCAGTGGTGTGTGAATTGATCATATGTTTTTCATACTCCTTGGTAATATTTCGGTTTCTACATGACAAATCATTAGCATTAACTGAGCAGCCTGTGACAGTTGGGCACTGCCTAAGATGCTGGGGATACAAATAATAATTCGGTAAGTTTCTTATCCTCAAATCACTTGCAGAGAAAGTACAAAAGTATAAAAATAATGGTAATTAACATAAATTGAGAGCTCACTATGTGCCCAGTACTGTGCTAATTACAGGGATCTTTTCATTTAATCCTCACGACAACCCAATGAATTAGGTAATATTATTATCTCAATTTTGTAATTGCATGACTTAGAGCTCAAAATGGTTAGATACCTTGCCCAATGAGTAAGACGTAGAGCTACAGTTTGAATTCTCAACTGCTATCATAGAGAATATCCTCTGTAACAATGCTAGTTCTGACATTTGGTACAGGCAACAGTGTTAGAACACGGCTACACAATGTGTGATCTATGGGCCTGTGCTCGTTTGCAAAACAGTTGTTGTTGGCCTACAACCAATAACAAGGAAAGAAATTGAGAGTGATAATTTGGAAACTTTTATAGCAATTTAACAGAGTAATTTTATGTCGATTAAATCCTAATAGTAAAAACTAATTCTGGCTTGTATTGGCACTTTTTTTCTTTTTAGTAATTCATTTTTATTGTATTTGACAAAAGTATTGCTCCATGGCTGATTGGAAATTTAAAAATAAAAAACAAAACAAAAAAAATCACCTTGGTCCTGCACCACCAATAGTGTGGGAGTCACTCTTCTAATCCAGAGGATTAGTGAGGTGGAAAGATGTCATGGATAAAGTGAGAATTATGATGACAATATGAATAGATAATGATAATGGAATACTTACCATGTGCCCGTCATTGTGCTTAGTATCTTATGGTTTATATGACATGTATGTGTGTGTATATGTCTATATACTGTATATATAGAGTTGTCCCTCAGTATCTGCAGAGTATTGATTCCAGAACCCCTGAGAATACTAAAATCCACCGTACTCAAGTCCCTTACAGCCAGCTCTCCATATCTGTAGGTTCACAGGTTCAGTATCTGCAGGTTCTGGGGGACCGAACCTGCTGTTGGTTGAATCGCAGATACAGTCGGCCCACAGATATGGAGGTCCGACTGTATAAACACATAATTTAATATCGTTACAACAACTCCAGAACTGTATAAGGTAGGTATTTATTATACCTGCTTTATCTGATTATGTTCTGAATATTGCTGCCAATATCCACTTCTCCCCCAGAATTATTCTTTGCTAAAAGCTGAACCAACTGGGTTCTTTTCATTGCCAGTGCTCTTCGTGCATATGTCAGGATAGAGAATCATCATACTTTCCCGTCTCCCCTCAGCTCCCCATAAAAGAAAGAAAAACAACCTTTCATTTCACTTCTTATGTTTTTTCTATACTTCAGAGAGTCCTTTAGTGGGAGGTTGGGAATGGCTGCGTCAGGGGCTGCTGGTGGAGCCTTCATTCCTTCGTCGTCATGCACAGCCTTTCTCATAGCTGGTGCCCGCTCTTCCTGGAATGAGTAAAAATGTTTTGCTGTGTGAGTGAAGGGTGCTGATTGAATTGATTCCATCACTTGTTTACTTCCTGGAGGTTGGTCTGTTCATTTAAAAAAATATATTGAACTGGTATGAACTTTATAACAGGACCCGGGTGCTGAAAATACATCATATTAAAGTCAGAGTGATGGGAAGACGTTATTTGGATCAAACAGACCTAATGCATAATACGCTGTAGTGAGAGAGGACCATGAATCCTCTCCAACGAATTTTACCATGAGTAAAACATGGGCTTTTGAAAAAGTTTACTGGTTACTTGATTGCGTCTGTAAATGCTCTTTTGTAGATGGCTATCAGTGTAAGACAAAATGTACAGAATGTAGCTTTGGAAAGAATAGATCGTATACTCCTTAACATGCTGAACGCATCTGAGGAGATGGCCAAGTAAAGCTGTTCTTCAGAATAGGAGGTACTGTGAAGTGCGAGAGAGAATCACAGGCAGCCGACATTGGTTCCCTTATAGAAAAAAACTTTAATAACATATAGGTATGTTATATCAAACGCAAACATAAATGGGGTATAGGACATATTTTGTGTGTTTTAGCTCCTTCTGGGGATACTTCCACACAGTATTGATCTCTTTATTCTCTTTTAACATGCTTAAACATTGCTCTGCATTGAATTTCCATAGCAATTATCCCTGTTTATATAACTATCTTAAATAATTATATGGATAATTACTATTAGGGGAAACAATCTCTGGAATCTCCTTTTTTAAATGCTATGGTTTTGTCTATTGAGTTTTTTTCTTTTCACATTTTAAGTCTTTTTTTCCTTTCCTTATTTTAATCGTGCTTTCCATCTTTATGTGTATTGAAATAGTGAACATGTCTGCTCTCTGAAAAATAGTTTGATGAATCTTAAAGTGAACATGTAACACAGATGAAAGTGTTGTCAGTACTTTCCTAAGTAAACACATTATGACTCTATATTAAACACTCTCTCTTTTTTTTTTTTTTTTAGAATGACACAGTGAAAGTCATAGGGCCATGCTAAGGATTCTCATGGTCACCTTGCAGTGTTTCTGACAAAGGCTGCTCTTACTGTATTTTTGTTCCCATTTCTAAGGCATTCATCCTAAGCTAATGCTGCTGTTCTAAAATAAAACAAAGCTTGAATAAGTCAGGTAAAAATTGGATCTTTAAAAGCACTACTTTTAGCTGTATTGGTCTTCCAGGCTTTCCAGAATTTCTACGTAATTGAATGACTTTTCCTTTCATCTTAACTGTGCAAATCTGGCCTCTGTTAGAGAACCTGTCTGTCTGCTCACCTATGCTGGAAAGAAATCTCCTGTTTCCCTTGTTTCACTCATTTAGCATACGTTGGCTGAGCTCACTTACTTCAATAAATGGGTCCTATAATTAATATATAACATATATTGACTGAGCTCACTGATTCTCAAGCTTATTTATGGTGCTTTTTTACCTCATACCATTTTGAAAATATTAGCATCCAAATAACTAATTTTTAACTGTGTGTTTTGAAATGAAATACTGGCTTCTACTAGATTCCAAAATATACAAACATTAGTAGCTACCAACATTTTAAGGGAAAAAATGTGAGACAAATCTTATGAGAGACATTTCTCCTCATTAAATTAAATGTTTTTCCTATGAGCAAAATAGGGGAATGACTCTAGCTCACAAAATATCAGTGCTTGCTTGGAGCTTAATTGAGACTCACAATTATTTTTTCATGTGTATCAAGAGTACTAAGATGAATGACCCAGCCTCTGCCCTCAAAGAGCTCCTAGTCTTGTAGGACAAACTTACAAATGGCATAAGTCAATGTGGAATTACGGGGCAAGGAAGATAGAGCAGAGCCGGGCCTCTTCCCACAGGCCCGGAGGGCCTGCAAAGATTTCCTGGAGTAAACACCTCCAGCAAGTGCTGGCTGAACAACGAGGGTGTCGGAGTCCAGTGAGAAAGGCAGGCTTGTACACAAATTGCATCTCAAAGAGGCAGGTACACAATACTGTGTGAACACAGAGAGGGGAGCTTCTGTTTCTGCCCAAATGGGAAGAGAGCAGACACACGGGGTGATAAGTGGAATAGAAGTCCAACAAGCCCTTTGTGATCTGTCCTCCCACTTGGGGCTTCACTAGAACACACCGTGTCCTTCTGACTCTCAGGAACAGACCTCCTCTACACACCAATTGCAACGCCTAGTGGCTCAGACCCTCAAGGTCACAACCTAGTGTGGACTGAACCTGTGCTGCCCAGGCCTCGGGCCCCTGTCACTCCATATTGTTTTCTATCGTTAAAATGCAGATCCAGAGCCAGAAAGTCTCAGGTGGGCCTTGAGATCTAACAACCGCCCAGGTCATGTGACGCTGCCTGCTGGCCCACCAACTACACTTTGAATAACAAAGGCCCAAATTTTAACTTCTCATGTTAAAATTGTTATTTGCCAATTACCAATTAAGTCTATCACCCTTGCAGTGATATTTTTTAAACCCATTGTGAATTTTGAAGAAAAGTCATCAGATGTTTTTTGTGAATGTGAAGACAGAAGCTTGTCTAGGAGTAATAATAATAGGAGCAATTGTTATGATCGGGATAACATTATTGAGTGCTTTTCACTTGGTACCCTGTTATGGTTAGTAGTAAAAGTAGCAGTAAATAATGTTTTCTTCCATTCCTTACAATTATTGAGGGAAGTAAATATCATTTTCCCATTTTGCAAGCAAAAGCAGAGAGGTTAAGTAACTTAATGCCACGCAGCCAGTACAAGGAAGACCTTGTAATTCAAGTTGAGATGTCTCTTAGTCCAGAGCCAATACTGCTAAAGAACATGGTCAAAAGAAGCAAATAGAAAGTTTATAGAAGCACAGAATCATAAGAGTAGAAATTTTGATGTTCTATGGAATAGAAATGGCTTAACCTTCTGGGGACATAAACTAGCAGCTGAGCTGCACAAGGTGCCCTTATCAAATAGCTCTGTCAAATAATGCTTTTAAGTGCGGCTGGTAGATACAAATGAGCCAAAACAAGGAAGGGGCTGATGCTATTCTGATTTTGTTCTTTAGAGATAGAGGAAAGCACAGGAGTAATTCTTTTTTAGTCTTTGCATATATTTATATATAGTTGCATATATGTAAATATCATGAACAGGAAGAGAGAACTGCTGACTCACCATTATGTGACATTTTAATGAGGGCTATATATCAGCTAGGAAAAGGCACCATGTGGACATATCCACTGCCGAAGCCAGATTCTGACCACCCCAAGCATGGGCAGGAACCATATTCTTAGCGAGTATTCACTCTGAGTGCACAGAGGTTACTTCTTGAATTTCTGTTAGTTTTAATGTAATCATTAAATTGGTGATTTTGAACCACAATAACAACAACAACAAAAACGCTAAAAAATCCACCTCCCTTTCCCCCGCTGAAAATAAAAGACTGGTCTGGATACAACTCATTTTAGATAAATAGTTCATGAACTGGGAAGTAGTATTGAAGGCTTGCTCAGTTACATAGATAAATGCTGGCTTAGCTGAAGTAAGGTAGTTATCAGAAATTTTAAATTGAGAAGTGAGTTGCTTTTCTAAACAGGGAAAATACGTCACAACTAAGAATAAATATCTGCACTTGGTAAATTGTTTCCTTGTCCACTGCAGTGCTAAAGAGGGCCTCACAAATTTGGCTTATTTAGCAAATACCTTTGTGGGGCTCAACACTGAATGAACAGCTACATGGTGAAACCGAATGCTTTCACTCGCAGTGACAAGACGGCTACAATGATAATGAAGTTTGATTGTTGGATAACGAGTTGATTGTGGGTACCATGAGTCACTTGAGACTCAGTTCATTTACATGTGATAAAAAATACAGTGTCAGTGGTGAAACAAAAAACCAAACCATTAGTGTTCTTTCTTCACTGAGTAAGCTTTTGTGTAGAACCCTGAGATAGGAAGATCCTAACCAATGGATACAAAAACTTTACAATCCACCATACAAGTGAAATGATCTTTCAGCAGGAAGATACTGATGAGAATCTTCAACATCTGTAGCCTGAAAACATTGTACTGCGCTAACTTTTTGGCAACGTTATGATCAACTCTCCTCAATAGCAGAGCTGTCACTTATTGAGTACTTACTATTATTGCAAAGATTTGTCCCAAGTGTTTTATGTGTTCGGTTCATGTAACTCTTACAGTAGTACTGATATGTTCTATTATTATCAATTATTATCTGCCAGTGAGGAAACTGGGACACAAATATGTTAAGTAACTAATCAAAGGTCATCCAACTAATAGCAGAGGCAAGATTTGTAGACAGGCAGCCTGACTCCAGAGCTTGTTTACTCACCGTACTGAGTGCAACTTGGAGGTGGGGATGGGAGATATTGCCATTGCCATTTGTATATTTGTAAGTTTGAATCCTAAAAATATGGTGACATCAAGAGTGAGATGAGAACTAATTCTGATGTGCAGAGTTAGTTATTTTCCAATTCAGCCTAATTCTCCAAATTGGTACTCTCACTATAGCATCTTGACTATTAAGAAAGATGTAGGAGCATTCTTTTCCTTCCAAAGTTAAGAAATATATAACTATTACTTTTGTATTTATACATGATGTATACCAACATGCCCAGATTTTATATAGATTTTTTAAGATAAAATATGAGTGTTTACATTGCAGCAAGCCGTTTAGGCTTCAAGTCTCTAGACTTCCTAGGTATGAGTTTAGTCCCATTCTGCATGAGGGACACTTTGGAAAAGGATGAGGAGCACTGCTCAAACTTGACACTGTGGACAAGAACAGTGAAACTTCCAAATATCTGTCTTTGGAAAATAGATATTTTTTAACCATCAGAGGGATCTTTCATATTTGCCATCATCAATAATCAATATTTATTCTGCATCTACCATAGGCATAGAATACCATGAGAATCTGGGAAAACATATATACATATATATTCGTTTTGCTTAAAACTGGAATTGGTGAACTCTAGAAAAGAAAAATATAACAGTTGGACAGATTTTCCCTTCTGTATTTACTGATATTTTTTCCTACCGAATTTACCCAAGCCAATTCTTTTCAGTACCAGTTTACAGTTGCACACAGGAAGTAGGTGCAAATAAGGGTTCCAGGATGTGGTCATCCCGTACCTGAGGGCACGTCACCATGTCCTATACTTATTCACCCACTGACTGGCATCTGGGAAGGAGCTTCCTAGGCACTGTCACTAAGCAGCGCTTTCAGATAGTTTTTTTTTCCCCCAGCTCTGTGTGTCTAATTCCTTGGATGGTGCGGCTATGTAGCAAAATACGATAGGAGTTTTTCTTAGCTGTGTGCTGGGCAGCCAAGGGTTTAGACACAGATGAGGTGGTGAACTGCTGGTATTCAGGAAGGTATAGAAATTAGTCAGAAAAATAAAAGCAATCTGTTCCAAATGGTATAGAAACCTACACAAAAGAAATTAGTGAGTAGGAAGTTTTTTTCTAGAAGGAAGATGATTATGGCACAACACATACAATTACCCCAGAATAGCACAGAGAAAGCATTTGTCTATGATTTTTTTTTTCTAGCCAGCCAAGACTTAGAAGAGAGTAAAAGGTCTTGCAAATCTAACATCATATTTGGATCCCCCATAGTGATTTCAAACCACAACATCTCTAGAGATTGCCTAAATAAGTGGATATTCAAGATTCCATTTACCTCATAGTTTTTTAAAATTAAATATTTAACAGTGAGAAAATTAGATATTCGATTCTTAAGAAAGCTATTGAATCTTTCTGCAAATTTGTGGGTTGTAGATAAGGACTCCTGTCTAGTATAAAGCTGTATTGTATTTGCGTGTGTGTGTGTGTTTCCAAAGAAAAAAAATGAAATACAAATAAATACAGTAGATAATAAAGCAAATACTCATGTGTTCCATAGCCCAATTGAATAAATATTAATATTTTGGTTTTGCTTCAGATCTTTTTTAAGGAAATGATTAAAGTTGAAATCCTTTCTTCTCTAATCACATTCCCATTATTATCCTTCCAAACCACCCAAAGTCATTTATCTAGTTCATGATTTTATAACTTTGCTACATATATTATCCAAGAAAAAAATATGTATTATTATTTGGATGCTTATGAAAATTATGTTAATGATACTGTATTTCATATTCTTTATTCAGTATTTTTCCATTCAACATTATTTTGTGATCCCCTCAAGTTGATTCATATAAATCTAAGTTACTCATTTTTAGTGCTATTTTATATAGTATAATAACATATAACAATATCACCATTCTTTAATTTGTTCCTGAAAAGATGAAAATAGGATTGTGTCATAGCTCAGACTGCTATAGCACAGTACCATAAACTAACATATTTGTTTCTCTCAGTTCTGGAAGCTGGAAGTCTCAGATCAGGGTGCCAGCATCGTTGGGTTCTGGTGAGGGTCCTCTTTCAGATTGTACACTACTGACTTCTCATTGTAGCCTCACGTGGTGGATAGAGAGCAAGACAGCTCTGTGAGCTCCCTTGTATAAGGGTGATAATCTCATTTATGAAGTTTCTACCCTCATGATTTAATTATCACTGCATAGGCTCCACCTCCAAATAACATTATGTTGGAGATTAGATTTCAACGTATGAGTTTTGAGAGGACACAGACATTCATTCAGTCTGTAACATTCTGCACTGGCTCCCCACAATTCATGTCTTCACATACAAAATGCATTCATTCTATCCCAATAGCCTCAAAAATCTTAACTTGTTCCTCTATCTATTCTAAAGTCTAAAGCCCCATCTATCATCTAAATCAGATATGGACAAGGCTCGAGGTATGATTCTTTCTAAAGGAAAATACCTCCCCAGCTGTGAACATGTAAAATCAAATTAGTTATGTGTTTCCAAAATATAATGATGGGACAGATATAGAATAGACATTCCCATTCAAAAATAAAAGGAAAAGGAAAGAAGGAAGGGGTGACAGCTTCCAAGCAAGCCCCAAACCTAGCAAGGGAAACTCCGTGAGAGTTTAAGTCTAGAGAATAGTCCTCCTGTGTTCAATGCTCTGCCCTCCAAGCCCACTGGGGCAGAGGTCCCACCTTCCAGACCCAGAAGAGCTGAGGTCCTGCCTCTGCAGCTATGCCAGGCAGGAGTCTCAACCCCAGGGCTTTTCTGGGCAGGCATCAACCCCCCACAGCTCCTCCCATTCCCAGTTCCAATCTTTGATCCCAAATAATCTAACCTGTTGAAAATGAGGCAACCCTCCCCATCTTTGAAACTAAGAAGGAAGCTCTTATGATATCTTAATCACCTTCCTGGTCATTCTTCCCTTGTCTTGAAGAATAGATCACATTTGCAGCTAAATAACTCTATGGTCTTGTCCTACAAAATCCAAGAAATCTGACAGACTTCCTTCATTCCATCTCATCTCCTTCCCCTTTAGTTCAAATTGGCAGTTACTCCTGCTGATGTAGCTAAATTAAATCTGTGGTTCACACCTATACTAATCCCCTTATCAAATGGTGGCTTGGCAGCGCCCTTAGTGTTCTCTTTTAAACATGCTTTCTCATTATTTGCAATGAGGGTTGGCCGATAATTTTCCAAGTCTATAACTTCTAGTTTCTTTTTGTTTAATAATTCCATCTTCAAGCCATTTCTCTCTTCTAATACTTTACTAAAAGCAGTCAAAAAAAACCAAGCCACTCCTTCAACACTTTGCTTAGATATTCTTAGCTAAATATCCAATTTCATTGGTCACAATTTCTGACTTCCACAAACACTAGTACCTAAAAACAATTCAGCCAATTTCTTTGTCACTTAATAACAAGGATCAGCTTTACTCCACTGGACAAGGTGGAGAAAAGGAAAATGCAATTAGCAGTGTTAATGAAGACAATAACATGTTTTTCATTTCAATGTGAGAATGGCCTCTATCATCCATATTTTTACTGACATTCTGTACATGATTATGTATTGTCTGAGACAATGGAAGCTTTCTCTACAGCTCTCCTCTTTCCTCTCTGATTCCATACCAAAATTACTTTTGAAAGTCCCTTCATGACGATCTCAGCTTCTTGTAGATGTACTTCAGAACTCTTCTAGTCTCAGCCCATTGCTCAGTTCCAAAGCTGCTTTCACATTTTTAGGTATTTGTTACAGCAGAACACCACTTCTCAGTACCAATTTCTGATTTAGTCGTCTCAGGCTGCTATAATAAAATACCATAAGTAGGGTGGCTTTTCAACAACAGGCATTTATTTCTGACTGTTCTGGAGGCTGAGAAATCAAGATCAAGGTGCTGGCCTCTTTGGTTGCTGATGAGGGCCCTCTTCCTGATTGTAGATGGCTATCTTCTTGCTTTGTCCTCATATGGTAGAGAAAAAAGAGCAAGTACTCTGGCCTCTTCTTAAAAGGGTACTAATCTCATTTACAAGGGCTCTGTTTTTATGACCTAATTATGTCTCAAAGGCCCTTCCTTCAAATACCATCACATTGGGAATTAGATTTCAATATATGAATTTGGGAGGAGGGAACATAAACTTTCAGTCCATAATATGTTGTTTCCAATTTAAGGTGTTAAATATATTGTAATTAATGTCTTCATATACAGGTGTTGAAGTTTCTCCAGTGTAAAAACATGAAAGTGGAATTTGTCATAGGTTATGTATATTGTAAACTAAATATAGTCAATATCATTCTTTAAGGTGATTGATCAATTTACATTCCCACCATTAATGTGCAGGAGATTTTTATTTACCCAAGTCCTACAAAATTAGTATTAGTATTAGTATTGGTATTGTGTGATTTTTTAACTGTGGAAAATTTGGATGTGGAATACTTTTTTTTATTTGAGCTTTTCTGGTTACTAGTTTTGAAAATCTATTCATCTAACTTGGAGTATTTATATTTTACTTTTATAAACTGCTTACCCATTTCCTTTGCTAATTTTCTATTAGGTTTTTATATTTTTAAATTATATGTTACTTATGTATTATGGATAATAGTCATTTGTATTTTCCATTCTGATTCTCTATTTTTTACTTTATTTATGGTTTTCTTACTTGTTCAAAGGTTTTTCATGAATTAGCCTACATCAAAAATTATCTTTTCATTTTTAGCATGGCCTTGTGGTAAGAAATCCTTTTCTGCACTGAAACTATAAAGATAATCTTCTACACTTTTTGTAATAGTTTTATAATTTGTTTGTAATATCTATCTTTTATTTATCTGAAGTTCATTTTTACATGGATTATCACTTGGAGATCTAATTTTTTCATATAGAAATCTAAACATGTCAACACCATTTTTGAATAGTCTATCATTTCTGAATGTTATAGAAGCATTCTCTAATTTAAGCCATGATTGCATATATGCCTGAGTCTATTTCTCAGCACTATAAGAATTTTATTCTATTGATCTTTTAATCTTTTCCCATGCCATTGCCTAATTATTATAGTTTTATATTATGGAATATAAGTGAATAAGTACCCCCACTTATTCTTATTTTCAGAAACATCTTGGTTATACTTTGCACCTTATTCTTTAATATAAGTTTTAGGATTCATTTGTTAAGTTCCATGAATAATTCAATTAGAATTTTTATTAAGTCACATTGAATTTATAAAATAATTTGGTACAATTAACATTTTAAAGATATTCAGTCTTCCCACTTGAGAAAATAACCTATCTCTGTATTCAGGTCTCATTTTATGTCTTTTTATATAGTTTTATGTAATTTCTATAAACTAATAGCAATAGAAATATTCCCAGTTATCTTCTTGTTTTTGCTATTCATGTGAATTATGCCTTTCTTTCTTCTGTATATTCTAATTGGTTATTGCTAATGTATTAGAAATATACTGATATTTTTAAAGCTTGACCTGGTATCCCTCTTGAACTGTCTCTGATACTTATTTGTTGAATCTCTTAGAATTTCTATGTAGCTACCCATATCATTTGTAAATAATAAAATTTGTGTTTTTCTTTCCAATCCTTATTAATTTTTTCTTATTTTGTTATATTGGCTATGAAAGTAATAATTATGAATTTTGGATATAATAGACTTCATTTTTTTCTTGTCATTAATAGGAATGCTTGTAAAATGCACTATTCAACAAATATTTTTGTGTACCTACTGTGTTACAACAATGAACAAAACAGACAAAAATGTCTACCTTCATCAAATTTATTTTCTACTTGGTTAGACAAATACGTATGTAAAACATGTAGTATGGCCATTGATGATACATCATATAGAGAAAAATTAGACAGGAAAGGGTGATGGGTCATGCTGAGAGTGGAGTGAGGAAGTTGTAATTTTGAGTAAGATGGTCATGAAAGGTTTCAAGGAGAATGTAATATTTGAGTAAAGACTTGAATGAGTCAAGCCCTAAGTGTGGAACAAGTGCAAAGGTCCTGACACATATTGTACCAGACATGGCTGAGGAGCAGCAAGAAGACCATTGAGGTTGAACCAGAGTTGGTGAGGAGGAGAGGAAAGGAGATACATTCAGAGGACAAAGGACCAGATTCCAAGAACATTGGCTTTTATTCTGGATAAGAAAAGAAGCCACTGAAAGATTTTGAGTGGAATCCAATGGAAAATTATTTTCTGAAATTATCTGACTTATGTTTTGAAAATCTCACTCTTCCTGTTGTCTGGAGAATAGAATAAAATTGAATAGGAATAGGAAGAGGTGGGTAGTGGTAGAAACAGAAGGGGAGCAGAGGAGACCAGTTAAGAAGTCTCACATTTGTTGATCTGTTTATGTGGCATCTGGGTGAAATAGAGGAGTCAAAGATGAATCCAGAGTTTTTGGTCTGAATAGTTAGAAGAATGAGGCTTTTAATTTAATAAAATTGGGAAAACTGTGGGAAGAACAAGTTTTGGGAAAAGATAATGGGAACATATTAGAACATGTTAAGTTGGAGATGCTATGTTGAGAAAGTCAAGTGAAGATGTCAAGTAGGTAGTTGGATATATGAGTCCTGAATTCAGGAAAATTATCTTTACTGGACTTGTAAATTTGGGGATTTTGTACAGAAAACTGGCGGGGCCAGTAAAATGTCCCAGTGAGTTCATTAAAACAATGATAGAGAAGAGTCTAAGTATGCAGTACTGTGGCCATCCAAAATTTTGAAATGATGGAGATAACAGGAAACAAGAAAGTCAACCAAAAAGAAGTTTCTAGAAAGCAAACAGGTGAGTGTGGTGCCCAGGAAGGCAAGAGAAGAAAGTATTTCAAAGAAGATGGAGTTATCACTGTGTCTGTCTTAATTAGTTTGGGCTACTATAAACAAAGTGTCATAGATGGGGTGGCTTATTAACAACAGAGATTTATTTCTCACAGTTTTGTAAGCTGGAAGTCTGAGATCAGGGTGCCAGTATGTTGGTTTCTGGCTAGGGCTCTCTTCCAGGTTGCAGACTGCTGACTTCTTTTTACATCCTCTCATAGCAGAAAGAGGGCAAGAGAACTCTCTGGGGTCCCTTTTATTAGGGTGCTAACTCCATTCATACGGGCTTCACCTTCATGACCCAGTTATCTCCCAAAGGCCCAGCTTCTAATACCATCACATTTGAGGTTAGGATTTCAACATAAGGATTCTGTGGGGACAAACTCTGTCCATTGCAGTGTCAAAGGCTGCTGGGCCAGAGGAGATGACAAAGTGACGCTTGGATTTAACAATATGGGGGCATTGTGATGTCTACAAAGTCAGTTTCAATAGCGGGTGAGGGCAGCCCTCCCATTTTCCTAACTTATGTAATGCTTGATTGTTTCTAAACAGAGAAACATGGGATTTTATTTTAGCCAGTCGTTAAGTTCAGCATCGTATTTTACCAATTTCAGTGCTTAATTGTTTCTTACATTCCACTCCTTTCCTATATTTTTGTTTTCTTCTGATGAAAGTAGATTCCAGCCAATAATGAGTAATATACTCAGTTAATTTATCAGAAATAATCTTCACTCTTAAATTTTTATTTAGCCGAATATAAAATTATAGGATGACTGTTATCCTCCCTCGGCATGTAGGACTCATCACTCCATTGCCCATTGACTTCATATTAATTGTGGAAAGTCTCCTGTCAGTCAAAGCATTACATTATTTCTTTGTGGGTAGTTCATTTGTTTTCTTTGTCTTACATATCTGTGGTTTTGCTTTTATGTGTATGACTGCGGATTTATTTTTATTTTTATTTTGTTTACCCTGCTCAGCATGTGGTGTGCTTTTTCATGTGAGGCTTTGTTTCGTTTTGTTTTCTTCTAATTCTGAGGAGTTCTCAGCCAACTTCCCTTAAAATATCACTTTCTGACAATCTGTTATTTCTTCCCTTATGATGAAAATCTTGTTGGGTGCATACTGGAGCCTTTCAATGTTGCTGCTCTACTTGTCTCAATTCTCTTTTTATGTTTTATCTTTTTATCTCTCTTTGCTGAATTCTGGGTATTTTCCTTGGCACCATCCCTTATTTTCTTTGGGATTGGTTTGGGAAGAGATTATTACATCTGAATGTTTTAATGTTTTTGTTTTTATTTTCCATCTTTCATTATGTCTATTCTTATTTCATATTTGCTTATTTTTGTTTTATCATTTGTTTTATATAAATATTATTCTTTTCTTATCACATCATTTATCTTAAACATGTTGATGAAACTAATTTTAGGTGATTCTATTATTTGCATTTGATCTGGAGTATATTCATCTCATAATTTTTGAGTTGGCTGTCTGTTTTCTGGTGTTAATTTGAATTTTTGCTTTCAGGCAGCACATTGAGTGACGGGTGCATTTTTCACTCTCACTCTTCATAATGTAATGTTTTTTAGTTGTCTCCGCTAATCTCTTAAGACCCTTAGTCTTGAGGCAGTATCTTAGGATTCCCTCCCATCTGGCAATAATTTTGGAGACATCCCTGAACCAGTCATTGAACCAGTGGGCGGCTTGGCCTAGGTCCAACCTGGAGGCTTTCTCTGCATCCTGCCCCTCCTGCAGCTAGGTGTCATTGAATGGTAGAGACAGATTTTTCAGCACTTTTTATGAGTGGCAGAACCACAACCCCTGATTTTATGTAGGTAGCCTGGAATCTGGTTCCCACCACTCATAGGGAAGTATCTTACACTCCACTGAAGTGTGCACCTTTGCCCCTTTCTGCTTCCATACCTGAGCTACAAAATGACTGTGGCTTTAGACCCCATTTACCTACCACCGTGCTTATCTGTTCCATTTCTGGCCTAAATAATTGTTTTTAAGAATATAGTATTTTTTAACAAGTGTCTATCATTGTATTTAGAACTGAAAATAGAATATTTAAGGAACAGGCTCACAATGCCAAATAACCTGAAGCACTTTATAGTTTTAATAAATATTGCCCTTAGCCACACATGACAATATAAGTTTATGATTTACATATATTGCATATGTATGAAAAACATAATTCAATAGATTTCATTCCTTTTTCTAAGAGTTCATGTTAAATCATATTATTATTCTGCTGAAATAAAACTTTATCTTTTTATCCTCAACACAATCTTAAATCAGGATTGGTCCTCTAAATAGGAGGCAACTCATTTGACCTGATTTTTAAGGTCACAGGTAGGGCATTCTGTACCCCAATATTCTTTGTATCTGCCATGATATATAAATTCCACCAAAGTAATTCCCCTGAATTTAATGACTTTTTAACTTTCCACAGGGCTCTATTACATGAAAATAAATTTGGGGGCAGGTGGAGAAAGGAGAGTTGATGCCTTTGTAACACTGACACCTAACAGAGAATAAGGCACTTTGGTAATGTCATCAGGATCAGACCCCCGGAAGATGAGTCAGAAGTGCCAAAAAGGATATTGGCTGTTTTAAGGAAAGTGAGAGGTCACCAAAAACAAATTTGATCTTCCTCATAATGTTATATAGTTAAAGACCTTGTAACAAAGATTGGTGATGCTCAATTCACCTTTCAGTAAACATCAGTCGAGAAGCGAGTTCTGTACACTTCTGTCATCATGTAAAGGTGTTCATAGAGGAGAGCAGATCTAATCATTCTTGGTTTAAGAAGGAAGTTAAAAATAAATTTTGAAACCTTAACATACCTTACCAATGATTCTGATTACATGGGAATTTCATTACTATAATTTTATGTAGCAGATAATGGTAGACGTTTGTCTCCAAAGTTTTTAGAATATTCTCCTAAAAAATTTTTCATGAGAATTTTTAGTTTGACTGATAAAGCTTACTGTTTTTCCTTTTCTTATGTTATCTTCCTCCTCTGTTAATTAAATTATGCTTCCTTCAGCATAGGGAACTTATCCTTATGGAGATTTTTTTCAAGCCTTACATTTTCTCTCTTCTTTCAGCCAATCGGGTACTGAAGTAGCTGAAATGCGAAAAAGGCAGCAGTCACAAAATGAAGGAACACTTGCTGTGTCTCAAGCGCCTGGAAACCAGAGGCCCAACAACACATGTTGCTTTTGTTGGTGCTGTTGTTGCAGCTGCTCCTGGTACGTCTCGCTACCTGTACGATACCACACCTGCGCTAGGCAGTCACTAGTGCGAACATGCATGCCAAATCTTGGAATCACAGAAACTTCTCAACATGCCTCTTTTTTTCCTTTACAAGTAGGAATTATTGGAGATTATCATTGGTATAATACAAACATTTCCACGAGCAAAATATAATATTTCCTCAGAATCTACATTCAAATTGATAGTAAAGAATGAAAAATTATTTTATATTATGGTTTTCTTCATCCATTCTCCTTAAAGATATGGGTAAAAATAAGATTATTGTTATATATATATATTTGTTAATAAACAATATTCTCCAATGTTACAGATGGTGCAGGAACACTAAGATAACATCTAGTAGTATAGTAGGATTGTATTCAATGTCGACTTTTAGTCATGCACCACTTGATAGGGTGTTGATCATTCAACTGCACGGCCAGATAACTGTGAGTCAGGGCAGCAACCTCAGCCACAGAACTCCTGCCAATGAGGACAAGAGAAGAGCCACAGGCTCACAACCCCACATCTGAAAGATTAGGAGCTATGCTTGGTATGAAGGTCAAGTCATTTAATTAAAAATTCTGAACCTAGAGCCAGAGAACCCACTTTCCATCGCAGTTTTATCACCGGCAGGCTCTGGGACATCATGCAAAGTGGTAATCCTTTTGTTCTTTGGTCTCCTCATTGACAGAACCAGGAAGAGTTAGACAAGCTGATTCCTAAGGTCCCATCTAGTACTAAATGTCCATGATCCAGGGATCTCAGAGAACCTGCTCCAGTTCCAAATTCTCAAAGTGCCTTTCAATGAGAAATCCAGTAGGACTCAAAGCCCTAACATTTGGGCAATGCTAGATTTAAGAAACTTTCCCTTGAACCATACATCTTGGAGTCTAAGATCCCACTGGGATCCTCTAGTCCAGCCATGGTCTTCTACATCTCTCTGGCCCATTTCAAAACCTAAAGAAAGGCCCATATGCTTGAGTCATCTTCATATGTGTGATCTCTACAGTTCCCCAACATCTGTCAAGGTTATTTTTTTGATATAATGGCAAAAATATATATCATTATGACAAAAATAGAAGATGAAAAGTGTTACACTATAGTGGCGCCCTTGATATTGAACAAGATCCACCCAATCTAGAAAACTCTGATTCCAGAAAACCATCAGATATTGTAGTAATATGGATGGTTTAAAGTAGTTTTTATAAATATCAAAATTGCTTTCTGGATTATGATTCTTTGTTGGAAAGCCATACATAATTTTTTTTTTCATTCTTAAGCCTTAACAATTTCAGATGGAGGAAATAGAATTCTAAATAAGGTAATATTTCAATCACAGTGTGTAATCTTGCCTGTGTGTAACCACTCCTGAAGATATCATCCAGCTCTGGTCTTAATTCATGAAATACTGAGTAGTGACTGGATATGGTGGTTCTGAAGTCAGACTACCAGGGTTCAAATCTTGTCCTCACTCATCACTAGCTGTGCGACCTTCAGCAAATTTGTTAATCTCCTTGGTCCTCAGATTTCTCATCTGCCAAATAACAGTAATAAGAATTCCTACCTCTTAAGGTTATTATAAAATTAAATTAGATAAAATACATAACAAGCCTAGAACAGTGTCTGACACATAGTAAGCACTTCATGAGAGTTAGCTCCCTGGGCTATGGACCACTTCATATTGGAAAAAAAGATGTCTTTAAAGAGGAGTTGGCTTGAAATAATGTTAAAAAAAATCTGTTTTATTTTAATTTCTATATAAAACATTGCAAATACATTGTTATGCAATGTTGAGGACTGTACTTCTATTTCTCATTTGCACTGTGCCACGTATGTCTTCAGTGTCTGATTTTATTTACCTGCCAAAAGTTGTTTCCAAATTGCTTCAGGATTAAAACACCAGAACGTATAGAGCACTGAAGTTTCATTTCACTGTGTTTGTTCACAAATATTTGTTCACAAATATTTAGTGGGACTTTCTTTTGTTAATTTTTAAAGTACATGCACATTAAATAATGAAACATTCAACATTAGCTCGTGAGCATCAGATTGTCACAGAACACAGAAGATAGATAAAAAATAAAACGGCTTTTGGAAGGTGTGCCAACGCTCCACACCTCTAAAATGGATTCTCAAACACCTGGTGCATTGGCTGCATGCTCTGTTAGTTCTAGACTGGGGCGTCCTTGTCAGGAATCGCATTTGTTAGCAATGAGTGATGGATGCCTAAGTCTATGACATAAAATGTACAGTTCATAAATTTACAAGTCCTTCCACATATGACAAATGATAGATAATTTGTAATGTAAACAACCTGATTTTGAAAAAAGGTTGAAAGTTAAGTTGCCTGGAACTATGGATTTTAATTATGGCTACATTTTCTTATTGCAAATGAAAATGTCCTTTACACATGCATTTTAAGAATATTGTTATTTTTGTACTTTTGAGTTTAGGAAAGAAAATTGTAATGGCTTTTTGGAGTGAAAAGAAAAAGAAATAAATGTTCTTCAGATTTTCCAGGCTAGGTCAAAGGAGCAGAACAAAAAGAAACACTAAAAATATAATTTAGCTGCTAAAAAAAAAAGTTAGACATCAAAATATGAAATAACTGTCATTCATGAATAGGAGTAGTTGTCATGTGGCTGAATTTATTTCCTTTTTAGGAAATAGAGTGGTAGGAAAATAATTTTCTATATCTAGCAATAAATATAAAATACCACACTCCAGCTTCACATGTTATGGGTTTTTTAAACAATATATTTCCCTCAGATTTGCATTTCTCGTTTATATTTCATTGTCAGCTCTTCTCCCATTTTTAAATCTATTCCTATCTTTTTAAAATTACCTGCACTTTGCTGCACTTTGTTTTGGGGGGGGATATAGAGAGTAAGTACATCACTGCTGAATGTTTCCACAGTTTCCTTCAGAATTCTGAACAGTGTGGATAAACTTCATAACGACTTATCAAGCTGATCCGCTCTCTATCTCTCCCCAGAAACCACGTCCTCCTCAATCAGTCTCTTTCCCTATCTCCTCATGGGCCTCCACTGCAAGGAGAGGAAGCAAGAGGATGAGGTTTAGATCATTCAGTTGTCTTACCTACAGGAGTGATGGGTGCCTGAAGCGAGGCCACAAAGTGGACCATCTGTCAGTGTGCAAATCCTTCTATACATGGAACTAAGCTAGTCCGACCAGGTGAAGAGATAGTTTTGCCAGGACCACTTGTCTAGAGGTTCAGGGTTGTCACTGGAAAACAAAATGACTTACCTCTTCAGGCTCTACTCTTCTTCCCTTTTCTTTAAGAGAAGGAAACCTATGAAAGGTGTTGTGGCCGTCTCTCAAATTACCGTCTATCAGGACAGTGAATCGGTGAGGTTGTGCAGACACTCACACGTGAGATAACGCATGTAAGAGTGCATTGCAGACTAGACACTGCTGTGTGCTTACAAAAATGGGCTGCATCAGAATGGAAATAAGAAGATAGAGCTTTCAAATTTCAATCTGAGCTTAAAGCTAATTTTCGAATTGTCCTGTGAACCCTCTTGTAACATCAGAGGTGACGTTGAGATAACCCAGGCTATTTTTTTACACATAAAGTTTTAGATGCTAATGCCTCTCTAATAACTGGCCTCTTCTAGAGGTGTCCCATCGAGCAAGACAGGTTTCCATATGTTTAGTCATAAAAAATTAGAACTCAGGAGACCTCAGCTGCCATCTATCCAAAATGTTCACGTTGACCTCGCTTGGCACTTTTGGTGGTAAGAGATGATGGTTGTGGGAGGAGAGGACCAAGTATTCCTGGCCACAGCCCTGACTGCTACTTGCAGTTTCCAAGGGAATAGTGCTATCTTTAGCTGTTTTACATATTAGACTTAGGTATATGCTTTTGTTTAGGAAAAAAATGGCCCCACTAAAAAAAAAAATAATAATGTTTGGAAAATGCTGTGTCTAATTTTACAGGTGAGGAAACTGATGATTTGCTCGCTGTCACTGGGCTCATTAGGGACAGAGATAGCACTAGAATGCAAGCCTCTTAATATCCAGGCTATTGTTCAGTCTGCATTAATGCAAAACTTCCAAACTGTTCATTTCCAGATTTGATATGAACCATTTCCAAATACAGCTTTCCCAACTGAATTCACAGTCCCATGAACTACTGGGTATTGCCTACAAGATTTGGCTCCCTGTACTGGATTCTTCTCAGGAGAGATTGGTCACAGAATGAATTTAGTAAATTAACTAGCCCTTGGAAAGCTAAAATTGTCTTTCTTTTGGACACATTAGTTCCCAGAGTTCCTAGACCATGGGAGAGATCCCATGAAGTGAATGTTAGGCACTTTAGAAACATGCTTTTGGGTGCCTCTCCCTCCATTTTTAACAAGTACCACAGCCTCCCTAATTCAAAACAGTGCAAAAATGTCCCATTTTATCCTCTGATGCTGTCACACTTTAGCTCTCTGCCAACAGAAATACTAAGATGCATGCCTTAAAAGTCAAAGGATATTTTTTGAAAGGAAAAACAAAAATCCATGTTTGCACCATGGTGAAGAAACCACTCCCTGGAAATAAAACCACTCACACATGCAAGGTGAATCATTTCATCTGAGGCACTAGTGAGCAAGTGGTCTCCTCTGTACCTGCCACCCTTGGAGAGCTGATTCATCGCACATGGGAGCATAAGTTATTCCTGTGGAATAACTTACTGTGCACAGGATTTCCAAAGTACTGTCAAAAGATCATCATAAATGCCCCTTACCAAGAATTCTACAGTTTTGAAACTCCATCTCGCCATGCAGGGGTAAATTTCCTCACCAGTTTCTATCAATTATATGAACTTTACAGAATCAAAAGGCATCTATCAAAATAAACCCAGGTTTTCCAGGCCAGATACACAAAACCAAAAAGTGGACATTAGGACTATGAACCTTCTTTATGTTATTCATTCATTAATTCGCTCATTCACAATTTACTGAATGCCTCTTGTTGCCTGGCACTATTGCCCTTCCCCAGCTTTCATCAGGTTCTCCCATCTCTACAATGACAGGGAACAAAGTCTCACCAAGTGACTACGTCTAGATACGAATATTTGGTATTATTTCCAGGTCACCCTCTAAAAGTTTAGTGTTATAGCTGCTCCTGCCAAGTCTGTGTTACATATGACCGGAGTCCCTCCAATTGTAAAGCTGCCAGAATTAGAACTAACTTGACCCTTTTCCATGGAAGGTATATCGTACGTACTCTTTTTGACTGTTTACTATAAGTGTAAACATTTTCTAAGTGTCACATTGCAGTATTAAGATCGTCAATGGAAAGATGGATGGGAAAGAAACAAAATAATAGATGAACATATTATTTCCAGTCTTATTCAGGAGAGTAGGAAGAGAAAAGACAGACGATTAAATCATTTCAAGCCAGAGCCAGCTTAGAAGGCAAGAAGCTCAGGGCCAGGGAAAGCTAGTCAGTGAGGAACCAAGGAAGCGTCCTGGAGGGTACCTTGGAACCTCTGTGGGGACACCTGTGTGTGGTTCCCATGAGGTGCAGGGTCAGAAGGGGAAGGAAGGGTCCACAGGATGAAGTGCCTGGGAAGGGATCATAGAGCGGTAAGGGGGGAAGGAGAGGCGGGAAGGGGGAAGTCAAAGGGCATAAGCTTCAGAGGGTACAAGAGAGGAATGCGTGAGCGTGGGATGAGCCGCCTCTTTGAAACAGCACCCTGAGAGAGGCAGTGCCTCGGAGAGCTGGATTTCAAGTAGGGCCAATGGGAGAAAGTGGGCCAGGGAAAGTTGAGCGAGCAGGAGAGTGTATTGAATGTGGAAAGGGAGTTCCAGAGATAACGAGTGTTTTCAAAGGGGGGAGTTAGTAGTAGAGGGAGCCTCTCTCTTCTGGAGGAGCCCAGAGTCCTAAGAGGACAGGAGGAAAGAGACTGTAGGTAAAGGGGTATGGCAGTGCATCTGGGGACAGAGCTCTGCACAGAGGCATGGGTGGGGTCCACTGGCCCCAGATACCCTAGTCGGCTTCAAGGGTCAGACCTGGAAAAAGCCTCTCCCAAGTCCCAGCAAAGTTGACTCACACCGTATGTGGCAATGTGATGAGGACCATCTGTATCTGGATAGGCAGGGCTGTGCCGGAGCTTCAGGGCTGACCTTGGCAATGGGCAGGTGCTGTTCGTACCCATGGCCACGCCTCCCTCTGCCCTGGACAAGGCTGAACACATGGAAGGTCAGAGTTTTTTTGTTTGTTGTGTTTTTTGTTCTCTTTGAGGTACCTAAGAGTTAGTTGTATAAATGAATTTGAAGCTTGCAGGGCAAGTCTGGATTGAATATGACAATCTGGTATACAGTGTACAAGAGCTGAGAGTGATGGCCCTGGAGAGCATGCCAGGGGAAAGGCAGCAAGCTGCAGACAGAAACCTCAGGTTGTACCTACATTTACAGAGCAGTAGAGAAGTGGCGAGTGGGAGAGCTGCAAACACGGAATATGGAGAGCAGACAGTATGAGAGGTAACATGCAAACACAGCAATGGGCTGCCAAACCAAAAGAGTAGAGTTTCACAAAGAAGGGAATGTTTTTTTTTTTTGTTTTTTTTTTT
>VBSM01000361.1:95819548-95877378 GCA_008086735.1 Cheirogaleus medius | reverse complement strand
CTCCCAGAGAGCTAGGATTACAGGCGTGAGCCACCGCGCCCGGCCAAGAAGGGAATGTTTGAAGTTATAAATACACCAGGGAGGTCCTATACAATAAGAATTGTGAACACCTTGTGATCTGACCTACTAGGGGATTATTTGTGAAATTTGCAAAAAAAACAAGCTTCTTAAGGTACACATGGAGGAGGAGCTTGGAGAGAGAAAAACTGCTAACAGAGAAAATGAGTGAGCCCCTCTTTAAAGGTTCTGAGACACCATGATCCTTCAGGATGAATGTTTGGTTTGAGGGAAGTCAGAGTTCCCTTCCTGACTTATCCAAAGCAAATTATTTCATTTCTAAAACAAGATAAAACTCAACCCTTCCAAATCCTGGCTAAATTTATTAGCTATTTGGACAATATTGAAGAACTTCACCAAGCATCTCTCAATCAATAATATAAAAATGAGATTGATGGTTTTGCTATGCTTTCCCTATATATAAAATATCGCAGTTCTGTTGCATCTGATTGAAATAAGTATTAACTTTATTTTTGTTCCTCTCATTAAAATTCTTCATTGTATCTTTCAGGCCTAGCTTACTTTCTTTCATGGTCTAGGCATGGCAGACCTATTACAATCTGCCTGCTATTTTAGGAAATCATCCAAGAATTACTTGTTCTCTCTTTTGTCAGATAGGACAATAAGATCCACTTTTTGTGAAAATGGAGTTGATTGCATAATTCTGCTGAATTGGGTATTATAAATATCATAATTTCCAATGCCATAAAATCCATACCTTTGTTTCACATATCAATATACTATATATTAACATGCATCTCATGCATGGGAGAATCTGTTCTTAAGTAGAAAACAAATTTCTGACATTGATACTGTTCATTTGAAGCAATATAAATTATTTAAAAGTACAGAACCACTTTAATCTATCAATTCCATAAGTAATAGTGGAATAGTAACTTCATGTGTTTCATTCTAAATAGAGGTAGTCCTGCCATATTTAATGATTATACACAAATTCTAATGACCTGTGTTTCTCATATAAAACTGACTTTCAGGAGGCTGCATGGGATAGGAAATGAAGAACAGCACTAAAATTAGACAGACCTGGGTATGTCCCAGTTTTATAACATAGAACTATGAGAACTTTGGGCAGTTACTTGATCTCTCTGAGCCTCAGTTTCTTCCTCAGTAAAATATGATTAATAACATATATAGATGACTTAGTTTAAGGTTCAGTGCATGCTATGAGCCCTCTGCATAACCCTTTATTGATAGGTATTGTTTCTGTCGCTTTAACAAGTCTCAGACCCAAAGGAATTTACCAGACTTTGTAGGATTTGACCATTGCATGTTTGGCAATGCTCTACTTACATGTTGTCAGTTAATGTAACAGATGCTCTTTCTGCACTTCGTATCACGTTGCCCTTTCTCTCCAACTCTCACATTAATCAGCACAGGACTCCCAGAGAGTAAGTTTTATATGCTGGAGTTAAGTTTTCCTGCAGATCAGGATTGTTGCCTTCAGTAATATTTTTTCCCAAGGATATCCCCACTTCTGTCGCATACATAGTCATACACACAGTAACTGGAAAACACCGGGGAAGGGATGAGTGAGAGAATGAATGAATGACGCTGCTGGCTATCAGATATATTTCTGAATATTAACTGCTAGAGTTCTAACTTTTTCATTCTGCTTTTTATGATAGGGAAATAAGCTTCCAAAATCAGAAGCTTGAGCTCTGACCTAACGAAGGCATGTGAAAACTCAGATGATTACACGACATTTTAATAACAGTATATACTAACTAAATAGAAGTCCATTTGGCCTTTTCACCTCCAAGATATTTGCTTTCCCACAAAAGCATCCACTAACTTAATTATGAATTACAGGGCAAATTACAGTGGGTTGAAGAAACAGCTTAAAATAGAATTTCAATCAACCTGAGAACTGAAATAGAAGATTCTGATGACTGGCATGGATTTATGTAAAGTATATCTACTTCAGTCCTATAGTTCTTTTAATTTTAAGGAAAAATGAAGAAGCCCTGTTCATGCCAAATAAGCTTTGGTTATCTAATTAAATGTAAGCTTACAGAGTGGGTCCAGATTTTC
Source organism: Cheirogaleus medius (assembly GCA_008086735.1). Lineage (NCBI taxonomy): Eukaryota > Metazoa > Chordata > Mammalia > Primates > Cheirogaleidae > Cheirogaleus > Cheirogaleus medius. The sequence continues at coordinate 95,875,269 of VBSM01000361.1, read as the reverse complement.
ACCATGTAATTATTTATTAAATGCAGTTGGCATTCTAAATCTAATGTGCCGATGAACTTAAAATACGTGGCTTGGGGTTTGAAATGAAAATTTAATACAGATAAAAAGAGGGCATTTTTGAAATTCATCTTTTCAAACAGATGCATAGAAAAGGAGAAATTAGCAACAGAGAGAGAGAGAGAGAGAGAATCAAAGAATGGAGAGATTTACCTCCCGTTTCCATGTGTCAAAAGAAGTGGTGAATGTTTATATACAACCCAAACTGGAATTGAAAGTGTGGAGAACCCACTCTCACAGTGGCTATTTGAAAACATTTTAAATAGAAAATATTTCCTATTGGTATTTTAAAAACCTTTTCTATTTAATTTGTTCTAAGAACCTATGACCTAAGTTCCATTTTACCCCAGCATGAGAGTAGAGTGTAAAGCAATTTATTATTGGAAAGGATAAGGACAATGTTAATAGGATTATGGCTGCCTGTCTTTAAGACTAAAATATTCCTAAATCAAATGACTCTGTCCAGGGTGTATTGAGAACATTTTCTAAATACCAAAAAGGAAAAATGGTTGCAGTTATGCACACCTCCCAAGATTACACTTATTCCCCTTGAGTTTGATGATTATTCCACTCACAGAAAGATTGAATGACTCTTTTAAAATTCCTTAGAAAGATATAATTATCAAAACTTCTTACATAATAGGAATAGCCCTCCCCCCCCCAGAATAATTACTCCCAGAAACTCTTCAGGTTTTCTTTATTCTGACTGATTAGATATTGTATTTATAAATGTAACACAGCCATCTAGTGGACAGATTTTTAATAGCTGATTATTTTACTTGAGAAGTTTAAATTCATGAAACAAAAGCTTAAGCCAAACGAAATATTTGTTTATGACATACAATACTTGATTATAAAATGTGGGGGGAGTCTTTATAGTGGCAATGTGGGATTTTTTTAGACAAGCGTGGGGTTTTTTTTTAGACAAGTGTTGTATAGTATTTTCAAACAGATTTCTAACCACAGTTCCCATCCCCACATACCCCACTCACAACCAAGCTGTATTATATTAATAAAAACTTAGAAATCAAAGATATAAAGTTCAAGTCACAGGTTTGACACTGAGTTTCTATGTATCGGAAATTAGAGATGTTATATGGTAACTGTCTCACGTTCAGCTGCCTGTTTTTTTGGGGGGAGGAGGGGTTGTTGTTTTTAGTTTTTTGATAGTCTCCATCAGTTCTGTTATCTTGTCCTTGTTCCCCTCTCCCCAAGTTATCTTTGCTGGTGGAAGGAAGTAGAACTTCCTGGGGAGGCCCTCCTTAGGTACAGCAACACCTTGTCTGCAGTCATTAGTGGCATTACCTTTTTTCTTCCTCTTTCACGCTTTCCTCTCAAAACCTTCTGTAACAACTCCTTTATGGTGATCTCAAATTCCAGGGAATGCAGCAGTTGCTCCTCACCAATATCCATCGTAAACCCAGTGCTCTGGGCAACAACTCTTGTGGAGTGATTTTCTGTTCCGTTCGGGGGAGGGATTCATACTTAGTGGGCTGGTTTGGAATAGGAGGTTTACCCTTTCCAAACCTTAAGAAAAATAAATTTGTGAAAGCAACTGAAAAAGTAACATACTACAATTAACTCTCTCATGTAAAGAGAAGTAGCACTGCAGAGTGAGAATAAGCATGAGACAGTAAGTCAGAAGATGTGGGCCGGGCGCAGTGGCTCACGCCTGTAATCCTAGCACTCTGGGAGGCTGAGGCGGGAGGATCGCTCAAGGTCAGGAGTTCAAAACCAGCCTGAGCAAGAGCAAGACCCTGTCTCTACTAAAAATAGAAAGAAATTAATCGGCCAACTAAAAATATATAGAAAAAATTAGCCAGGCATGGTGGCACATGCCTGTAGTCCCAGCTACTCAGGAGGCTGAGGCAGAAGGATTGCTTGAGCCCAATAGTTTGAGGTTGCTGTGAGCTAGGCTGACACCACAGCACTCTAGCCGGACAACAGAGACTCTGTATCAAAAAAAAAAAAAAAAGATGTGGGTTTCAATCCTACCTCTGATGTGTTTGAGTTGTGGATATTGCAAAGTCATGACTGTTGCCTTGTAAATAAAATGGGAACGATTAATAACAAGTCCCCTGCTTACCTAACAGGACTGTTGTGAGGAAGAAATAGTAAGATACTGTATGAGGAAAGTGTTTTAGAATAATAGCAAATTGTAAGTCTCTATTTTCTTAGGTTGAAATAAAAAGCTCTTTGGTAAACTTGGAATTGTCATTTTCACATGCAGCCGATTGGTTCTTCCATTTAATTAAGCATTTGTACTAATTTGCCTTTTTGTCACAAGTTTTTATTCCTTGCTTTACGTCCTTGTGAAGTAAGTCACTACCATTATCCCCATTATGAATGAGGAAAATAAAGCACAGAAAGCCAAAAATCATCCTAAAGGACGTATATTCTGCATTGGAGTCAACTTCATTGTTTTCTTGGCCCGCCGCATACCACATATTTCACTGCTATTCTAATCTGCTGACCGGTCCTAGGACATCTCATCTATCCATCCTGTTCTATGTTTGCATCATGCTTTTTTATAACTTCCAGCCCCTGTGGGATGTTATCCTCACTCTGCTTGGAAGCCCCTTAGTCTGGGTCTCCACCTGGTAAATGCCTGCTAATTTGCCAGCCTATTTAATCATTGCCTCCTCTGTGCCGCTTTTCTCAGTTTTCTCATGCAGAAGTACAGATACCACACCCGTGTCTAACAAACATTACATAAATAACTCTATTTTAGTTGTTATCACAGTGCCATGTGATGTTTATTTACCTGTCTGAGCATCTCGATAGCAGAGCCTTTGTCTTATTCATCTTGTATTTCCAACCCGGGTGATGTTGCATAAACCAGGTGTTTCATACATATTTGTAAGTTATTCTTAACTCCTGAATAGAGCTGTGCTATTTTACAATGATATTTTGAATGATGAAAATGAAAGCTCTAAAGAAAAATCTACCAATTCTTGTTCAGAACCTGAAGGATGTTGATTTTATTGTTGCACTGGGAACTTTGAGCTGTTACATGAATAGAAAAGATTGATAACACAATGTGAGAATATAAAAATATGGAAAAGTCTGCCCTCACCAATGACAGTGGTTCTTTCTTGGAGCCTTGATGTCATACTGTATTAAATTGAAGCATCTTATTGATTCCTCAGTCGAATGTTTCTGTAAATATATGTGGTTTTGTGACCAGCCTCCATCCTAGAGTTACCATGGCTACTGCAAAGTTTTCATCTTATTTGCAACCCTTTTAAGGGTTGTTTTAAAGAACCAATTGTTTTTCTTACAATAGTAGACTATCTTCCAAAAAATACCCTGCACGTATCCAGCATGACAAATCAGTAGATAAACTCTTATCATTGGCAGCAGGTAATGTTTCTCCCACCCCATTACCCACCCTCCCCTGTAAACAGCCCACTCACACAAAGAGAGAGCACATTTCCTTATTTTCTGAGATGTACCAAATGCATTTCCTCCCTTCTCAAAGTCTCTATTTTAGAAAATATCTAATAGGATTTTCAATCCTTATTTTAGTATATTTAGCCTAGATTATTGGCATTTTTCTTCCTTAAAGTATTTAAGCTTTGATCAAGACTCCTAGCATGAGCATTGTGTATGTACTTTGTTCTCTTTGTGACTTTAATTGCTTAAAAAGTAGAAATGTTAATTTAAAATGTTGCATACATAAAAGTGGAAACAAAAACAGGTCTTGTGTGACCCCTCACAACTGTTAAGTTTGGTGTTTTTCTTCTAGGGCTTTTCTCAAGCACATACACCATATTGATCTAGAGCAAGTTCTTAGTAATTTATTATCTTAAAAAATTATACTACTTAGAGCAGATGAAGTGAAACTGGGGACAGACATTAGTATCAGGACAGACAAGCAATCCAGTATCAATTCCTTATCTATTTTCTCCCTTTCTCTTCATCTTAAAATGGCATTTTCAGTAGTTCTTGATAATTGAAACCTTAAGACCCATTTTCTAAGAACAGTACTAAAAGTTAATTAAAAGGACAACTTGCTGGTTGCCAAAGTTCAATTTCTTTCTACATAGCAAGACTGTGTTCAGTATTAGATCAAGAGATGGCACAACGGTGAACAGTTAAGCATTTATTGAATGTCTGTTATAAGTAGTTTTAATCCAAATGTGTGTCCATATTTTACCATCTGTAGAAATGAAAGATGTAAACACAACCCAATATTTCATAATGATCGCTCTAATATGGTAGCATTTGGAATGTTTGTAAATATCACAGAAACAGATATAAGAGCCAGAATTCATGTTCGGAAACTTGTGAATCATGCATGTGGATTCCAGATTTGTTGCTCTACAGCAAAAGCACAAGAGAGAACACATTTTTCAAAGACGTTGCATGAAATGAGGTATACCTACATTTTGCGTGGCGCATTCTGTGGGACACTGTGGAAATGTGACAACGATAAATTCTCAAGGAGTTTATTATTTAAGCAGAGAAAGAGAGCTCTTTTTCTAGTCTCTTTATAGTGCCTTACTGTGTGTGCACACAGACACATATAAGCTTAATAAAGTTTGGCAGAATCAGTATTAATTTCCTACTTTTATAAAATCTTTCTAGAATTTACAAAAATTCTTATTTTATGTATACAATAAATTTCACAGAATTTTGTCAGTGGTGTATTTCCCCACCCATCCAATTTCCCATAATTACTGGAAATACGTCGAATTCTGAGAAGCAGTCTTACTCAAAGATACTTTGAGACATTAATGAATCTCCTCTAAAACACTTATCTCACTTAAGTGTAGAGAAACCTAGAGGACTGGGGTTTCCTAGGTGGCCTCAAGCCACATACACATTCACCGTACCCACTTACAGAGACCTAAAAAAATGGCACTGCCCTCCCCGAATCCCTGCCCCTGGCTGTGCTACATTGGAGGCTTTGACGTCTCTAACCACGGGATTGCTCCCTCCCTGCAGGGCTCTCAGTAAGTCTGCTCTAGAGTCTGTTTCCCAGGCCTCTCCCGGCCACACCACTTTTCTGTCCATAGCAATACGCCAAGGAACCTGCCACCGTCCCTAGAAATGGATAGAGAGGAGAACTCAATTTTTTTCCCCATTAAATTCCATATTTTTTTTCTATGAAGTGCCCTTTTTCTGACTAAAGAATCCTTTCCAATTCCTATCGGCTTCTCTTTCTGGCTTAGTCCACGTTCTCCAGTAAATCGTCCCGGCCAGTCTCACTCTCAGTTGTCCGTTGGCCTGCGCATCAGGCTCCTCCTCCTAAGATTCTTCCCTTTGCTGCATTCTCTGCATCCTCACCCTTGCATCTGAGAATAGAAAAAGGAATTAATGAGACGCTGTTTCCGTTTCTCTTATCAGATTTTCCAGATTAAGATAACTACTTGTTGGACTCCTTCTCCCCTTAAACACACCTTCTTTCCACTCCCACCACATTTACTGACCTTTCTCTGCATTCAATTCACATAATCGGTGATGAATATACCTCAGTGTCTTCAGAGGGCCCGCCTCATAGTGGGCACTCAGTGAAAATACAGGGTTGTTCAAAAGAGTAGGCTTCAAACTCCAACCGTGTCACATATTCAGTGTTCAATTTTGACCAACTTGCCAGACAGCTCTGCACCTCACTTTGCTCATCTGTAAAACTGGGACAATAACATCAATACTAAAAGAATGGTGCCTTGCACATATCAGGCCCTAAAAAATAATACTTTCCATTGCCTCTTATGGCGTAAATAAATAAAAGAATGAACAAATGAAAGAGATGTTATCTGAACTTCCTTGGCTCCCCAACAGGCTCTCCTGAAGCTCCTTGGCTTCTAGACAGAGGTATCAGTTGGCCGATTTAAAATCTTGAGTTTTCCAAGGACATTGAGTCACTTTCCCCACCTTGTTTCTTAGTATCTCCCGATAACTCCTCGATATTTCTAGTCTACACCTACAACCTTGGGTGTTCCACCCTAAGGCACTGCTCAGCTACAATTTATCTGAATTGGACAATTCTTATTCTTGTTCTGGGTTGCTAAAACCCATGGATTATCCTAGATCCTATAATCCTGTAGAATTCCCAAACCTGTGTCCTAGAGATGCAGAGACTCCTCCCACCCAATGCTCTCCTATTCCAAACCCCCAGAGTTGCTGGCCTATCCCTCGAAAGCCATTGGAGATTGACTAACTGAGATGAAAGGAGAAAGATAAGGTCAACTATAAATCCAGTAGCTTGAATTTTAGTAGTTGGGGGAATGATGTTATTGGTGACAGCAACTTGATCTGCAGGGAAGGATGATGTAAATTAAGCAAAATCTGTATTAAATTCTGACACATTTTATCTTCTTAGCTATCAAGCTATCCCTTTCTTAGGGAAAGTAAACGGAAAACAAACTGTGAATAAAACTAACCAGAAGTCAAAGTGACTTTCCATTTAAAGAGTAATGTAGGCTGGATGCTGTGGCTCATGCCTGTAATCCCAGCACTTTGGGAGGCTGAGGCAAGAGGATCACTTAAGGCCCGGAGTTTGAGACCAGCCTGGGCAACATCACAAGACCCTGCTTCTATAAAAAATATAAAATAAATAAATAGTGTAATGTAATGATATATATCAAATATCAAATTGTTTAGTGATATAAGCATCTTGGAGATTTTAAGTAACTTGCTTATGTAAGGATGAAGTCAAAATGTATAACAATATCCATTTTCGAGATTCTGATTTACTTTATTATTTTATTAAGAAATTATTCTCTTTCCTTTAGTTGACACAGGCTTACCCATCATTTAAAAATGGTATTGCTCTTTTTATGCTTGAAATAGTCTCACACAGTTGAAACTAAAATCCTCTGTGAAATGTTTCTCCTGCAAAACTTATTATTTTCTTTAACTAATTGAATTACCCTTGACAAAACAAAGTGTTATGCTGCCTTACAGCCTCACCGTTAGGAATGAAGAAAGAGGGGAAACTGCTGGAAGACCCCCACTTACTACAAAAATGGAGAGCATCCAGGTCCTAGAGGAATGGTGAGTGTGAGAGCCACATAGTAACTGTTTCTTATATTTATATGCCATTTACATCTATTGAGTGCTGAAGTATTTCAGCACTTTCGCTTCATTGTACTCTTCAAAATAACTTTGTGGAATGAACACAAACTCAATCTGGAAGATTTTGACATTGCAATTGCTTTTCATCCATTTTTTCTATTAGCTATATGAAGATACTGGCTAAAATGTTGCCTAAGTCTATCTTTCTCTTTCAAAAAGTAAAAATTATTACATGTATACTCCCCCAAAATCACCCTAATTCTTTACTTCCCATTTCTGAGAATATTTTTAGGTTCTGTTTATAAGGGAATTGTCTAAACACACAACAAGAATAGGGAATGGAATGTTGCAGTCAGTCAGGAAGGGCAACCGGCGGGCTCCTGAACCTCTTTCCATCAGAACAGATTCTGACCAAGTGTTTTCTCCCAAATGACAAGCTGAAGTGCAGTACCCCTGGAATAAAATAAAAATACAAATGGACTATTCATGTAATTATAAGTGATTTCTCTCTCTGCTTTTTTTATGAGACAGTTTTAATAATGATGCTTCATAGTAATTTTTAAGCTTTTTAAATTTAAAATGTTTTTAAGTGAATAAGGAAGTTCAGACATTATAGAATAGTAAAAATCTATGTAAAATACCTGGTCCAAAAGATAGGAAAAAGTAAAATATAAATACTTATTTGAGCAAATATATTTTAGGTTGAGAAATTATTATAATAAATAGACCAATTAATGGGAAAGCAAGATCAGGGTCATTTTAACCACAAGAATCTTCAAGCTTCCCTTTTCCTCTTCTTTGATGTATAAGCAAATGGACTAATGACTGGTGGCTTGTGCAGTATAGCAGTCACTGAAAATCTGTACATAGACATCAAAAAAGTCCCCAGTGTTATTATAAAAGCCCTCTGCATTTCAACTGTGATAACTCCATTCGTGACTAACCATTTATAACTTTTCGTAGTAAAATTCTTAAAGTTTAGGAAAATATGTGACAAGTTCATGTAGTGTATTATTTTATATCTAGTGACAAATGAAAAAAATGGATACCAGATTGAAAAAAAAAACAAAACCTGTGTTTTATAGTTAGAAAACAGAAATCTGTATCAGAAGCAAAGAAAAAATTCAGTTTGTCCTGCTAGCCTTGTAGACTGTTACTATCAACTTGCAATATATTGTTAGTTTGAACATTTCCAGGCTTCATTAGGAATTTATGATGACCTGCATGCATATTGCATATAGGCCCTTGCCATGTCAATGCTTGGCTCCCTCACACACCTCTTGTGCCCACATGAATTTTTGTCAAGACCCAGAAATAACTGACCTAGTCCTGCCCAGATATTTATTTGCCAGATCAGGCTGGAGTGAGTAGCAAAATACTGACCACTAGATGGCAGCAATGGATAGAATGTCCATCAGCTCCTCTCCTTACCTGATCTAGCATCATGGGTCAAAATTCTCTTTGATAAAGGCCCCTTTCTGTCTCTGCAGCCAAAACCCCACCGCAGAGGAAGTCTTGTCCTGGTCTCAAAATTTTGACAAGATGATGAAGGCCCCAGCTGGAAGAAACCTTTTTAGAGAATTCCTCCGGACAGAATACAGTGAAGAGAACCTACTTTTCTGGCTTGCCTGTGAAGACTTAAAGAAAGAGCAGAACAAAAAAGTAATTGAAGAAAAGGCCAGAATGATATATGAAGATTACATTTCTATCCTATCACCAAAAGAGGTAAAAATCTGGAAAATACTGAGGTGGGCTTCCTAAAACCAAGGATAACCCTAAAGGGACAGCCATCCAAGTTGGGTAATGCATGGGATGTGGACAGATTAGATGTCTCTGGGTAGAGAAATTCGCTTCCATTTGGAGAATCTCCCTGAATCCATGTTTGGAGGCCAGGTGTCTCCACTATGCTTTGATCATTTATCTCTGGCTGAATCTTGTCCGCTTGCTTTTCAGAACTAACACCAAGAAGCGAGCCTGTTTAAGCACAATTTGCTGTGACTTAAACTAAAATGGAAAGGAAGAATTTACTCTGGGGTGGTGTTTCTCAAAGTGTGATCTCCAGATCACTTGTATGAGAATCACCTGGGACATTTGTTTAAAAAGCCAATCCTTAAGGCCTACCCAGGACTTCTGAATCTCAATTTTTAGAAATAGAGCCCAGAAATCTGCATTTTTAACAAGCGTGCACACACACACACACACACACTAGTTTGAAAATGTCTGGTATTGGCTAAAATCAAAACAAAACAAAACAAAAAAGCCTGCTTGATGTTTATGATTGAATTTTTACAGAACTGAAGAATGGGCCTTTTGGCCACTAATATTTTGTGAGGAGGGATAGGGAATGGAAATTATTTTACTTAATTTAGATTTTCTGTTATTGAAAGTGCAGACTTTTTTTCTCCCCTTGCCAGAGTGTAACTAATCAATCAGGAACACTTCTAGGAACCAAATAGCACTTTTCTATTGATTTTTAAAAAATTAATTTGTACTTGAAAAGTGTTTCAACTAACAGTTAAAAATATTGGGTGAGGGAGGATTAATAGGGTGATTAGGCTCCGGTATCCCTGAATGACAGAGCTTTGCAGGTCAAGAACAAAGACATTGCTAGAATGCCTTCTTTTTTCCATGCTTCCTTCTTCTTATTTGGTCTTTTTCTTCTAAATTACTATGATTTTTACTTTGCATTTAAATGTCCTGACCTGATACTTTCTGCTCTTAGAAAGGCTAGAAGGTTTAGCTTCCATATCCCTCTCTTGTGCACCTGAACATCCATGGGCTTTGGTCATCAGTCCCTCATCCAACACTTGGTGTGCTCCAATTCTGCCTTATACTCCTTATTCTGAGATCTATAAAAGGAATTCGTTGTTTTCTTTTTCTTTTTTATTTCAGCATATTATGGGGTACAAATGTTTAGGTGTCTATTTTATTAATCTCTAATAGAATGCTACATAAATTATTTCACTTCTACTGAGGTATACAGAACCTAAATAATTTAGATTTTTTTTATTAGTTAGGTTAAAGTACCATTGGTATTGTAGTACTCCAGAACAATTGTCTCTACAAAATGAGAAACCTTCTAGAATTGGATGCACAAAAAATTGTTTTACTTTTTATTTCCTACATGAACGTAGAAAAAGCATTCATAAAAACAAGGTGGGGAGAATTTTTCTGTAGCCTCAAAATATTTATTACTGATGTCACATTCTATTTCTAACACCAGTATAATTCTGCATCCTAAAAACACATTCAGGTTCTGGTCTATGTGGAAGCTCAGCATCTAACCAACTCTATTTGGATTTTATTAATATGATAATTCTCATTTTTATTTTATTTTACATTATTTTATTTTATGCCAGTGCATTGATCCTGGAACATTTTTATTTTAAAGTTGCATTAAATGGTAAATAAACCAGATGATCCAAATGTGCACAAGGATGTGCTTCTCTTGCTTATAATTACACAAAATTACAGAGTCCTTGGGAAGATTAGCCCGTTTCTTTCCCCAAAATATGTAAAATGTGTCATCTTAAAGTGATAATTGTCTAGATTATCTAGGCCTTTGTATTATATATGTATTCTTAAAATGATTACTGTTGCATTTTTTTTAAATGTTAGGAGAAAAAGTCTCCATATCAAGTACATATAGTTCCTTTAATTTTACAGTTTCTACTTTTTAAACTTTAGTTTTTATGGGAAACATTTCCCTGTTATCCTTATAGCCCTTGATTTTCAGGTGTTATTGATAGAGCTTTGTAAAATGCTTAATTTCCACAAAGTTTCTTTGAGTTTCAGCTAAAAGTCGTTAAAATATTATTTCCTGATTAAGAGCATGACCACACTTGAATTACATAGACTAATATTTAGTGTCGTAACTATATTTATTCTATCATTTATGTTTCCTAATATCCACATTGGCCATTACTCACTCTTTAATACCCTCAAAATATCATAGAGAGAGAGATACAGAGAGGTGAAATTCAAATTTTTAACATTTTGCTGACTTGTAAATAAATTGTAAATAACTCTCAACATAGAATTTAAATTATTAGACTGTATGAAGAGCTTTTGTTTAGCAATTGATTTCTCACCTGTCAACATAGTAATTAAATTTCAGCAAAAAAGCAAATAAACTAAAAGTGGGTATTTTCAGTTATAAAAGATAATTGTTAAAAAGCTATATTTTAAATGAAGGGATTATGTTCAATGACTTGACTGGTTGATGCACTCACAACATGGTATGCACTTTATAGCTATTTCAGAGCCCTCCCCAATCTATCATACCTCACTGACCTTGCTGTGCAAAAACTCATCAATTTCTAATCAGCTACAATACATTACTAACTGATGATACCGAGTTATCACTCTTCAAAATTTGTTTTCTAATATCAGAGAGAACACATGCCACACCAAGAGAGTTGTGATTATATGGTAGTCAGAGCAGTGGACTAATATTCAGGTGCACAAGATTCTAGTCCTAGCTTTGCTGCAATGTAATCTGTGGCCCAGGATAAATCACTTTACCTCTGTCTCAGTGTTCAGCTGATTTGTTTACAAAAATAATAGTAAAAATGAGCACAGAAACTAGTAAAGCTAATACATAATAATAACCATAAGGCCATTTGTGCTACTATTTCATCCTTCCCACCAAATTACATGGTTTATCAATCATGGTCCTCTTTACTGCTGTTCCTAGATTAAACTTCAGAATCTTTCTCAACACAGTACTCCAGGTAGCCACAACAAACCAATCAGGGTTAGTGTCTATTTCTCATTTTGAGGCTAGACAATCTGGCCTTTCTACCTCTGAAATTCTATAGCTGTTTCTGCTTACTCAGAATATTTTTAAAGAATATAAACATTTGAATTATTTACAAAATCGTAATGACTAAATAACTAAAAATAGTCAAGATTTTATTATTGGACAGAGCAGTATTTTTATTCACTAGACCTTCATTTTATTTTAATTTGATTGTTATCAAGTTCCTCTTTGTTAAATGTAAAGTCAGCATTAAAAATGTATTTATATATACATAACTTTTTTCCTTAATGAAGCCACTGAAGTCAATGTGCTGAAAATTACATTACATTTGATCAGGAAAGGTTCATCATAATTCTCATCAATTATTATTATTACTATTAATCCTTTACATTGGGCTTAAATTTGATGTTGGCAAAGTGATCTTTCATATGTTACTACAATTATTGAGTCTCACAATAATCCTTCAGCCAGGGCAGATGGCACCACTTTACATCAAAGGAAACAAAGGAAACCTTTTCAACCTTTTCTGATTCTCAAAGAGGTAAAATGAATATCTGAAGACATTAGAATTATATATGATAGAGATAGAACACAAGCCCAAGAACTTCTGATTCCTGAAATGGTGCTTGTCCAACTATAACATGCTGATTTGTTCTTTCATAGCCCAATATTTTCTTTAGGACACTATTGTAGATTTCTATAAACCCAGCTTTAGAACTTCAGACAACATGACAAATAGTAACCTTCCCCACATGCCTGATTCCTCCCCAAGACAAGAAAGATATAGTTTCCCATCACCTGGACACTATTGACAATGTGGTTACTATACTTTATCCTACTAATAATCTTCATTCCAAAAGATAAATTCAAACAATCCATTTAATTTACAATTTATAATTATTTTCAGTAAAAATAACAAGCACAAAATAATATATGACTAAATGTGCACATAGTAAAAATTTATTAAAATTGATAGGAGAATTAGATGTCTGTTAAATCTATAAATTTTAACATGGGAATACCAAATTTATTTCAACTTAAAAACAGAAAATTTCTAGTGGCAGAAGTTATAATTCATAAAATTTGATATGATCTTATAAAGGAAAAAGAAAAAATTAATTAGAATTTTACTTGGAAAAGAATCCTAAATAAAGCAACTTCAGTAATATTAAAAATAAGATGAGGAAAATGGGGAAAAAATTATGATATGTAAAAAAAAAAATTGTTCAGGAGATTAACTAAATTAACATAAAGGAGGGCCCTCTATAGGAGAAAAAGACTTTCAGTGAAAATTCATCATTTTCAGTATAATTCTGCCAAATTTGTCCACAGGGTCAAATTTTCTGCTGTATCTTGATGACTAGAACAAAACTTGGTATACTGCCTTCAGCAATACATACTTATATTCATATTCTCCTTCACTGGATAGGAAATCTCGTAAGATCAACCAGGGTATATAATCCAATTTAGCCCAGGTTTTCCCAAGCCCCACTAGCATGATTTCTCTGTCTTCATTCTCTCCACTTCACTTCCAGACTCTTGTTGGACCCTTTGCTCTCATTATATTTTCCTCCCCAATAATTTGTGGCACTGCCAATGGATATTTTTATTATACTTGCAAGCTGCTTGCTTTTCCTCTTCCCTATCACCTACTCCCTGTGGGAATGAATGCTTCTAAGTTCACTGAGGCCTATCTCAGTTGTGTCTTTTTAAATCTTCAGTTGCCATGTCTCAACACTTGCTGAAGTTTTCAGCACTGCCAAAACTGCCAGTTAAAGGCTGACAAACTTATCACTGCTGTCTTGTGCCCTATCTTGCAGTAGTAGTGCTTTTTTATAAACTCTGTGATTGCCCTAATGCACCCTTCCCTCCCCTCACTCCCCATCTGAGTCTATGGAGACTGAGTAAGAGGAGACATTCATTGCCCAAGGATAGCTCTTGTCTTGTGCTACTCAACTTTCTCTTCCCTTAAGATGACTTCTATCCAGGAAACTTCTCAGTCCCTCATGCAATAGAGTCCAGATAAGATGGCTTTATGAGCCACCTAGACACACCCGAATCCTAGGCTGACTATGGCTCAGGCCCTACCTGGCATCTGCTTCCGATACCTGTATTATAGATGTTCCACATTCTGAAGCACAAAGATGCCACAAGATGAAACTATGGTTGTTATACCCACGGGATTTATCCCTATTATTTGACCTCTCTGCACTTCTTTTGACTGACCAACAACCTTTTCAAACAAACAACCAAATATTAAGGTAAATATTTTATTCTTTAAATAAAAATAACAAATGCATTTTTGTTACAAATTACCAAATATTGAACTATACTACTTTCTCTGCAATATTTCACTACTATCTTTAATTTGCAAAAAAATTTAAAGTTAAATCATAAGGACTCAAGACATTTAATAATTCAGGTTATTTTATTCTTCTGTCTTAAGGTAACAAATATGATTCCAGCTACTGAAAAGAAACTGTTACTATATTTAATGATGCTGTTAATTAAGAAGTAAATGACTCTCTTTTATTTCTCACTAATCTAAGGTTTCCTTCTCCATTAAAACAAAAAGTTCTCTCAAGTTTGAAAGTAAGAGCACCATTTCCCAAAACTATGGAGTGTGTTTGGTAAGACTTTACCTTACCATAACACCACATTTGAAACTAAGATAAATCGGTTTAAACTCCAAAGTCAACATTTTCCTATGGCATAAAAAGAGAAAATATATTTTTACATGAAATAAAAACCTTTGGCAAAAAATTATGTACATTTTAATTACTTTGTACTTGATGGTGACTTCATATGGCAATAACACAGAAAACAAAAGCTAAACAATTCATTTCCAGGACATCTTTATTTTTAAAGAATGTCCAAGCAAAAAGAATGTACAGTTCAGCCTCAAGATGTTTTTCAGCCATACCTCAGAGATACTGCAGGTTCAGCTACAGACTACCGAAATAAAGCAAATATTGCGGTAAAACAAATTCCACAAATATTTTGGTTTCCTAGTTCATATAAAAGTTATATTTATACTATAGTCTATTAAGTATGCAGTAGCATTATGTCTAAAAAAATAATGTACATACCTTAATTTAAAAATGCCCTATCGCTAAAAAAGTTTAACTTTCATCTGAGCCTTCCGTGAGTCATAATCTTTTTGCTGCCATTGGGTCTTGACATTGACGGCTGCTGACTGATCAGGTTGGTGGTTGCTGAAGGTTGGGGTGGCGGTGGTAATTTAAAATAAAACAACAATGAAGTTTGCTGCATTGATGGACTCTTCCTTTCATGAAAGATTCTCTGTAGCATGTGCTGCTGTTTGGTAGCATTTTACCCACAGTAAATTTCTTTCAAAAGTGGAGTCAGTCCTCTCTAACTATGCCGCTGCTTTATCAGCTAAGTTTATGTGATATTCTAAATTCACAGCATCTTCACCAGGAATCGATTTCATCTCAGGAAACCACTTTCTTTGCTCATCCATAATTAGCAACAACCCATTGATTAAAGGTTTATTATGAAATTGCAGCAATTCAGTCACATCTTCAGGCTCTGCTTCTAATTCTAGTTCTCTTGCTGTTTCCACCACATCTACTGTTACTTCCTCCACTGAAGTCTTGAACCCCTCAAAGTCATCCATGAGGGTTGGAATCAACTTCTTCCAAACTCTGTTAATGTTGATATTTTGACCTCCTCCCATGAATCACAAATGTTCTTAATGGCATCTACAATGGTGAATCCTTTCCAGAAGGTTTTCAATTCACTTTGCCCAGATCCATTAGCTATAGCCTTATAAAATGTATTTCTTAAATAATAAAGCTTGAAATTTGAAATTACTACTTGAGCCATGCATTGAAGAATGGATTTTGTGTTAGCAGGCATGAAAACATTAATATCCTTGTACATTTCCATCACAGCTCCTGAGTTACCAAGTGTATTTTCACTGAGCAGTAAATTTTGAAAGGAATCTTTTTTTCCTGAACAATACGGCCCAATAAATAGTGGGCTTTAAAATACTCAGTAAACCCTGTTGTAAGCAGATGTGCTGTCATCCAGTGTTAATTGTTCCATTGATGGGGCACAGGCCCTATCAATTTATTATAATTCTAAGGGCCCTAGAATTTTCAGAATGGTAAGTAAGCATTGGCTTCAGCTTAAAGTTACCAGCTGCATTAGCTGTAGACAGGAGAGTCAGTCTGTCCTTAAAGCTTTGAAGCCAGACATTGACTTCTGCTCTCTAGCTATGAAAGTCCTAGATGACATCTTCTTCCAAAAGAAGACTGTTTTTCGTCTATATTGAAAATCTGTTGTTTTGTATAGCCACCTTCATCAATGATCTTAGCTAGATCTTCTGGATAACTTGCTGCAGTTTCTATATCAGCATTTGCTGCTTCACTTGGCACTTTTATGTTATGGAGATGGTTTCTTCCCTTAAATCTCAAAAACCAACCTCTGCTAGCTCCAAACTTTTCTTCTGCAGCTTCCTTACCTCTCTCAGCCTTCATAGAATTGAAGACAATTAGAGAATTGCTCTCAGTCGGGCTTTGGCTTAAGGGAATGTTGCGACTGGCTTCATCTTCTATCTAGTCCATTCAAACTTTCTCCATTTTAGCAATAAAGCTGTTTTGCTTTCTTATCATTCATATTTTCACTGGAGTAGCATTTAGTTTCCTTCACAAATTTTTCTTTTGCATTCACAACTTGGCTTACTGTTTGACTCAAGAGTCCTAGCTTGAGCCTAGCTTGGCTTTTGACATGCCTTCTTCACTAAGCTTAAGCATTTCTAGCTTTTGATTGAAATTGAAAGACATGCAGCTCTTCCTTTCATCTAAACACTTAGAGGCCATAGTAGGGTTATTATTTGTCCTAATTTCAATATTGTTGTGTCTCAGGAAATAGGGAAGCCCAAAGAGAGGTAGAAAGAGAGGGGAATAGGTAGTCAGTAGAACAGTCAGAACACACACAATATTTATCAATTAAGTATCAATTAAGTCTTATATGGCACAGTTTATGGCCCCCCAAAACAATTACAATAGTACCATCAATTATCACTGATCACAGATCACCATAACAGATATAATAATAATGACAAAGTCTGGAACGTTGTAAGAATTATCAAAATGTGACAAAGAAACACAGTGAGCACATGCTGTTGGGAAAATGGCAGTGATAGTCTTGCTTGACAAAGGGTTTCCACAAACCTTCAATTTGAAAAAGTAAAACACAGTATCTGGAAAGCACAATAAAGTGAAGCATAATAAAATGAGGTATGCCTGTGTAGGTTGGTCCAGCTACACAGAAATGTAGTCTGGATCATAATTTCCTGACGAATCTAGTACCTATCTGTGGGATGTGTCAATCAACCCAATTCCACATGGTCTGCAGAGCTCAGGAATCTGGGGACACTGGATGGAAGATGCTTGACTTCAATCAGAGGTGATTTCAGGCCTCAGACTTAGTCCAAACAGTGGGTGGGAAAAGAAGCCAGAACAAAAAGGCTTTTGCAAAATGCTTATGACAAAATGTCTATGTATAAATATGAAAAGTTTTTATCTATGTGAATATATCATGAGAAAATTGACTATGGATTACAGTATCCTATCCTTGCTCAATAGTGAAGATTGAGGAAAATGATCAGGATTCTGAGTGATTGTTTTCCTCTTGTAGAGTTTTTCTAACATGGTGTTTCAGGACAGACCTTTAGTTCTATTCTGCCAAGCATGCCTTTATTGGTATTTATTTTTTCCCCATTCTACCAGTTCCAACAGGATTAACATTTAGTGAGGAAGTGGAAACAAATGAAATCACTGTAGAATTTAATTTCTGTACACTTTTCAAATAACAGTGTATTGATAATTTTAATGAATATTCTGAATTCCTATTTATATTTCTCCTTTCAAAGATTACACTCCAAGCAGTTGTTCTGCTTCATCTTTAGTACACAGATCTTTGGATGTATAAGGATGTTTCCTATCTATTTCTTTACTATGGCCTTCCACATTCCTAGTTTCCTACTTTTGACACAGTAGGACTTGTTGGGATATGAAATTATTGGGAATCAGCACAGGATATGCATGCTAATTTTTGTCAGGGGATTCTTCTTTGCCAGTAGATTTTTTTTTTTACCTTGTTAACAAGACAGTCACCCCAGAAGTCACAGAATAGGAGGTGGTGAATTCACATTCTGGCTAGGGAATTCTTTGGTACCTCAACAATGAGTAGAAAGTGTCAAAAAACTCCTGAGTGAATGCATAGAAAAGGTAAATCCAAGTAAAGATATCTTTGAACTAAATTTCTACTTTGCAAGACTGGTTGTCTTCTATGTGTTTAATTCAACTGTTGGAGAGAAAAGTACACCAGGTTTTGAAAAGATGAGCTCAAAATTTTCAGTAGTTGGATTTACTCTTTGAGGTTTCTCTAAATGTCACAAACCTATGGTTACTTAATTGAGGTCTTTTGGAAAAATATTATTTAATGTATCTGCTCTCATTTCTTTTTAGGTCAGTCTTGATTCTCGAGTTAGAGAGGTGATCAATAGAAATCTGTTGGATCCTAATCCTCACATGTATGAAGATGCCCAACTTCAGATATATACTTTAATGCACAGAGATTCTTTTCCAAGGTTTTTGAACTCTCAAATTTATAAGTCATTTGTTGAAAGTACTGCCGGCTCTTCTTCTGAATCTTAATTTTCATTAAAAAGAATCATTTTGGAGGGCTGGGATGGGAAATAAAAGTAGTTAAATAACATCAGAAACTGAGTTCCTGGAGAACTACAGTTTAGCATTCCTCAGGCTACTGTGAAAATACAACCATTATGGTTTTTGTCTCCATTTTTATCAAGGCTATCCATGATTAAGTTTGGAGAAAATACCACACGAAACAATGAATTGCCAAATTGTTTTATTCAATACTCATTCTACTTGCAAGCAAACTGTATTTGTAGTCCTATGAACAGTCTCCTCGTGTATCTCCTGAGACTGCATGTGCCAAGTAAAACTGCTTCATTTGCCACATAGTTGTTGTAATATTTAATCCAGTAGCATAACTTATATCTGTATTTAAGGACTTTTGTGCAATATGGTCTTATAGAAATAATTGCCAAAAATTTGGCCATGGTTTGCATTTTTTAATATAATCTAAGACAAAAAGCAATTTTTACAATGTAACAATGGTATTCAATATGCTATATACTGTGTTCAGTACAATAATTTTGAAGCCAATATTTCTGTACATGAAAAAAGAGCTATTTATCTCGGTTCATTGGAAAATTCTAATGGAGGATCCTCTGGTTATCGACTGCCAAAATGGTGGCGTTTTCATTACAGAAGAGTTTGCTATGGTTAAAAAAAAAAAAGAAGAAGAAAAGAATAAAAGCACAAAACAATTTGAAGATATCCTATCTCAATGACAAATCAAAGAGTGATATTGTTTTTAATTGTAATAGAAGAAAATGAATCTATGTATATATCAGATGTCCAATACTGTAATTAATTTATTAAAGACTGGCTCTCCAGTTCTAAAATGATTGTGTAAAGTTATGTACTTCAGCAAAAAATAATAATAATAATAATAAGGTTGATAACTTAGTTTTGGAATATAAAAATGATTTAATAAAGGAATGCCTACATGTAGCACTGTAAAACATTTTGATGAATGGCATCTCTCCTGTGGCATATTTTCCTTGAAAGTGAAATCCAGTGAAAAGCTAAGTTTTTACCAAGAGAAGTTTTATAGGGGTTATGAAGAAGTTAATTCTCTACTTCAGACCTTAACTGTTTTCACATACTATCCTAAGAATGACTTATTTTGAAGATGTTAAAATCAAACTATTTATTCTCATCCATAATTAAAAGGCAGTACAGTGCTCAGATCTTCTAGCTGCCATATTATTTTTTATAAGTACACTAAATCTTTAAGACAAAAACTTGCCTGATGTTGGCATGTACTTCTGACCTTCCAGAAAACAATATTATCCTATTGTGCACAAAAATAATAATAACAATAATAATCAGTGTCATATTTATATCAAGGTATTACATTTGAATATTAATATCCCCTGGAGACTATTTTTTTAATCTTAAGCTGAATGAATATAATACTGAGTAACCTAAAATGAAAGTTTTAAAAAGATTTATATCCATTGAGAACACTGGCCTTATATTAAGGATGATATTAAAATTATAGGTTTTCTTTGTCATTTTTTTAACTACCTCTCATTTTTTAATTTATTAAACATATTTTTTAAAAAAACAAGTTTGGGGCTTTCTTTTTAAATTTATTTTACTTGAAAGGTTGGCATCATAAGTTTCTTTTTCCATAAACTTAAAACATTTCAAGAATTTTTTTATGTGAGTATGATTTTCTAATTTATATAGAATTCAGGAGACATGATTAAAAGGGCTATTATCTATTCCCTATGCAAATATATTAACTGTTGCATTGTTTGACAAAATGGGATTTTAAAAAAAAATTTGCAGAGTAGAAGACAAAAATTCTGTTTACACTGGCGTTGCTGACTATCCTACCATATTCAGCACTTTTAAATACATTATTTATGAAAATGTAGTTAGAAATGCAAGATAGAAAATATTTATAATAATAATTTCTTTTAACAAATGCCTGTTTTTTCTGAAAGTGTTAGTGTGTTAGGATATATTTTATCCATGTCATTTAGATATTTACTATTTGAATAATAGTTTTCAGTAATATGTTGAAAAAAGATAGTTATGAAGATGTTTACAAAAAGTCATATTTTTTCCTAGAGAGTAAAGAAAAAACTAGAAGAATCATCACTTCTATTGTAAAGTTCTATTGTTCCAAAATTATTTAATTTTTTTCTTGATTAGAGTTTATTATGCTACTATGATGTATACACATATATGGTGTAGTATTTATTATACTTGTTTCTGTGTTTGAGGCACAATAAATTGGTGCACATGACTAGAAAATATGTAATATACTCTGATACTGGCATGCATTGATCTTTTTAAATGTAGACTTTATATTCTTCTTGTTACTATATATGATGGTGACCTGCTAGTCATAAGTTATCTTTATAAGATACTTTGGACTATTAGATGAATTGTCTGTTTGACAATACCTTTAATATTTTACCAAATGTAAAAGATAAGGGCCCTTATAAAGAGTCCTAATCTCTAATCTGGGCATTTGTAGAATACAGATTTTGAAGTTGGTATATCCTTTTAAAACCTGATTAGGAAATTGTGTTGAGAATGATTCTGGAGTAAATTTACACATCAGCTGTTGGTAAACATGTTATGTGAGCATTTTGTGCTAAACTCACATTTTCGAAGGTGTGGAGTGTTTCTCATTTAGGAATGTGTCTGTATATTTGCAAGTCTACCAATTTTTAAGTATGGGATAATTCCTTCCGTTTAAGTTACAGAGCTATAATAAACAAAAAAGCCCTCAACTGGAGTCTATACTACAATTCCAAGAGCACAATATTTGTTTTAGTAGAATTTGATTTTTCCTAGTGAGTGAATTCCTCCCTGGGGAAAAATTAGCACTTTAAAAGGAACACTTTGTGTTGTAGATTGCCAAGATACCTTCCTATACTGTTAGAATTTGCCAGTGCATACAGAAAAAGGTTAATGCAATTTCTATGGTGCCTAACTTCAGAAGTATCTATAATGGAAAAAAAAGTAGAGGGTGTAGATTATGTATATATAAATAAATTGGAAAGCCAGATTTATTCAGAGATTGATATTGTACATAATCACACTAATAATGTATGGATGGCACTTCTTTACTCTGGCTAATTGTTATTATGTTATCCAAAGGTAGTATAGATGCTCTGGCAGTGTTACAGGGCACATATGAACAACGAGACCAAAACATGATTTTGATATAGAAGTTATGAAATGCAAAAGTCAAGACCATAATGTGGTCTTTTTTTTTTTTTTAAATCTTAAAGTATGTACATAGAATGACCAGTTCTGATATTTGGTTGTGGTGCATGGGGTGTTTATTAGTATTCTTTAGTCCTGCCTAGGTTCTAAGTTACAGAATGAAATGTGTATTGTTTATTTATCTGATAAATAAAGTTCAGTTTTGCAAAAGGACTATAGAAATAGGTATATAATGTTTATTTATTAGGGGCAAAAATACATGTTCATCCCATTAAGCTGATTTAAAATAATAACTGATTTTAATTTTGAGTTTATCCATAATTTATACACCTTTAACTTATACTTAAAAAATAAATTATATTGTAATTGTGACAAATTACATTTGCAAAAAATACCAATCATCAGATCCTTTGGTGAAGAAATGTAAAAGGAAGAAAGTACAATACAATTGGAAAATAGAAAAATAAGAACTCTTTTGAAAACCACCTAAAATTTATTAAAGAAATAGAAAATACCTATGGATAGAACTTTATCAAACATGTATTTGGAATACTTTTAGCTTGATATACTGGCAAATTACTTTGAAAGGTTGTAAAGATATTTTCAGAAAATTTCCTTGCCCATCTCTGTACATTGACAGTTTATGACTCTAACTTTCGAAATATATTTCACACTTATATTTGAGTATCTTTCAGTTTTTAAATTTCTGATGAATATAAAGTATTCGTTCTCCTGAGAAAAGAGTATCCAATCCGTAAAAATTTTAGTAATTCCTCACTTGCCATATTTGCTAATATTTATCAATAAAACTGATAGCAAAAATTTGTTTCAGATTTTCTATGCAACACTTACAATATCCTTGCAATACACAGCAGTGCATAGAATGATAAATACCAGATTTTGATTTCTTTATATTTTAAAAATTATTACTCCGACAAGTATAATCCTCTCCAGCCCAAGTGACATCTTTTCACATAAATTCAAGGTGATATTCAAGACATTGTCTCTAATTAAAAGATTATGGAAAGAAAAGTGCTGCTCTGATAATAGCTCCCAGTTTGAGAATTAATTTTATTCCTATGACAAAAGCTCTAAGATGAGCAGAGAAAAGGAATGCTATTAAGCACTGATGATGACAACCAAATATAATATTTTTTAATACATCATGTGTTCAACCTGAAATTTATTCTTCCCTCATTATTTCTCATATTAAGTCTCTTTACCAGTTCAGAAATTTCAGAATTTTGAAACTGATGACTTATACCTAACTGCCATAACAGCATTACAGCTTTTAAATAGTTAGAAATAAATATTTTAGAATAATAGTTAAACAGATTGTTTTTCTGTCCTAGGCTTGGATACATTTCCTTTCTAAAAATCTAGTTCTCATTACAGTATTAAAAGGATGCTATGTGCAATGCTTACTAATGGAAATGTATGTCCACAGATTCACATATGGAGGATAGTGTAAAAACATCAGGAACTTTGAATTGCAAATTTGATTTCAAGTTACATTGCTGTCTCATGTGACTTTGGGCAAATCATTTATCTCAGAGGAGATAAATGTTTCCTATTCTGCAAATGAGGAATATAATCATTTACAGGATGGCCATGAGCATTTAATAAAATAAACATGGAAAGAATAAAGTGTGACATGTAGTATCAAAGTTCTTCAGCTCAATAGTTACTATTTTTCAGGAATGTCTGTATTAAATGTCATCGTATTGTACTTTTGTCCTACTATTTTCAAAACATACTTTAAAAATCTGATTTAATTATTCATTAAAATATTATACAATCAATCTTATTTTAAGATGGGGGCTATATTATTGTTATTGCTTTGTTCAATAATGTGATTCAAAATTACTATTTTCAGGTTGCCAACATCACATCAAATCTACAGTCTAGAAATGTTTCTTTCAGTCACACACATGAGTAAGAAAGAGAGAGAGTATGTGTTGTAGGTTAAAACTAAAATTTAAATAAGACAAATCATTTAAATTTTTTATTTCCAAAGGAAATAAAACAACATTTCCAAGGATAGGAATAATATGAATAACAAGTCATTTGCCAAATATATAAATGGGTGACAGAGCTATAACTAAAGTATAGGAGATTAACCATCAGAAAACATTCTTTTTAATGTTAAGGTCATATGATTTTCTTTAACAATTTTACCATGAAAATAAAAAATTGATAAAAGTTGGCAATGTGTTAATAAAGTTTTTCATTAAACCTTTTATTTTAGAACAGTTAAAGATTTATGGAAAAACTGCAAAGATAGTACAGAGATGTTCCATATATCCCATATCTATGGGATATATGTCAAAATTATTGAACCAATATTGATTCATTAAGTCTATACTTTGTTGTGATTTCCTTAGTTTTTACCTAATATGCTTTTTCTGTCCCAAGATCCCATTCAGATACCACATTACATTTAGTTGTCACATCTTCTTAGGTTCCTCTTAACTGTAACAGTTTCTCAAACTTACCTTGTTTTTGATGGCTCTGACAGTTTTGAAGAGTATTGGTCTGGTATTTTGTAGAATGTCCTTCTATTGGGATTTGACTGATGTTTTTCTCATGATTAGATAAGAGTTTTGGTTTTTGGAAGGAAGACCACAGAGGTAAAGTGCCATTCTCATCACAAGGTATCACAGGTACATGCCATCATCATGACTCCTCTTAGCTGTGACAGTTTCATAAACTTTAGGCTCCCCTTCACTGTTAATGTTAACCTTGATCACCTGACTGAGTTAGCATTTAGTAGGTTTCTCCACTGTAAAGAAATACATTTTTTAAGAGATTATATTGAAGGTAAATTTTCTGGACATTTACATTGAGCTGAAAAAATCTGAGCAGATTCCTTAACACTAATATTAGGTTCCACGAAATGATTGCTAACAAATGCTATTAAGAAAATACAACGAACTGAATAGTGAAATGGAAAAATAAAACTCTAAAAGTCTTAGCTTGAATATTCACTTAATAGAGGTGAAAGTAAATTTTTCCCTGGAATTACCTGTATAATTAATGACCTTAATCCTCTACACATTTTGCATATTCAAGATCTTAGTCTTACTCATTGTCATAAGAAGTAATTTAAATTGATAACCATTTTGCTTAGGGCTCCTCTATAATGCCTTCCATTAAACAATGAATATCGATTATTAAAACAATGTAAAATACTTGATATTTTTCTCCCCTGACTTTAACCTATTTGTCATAAGTACAGTGTTTCTTGTTTATGATTTTTAAATGTTTGATAAATATTAAAAAAGCATTTCAATGTGTTTGGGTCTGTAAAATTTCTCATATTGAAGATGTATAATTTTTTACTACCATGTTCATTATACATAACAATCTATATCTATATATTGGACTCCACCAATATTTATTAGTGGACTATAAAGAAGTTTTGAATGCATGAATACAACTTAAGAGACACCATGCTTGGTTATTTTGCAATGCTAGAATAATGCAGGTACTCATAAATTGAATAGATAATGCAGATGATGGTTCCTCCAATTTAAGTTGTTCTTGGTTTTTATTCCTCCTTCCTTGGATCTATTTTATCATTTTACCTATGTACCATAATATACTTCCTGAAAATGCTAGAATTTTCACCATGTAATAAAATTTGAGCATGTCAATAATGTAAGAAAATTCAGATGTCTCAAACTGGTATATTTCTTTTGAATTTTCAAAGTAAATCAAACTACAGCTGTTTTCATTTGACAATATTGTGGAAACCTATGGATATTATTGTAAAAATGCATATGCATACACTGACTTTCTTAAAGTGTTTTGAATTAATAAAGAAATCACCAATGTATCCTTAGACAAGTTACTGTTTCCTCATTAGCATAACACTATAGGAATAAAAGGTACACTTATACGTGTTACTCAAAATGCTTAGACACCTGAGAGAAAATAATAAATTCTGGCTAGATTCTTCATTGTTCTATAAGGCTATTACTTATTATAATTTTGCACCTTTTATAAATAATAAAATATATTCTTGAAATAAGTTATGTTTTGAAAATTCAGCTAAAAGATTTATCATGTTGAGTTCAAATGACTCGCACCATTTCTATGGTTAAAAAAAGTTCAAAGTTGAGTTTAGACTTGGGAAATAACTATTCCTAATAGAGATATAAACAAACTCACCAATCCTCTTTTTATACTCAGATCAGAATTAAAATAAAATGAGATTCAAACACTATCTTATAGCAAAACAATTTTATAAAATAGTGTAACTTGAATACACACAGTAAAATGAAGAATTGAGGTAATTAGTTGGAGCTTTTAAGTAGCAAAATTATTTTTGCTTTCTGTTATTTGGAGAGTCATTTCATTCTTCCATATCACTCTGCATTTGTATGTAATGGTAAGGGAAGAATAGAGAGGCAATGCAAACTCATTTTCTAAGAATTTTATACTTAACCTCAATAGTTTTGTTTAAATGATGCAAGGCTATTTAACCTTGTTAAGAGCTCTCATTTTTTATTATTTAATTTTTTAAAACTAATTTAGAAGCTCTTTCAATATGTCCTTTCTCTCAACAGTGAAACAGCATTTAATAGACCCTAACCAAACCAGGCAATACGTATTTTCCACATTGAGCGCTCAGCCCTTACATTCCCAGGACGGTCTTGCTTGTATTAAATCTATCATCTCCGTTTCTGTGCTAGGCTGTGACTAGATCTTTTGAAAACTGCAAAGCATTATACCAATAAACTTTACTATTCCTGACACTTATCTGCTATGTGCAGTTTTTTTGCGAAGGGATGGGGTTTGGGCCACCAGACACGGGTCTCTTAAGGTTTTGTTTTGCTGTAGTTTGTTCTAACACGGATTCACCCAACCTCTTTAAAAAGTAGCTGGCGAAAACTGGGAAAAGGAACGTGCAGGTGAGGAAGAAAGTCTTTTGAAAGCAAGTCAATTACGTGGCAGATGCAGGCAGGAACGAAGATTTTGTAAATGTATTCGGTTGTCTTAGAATACACTTGTCACGTCCTCATTAACACGAACCTGACCCACAGTGGTAAAAAGAAACATGAGCAGGAAAGAAGGAAAAGAAATAAAAACACACACAAACACACACACCACCATCCTAAAGTTCGCTCTTGAAGACTAATGGCCAGACTGGCACTAGGGACAGACTTCGGTGGCTGTGACCTCTGCCCCTGCAGAGGGTCTTGAACCCCCCTTCAGTGCTTGGGAAACAAATCCTCGCCGCCAGCAGAGCGGCACCTTGCTGCTTTCCCCTTCCAGCCCAACATGCCGCCGGGGCACGTGTGATGAGAACCGGGGCCTCCCGCAGTTACGGGCTGACAGCCCAACCTCTACTGTTCTCTGCTTGGCCACTTCAACTTTTGGCCTCCGGGAATTCTACCGCACCTTCAGCTTTACCCGGAAGTTCCCACCAAAGCTTCCGGGCGGCCCTATAACACGGCGCGTGCGCAGGGCGGGCCTTGGTCTCCCTCGCCCCTATTTCCGAGTTCCGTGTGGTGTCGCGAGACCTGCTGTCCGGAACTTCCTGTCCTGGTCGCACTCCGCGTTCTCAGAGTAGCTATGAGGCCCTGGCTGCTGTGGGGCGCTGCCCGGTGCCTATGGGCCCGCCCGGCTGTGGGTCGGGCCCGCCCGGCTGTGGGTCCAGCCCGCCGGCCGCTAAGCTGCGGTAGCCCGCCGCTGGAAGAACTGTTCTCCAGCGGCGGGCCTTTGCGGACCTTCCTCGAGCGCCAGGCAGGATCTGAAGCCCCGTTGCAGGTCAGGAGGCCTGAGTTGGTGGCGGTGGCCAAACGGCTGAACGAGAAGGAGCAGGAGTTGCGGGAGACCGAGCACCTGCTGCACGGTAAGGGCCGGGCCTAGGAGAGCGGAGTCAGAGCAGATTCTTGATTCTTTGTTTGCTTTTTCCACTAAGCCATTGGCGATGCCCATACTCTACCCGAGTTTGAAACTACTCACTTCAGCTGGTTTTGTCTTGGATCAGAAGTCAAGTCATTATTATGTGCGTTTTGATCCCATCCTCTCCTGTTGGCTCTCTTCGTGCTTCACTCCCTTTCACAGAATTTAAATTAACGCTTATCTGTTGCATACTCTCTGGCAGAAGTTCATTAGCTCACTAAGGACAAATGATGCACTGTCGTTTTGGACTTGAGAGCAGTGTTTCTCAAAGTGGTATGGAGACTATCTACAATAGTATCAGGAGCAGTATTTGTTAAAACCAGACTTGGGACTCAGAATCTGAGACCGAGGCATATGTATTTTTAGCAAGTTTCCCCATGTATTTCGCGCGCATTTGAATCTGGGAATTAGTGCTTAAGTTTCTGCATTACTACGAGCTCCTAGGGATACCGAGCTGCTGGTCCGTGTACCACACTTTGGGTAGCAAGGCTTTAGAGAGGGTCGCAGTCTATTGGGGAGACAGAATTAATTACATATAATACAGCTGATAAGTGAGAGCAGATATAAATGTATGAATAAATAACTAGGAAAGCAAGAAAGTGTTGGGAAGGCATTACAGAGATGTAAAGGCCCACCCTTAGAGGATATAATAGTTTTAACCTTTATTGATCCCTTACTATGGGCTTTGCTTAGTTTTCTTTACGCATCAACTCCTCCAGTTCACTTAACAAACTAGGAGGTTGGGACTGTTAGCCCCATGCAACAAAAGATGAACCTGAGACATAAAGAGGTAAAACAACTCAGTTCAGGATTACACAGTTTATTAGAAATGGATTTAGGATTGGGCTGCAAATCTCATGCTCTTAATCACCAAGGAAGGAGAGGTAAGGTTATGGGGAGTGGCAGGTTGGAACCATTTTGTAGGGGGAATCAAATACTAATCTGAGAGGTTGGTTTTTATCCTGTTGGCAGAACGGAGCCAGCAGAAGCTTTTAGATTGGGGAGTGAGTAACAGAATTAGTTTGGTCACTTAGGCAGTTTAGAAGCCAACTTGGAAATGGGATTGAAGATGCCAGGAAAAACAGGGAGCTAACACAGTAGTGTGAGTGAGAGTTAAGAAGAGTCTAAAGTGATTTAAGAGAAAAGGAGCATTCCTAGAGTTTTAAAAAACAAAAAATTAATAAATGGTATTGGAAAAAGTATCTTTTGGGGAATAATTAAATTGATTTCATAGCTTGAGCCAAATTTAAAATCCAAGTGGATTTAAGTGTTAGCTATTTTAAAAATCACACTATGGAGAACTTAACAGTATATTAGAAAGTTGTTACTGATAGAATGCAATTCAGCTTAAACAATAGAAAATGTCGTTCATCAAATCTTCAGTTCTTACTATGTGTCACACACGACTAATTACCAAAAAATTAGGGAACTACTTTTAGGAGCTTACAGCACCTAGTAAGGGAAAGAGATGCATAAGAAGTAAAAATATAAGTGTATTAGTGTTTAACTTTTGCGGTAAAGAGCAAAGTGTTATAAGAGCAAAGGCTACATTTAAATGGATCTTAAAGGGTAAGCAGGAGTTTGTCAGGTGGTGTAAGAGAAGGAAATTGAAGGCAGAAGTGAGCAGCACAGACAGGTAAAGGTACCAAAATGGGAAATACGATATGGCAGGAGCATAGAATAGGTGTGGGAGATGATAATGTAATATAACTTGAAACTAGAAAGACAATTAAGAACCTTACGTGACAAAAAATTTGTATTTGTTTTTATAGACAATTGGAAGTTAGCATATGTTTTTATGCAGAGAAGTAAGATTTTTTTAAAGGAAAGTTAATGTTGGCATCAGTGTTGAGGATGAACTGGAGTATTCCCCAGAAACCCTGGTGGCTGAAAGGCCAGGGAGGAGGCTGTTGAAACAGTCTAAGGGAGAGGTGGTGACAGGCACAGGTTTGACTCTCAGGATATTCTGGGGAAAACAGGATTTGGTGGCTTATGTCCTGAAAAGGATGAAGGAAAGACAGTAGTCTAAGAAAAGTCTTAGGCTTCTGGCTTCAAAACATGAGTGGTACTATTAATTAAAATGAAAATATAAACATTGGAACAAATTTAGGAAAAAGATGAATTTTGCATTGAATGGCTATATTAAGTTAAAAATACCTACAAGAAGGACCTTCAGATAAAGATATACATACTAGTCTAGGAGAAAAAAACTCCTGGCCTAGGAGAAAGATTGAGCCTGAATAATCCTATGAGAGCTCTCAGGATATATAGTACATGATAAATTAAAACCTTAGAAGTAGATGAGAATACTCAGGGAAAATATGTGAAGATAGAAACAGGCCTAATAGTGCCAAAAATAGTGTTTGAGGAGCAGGCAGAGAAGAAAGCTATAAAAGATCAAGAAAGAACAAACAAAGCTTTAGGACCTTGAACCAGATAAATAAATGAAGCTGTAGAAACCAATTCAAGAAAATTTCAAGAAGTAAGGGATTGTTACTATTTGACTTAGAAAGGTGAAGCTTGCCTTTTCAGCTCACACTGAAATAAGTCATTAGATTTGGTAGTTTTGTTACTGGTGATTTTAATAATTTTCATTTGTTACTATTTAGAATAAGCTGGGTTATCCTTATTTTCCAGTTCTATTGGAGTATAATTGACAAGTAAAAATGGTGTATATTTAAGGTGATGATGCAGTGTTTTGATGTATGCATATATTGTGAAGTGATCACCACTGTCCGTATGATTATTCAATCTATTGTTAACAACTTAAGAAGTAAATTAGAGTTAGCAGAAAAATAATAAATATGGCATTTTATCTCCAGAAATTTTGGTGGGAAAAGAGGGGATGGCAACATGTAGTTACTTCAGGGGTTGAAAAGAAAAGGACCCTTTCAGAATGGGGAAACTAAACATCTTTGTATCTTTGTAGGCAGAAGGGAAAGAGAAGGCAGGCATGCAGTAAGTGCCCACTAAACATATGCTGATTTATGATATTGAAAGAAATTCAAGAACTCACATGTTACTATGAAATTACTCCTCAGTCTAAACCTTCTAGAGCTGTGTGGTCCAGTAGGGTAGTTACCGTGTTTCCCCGAAAATAAGACCTACCCATAAAATAAGCCCTCGCAGGATTTCTAAGCATTTGCACAATACAAGCCCTACCCCGAAAATAAGACCTAGTGATGGGTGTGGCTACGCAGCGTATCTGCACAACCCATGCATTTCATCACTGAGCGGTAAAGAAGATGAGCAGCCCTTCTCATCTGCCCCATGAGAGCTCTATTGCTCAACATGAGAGATTGGGGCCAATGGTTCTAAAGGAAATAGAGTCGCAAGAAATTCAGGATGGAATTCGGGGTTTGGAGAGTTATGATGATGTTCCAGAAGAAGACAACTTAACTATATTTGAATAAATGTAGATTGTTGTAACATACTTAAAAAAAATAACACATCCCCTGAAAATAAGCCCTAGGGTATCTTCTTGAGGAAACATAAATATAAGACCCTGTCTTATTTTCGGGGAAGCATGGTAGTAGCCACACATGGCTGTTGAGCATTTGTATGCGGCTAGTCTGAATTGAGATGTGCTGTAAGTCTAAAATACACAGAGATTTCAAGCTTGGTATTAAAAAATAATAATTTTATATGTTGAAATGATAATATTTTGGGAATACTGGGTTAAATAAAAGGTAGTATTAAGATTAAATTACTTCTAGACTCTAGTTCCAATGTTCTTAGCCTTGCAGAACATATTTCAGAACTGAAAGACCCCTTAGAACTTCCATTATTATACTCTTGACATAACTGAAACTCGGAGAAGTTGAGCTTGTTGCTGTAAGAGAGTACCTTAGCAGTTGAGCTAGGGCTGGAATTCATTTTTCCTTTTCCTAATTCAAATTTCTGCCATACCACATGCTTGCCAAAATAATTTCCACCCATGCTTCTTGTACTTGCTTGTCTCAGGTTTGCTGTTGTCATTCTCCTTGAGTTAATCATTATTTCCTTTTTCTGCCTATCTCCAAAACAAACAAATGAAATTCCTTCAAGATGCTACTGTTTTAATATTTGGTCACAGAGTGTTTTAGGTTGCTATTCTTTGCGAGTTTTTCCCCTCTAGAAAAATATGAAGAAACTAAAATTATCTATAATCCTGCCTTGAGGGCAGGTCTTATATGTGTGTTATCCCCAGTGCCCAGCATGGTTGGTTTTTAATAGATAAGCATACAAACTGATAAATTTATTACAAAGAGTTTTACCATAGAGAACAATTTGTAATAGCTAAAAAATATCCCTATTCCTTCCTCCTTTCTATAGGCTGCATATTGTCCATAGGGTAGAGGAATGAAAAAGTATATTTTGTAAGGAAAAATGAGAATTCAAAGATGAAAAAAGCCAGAGAGGTGAATACTTCATGCAAATATTCTGTAAGCATTAGGCAGAGTCTAATAAATGTTTTCGGGTGGATACTTATTTTATATTAATGAAACATTTACTAGTAAGACAATAAATAACTTTCAAATTTTTAATTCAATTTTGGTTTAACTAGTGGGAACTTTTGTTCCCCTTCTCTCTAGCTAATGTATTCATTTTTTATTGTATAGTCTAAGTTGGAAATTGAAAAGCATATTTATTAATGTAACTACAGAGGTGAAATTATAGAAAAGTTTAGCTTCTTTATATTTTTTATAGAGACTTTATTTATTTTTAGACTATATTTATTTTTATTTTCCTTAGCCTTTCATCATCAGAAAAAAGTTTTTTTGTTTTTTTACACCCACATGCTTATGAAAACGAATGCATAAAATACTACTTTTAATTAATGGCATTTATTAAAAGGACAAGATAAGACTTTTTTTTCTTCAGCTACAGTAACAATAAAACTATTAACTGTAAGTCTTTTGGCAATTTAATACTAATTAAGAACAACTTAACTGTTACCTTTTTTTCTTAGATAAGAATGAAGATTTAAGAAAACTTGCAGAAAATGAAATAACTTTGTGTCAAAAAGAAATAACTCAGTTGAAGCATCAGGTATGGTATTTGTGCAAAAAGTAAAGCATTTGTTCAGTTACTTATACATTTTATTAGAGTTTTATAAAAACAATTCAAGAAATAATTTGTTATTAGAATAAACTGGGTTTTTATTTTCCAGCTTTATTGTAGTGTAATTGACGAATAAAAATATTATATATTTAAGGTGTATGATGTGGCGTTTTGCTATGTGGATACACTATGAAGTGATCACCACTGTCAATAAACTGGTTTTTAAAGAAAGAAAAGGTATATTTCATGTGTTTCTGTTTTAATGATATTAAAAGGATTATAGTAAACTAAAACCCCAGACTTCACCACTGTACAATATATACATGTAATAGAATTCAACTCATATCCCCTAAGTCTATTTTTTTAAAAAAAAGACTGGAGAGCTCTCACAGAAAGACAAATGTCACACTGATAGCACTTTTTGGAAAGGTTATGAAATATGGGCATATCTCCCCTCTTTTGGTTTTTAACACATTAACTCCCCTGTGAGTTGTATTTAACTCATGCTAGTTTTGAGCCCGGGCTTTGTGAAGCATATGTAACTCACGTCTCTTCACCTTGGGAGCTTTGTGAACTATTTTTCAGGTTGCATATAACTGACACACAGAAAACAATAAAAAATAACAAATTTTTCATTAAATTAAAAAGGATCATTTTGTTTTCCAATTTTGTATTATATTTTCGTAATAAAACAGCATGGCCTGAAGGAAATTTTTTTTTTCCAGTGTGGCAGTCAGTGTTTTAAGGGGATTGAGGTAAGTACTGGGTAGAAGAGGTTATTGAGTGATGGAAGACTGAGCTCCTCAGGGGCAGGAATATTTATTTGTTATCTCTAGCACTGTGAGAATGCCAGACCAAGAATAGGCCCTTAGGATTTTAAGAATTGAATTATATTGCTTTGGTTTACATCCAGAAGAACTGCAGGAGAACATATAGGAATTAGATGAACAATCATGAAATTAGAACCACTCTTTCCTAATTCTGTAAAGCAGAAATTAAAGGCTGACAGCAGTTATTTCAGGATAGTAAGCAAAATAACATGTTAAAGTGAAGGAGCCAGGAAAGGGAATGCTTAATTTTGAGAGTCTGCCTCTTCTTTAGCCAAATGTGAAAATTATTAAAAATTAATGTCCCTAAAACCTACTCTAGAGGGAGAGTTCCACTATAGAGTGAAAAGTCTAGTGTAGCTTGCCTTTTACCCATTTTCTAAATTTTTTGTGAATTAGAAGGATGTATGTGTTAAAGGTCACACAGTTCAGTGGCTACTAACCAACAAAGAGAAGTAAAATCTATTGTTCAAGATGTGTACAATCACATTGTATTAGTATAGGCTAGAGAGATGGAAAAGTAGTAACAAGTACAGCTCCTGACGAAGGTGAAGTGTGACAGTTTAGAATTCAGGTATACTTAGTTTCAGTTCCATGTCTTCCACTTTCTAGTTGTATAATGTTGGGCAACTAGATTAACCCCAACTAGATTAACTAGATTAAGATCAACCCCTCTTAACTTAGTTTCACGTTTTAATGTAGAACTGTTAATAGTACCTACCCAAGATTGTTTTAAGAATTAATGTGGCCTGGCACAGTGGCCCATGCCTGTAATCCCAGCACTTTGGGAGGCCAAGGAAGGAGGATTGCTTGAGGCCAGAAGTTTGAGGCTGCAGTGAGCTATTATTGTGCCACTGCACTCCAGCCTGGGTGAGATCTTGTTTCTTAAAACAATAAATAAAAAGAATTAAAGTGTGTATAGTGCTTAGCAGAATGCCTGTAATATATTAAAGAACCAATAACTGTTGGTAGCTTTTCTTATTGACCTAATCTAAGAAGCTTTTATTCTAGATCCCCATAATTGGTACAAACTTAGGTGTGAAACTATTACACTGGGAGGAAGACTGATCTGGGCACAAAGATTTAAGTTCTTGTGCCTGCTAGGCCAGTAACTAACAGTTTGCCCTTTACCAAGTAATTTAATCTCCGATAACCTCAGTTTCTTTTACATGTAAAATGAGGGAATTGGACCAGATCATCTCTAGGGGCCTTTTCAGTTTCAAAATTGCAAATTTCTATTCCATGTTAAGGAAGCTTAAATACAAATGCAATCCTGAGTGTTTTTGTTTTTCTGCCATAGGCCTTAAATTTCAAAAGGATAGACTAGAATCTTCTTTTGCATTCTGCACACAGTATGATGTCATACTCACAACAAGCACTTAATTCTTATTAACTGAATAGAGAATTGATATAAAGCATACAAGAACCCCGAGAAAATAAAACAAGCCTGTAAGTTTTAGCTGATTCTTACAGCATCTATAATACAGTTGTAACATTAATACTATATGGAAGTTATATATTATATGGTTCTGACTGGCAAGATGGTTGAACAGTACTCAGCAATATTAAATTATTTGCTTAAAGAAACTTAATATTTAAAATTCCTGAATCTAATCATTTAGCTTTTGGGAGGGTACGTTTAAAATAATTTTTAATTATAGAAGGGGTGATATTTTTGTATTTACAGATTATCTTACTTTTGGTTCCCTCAGAAGAAACAGATGAAAATGATTTGATCCTGGAGGTGACTGCAGGAGTTGGGGGTCAAGAGGCAATGTTGTTTACTTCAGAGATATTTGAAATGTATCAGCAATATGCTGCTTTCAAAAGATGGCATTTTGAAACCCTGGAATATTTTCCAAGTGAAATAGGTCAGTGAACTGGCCAATTTGTTTTAGATAAAGTATAGATTTTTATCTACACATGTCTTAGGAAAAGGGTGGGAAAGATCATGACTAGGCTTTGGAACTTATTTGTAAGGAAGCTTGTATAGTTTTATGCTCATCATTTACCTAATAAATTTGAATGCAAATATACCAATTTTGAAATAGCCTGTAAAATGTAATAGATAGTCATTCAATAATATTAACCATTGAATTACTAATGGTCTTTAAAAGTGGTCTTTTAGATGTGTTACTGACATCAGTTCATTAGTCCCATAAATGCTTTATACTTGATAACTAAGCAATAAAGATTAAGTGTAAAACACTATTTTAATATTTTATAATCTGTGCTTATATCCTTTTGTAACTCACTTAAATATATTTCAAGATAGTAGATGTGATGGTCAATTATTTTTATAAATGGCAGGAATAATAAAAGGAATTCTGTTTTCCCTATATTTTCAAGGTGGCCTTAGACATGCATCTGCCAGCATTGGGGGTTCAGAAGCATATAAGCATATGAAATTTGAAGGAGGTGTGCACAGAGTACAAAGAGTGCCAAAGACAGAGAAGCAAGGCCGCATCCATACTAGCACCATGACTGTGGCAATATTACCCCAGCCTACTGAAGTAAGGCATATTAAGCCCCTCCCTCTCCTTGGGATTCAGGGCCTAGCACAATGTCTTGCCTCCAGAGTTTACTCAGACCTTACTGAATTGAGTATCTACTTTATCATTTGATCTTCCTCACGTATTTTGAGTTGTTTTTGATAATCTATAATCGCAGTCCAAAAACTACAATTTTACAATAGATGATAAGAATTAAGGACTTATAAATGATCCAATCTTGCATTGTCTATGTATGTATGACTTTTTCTCCACTAATGTAGTCATTGTGTGGCCATTTCTACAGGTGAAGTAATAACATACTTAAATATGGACTGGTTGCCTTTATACTAACTTTTGTGTGACTGATTCCCAGGGTGTTAATAGCAAGAATCCTATTTTAACATGGTAATTACTTAACAGAATTGCTACTTCATAACCCAATCACACCAAAATAGAAATATATTATTATAGTGTTCATAATGAGTATACTTTATTCTCACAAAGCAAATTCTCCATCCATATTTGTAAGATAACTTAGTTTAGCAGTTCTTTTGCTTAATTTCCCTTCTGCTGAAAAGTGGTAGGAAATATTTTGTTTTGAGAATGAACTATGAATGTTTTGAGGAGAAGGAAGTTTGAGGGTTTCTATATTAATTTTGGGAAAAAGTCCTGTTAGACTCTCTGTAATAGAGGGAATGGAGTTCCTGTCTTTACATCTTGCTGGTTTCTTTAGATCAAATTTTTGTGACACCTACATGAGAAAGTAAGTAGTTAAGGGAGAGCATTTTCAAGAATAGATGGCAGACTGAAGTCCATATATCATCTAATTCTTCTAGCAAACATAAGAGGGAGTCATGTGGGAACACTTGGAGGGCCTAGGGAATGGTAGGATTCTTACTGCCAGGGTTGTTGAAATGTCATAGAGTGGTGCATAGTTTCACATGAAAAAAATACTACTTAAACCTGAGTGCTTTTG
Source organism: Cheirogaleus medius (assembly GCA_008086735.1). Taxonomy (NCBI): domain Eukaryota; kingdom Metazoa; phylum Chordata; class Mammalia; order Primates; family Cheirogaleidae; genus Cheirogaleus; species Cheirogaleus medius. Next base: position 95,838,301 of record VBSM01000361.1, on the reverse strand, counting down.
ATGGTGGCTACCAGGACAGAGCATTGTCTTGACATAGATCCCAGTGTATTCATGGAGTCTTCATGACTTCTTAGCCATTGCCATTTCCATTCGCCTCACTTCTGCCTCCAAATGTTTGAAATTAAACAAAATAAACCCTTCCTGTAGTTCTCAAGCTAGCATTGGTTTTTTCTTTTCTCTGCTAGTCTTTTTAAATTCAGAAAAATTCTACAGAATCTCACTTTAGTTCATATATTCACATTTCTAACAGTAGCTATTAACAAGTTCTGCTGTTCCTGCAGTAAGAAGGGAGAAACTTAAAGAGAATTTCATTTTATGAGGATTAGGACGGGTTTGTTTTCATCTTGTATGATGTTTTGTTTTGATTCCCTACTCTTCCAAAAAGGAAGAGAGTTTAAAAATTCCAACTACTTTCTATTCTTAAACACAAATCTCGTATAAATTCGGTACATGTGTTTATAAATGGGTGGTTCTTGCCTTTATATTACTGGTATATGTAATTTTTTAAAATCCCAACTTTTATTCTTCTGTATAGATTAATCTGGTGATTAATCCTAAAGATTTGAGAATTGACACTAAGCGAGCCAGTGGAGCCGGGGGGCAGCATGTAAACAAGACAGACAGTGCCGTCCGGATAGTTCACCTTCCAACAGGTATGTACTCACTCCTTCAGTATAACACTGAAGAAATCAATTTCTGAATGACTTGATTAATTTCCCATTGAAATAGATCCTCAATTACCAGAGGAATGTATACAACTAAGAATTGGTATTAAATACTTGATTTATTTAGAATCCTTAGCTGATATTCTGTGGGATAATTTTGAAGAGAGGGATCTAAACCCAGAGAATTTCCATGTTAGTGGCTATGAGTAGAAGGTGTGGGTAGTCCTTCCAGCTGGCCTTCTGAAGTTTGTACTTACTAGTTTTAGCTATTTAAAAAAAAAAATCCTCACAGTGAAGTAATTATTATAGGTTCTTTATCAGAAAATGCACTAAATCACTGGTTCTTAGTCTTTTGTCAGGGGGAAGGGAACATGGACTCCTTTGAAAACTGAAAGCATCGGACCTCCTACCTAGAAACATACATACATGCAAAGTTTTGCATATAATTTCAGAGGTTTCTTCCTATTAATTTCATTCACCCACCTCCAGGGAATCTGATTCTAGATAGTTAATGCAACGAGATTGCATCTCAGTCTTTCTTAAGAGTCTCCAGTATAGTAGTAGGCAGAACTAAATGTGTTTTACAAATATTGCTGTAATGATTTACATGTGATAAAGATTATATGGATAGCAAGCCTCAGTTATCTAGAAAGAAAACAAGAATCTCTTACCAAGACTGATCTCAAATTGGCATAATTCTCATTAACCAATACTGGCTAGGAGTGCTGGATTGCTATGATTTTGTTCTTTTAGTTATAGAAAAATCCTCACGTTAAACTTGGTGATGTCTTATGTAATACAGAGTACGTAGACAGGAATGGGGAAAAAAATGGAAATCCTCAAAAATATTAATAGTGATTATCTCTAGTAATAGGATATTTAACTTCTATTAGTTATTTAAAAACATTTTAGTGGCTGAGGGAAAAGTTCATATTAAATGATTTATGCTTATTGTTTAGTGTGGGTACCTTCAATATGGAAATACCTTGTGCTGTAGCTCAAACTTAAATTTTCAGTTTTCTGATAAACTATACAAGTTATTAAGTTTATAGTTTTGTTTTATTAGAGTCCTGTTTTTTCCATTTATAAAGGAAGAAGAAAAAGGATAAGAAGGAAAAGGAGTATTCCTTGATAAAAAATAAAGAAGAATTTTTTATTAAAACTCTTTAATTCTCATAACACTATTCAGGTGTTGTTTCTGAATGCCAACAAGAGAGATCTCAACTGAAAAATAGAGAGATGGCTATGAAAAAGTTACGTGCAAAACTGTACAGCATGCATCTAGAAGAAGAAACAAGTAAAAGATACAATGCTAGAAAGATTCAGGTAAAATGAATTTTAAAAATGTTTTTAAACAATAAAAATATTTTAGATAACTCAGTTATATATGTCAAAATTGTTTTAATATATGTCAAAATAAAAAATTCAAGTAGCTTATCTAAGGGCTATGCTTGTTTTCTTAACATCTCTACCCTGTTTTCTATATTCAAAGGCATTTTTGTCAGATTTTTAAAGTTACTAAAGATACAGAGTCTCTCTTCATTTTTAATCCTTTGAAATTATAAAAGCAAGGAAGTTGGAAAGCATACTGAACTTACTTTCTTCCTCTTTAGTATTTAATTTTATAACTACAGAGCCTTTTAAGAATTCCTCAATATGGGCTGGATGCAGTGGCTCATGCCCATAATTATAGTATTTTGGGAGGCCCAAGGCAAGAAGATTGCTTGAGGCCAGGAATTCAAGACCAGCCTGAGCAACATAGCAAGACCCCATCTCTAGAAAAAAATTACCCAGGCGCAGTGGTGCACTCTTCTAGTACCAGATACTTGTGAGGGTGAGGCAGGAGGATCTTGAGCTTGGGATTTGGGGGTTGCAGTGAGCTATGATGATGTCACTGCACTCTAGCCCAGGCAAGACCTTGTCTCAAAAAAAATCCTCAATATGGGGAATTCACTTTCCCACCACTGAAGATGACTACATTAAGGCAGATAAGATATATCATCACTGTGTAGTAGATATTTGTATTTTGCAGATGGGGAAACTAAAGTTTAAAGTTGAAGTGAATTGCCTAAAGTCACAGAGCACTGAAATGGCAAAGATAGGATTCAAATATTAATATTAATCTGATTTTAAAGCCTATGTTCTTTTTTTCTGTATCATGTTCTCATGTCATTTGGGGATTCAAAATGTTTAAAACTTGTTTCTTACATTTTGATTCAGGTTATAAATCAAGAACTTAATCTCCAAGTAAGTTAAATCTGTAGGTTAAAGCTGAATCTAACTGCATCTAACTTGAATCTAACTGCATCTCATTATCTCTTTTTATACATATAGGTTGGAACTAAGGGAAGGTCAGAGAAAATAAGAACATATAATTTTCCACAGAACCGGGTCACAGATCACAGAATAAACAAGTCACTACATGATCTTGAAACTTTTATGCAAGGAGATTATCTACTGGATGAACTTGTACAATCATTGAAGGACTATGCTGATTATGAATCTTTAGTAGAAATTATTTCCCAAAAAGTTTAAATTGATTTGTTATTAAAGACTTTTTATAGCCTAGAAAAATTCTATTATAGCAAATCATATCATATATAAATACAGTATTCTCTTGAAAAACAAGAATTAACACAGTTGGAAGTAATATGCATATTCTTAAGACAGATAATTTACATAAATATTTCTAAATGCATTAGTAAAAACATACAATATACAGATGTTCCTCCATTTATAATGGAGCTACCTCCCAATAATAAACCCATCATAAGGTGAAAATATCTTAAGTCAAATTCATTTAATGCTAGCAATACAGTACAGTCCCCTACTTAAGCATGGTTTAACTAACAATTTTTCATCTTTATGATGATGTGAAAGAGATACGCATTTGTAAGTTGTAGGAGCTCATTGACCTAAGATGGGGCTATGTCCCAGTAAACCCTTAGTAAAGTCAGAAAATCATAAGTTAAACCATTGTAAATTGGGGACCATCTGTAATCATGACTGTGTCAATCTTGGACTCATAAGAAGGAGGCAAAGGAAAATAGTCTTTTGTCCTGTTATATGTAAATATTTAATGGGTAATCAAAAATTGGGTTTAACTCTATTATGTTTATGATTAACTTCAAATATAGAATGAAATATAATAGTAAATACTATATCAGGGTCCAGTCAGGAGAAAAACCATACAATTAATTTCTATAGAGAAATTTTAACTGATAGTGGAGTTAGCTGTTAAGAGGGATAAAGGAACTCATACATTAGGACTGAAAGAGAGTACCCAAGGAAGGAACACCCTTGGAAGGAGTTCCCCTTCCTGAAGGTGAATTTAGGCCTATTTGGGAGGGTGTGGCTGCAGCCTACACAGTGATGGAGAGAGGATCCCTGGGCTGCCCTGGGGCAGAGCCAGTGTGAAGTTGGTGGATCAGGTCTTGCAGGCAGAGAACCTCAAACCCTCAGAACAGGTAAACAAGAAGCCTGGTAGGGTATGAACAAAACTTTTTGGACAGTAAGCCTCAGTAGGTATTTGTATTAGTCAGGGTTCTCCAGAGAAGCAGAACCACCAAAGCAGCAGAACCATTATAAAGATTGGCTCGTGATTATTGACGCTGACAAGTCCAAGATCTGCAATATGAGCCAGAAGGCTGGACACCCAGGAGAGCTGTTGGTACAGTTCCAGTCCAAAGGCAGTCTGTTGAGGAATTCTCTGTTGCTTGGAAGGAGCTGGTCTTTTTGTTCTGTTCAGGCTTTCGATTGGATGAAGCCCACCAACATTAAGGAAGGCAATCTGCTTTACTCAAAATTCACTGATTTAAATGTCACTCTCATCCAAAAACACCCTCACAGAAACATTCAGAATAACGTTTGATCAAATATCTGGGCACCCTATGGCCCAGCCAAGTTGACATAAAATTATCACTGTGTCCAAGAGCACCCCAGGCAGCTGTACCATAGAAGAGGAGAAAAAAGAAAACCCCCTTCCTCCTGCAGTGCTACTGAAGCATGGAAATGCTTAAGTAGAATACCATGTTTTGAAAATGCAAGCTGAAATATTTAAGTATCACTATATTTGTAATTTACTTCAAACACTAAGCAAACATGAAAACCTTTCATATATGAAACCTGTTCCAGTTTCAAATATGAAACCATCCCCTACTGACAAAGCTTAACATGGTGCTAGCTGGCAAAGGCAAAATGTTTATATAGGTTGCTATGGTTTGTGCCCCCTCCGAAATCCAAGTGTTGCCAATGTGATGGTATTAAGAGGTAGGTCCTTTAAGAGGTTACTAGGCCAGGAGGGCTTCTCCTTTATGAACAGGATTTAGACCCTTTTAAAAGGGCCTTGGAGCATTCTGCTAGCTTGCCCTTCTGCCATGTGAGGATGCAGCAAGAAACTGCTCCTGCCAGACAACAAATATGGTGCCTTACTCTTGGACTTCTCAGCCTCCACAACTGTGACAAGTACATTTCTGTCCCTCATAAATTAACCAGTCTCATGTATTCTATTATAGCTGCACAAACTGACTTAAGACACAGGTCCAGCTCTAATATCACAAACTCGGGCAATGAAAAGTGAATTTGTTGCTGAGAGACAATAAATTTACCTGGCACAAACACTCATCACCTAAGTTTCAATGTTTTCATATTTGCTTATTGTTTGAAGTAAATTTCAAATATCATGACACTTCACCCTTAAACATTTCAACTTGCATTTTCAAAAAATGGTATTATTCTACTTAAGCATATGCCATCATCTAACAATTCACAGTAATTCCCTAATATCTTCAAATGCCCAGTAATATAAATTTTCCCAATTCTCCTTAAAATGTATATTATAGCTGGCTTCCTCAAGCCAGGATCCAATTAAGGACTACACATAGAATTTGGTGGTTACATTTCTTAAGTCTCACTAAATGCAGAACAGCCCTGCTGTCCCTCTCCCCCTTTTCTTCATGACACTACATTTGAGGTCAGGCTAGATATTATGGTGTCATTTAACTTGTTCCTCAAGTCAGTATTTCCTGCAAACTGGAATTCAGAGCTTAATACTTAGCTAGGTTTGAATACTCCATCCCCTTCTGTGACTTAGTATTGTTGTCACTAAAATATCTAAATAAGGCCAGGTTTGAATGCTCTGATATGCTTTTACTGAGATGTATTAGATTCCCCCCAAAATGACAGAGACAAATGAATTCACTCTGTGAATTGAGAATTTATAGTTGAAAATAAGCTTAAAGCTAAATCAGTATAATCTTTATCAATATTCTTCTGTCAAAAGATTCAAAAGAAATAATTTGTTTCTTTTTCCATGGGCATCCTGGTTATAGATAGGTTTTTTCTGAGAAGACTGACTACAGAGAATTGGGCCCTGAGAGGGAAGGAAACCCAGGAATGTTTGCAAGGGGCCACACAGCTATAAAAGACCTTGTGGTTGTGAGAGCAAAAGAGAATAAAGAGGTGTGCTTGATTAAGAAATGTGGAACATTTTAGTTGCTGGATAAATAAGTGAGAAAAGGTGGAAATGGCTTATGAGGTTTTTTTGAAAATGATGTAAACTAAGAACTCTATGAAAAGAGCTCCATATAAGGAAATACTAAATTTATAGTAGTTATAAGATACGACTTCTGGAGAAAATTATTTTAAAGTTATGATTAAAATACTGAAGAATTAGGAGATATTTAGTTAACTCCAAAAACTGCCACCCTTTTTCCATATGTTAAAATCAATATTAGTCTTAGTTCTTATGAGCATATGTACTATGCAAATTCAAGCTGTACTGTCAGATAATGTTTCCTCTTTAAGTCAACATTTATTAGCCAAATTTTCTCTACAGCCCAGCTTGTGCTAATCTGCACAGTACTTTATATTGATAATTTGTCTCACCTTATTGCTCTACGAGAGGTTCAGAAAAGCGATTAAATATTAAAGATAAGTATTTAGAGCTGGCCAAATGTGGTTATCAAATAAGTCAGAATTTTAATTTGAAGAGAATCCCTCTCCTTTGCAATCCATTTATGAAAGGCATTCTACCTTCATAAGAACAGTTGATAAATGCAGCAGTGACCTGTGCAACTCAAGAATACAAGACCAATCGCTCAGTCATACTCAGTGTCTCCTACTATTCTATCCTCTTGGGTCTTTCAGTTTCCAGGATTGTTTTGAACGCGAGAGGTACATATTCGTAGGTTATTAAATATTACAATGTACTATTACTTAGTTTTCCCTTACCTCTTCTCACATATAATAATTAGAAAAGTTAGATTGAGATTGTGAAGTCTTGAATGTTAGAGTTCATTCTGTAAACAAGGGGGAGCTATTAAGAGTTTGTTTATTCTCCTCAGCCCATCCCTTTTGACTCATCCCTTGCCCTGCAGGAAAAGAAGGTCTGAGAGCTGTACTAACTAAGGTGGGGAAAAACCCTTGATAAATTTTTAAACTTCCCATCCATTAGAACATCATAATTGGTTAGAAAAACATCATAACACTTAGGTGATTTTAACAATATAAATTTAAAATATGTATCAGTAGGTGTATTATGAGCACATACAGAGTAGTAATACAGCTCTGTGAACTGATACTGGCTCCGCCTCTACCCACTAATCTTAAGTATTCCTACATGATCAAATGTAACTTTGGAAACCCAGTAAGTGTAGAGCACCCTAATTCTGGCAGAAGCAGCCTACTGGAATCCTAAGTCTAACATTTTAAGTTCCTTGGAATTTGTAGATGTTTGCACAATCCACCAACACAACTACCTTAATTAGAAACCATGCACTGTCACTCCTACTTGCTTTTGGTCATGCTGCCCCTCTACCTAGAAAACATACAGTTTATCTTTGTAGACAGATGTAAGGTCCAACCTAAAGGGCACCTTACCCTCTAGGTAGAGCTGCTCCTCCATTTGTATTTCATAGTACTTGACCACATGCTGTGGTCTGAATGTGGCCCCCAAAATTCATGTTTTGGAAACTTAATCCCCAGTGCAACAGGGTTGGGAGGCAGGGCCTTTGGGGAGGTGTTCATGTCATGAGGGCTCTGCCCTCGTTAACAGATTAATGAGTTATAAAATAGCCTGATGGAGGCAATTTGACCCTTTTTGCTCTTCCACCTTTTGCCACGTGAGGATACAACATCCTTACCCTCCAGACAACCTAGAATATCTTGGAAGCAAACAACAGCCCTCACCAGATGCCCAAGCACCTGTTCTTGGATTTCTAGCCCCCAAAACTGTGAGAAATAACTGTTCTTTATAAATTACCCAGTCCGTGGTGTCCTATTAAAGCAGCACTTAACAGACGAAGTCACCATACCTGAACATTTACCACAAGGGAGTAAACTTACTGATTTATTCTGTCTCAGACTGTGCTTAATGAGGAAATGGGGAAAAATGGGTCAGGGAATAGAACAAACAAGTATTGCTAGACCTCTCACACTGTCTCATTCAATGGACAAGGTTGTGTTTTTGTCATTCTTGTATATTCGGGAGTGAACATCGCACTCTAATAGACACTAAATAGATGTCTAAAAGCAGTCATAACTTTGTATTGTTCAGAAAGAACTAAAATTCAACTTAATTTCAAAAAGACCTATAGCACCAATTAATCAAAACTCATCAGCTAGAATGGCGATTCTGAAGATTTTAAACAGATAATTATTATCATTAAAATGAAACTTGTCATTTTCTTCTATAACCCATTTCTCATTGTGTGATATCAATTTTGGTCATGGTACTACCATTCTCTATCTCTCCCACATTTAAAATGTAGTCATCTGAGATTCTTCCTCACATTCTGTATACTGTTAATTCTACTCTGCTGGTAAACACCCTAATCCTCTCCAATCCTATGACCACTACCCTTGTTCAAAATTACTTCTCTTGTACTACTTTAATAGTTATCTGACTTCTCCCTGCATCATATCTGCTCTCTAATTCTGGTTACATATAAATAACTGCTAGATTAATCCTTCTGATCTTGCCATTCTTTGCTCAATAATGAAATACCTTCCCACTTCCTCCCAAATAAAACTCTCTCACCTGTGCATACAATACATCCATAATCTGTATCCAGTATCACTTTGTATTAGCCCATTTTACACACCACCTCCCTTATGCCACATCAGTTTTTCCTGATAAATGCACCAGCATTTAAGCTTTCCCCCATTTTGTTTCTTTTGCTGTGGAAGGGCTCCTTCATTCCCATTTCCTCAAAAGACATCCCCCATAGCAGTGGTTCTCAACCACAGGCGGTCTGCCCTCCAGGAGACATCTGGCAATGTTTGGAGACTGTTTAGCTGGAAGAGAGAATTAGAGATTAGGGATGCTGTTAAATACCCTACAATGCACAGGACAGCCCCCCCCCAAATAAAAAATTATCTCTCTCAAAATGTCAATACTGCTGAGGTTAAGAAACCTTGTCCTATAGATTATTCCCTTAACCTGGCATACAGATGTTAACATCTCTGTTCTATAAAAATCCACTGTAACTTTAAATGTATTTGATTCATCCAGTGTTCCATTATACCCTTATTGTATACACCTTATTCCCCTCACACACACCTCATGATCCTTTTCTTCAAAAATTATTTCTGGAGCATCTAGTATGTCTGTTATGTGGCAAGCACACAGATAGTAAACACAAGAGCAAGTACCATGTCCCAATTATTCCTATATACCTCATTATATTTTGCATGTGGTAGGTCTGCAATAAGAATTTGATGAAAGACTAAGGGAAATTTTCTCTACACTTCATTTTGCAGAGGATGAAACAACAACTCTGATTCATACTTATACACAGGAAGAAACAGGTGTATACACCTGTTGGCATCTAGTAAAATTCAGAATGGCCCTTTCTAAGTTTTTCACTAAAGATAAAATAAATAGGTGCCCATGAACCTACTGAACAGTTGTCAGTTATGAATATTTTATAATCAATTAAAGCTTAAATATCATTTACAGTCAATGATTAAGTAACCTAATAAACTGAAAAAGACTGACAAATTATTCCAGTATGCCACAAAATGTGCCTGGCTCTTTATATTACTACAGTAATTTTGATTTTTTTCAGTAATATATCAGCCTTTTTTTGGAGGAAAAAAAAATGCTGCAGTACACTTTTAAGCTGTGGAAAAGAGCCAAAGGTTATTTTCCAGGTGCTTAACTAATTTAATGAGAACCTTTGCCTCTCTCAAATTTCATATTTCCATCCACATCTGAAAATAAAAAAGGCGAATAAATATCTCTAAGATCAGGCCGGGCATGGTGGCTCACGCCTGGTAGGCTGAGGTGGGAGCTCACTTGAGCCCAGGAGTTAAAGATTACAGTGAGGTCAAAGTGGGAAGTCATGTGAAAATGCACTATAAACAACCAGGACCCCAACAAACATTATTCCCCAGAATAACATAACGAGAAAGAACAGGGACTTTTTGAATCCTGCAGAATGGGACTGGAATCTCTGCTTACTAGCCATGTGGTTCTAATAACCACATGGTGAGAATTAACTTACATTTCTAAGCACAATCATGACAAAATGAATAATGCTTAGATTATTGTGAGAATTAAAGGCTAAAATTAACATTCTTTTGATCGTATGTAAAAAGAAGCTATTATAGTTTTAATATTCACTCAAATAACTCCCTTGCTAAAATCCCTCCAATAGCTACCGGTTGTAAACAGAAGAAAGTCTGGACTCTACCTGGAAACCTAGGAGGTTCTACAAGATCCTACTCTATTCCCTGCTTAATGACTTCTAGTCTGGCACTCTGGTCTTTCTTTCCTCAGCTTATTATGCAGCTCTTTGCATTGCCAGTTTAGCATTCACATCTTAGCTCAAAGGCTCTGAAACCTTCCTCATCATCCAAAATCTTTAACCTACGCCCCTAACCTCCATTCTCTACCCCTCTGTAGTTTTACACCCATTTATTGAAATTGTTAATTGTCAATTTCTTTCCCACGGGTATGTAAAATCCCTGAAGACCTGTATCTCCAGGACCCAGGACCACAGCCAGGCCCTACAGGGTTAAGGGGATGCATTTTGTCACCGCTTACGTGCATGTTCGAATAGGTTAAAAAGTTCAGGATCACTAAAGATAGGGCACAATTTCAATACAGCCATTCCAGCCATCACTAAAAAAAAACATGCACTTGGATAGGGGCCTCTAGCCCAAGAGAGTGGAGATTTTTATTTATTCTTTTTGGGGGGAGAAGGACTACTGTCTCTTGAGCTTGACCCCTGAAGGCAAGAAACAAAATGCCAGGGGCATACATACTACAGCAAACTTAACGTCCGTCTGCAGAGACGTGGCTGAAAACACAAATAAATGCGCTTACAAGGAAGAAGTGACTGCCCCGCCTACAGCCCTGCCGGAAGGCCCGAGGTAGACGCGGTCACAGGTCTCCCGCCACAGGCGCTTGAGCCCGCAAGCGCTGGGAGGGGCGCAGAACCCCTCGCGGCACCCGCTCCTCCGCCCCTCCCCCGGGAAAGCCGCGGGGACCCCAGCGCGCAAGCGCCGACCCGCCAACTCCGCAGAAACCGCCCTCAAACGGCGCCTGCGCAGGGGCATGGGCAGGGGAGGGGCGATATTAGGAGGGAGAGGAGAGTGCGCGCGTAAATCCTAGAGAGGCGGGCTAAGCTGGACTGGGGGAGGGTTCGTCTTCCGGAAAATCTGGATTCTGGGACAAGAGTTGCCGCTCACCGAACTCCCACTTGTGAGATGATCGAAGAAAAGTCAGCTACCATTTGTACCCATCGGAGGTCTGCAGATAGAAGCTACAGCTGTCTTATGGCTGAAATTAGGACTTGCAGGAGGCTACTTCCCAAGTCAGCGGAGGGCAGCTTGGCGGGTGCACGCATGCGTGGTCGACTTCCTCCACGTGCGGCCGGGCCGCGGCCTCCCCGCGCTCAGAGGCCCCGCCCCCGGCCGCAGCATCTTTCCGGACAGGCGGAGCGGGTGAGACGGGAGGGGGTTGGGCTTCGCGGCTCGGCCCCGCCTCCACAGCCTCCAATTGGGTATGGGTGAGAGAGGCCCCGCCCGCAGCTTTCCTATTGGTGCGTGCGTGCGAGCGACGCATCCCATTGGGCCGCGCGGATTTGAGCACCAAATTCAAAGATTTTAAAAGTACCAGCTGGCGCCTTTTAAGGGATACAGCGCTGTGAAGCAGGCGGCTCACTTCTCACCTACCAGAACAGCTCCTTCACCTGAGGCAGGCCCCACGTCCCCTGGTATGAGCCGGTGCCCCTGCAGCTGCTCCCCACGGCCACCTTCCTGCTCCTGCAGCTCCAGCACCGTGACAGCCGCCGGGCACCCTCGCCACTCGGACAGTGAGTGAGGGGAGCGGCGTGAGGGGGCTCGCATTCCGGGAGGGGTCACGGTGAGGGGCGCCCCGTGCCACCCCTGACCCACCTCCCGAACCTGGCACGGCCACAAGCTGGTCCTCGGGCGGGCGGCGGCGGCGGCTCCTGGGTTCTGGGGAAAGAAGTCTGGGAGTCGAGAAGGGGAAGCTAGATGTGTTGGGGTGGGATGGTGGGCCGCGGGGCCCCTCCGCCCATACTGAATCTGACTCCAACCCCAGAGAAGGTTCGGGTCGTGGCAAACTAGGGCGCCCTTTTTTTTTTCCTTTTCGGGAAGACCTACCTATCCCCACCCTACTTGAATAGGCGCCAAATGCCCCCTCCCCTCCCCCACCCTATGGCTGCTGGCTCTGACAGGGCTGCGAGCCGGCAGCCCCCAGGGTCTGGTCAGGTGCCTCACCCCCACTCCCTGTGCCCCTTACCCATCTCTCTCCGGCACCCCAAGACCCGAAGTCAATTTCCCCGATTTTTCGCCGCATCAGTCGTGCTGGCGGGCGCGGGAGATCTAGCTCGCGGTTATCTCCCGCCTCCTCCGCATGTCCCGCGCCCTGAGGGGCAGTCCCACCGACCCCTCAGGAGTTCCAGGGTCTCCCTCCCCACTCCCGCCAAATGCAGAGACTCCCCCCCTGCATTGGACCAAAATCAACTGAAACGTCCAAACAAAAACGTTAATTTTTTCCTTTTTTTTCCCCTTTGCCTGTAACTCAGTCTTAAGGCCTGGAGTCGGAAGGGGGTAGTTTTGAAAAAGTACTTTTCACTACAAAACCTTGAATTTGTCCATAATGTTTAGTTGACTTTGTGAGAAGCGAAGAATTGGTTAGTTTTCCCCCTTGTACTCGTGAAGAACTAGATGGTCCTTTATTTCAAAGTTTTTAAGAGATGGAAGGCACTCAAATGCTTATTTTTATCCTCTTTGTTGCTACCTCTAAACGAAATCCAAATGCATTAATTTTACCTCAGAAATGAAAAAGTTTAATAATTCGACATTGTACTATTGGTAATGTCTCTTTCATTAGAAAAGGTATCCAGAGTCTCGAGAAAAAATACTTAATTTTTAACAAGTTAGATATATTTCTAGAAGATCCTGGATCATAAGTCTCCCTTTGAAATTCTGAAGCTTGATGGCTTATGAGGGAGTCTTTTGATTATTAATTCCAGTTGTCTTTACTACTTTGCCCCTCAGAAAGTATTTGCTGCCCCTTGGGACTTTTTCTCCTGTTTACAGGCTTGAGGAAATGAAATTTTTAAAAATTATTGCATCCAAATAGTTTTGAAAGTAGGCTTTCTAAAGTTTTCTCTTAAGAATGGCTGATTTACACTTTATACTGGCAAGCCTTGGGCCTCTCTCAGGTTCTTAAGGAGTGGCCATGGCCTAACATGTGCACATGGTGGTTATCTATAGATATCAAAGACTGGAACATAATTATTTCGTTAACATTAGAAGACCTGTAAAGATTTTTGGGCCTTAATTATGATATGTAATATATAGTGTCAAGTCTGTCTTGTAAAGTTAAATAGTTTACTACCACTTTTCCGTTATTGGGCTGAGAATTGGTAAATGAGAGGTTTAAAAAAATGCCATTAATAGAATGTTCCATGTTCACAAAGGTAGTCAAAAGGCTGAGCAAGAATTTTCATTTGAACTTGGATCTGATTCTTAAATCCATACATTCTAGTAGAAAAGTATATAGTCTGACATGTATACTTCTGTGTGGGTTGTATTTTACTACTTTTGAATGTTAATGACTGACAATGTAAGGAATATGAAAGGGTTTGGCTTATGTGATTAAAAGTAGATTCTGTGGATTAGACCCCTATGACAGGGACTCTGCCATTCATTTACTCTAGTTTTATTTTCTTACTCTCATTTTATGGATGAGGAAATTGAGACTTTAAGAGTTTACCTCCCTCCTCAGTTTTCCCCAACTCAATAAATGGCACTTTCTACCTTAGATACATAAGCCCTAAACTGCAGAGTATTATTTTTACTCCCCTTTCCTTCATATCCACATCTAGTATATTGGTAAGTTCTATTACCTTTACCCTCCTAAATAGACCTTGAATCTGTCCAAGTATCTTCATTTCCACTGTAATCATCCTAGCCCATGGTGCTCCACTCTCAGGACCCCTGTGATGAACACTTCTATTTCTCCCTGCTTCTACTTTTACCTTCCTACAATCCACAGCTGCCAATGATCTTTTAAAAATATAAACCAAATTTTTCTCTTCCAGTTAGAACCCCTCAAAGACCCAGCCTATTCTACAAATTTATAGACCATTCTACCTCTACAACATTATTTTTTAATCATCTCCCTCTAGCTCAGAGTGCTGCAGCCCTATAGGTCTTTTCCTTGCTTCCTGTGTTTTTCTCTGGAACTCTCCCACCAAATTTCGACAAGGATTTCAGATCTCAGAATGTCACTTTCTCTAAAAGATCATCCCTGACTAATATCTTCCTTTCGCTACCTTGTTTCTAAGTGAGCATTAGAAAAATGAAGTGGCAAACTAGACTCTTAACCCTCATCTGTTTTAACTCAAGAGGTTATGGAACCATGTAATATTTTCTTTTCTGGATAATATCAGATCAATTATATGAATACTACATCTATTTCCTAAGTTTGGCTTGGGCATTTGAAGGCACTGAGCTTGTTAAAAGATGGATTTAGCCTTTTGCAAACAGTTGGTTCGGCTTCCTTTTGTAAAAAGGTGATACTATTTAGTTTATTCTGCAGTATTGTTAGAGATTAAAAATCCATTCATTTCACACTTTAAAATTATATCTACAACCAGCATCCAGATTTTCATTTCTAATACTTTTTTACCAAATAAAGAAACTAGGGTTGCTTGGAAAAATGACTGATTCTAGGACTGGAACAGGGAAAATACAAGGTGAATCTGGAGCATCTTATAGTTCCAGAAAATAAGGATTGCTCAAAAAACAAAATGATGCAAATAGGTCAAATGGACACTGAAGCCAACTGAAAGAGCTCACAGTAGTGAAAGCAGAAACAATTTGAGCAGCAACATAAGTAGTATTGGATTATAACCCAAAGTCCATGAGTCTATACTAATATAAATGATTGTATAAATGAATGGGAAAGCATAGACAAATCTCTTATGCAAAAGAATTTCAAATTGTATATAGATTTACTCCCCCTCAAGGAAATAGAGCATGACTCCCCACCCCTTTAAGTGTAAGCTGTGCGTATGACTTCAAAGAGTATGGTATAGAAAAGAAACAAAAAGGAATAACTTTACAGTGGAGAAACCTGACAGATACTACTTCAGGCAAGTGATGAAGGTTAACATCATTGATAAATCATATCAATAGCATGTACCCTTGACATGATGTGGTAACAATAGTATTTTACTTCTGTGGTCTTTTTCCTAAAAACTCACAGCCTCAGACTAACTAAGAAAAACATCAGACAAATCCTAATAGAGGGATAGGCTGCAATTAGTACTGACTAGTACTTCTCAGAATTGTCAAGGTCATCATAAACAAAGTCATAGAAGTTATAACCAAAAAGAGCCTAAGGAGACATAAGGAGTAAATGTAATGTGGAATCCTGGATGGGATCCTGGAACAGAAAAAAAGGTAGAAACAAAGGATTTTCAAATATAATAGGGACCTCAGTTAATAATAATGCATCAATATTGGTTCATTAATCTTGACATGGATGCAAGTTAGTTATGTAAGAGTTGGGTGTTGGGTGCTTGATGTACAGGAATTCTATACTATACTTGCAACTTTTCTGTAAGTGCAAGTTTATTAAATTTTTTAAAAAATACTAAATCTATTCATGTGAAAATACATGTTGGCACAAGAGGAATGTAATAGTCATTGTGTTCACTTTAAGTTCCTTAAGTGCTAATTTAGTGAGAAAGATTCTAATGTTATTAACTAAAAAACTAGGAAACACATTTTTAGGTTGCATGTCTTCATTGTATCAGGCACTGTACCATTTGCTTGCATTCTGTACTAAGCAATAGCAGTCATGTTTCACCTTTAAGTAGCTTATAATAATCTTACAACGTAAAATTGGTAGTGCTTTGACGAGGTCTGAGAAGTCCCCTCACAGATAAATATGAAGCTATACATGAGTAATTAATTAGAAGCTAAATAGGCAAAGGAAGCAGAAAAGCTATTCCAGGCAGGGAAAAGCATAATGTACAAAGCCTCTGAGATGGGAAAAGTCACTGTTACTAAGAAGGCCCACTTATATAAGAAAAGAAATGTACAAGTGTTTTTCTTTGGTACTTTAAAGAGCTCTTGCGCCATGAATTCTGGCTTTTTATAAATGAGTATAAATGTGAAACAAGATATAGTATACTTTGCTTTAATTTGTAAGTTCTATTTATTCAAAGCACCTCATTCTCATGTGAGATGGGGGAAGAACACTGAATTTATAGTCAAGAAATCTGTCTCATTTAACTACTTGTCTTGGGCAACATACTTACCTGAGCTTCAGTGTGCTCAATTACTGTAAAAATAACTCCCCATCCTACCTCAAAAAGGTTGTGAGGACTAAGTGTTTGGAAACATTGGAAGTTGCAAGCTTCTAAACAAATATAAGGTAGTTTAATCATTATTAGCTCCAATTTTAAAGAACTGTCTATGTTCAAAGAATAGGGTTGAATGAAAGGTTCTATAGGACAGTCTGTAGAAACTGGGTTCTAAAGACAGAGCAGAGGGAGAAGAATGCCTTTGAGTTCCTGAAGTATTTTCAGGCCTCTTTGCTTTAGGTAGCTAAACAGTAAAAGGCGTGCCTTCATAGTTGTCTTCTGCTTTTTTATCCTCTCAGATAAATTGTGGTCATATGTAAATCAAACCTAATTGTTTAGTTGAGCGAGAATGGAAATAATCTCTCTTGGCATTTTTTCCTCATCTCAGTGAAAGGAAACTACTCAGAATAATTTGTTATAGAGTTAGAGTTAATTGGGGGGTTAAAATTTATATATTCTTTTTTTTATTTTTTGTGCCTGTGAACTCTTAGTTTAAATCTAATTTTTAGATTTAGTGGGATCCCGAAGCACATTCAAAGCAGTTTCTATATACAAGGTCACTTTCTATGAAGGTTATCTTTTTGTACTTTGACTTGAAAGGTTTTGCTCTAAGTAAAAACTGTTAAATTAGCATGGACAGTTTACCAATACCTAGTACAGACTAAACATAGTGACCAGTACATACCTTTACTAATAGGATAAGTTGTTACCTATATATGACTGGCTTGTGAGGGGGATGGTAGCTGGAACACATTTTAACCTAAAGAATCAGGCTTTTTTAGCTCATGTCCCCATTGTTCCCCTACTCATATACCCTGCCTTCAGCTATACTAAGCGGTTTTCCTGAACCCGTCTACCATATTCCTTCCAAGCATTGTGCCTTTGCTCAAGTTATCCTTCAGTGAATGACCTTCCCAGCCTCTCTTGTAAGCTGTGGTTCTCAACTGGAACCAAGGAAATTTTGCCACTGGCGTCTTCCCCCTTTCCAATATTTGACAATAACTGGTAACTGTAGACATTTGTTTACTGTTGTACCTTGGGAGTGAAGGCTGCTCCTTGTGTCTAATGGGTAAAGGCTGCTAAACATCCTACCATATACAGGATAGCCCCTAAGAACAAAGAATTATTTGGTCACAAATGCCAGTAGTACAGAGATTGAAAAACCCTACTTTAAAGTGGTCTTAAAATGCTGCCTGTTCCATTGTGTCTTCAATAGTATCAACACTTGTTTTTCTATTTATGCTACTTATCACAAATAGCTAATGCATTATTTTAAGTCATTTGAAGCAGTTGAACAGTAATTTACACTTGCTGCCCTAGCACTCTTAAATCTTGTTAATTGATGGTAGTGTTATTCTTATTTACCAACTCATAATTCTGATTGGTAGCTGAACTGTTCTTCTGGCTCTGGTTAATTAGTCATGAAAAAATCTTTGTTCAGTAATTAAAGATAGCAGTTTATAACACATATTAGCCAAGATATAGGGAGATGTCCCTGGTCTTGAGTTTACTACCCAGCAGCATATACAAACACCTTAAATATATTAAAGAATCACCAAGAGCACCAAACAGAATAAACCTTGCAGATGAGTGCTGTGGGAGTTCAGGTGGACTTTAACTTGTGGATGTTTAAATATATTGCTTTTTCCTACCTTTTTTACAAGCTACCTGTAGATTTCTTGATTATTTTAAGGTTTATAATAGTTGCTAATGTTTAAATAATAAACAAATTTTTCATTTATTATTTTTTATCAATATTTTTTGAACTGTACATATTCTTCTCCCCCATTGGTCTTAACCATTTTCATAGTCAATGGCTTGGGTTATGCTTAAGTCAGAGAAAACTATAATGCCATTTCAAGTCCAGGGTATAGGTACTGATCTAAAAGTATTTGTGATTAAAAGATTTAAATAATATTTCTACATGTTATTGACATGTCGATAATTAAACTTGGGTAATATCACAGACCTATAGGCAAGTGCACATAGGCAAAACATAATGCTGAGCGAATGCAAAGTAATCTTTATATATCCTAATTTAAGAAGTAAGGATGTGTGGAAATTTTGCCATCAAGTAAATGTTATGTTCTTTTTGTAGGTTGTAAAGAAGAAGAAAGTTCCACTCTTTCTGTCAAAATGAAGTGTGATTTTAATTGTGACCATGTTCATGCTGGACATAAACTGGTAAAACCTGATGACATTGGAAGACTAGGTTCCTACACTCTTACATA
>VBSM01000361.1:95808335-95819448 GCA_008086735.1 Cheirogaleus medius | reverse complement strand
TGTGTAGATATTCTCAGCGAACTCTTTCAGAGGGGACTCAGACATCTCTTAGCAAGTATTTTAGCTCAGCTCAGTGATATGGACTTAATCAAGTAAGTATTACTGCTTTAAATATACATACATATATGTATTTACATATATATATGTATATGTATATTTGTATAGTCCACTCAGCACTTGTTGGGTGGCTCAACACTACCAGCTCATGCAAAGACTGATGTACGGGTTGAGTATCCCTTATCCAAAAATGCTTGGGACCAGAAGGGTTTCGGATATTTTCAAATTTGGGAATATTTGCATTATTGAACATTCCTAATCCAAAATGCTCCAATGTACATTTCCTTTGAGCATCATGGCAGCACTCAAAAAGTTTCAGATTTTTGGATTAGGGATGCTCAACCTGAAGTAGGGTAGGCTTGCAATGTTTAATTGAGTTGATGACTTTTGCTTGATTACTAGTATTTCACTACCTATATGCCACTTTAGAAGCATGCATTTAATCTGGTCATTTCAAATTTTATATTCATGCTATTAGAAAAATGTATTTCTTTTAGATTGAGGTTTTTGTACCTTTTAGTTCTGAAACTTCTAGTATGTAAATTATATCTTGGGCCTAAATATAAAACAGCCTAGTTCTAGTAGAGGTCCTATAGGCATTATGACTTGTCACACCTGAAAGTTTGAAATAATTTCTGTTCCTTTTAGGCCATTTTTGATGTAGGGCTCTCAGGTTTGACAATGATGAAAATATGAAAGCCCACAAATAGAGATCTGATTATGACTATTTCTTGAAACCTTATATATATTAACTATCCTTTTTTTGTCATTCTACTAAGGAAAATCAATCAGGATGAGATAACTTTGAGAATGATTATATAGACTATAGGATTAGATTGGATTTAACTCAACTGGATTCATTTTTTGGCTTTTTGAAAAATTGGAGGTACTCTGCAAGTGTGGCTTTATACTGATCTGTATGAAATATGGCTAAAGCGAGACAGATACAAGTATTGATTTTTACTGTGTGCTGGCTTCTTGAGGGATAATCAACATCACAGAGTCTACTTTTTCTGTTAACATAGTGGGTTTTTTAAAATTAATTTTCACTAATAGCATGTCCTAGAGTACATTGAAATTTGTCTACAACTTTTACCAAATAGCTAAAATGGTGTTATATGTATTACACAATGGTGGCTACTCATTTTATGTTTGCAGATATTGTTGGAAAAGTACAAAGTCATGGTTCTTAAGCCTGGATGCATTTATTTGATTGGAAGCTCTTTAAAAAATATAGTACCCTGGGCCCATTTTAAACCAACTAAACCTAAATTACTAGGCATGGGGGGCATCCTTAAGTCTTAAATTACCCCAGGCAATTCCAATGTATCGTCAGGTTTGAAAAGCATTGGTTATATGAATTTCTGTTTTGCATTGTTAATGTTTTCCTACTGTATTCATCTTAGCTCTTTGTGATGTTTTAATTGTTTCCTTTATGGTCATTTGCTTTTCCAGTGTGTCTAAAGTGAGCACAACTTGGAAGAAGATTCTAGAAGATGATAAGGGAGCATTCCAGTTGTACAATAAAGCAGTGCAGAGAGTTACTGTAAGTCTTGACTGTTGATGTTTTCATTTTAAAATACACTGCTAGTGCTCTTTCAGAAATAGGAGGCAAAAACAGGAAAGAAAAAGTCTAGAAACCTTCCTTTACATTCACAAAGTATTTCAGCCTTGTGCTAGAACTTATTGAGAAAACAAATTCAAAAATAAAGAGAAAGGAATCTCACCTCAGTCATTTATTTCTTAGGTTCTCCCTAGACACAGAATGTCTGAAGTAACAAAGGGGAAATTACTCAGTTCTTATAGATAGGGGGAGTTGACCATGTAGTTGATCTTGGTTGCCATTTGTGTATTATTATGTTTTGTAATCTTTGGAAAATTTGGGAAAGTTGTTTTACTTTTTAGTTATTAAGAAATAGGAGCGATGAAATTTTTTTTTTTCAGTTACCAAGAAACAGTTAAATGTCAACATATTGAAGATTCTTAATGTAGGAGGAAAATGAATTTACTTTTACAAAATACTTGAGTTATTAGTACTTTGGAAGTGTTTCTGAGAATCAAGATCAGTACATGAATGAAAGTTCAGGCCTTAAAGTTGGACACACTTAGGACCAAATTTTTTGTTGCTACTTACTAGCTATGTTAACTTTTGTCAATTATTGCTTAAATTCTCCAAGTTTAGTTTCTTTTTCAATAAACTGGTATTAATGGAAAAATCTAATCTGAAAGGCTGATTTTTAAATCAGAGATACTTAAATGTGACTATTGCCATCTGCTGGTGGTGGGAAGAATAACCCTTTGTTCTGGGCAGTAGTACTTTGACATTGGTTAGTTATAAATCATGTATTAAATTCTTTACATAATCCCATGTGAAGTGATTTCTCACAATTTTTATCAAGAAGTTAGGCTTTACATGTGTAAATATTAAGGTGTCATTGTGTTTAAGCATGTGCAGGTAAATTGCATGTAGGAATAAGTCTTTTACATTCTTATTTGCCATTTCTTACATGTACAAACATAACAAAAATATCTGGTTGGTAATATAGGAAAGAAAAGTTTTAAGTTTCTATTAAACCGTTTTTTTAATTAGGAAGGCAACATTAAGTTTTCGCCACATGCTTCAACTCGAGAGTATGTTATGTTCAGAATCCCACTGGCTTCTGTTCAAAAAGCAGCAGTCCAGACTCTTCCCCAAAAAGATGCACAAACCAAGTTATCCAATCAAGATGATCAGAAGGGTTCTACTTACAGTCGACACAGTGAATTCTCTGAGGTAATTCTTTGTTTAATCAATAAATTAGAAACATGATCATTTATTTTTAAAAGGATTTAGAGTGAAAAATGGGAAAAAAATACTTTCAAGGTCAAAATGTAACTTGACTCTAGATAATTACTAACAAATTAGGACACCTGATACTGATAGTCATTTAAATTTAATTATAGTATTATAATTCAAATTAGTAGGGAATTGTTAGTGGGATGGGAATCTTCTGCCCCCTTCATTTTATTCTCAAAAATGTGGGAAACCAAAACACTGTTCCAAATTAGGAAAGTACACAGAGATGTCTTTGTATGAACTGCTTGACATAGTTTATGAAAGTTCAATTATGTTGAGGTTTTTTTTGAGACAAAGTCTCACTCTATTGCCCGGGCTAGAGTGCCGTGGCATCAGCCGAGCTCACAGCAACCTCAAACTCCTGGCCTCAATTGATTCTCCTGCCTGAGCCTCCCGAGTAGCTAGGATTACAGGCATGCGCCACCATGCCTGTAATGGCTAATTTTTTCTATATATTTTTAGTTGGCCAATTAATTTCTTTCTATTTTTAGTAGAGATGGGGTCTCACTCTTGCTCAGGCTAGTCTCAAACTCCTGAGCTCAAGCAATGCTCCCACCTCAGCCTCCCAGAGTGCTAGGATTACAGGCGTGAGCCACTGCGCCTGGCCTGATATTGACTTCTAATTTACAAATGCTAAGAAAATAATGAAAAACCTTCTTGATTTTAAAATTTATAAAACTACTCAATGCTGTGTTTTGCAATTGCTGCCTTTAATTGAGGAAGAGAGCTAAGCAGCAAAAGGCCGCCTTTCTGAAATTATCAACCTCCTATTATGCCTTTAAATCATTGGGTAATGTGGGTTAAAAGTTCTACTCACATGTAGATAATTTTGTAGGCTTAATTTAGAGAATCGTAATCTTAAGAGTGATAAGATTTTTTTTTAATGTTGACTATGTCATATTTTGGTCAATAAATAGAAATTCTATATGGTAAAATTTAGTTTCTGTCTTAAATGACAGACAATTATTAAACTTATTCAAAAATTTATTGGGCGTCTGCTATCAGGTACTATTATAGATAGGAAAACAAGGTAAACTTCTGATCCTTGCAATCTTAATAGAAGATAGCTGCATAAAAATAAATGCCATGTAGTATGATAAGGTGCTATTAAAAAAAGAACTATAGGTGAAAGAGCAACCAACTCCTTAATGACACTAGGAAGACTTTACAGGAAATGTGACATTTAAGTTAGGCATTGATGTGTGAGTAGCATTCACAAAGTAAAGGAGAGCATATGTAAAAGTAGCAATAGGAAGTAGCCATTAGACCACTTGACAGATGATGCTATCTATCATCCATTGAACAGTAAACTTAAGGGCAGGAATTGTCTTATATCTGACAGCGGCACCTCATGCATGTGTTGGGGAAAGTGCAGAGGTGCCCTTCTTAGTTTTACTAACTAATTACATTCAGTCCTTATTAAAATACGTTTATGTATTTTTTCTTTTTAGGTTGCCAAGACTTTGAAAAAGAACGAAAGCCTCAAGGCCTGTATTCGTTGTAATTCACCTGCAAAATATGATTGCTATTTACAACGGGCAACTTGTAAACGAGAAGGCTGTGGATTTGATTATTGTACAAGGTGTCTGTGTAATTATCATGCCACCAAAGACTGTTCAAATGGCAAGCTCCTAAAAGCCAGTTGTAAAACAGGTCCCCTGCCTGGTACAAAAAAAAGCAAAAAGAATTTACGAAGATTGTGATCTCTTATTAAATCAAGTTGTTCCTGATCATGAACATTAGTGAGAAAACATTAGGTTTTAACTTAAAATGTATTGTGATTTTCGATTTTACATTGAAATTTTTTCCCAGTGGATAAAGAGGATATACAGCCTCTTATAATATTTTACAATTTAATGTGAAATTGTTTAAAATTCTCAGTACAAATCAGAAAATTTAAATATTTTAAATAAAAAAGGAAAAGTAAGTAGTAATCTGATACTTGCGATACAGAAGTAAAATGATTCAGTTTTATGGTGAAAGAAGACTATAATTTTACCTAGACAATCTTAAATATAAATCTGGTTTACCATCTATTGGCATTTGAGACATTTTATTTGTCTTATCAAATTAATACCAATGGAAATATCAATTTCTGGAGTATTAATTTAAATGTTTTGTCTCCTTTCTTAAACCTTTTTCATTGTGTATATCTCCCAAGAAAATATCTTTTGTAAAATTTCCTTTCTTTCCTTTTTTCTGATGTCTGTGTTTTAATATTTTTGTATACGTGTAAATAATTTTTGTATTTTTATGTGTCAAAGAATATAAATGTCTTTTGTATGTACATATAAAAATAAATTTTGTTCCTATTAATAAAATTGTTAATGAGCTTAATGAATAATGTATGCTTTTTGTTTTTATAAATATATTAATCCTAGAAACAGCTGAATTAGGTAGCTATAGTAGATTGCATTTGTTTGTGTGAAGTCATTGAGTGGATCTATGTATGGATTCCTCTGGGGAGTTTGTGAGATTCCCAGGCTTCACCCCTGATCCCAGTTTCCTTCTCACTCCCAATAGATTAATTTAGTAGTTGTGGAGGTGGGTCTTGAAATAAGCATCTCAAGATGATTCAATACAGGAATTCTATAAAACACACCAAAAAAATGCCAGAAAGATTAAAAGTGTGTAGAGTAAGATGCTATCTTGGCTGCAATCAGGCATCTAGTAACAAGAGCCCAGGACAAAGACATTTTTATTTCTTAATTCCAAAGTTAAATATGTTTTAGTTTCAGTTGTGAATATGGAAAAATTATAAGGTAGAATTCAGGCAAAAGGCACTAAAGATTTAAGGGTGGGCCTCAGATCCTGTCAGTATGGCCTCAAAGAAGCTTAAGGGCTTTGCCCTTCATCTCAGAAACCTGAGGTAGAGGATTTACCTTAGATTTGTGGGTATATCTTGTCTAAGGGGTAGAAACCAATAAGATTAACAGACCCACTTTTTATTTTTTTAAACTGCTCTATTGAAGTAAAATTGACATAAAATAGACCACAAAAAGTATAATTTGATAAGTTTTGACATACATGAAGCTATCACCACAATTAAAGTAATGAACATAATCGTCATCCCCAGGTTTTTCCCCTGCCTCTGTAATCCCTCCTGTCGACTCCCAGGCAATCGCTGATCTGCTTGTCACTGTAGACTAGTTCACTTTTGTAGAGTTTTATATAATTAATAGTGAACAGAAATGTATTGTCTCAATTCTGGAGGCTGAAAAGTCCAAGGGCCTTCTTGCTGTGTCATTTTATGACAAAAGGGTAATAGAGAAAGATTGAATTTGCAGTCTAAAACCTTTCTATAATCAGCATTAACCCACTTAAACACCTCCCATTAGACCCTACACTGTTGCATCTGGGATTAAGTTTCCAACACATGTTTTTCAGGAGACACATTCAAACCGTAAAACCATGGATCAAGTGGGATTCATTCTCGAGATGCAAGGGTGGTTCAACATATGCAAATCTAAATGTGATACACCACACTAACAGAATAAAAGAAAATTATATAGTCATCTCAATAGATGCAGAAGAAACATTTCACAAAATTTAATATCTTTTTATAATAAACTCTCAACAAATTAGGTATACTCAGAATAATAAGGACCATATATGATAAACCTACTAACAAAGCTAACATTGTACCCAATGGGAAAAAATTGAAGGCCTTTTTTCTAAGATCTAGAACAAGACAAGGATGCCCATTTTGACCACTTTTATGTAATATAATACTGGAAGTGCTGGCCAGAGCAATTAGGCAAGAGAAAGAAAGGGTATTGGAAAGGAAGAATCCAAATTAGTGTTGTTCATAGATGACATGATTTTCTACTTAGGAAAACCTAAAAACTACACCAAAAACCTGATAGAACTGACAAATTCAGTAAAGAGGCAAGATACAAAGTCAACATACAGAAATCAGTAGCGTTAATATATGCCCACAGTGAACAATCTGAAAAAGAAATCAAGAAAGCAATCTCATTTATAATAGCTTTAAAGCATATAAAATACATAGAAATCAATTTAAATAAATGAAAGATCTATACAAGGAAAACTATAAAACACTGATGAAAGAAATTGAAGAATACATATACACACAAAAAACGGAAAGATATTCCATGCTCATGATTTGGAAGAATTAATATTATTAAGATGACAATACTACCCGAAGCAAATTACAGATTCAATGCAATTTACAGATTCAATGCAATCCTTATCAAAATACCGATGACAGTCTTCTCAGAAAAAAAAAAAAATCCTAAAATGTACATGGAACCACATAAAACCCTGAATAGCTAGAGCAATCCTGAGCAAAAAGAACAGAGTTGGAGATGTAACACTACCTGACTTCAAAATTTACTACAAAGCTACCGTAACCAAATTGGCATGGTACTGGGATAAAAACAGACACATAGACCCATGGAACAGAATAGAGAACCCAGACACAAATCCATGCATTTACAGTCAACTCATCTTCAACACAGGCACCAAAAACATACAATAAGGAAAGAGCAGTCTCTTCAATAAATGGTGCTGGGTAAACTGGATAACTATATGCAGAATGATGAAACTGGACCCTTATATCTCACTATACACAAAAATCAAATCAAAATGGATTAAAGACTTGAATCTAACACCTGAAACCATGAAATTACTAGAAGAAAACATTGGGGAAACACTCTAGGACATTGGTCTGGGCGAAGATTTCTTTGTGTAAGACCTCAAAAGCACAGGCAACCAAAGCAAAAATAGACAAATGGGATCACATCAAGCTATAAAGCTTCTGCACAGCAAGGAAAACAATCAACAAAGTGAAGAGACAACCCACAGAATGGGAGATAATATTTGCAAACAACCCATCTGACAATGGATTAATAACCAGAATATATAAAGAGCTTGAACAACTCAAAAAGGAAAAAAATCATAAATAATCCAATTAAAAATTGGGCAAAAGATCTGAATCTGGGCAATAGACACTTCTCAAAAGGACAAACAAATGGCCAAAAGGCATTTGAAAATGTTCAACATTACCAACCATCAAAGAAATGCAAGCCAAAAAACCACAGTGAGATATCAATTCACCTCAGTTAAAATGGCTTTTATAAAAAAGACAGGCAATGATGGATGCTGGTGAGAATGTGGAGAAAGGGGCCCCCTATTACACTGTTGGTGGGAATGTAAATTAGTACAGCCACTATGGAGGCTCCTCAGAAAACTAAAAATAGAACTACCGTATCATCCAGCAATTCCACTACTGGGTATATATCCAAAAGAAAGGAAATCAATATATCAAAAATACATCTGTGCACCCATTTTTATTACAGCAGTATTCATTCATAATAGCCAAAATATGCAATCAACCTAAGTGTCCATCAATGTATAAATGGAGAAAGAAAATTGTATGTATATATATATATATATGATGAAATGTTATTTAGCCATAAAAAAATATGAAGTCCTGTCATTTGCAGCAACATGAATGGAACTGGAGGTCATTATATTGAGTGAAATAAGCCAGGCACAGAAAGACAAATATTACATGTTCTCACTCACATGTGGTAGCTAAAATAGTGGATCTCATGTAGATCGAGTAGATTGGTGGTTACCACAGGCCAGGAACGGTAGCAGGAAAGGGAGGATGAAGAGAAGTTGACTTATGGGTACAAATATGCAGTTTGATAGAAGAAAGAAGACTTAGTGTTAGATAGATTAGTTCACAGGTCTTTAGATTGAGAGGAACCACACTTGAGGAACTGTATTTAAGGAACATACCTGAAGAGCCTCATCTTGACCAGGTTCTAATTTAGTTGATGAGATTCTGGATTTTGAGCTGAAGCTAAAATGGGATGAGACTTTTGAGATTTTGGGGAGAGGGTAAGTGTATTTTCAGATGAGAGGAATGTGAATCCCTGGGGCCAGAGGAGACTGTAATAGCCAGCTTCTGAAATAATTTGCCAATAATCCCAACCTCTTGGTGTTCACACTTGTGTGTGATCCCCTTCCACACTGTATCAGGTTTGGTTTCTATGACCAACAGAATATAGGAGAAGTGACGGCATGTTGCTTCTAAGACTAAGTGATAAAATACATTGTGGCTTCTGCCTCTCTTCTTTTCAGATCTCTCACTTTAGGGAAAGGTAGTTGTCAATTATGAGCAGCCTATGGAGAAAGCCACATTATGAGAAACAGAGGTCTTTGGAAAGTCCAAAGCGGAGAGAAACTAAGGCTTCCTGACAATTGCTAAATCTGTGAGTCTTGCTGAAAGCAGATCCTCCAGCCTTTAGGCAAATTTAGACCCTACCAACATCCTGAGTGCAACTTGAGCTACCCAGCTAAACTGGTTCCAAATTTATGACCTCCAAAAAGCTGTGAGATAATAAATGTTTGTTGTTTTAAGCCTCTAAGTTTTGAGATAATTACTTATGCAGAAATAGTTAACTAATACAAAGTGGGCCCACCCTTCTAGGAGAGTTGGGCAAGAGAAAATTAAGTCAAAGTCTTTTCTCAGACCCTTCAATTGGCTATACTAATTAATATTGAGAAGATCAGGTCTTCCCAGAGACTCTGAGACATGTAATTGCTTGACCTGGAATTGATACTGGTTTAGGTACAGGATGACAGCCACCTTATAGCTATGGAGAGTGTTCCCTAAAAAAAGAATTCATACTCCCAGGCCAAAATAGATTTGGGACTGCTCTGATCACAAAAAAAATGGACTATTTTAAGCCTGCTACATACGGGAGAATGGTTTACCTATAGCTGTTAGTATTTTCATGGTTACTGTGACATATAGGGTATTTTTTAAAAAGTATTCATTTTTTACAAAAAGTCCGCATTACTAGCTTCAAGGTTACTGAAACTTCTTTCTCTGTATTTTGGCATCCAGGAAGACCTATCTGTTTTATGCATTGAATCTGAATAAATCTATCTCACAAGAATCCTTAGACAGTTGATGTTGGTGACAAGAATGCAATCTGGATGAGTTTTAATTATTTTTCTTTTCTAATTGCCCTGGAGAAAACCAGGGTCAGAAGGACCCTTAAGCTGACCCTGGCCAAATATGGCCTGCAACTGGGAGGCCAGCTCCAGAATGACTTCCCTTACGTGGCTCCTTTGGCCAAACCAGTGAGCAGTCTATATTCTCACGTGGTCATTTCTAGCCATCCAAACGTAGTGTGGAACCCACTAGTATTTCTGATCAGTCAGAATGACCATTAATGACAGATATGTCTTCACTAAGGACTTTATTCTAATGAAGAGAGTCAGGTTTGTCAGCCCTGCAGTAGCTCTGTTGACACTTATGAATGGTGGAGATTATATTTTAGTGTTTCTGCTGAATTCTCAACATGTTCATATGCATTGGTCTTTTGTGGGTGTTCTCAGCTTCAGCCCCACATTTCCCTAAAGCAAATATCGAATTAACATATTAACACAGAAGCCTACTTGCCATTTGCCAAGGTTCATGGTGGAATGTTATCTGGCACCCAAAGATTAGCATATCCATTTCCTCTCTTCAAGAAGTTTGTCATACTCAAGTTCCTCATACAACTCAAGGATCTGCCATAAAGACTGCATAGAACAGACAAACATGATGGTCCTTCAATTAATTTCTTAAATTCATAATTTTACCCTGATTGCTTGGCACTTTTCCATTTTTCCCAAATTCTGCTTCAACAATGTAAAAACAGTGCCACAAGATGGTGCTTTTATAACACCATACTTTTGAGTTTGTTTATTCACATAAAGTTCAGTATAAAAATGGATGTAATAATATTACTGCTTTTCTAGTCAATTTATGCTGTCAGATTACAAAATTAAGTCCATACAGAGTGTTAAGCTAGGATAGGAAGATAGAAATAATTTACTTTTTGGTCTCAGGTATGAAGGACACACTGCCTTGCTTCTCTTCAACATTTTTATCCATAGTTTACATTCAAAGTCCAGATCTTCACTGTGCTTTGCACTAGCAACATGTGATTACCAAACACTTGAAATGTGGCCCATTCCAATCCAAACTGAGATGCACCGTAAATGTAAAATAAACACCAGGTATTGAAGATTTAGTATAAAGGAAAGCAAAATCTCATCAATTGACTACATGTTGATATGATATATGAGATATATTGGGTTAAATAAAATACTATGGAGATTAACTTTACTTGTTTCTTTTTATTCTGGTCTTATCAAAATTACAGAATTATTTAGCAAGGGACTTCATTATTT
>VBSM01000361.1:95763889-95808235 GCA_008086735.1 Cheirogaleus medius | reverse complement strand
CACCTACCCTTGCCGCTGGTCTCCAAGCCGCTGGCTTGGGAGGTCTCTCCTTCCCGTTCTCCTCCGCAACCTCCACCCGTGGAGTCTCCCGTAGTCTCCGGTGCCCTTCCGTCCGTCCCCCGTCCGATGTATGGTCGTTTGTTTGCTTCTTTCTTCTAATATCTTCTAGTAGCTGTCTTTTCTGTAGAGACGCTCTGTCTGGCGGTGTTTCTAGTCCGCCATCTTGCTCCGCCTCCCATTATTTTTGATAATCAGAAACTTTGAGATATTTGTAAGCATTAACATTTTGTTCATAATAAGAACACAATAGCTATTTATGTGCCAGATATTTTCTATTTAATTACTATGTTAATAATATCAAATAGGCAGTATTACTTTCTAGATATTACTTTCTAGTATTACTTTCTAGATACTTTATAGATATGAAAACTGAAGCTCAATGTGGCAAATAGAAAACTTAAAATTATAAATGTGACTGACTTTATGTTTCTATTGGACAGTGGTAGTCTAAGATCACACAACAAATAAGTACCAGAGGAGTCTCTTCTGGCACCATAACCTAAATTTGTCACAATATAGGACCCTAACACCCAGATCTACCATAATTTTTAAAAATAAGTCAAGTTCTAGATATGGAGATGAGAGGGTATTTTCTAGAAAAAAGAAGTAATAGATTCATCTCAACAGACTGTAACACTTTCCTTCAGAACTCGAGTCTACCTCTCATAGTTTTGCAATAACTCACTTGTTATTTGACCTCTGCCCCCATCCTCATTCTCAAACTGACAGGAAACTGCTGTTACCAAAGCAGGTCAAGTCCTTGTCACCTAGAAAGTGTTTCATAAATATTTCTGAAATGAATGAATGAGAAAACAGCTAGATAGATTTAAGCACTGACAAGTAAATATCCACTATATTTTGTTAATATAATTCCTTCTATGTTGTTGATATCAAAAGATAACTCTATCCATAAACAGAAGAGCCTGCATAGTCATATAATAAATACGCCTAAACTTGTATTTGTTCAAAGTACCCATGAGATAGTAGGGTCCCGAAATGGAAAGAGTGATCCCTTGCCATCAGGTGTCTATGGTTTGCAATCCTGATTTTTCTACTTACTTTAACCTTGGGAAAGTTTTTAACATTTATGAGCTTCAGTTTTCATATCTATAAAGAGAAAGTAATACTACCTATTTGATATTATTAACATAGTAATTAAATAGAAAATATCTGGCACATAAATATTGTGTTTTTATTATGGCCAAAATGTTAATGCTTACAAATGTTAATGCTTACAAAAACATCTGGATGTTTATGATTATCAAAATAATGAAGTCCCTTGCTAAATAATTCTGTAATTTTGATAAGACCAGAATAATCAATCTCATACTAAATATTTCATCACTTTTATTATTTATTCCTGAGAATTGAAAAACTTTTTTGTCCTTAGTAGATGAGCAGAGAAACTCTATTACAAGAAAATAATTTTGTTAAAACATGAATCCTTCAAATTACTTTGAAGCTCACAGATGTTTACAGCTGTTTATTTACCTGTTTATTAAAAACACTTTTTGAGCACCTTCTATGTACAATGAAGTATGCTGGGTGATATCTAATGCAGAATCTTTCTCAACCAGGTTTCCAGGAAAGAACTGAGCTTGAACAACCTAAGGTATCTATTATACATAATAAATTTTCTCCTTGGCATCTAGGATGGTACCAGTTATGAATCTTCCTTGAGAAAATTAGGGAAATAAACATTCAAGTAAGTTTCTGGGTTCTCT
Source organism: Cheirogaleus medius (assembly GCA_008086735.1). Taxonomy (NCBI): domain Eukaryota; kingdom Metazoa; phylum Chordata; class Mammalia; order Primates; family Cheirogaleidae; genus Cheirogaleus; species Cheirogaleus medius. The sequence goes on along the minus strand of VBSM01000361.1, from coordinate 95,806,451 downwards.
GGCTCAGGTAGGAAGTCTGGTTGAAAAAGTCTAGGAGATGTGGAAAAAGACAAAAAGAAATACTAAATTAAAATAGAATACAAAATTAAATACAAAGTAAGAAAAATATTATGCTAACAGAATGGAAGGAAAAATACTTCTAACAAGAGGATCAGAACAAAGAAATTATTGAAGAGAATCTTGAAGGATGAAAAAAATTGCCCTGTCCTTGCTCCTTCCCCTGCTCCTTCTTGAAAATGTGCAGAATATTGTACTATGCCCTGTTACTGATTCAGAGACGAATCAAAGAGCGTCTGTGGTTTCTGGAGATGAGGTAAGTGCTTGAAGAGAGAGGTACACTAGCAAATTACTATGTGAATTCAGGGTGGGAATGCTGGTGTCCTCAGAAGTTCCTTTGCTACTGCGAAGAAAAGTAATTCTCATCATTTGTTTTCTTCACATAATAGGAAAAAACAGTATCTATTTCACTCTAAGAATTAGGAAAAGTCCACTGAAAACTTTTTTAAAGACTGAAGCATAGGATGGCACAAGACGAAACTCAGAGGTGGTATTAGAGATTGTGACAACCCAAAGAAACACGTGCGTTGGTGACCTAAGTTCTGAACATGCTTAAGTAATTATTTATTTTGAAGGACTGATGTTGATTTTTTTAAAAACCTAAACTTATTTTTAAAGTAAAATATTCCAATACATTTAGGGACGAATTTTTTCATTCCCGAGGATAAATCAGATGTACTTTCAATGAGTGGAGGATGAGTTGTAGGAGGGTAAATGAGTAGATATAGTATATTGTCAGTGGATCTATCTTCTGAAAAATCAATTTTCTAGTCCCAAGGCACAGGAGATCATGTTCTTGCTCTCTAGATTAACTAGCATTTTACATAAAGTCACAGATTCTCCCAAGACTGATGTGCAAGCAATCTCTAATGCCATCACCATCTTCCTGAGAGACTCAACGAGAAAGAGAGAAAAATCCTTAGCCAAAGAGGGTAGCTGGAGGTGATAGTTTCTCAGCATTCCAGGGAATACAGAGGCATTCTGAGGGTCTCCTGGCTTCCAGGAAACAAGGAGCTTGTCACTGCTGGAATTGAAAGAGGAGGGAAGAGGAACATAAGAGAACAATACTTCCCATCCTTCCTCAGCTGTCCAAATACAGGAAAAATATCAAACAGTGTTGGTGACTTCATATAAAATGCCGTGCAATTGTCGAGTTGGACTAGTCAACTTACATTTAATGCCTATTGGTTTCAATTACTTGAGTGTAAAGTCTGATGAACAAAGAAATAATATCTTGTTCTACACAGGCTTTTGCTTGGGGGTCAGGGGTAAGGAGAGCAGAAGTGGTCCTTAAGGCCTTAGGAAGGCATCAACCCAGGAACTCATGAATCCTGAAAATTCTAGCAGTACAATGGAACGAATGCCACATTTCCTGTTAGCAATCATTCCTGAGAAGAAGGTGTACAGTAGATTCGTGCTTTTTGGCACGCTGATAAATCCCTTTTTACTTAAATTATTTCTAAGAAGACCTGTAACTCTGATATTTATCCCTTGAGACTTTACTTTGAGTTTCCTTCGCACAGATGTCACTCTGGAGGCTTGGCTGTGACTACTGACTACACTGTCCGGTTGACTGCTTAGTCTTCTTACTCAGTATTCTTATGTCTTGTTCCTGGAAGATATTCCTGCCATTTCCATGAGCTTGCAAACTTTTCAAGCGCTCAGGATGTCAGTAAACTTGCTGTTTTCTCTTCCTATTGCACCTAAATGTTTTCTTTTATTTCCTTGGTTTTCCACCAGAGGGCACAATAAACCTACCTAATACACAGTTTGGAGCTATTTTCTTCAATTCATGAAGTGAACTTTCTGGACTTGTTTCAAATGGTTCTAATTTCATTATTTTAAGGTGTTGTGGTTAAGAGCAGGGTCTCGAAGCAGAACTATCTGAGTTTGGATCTCAGCTCTGTTGTTTGCCAGCTCTGTGACCTTTTGGAATTCCTTAATTTCCTCTCTGAGCAACAGTTCTTATTCTTGTAAGATGAAAACAACCTTCCTTTTGGGTTGCTATGAGGACTGAATGAGTTTAGACAGACATATAAAGCACTTGGAACCAAGTCTGGCTATAATAAAGCACTAGGTAAGAGAGACCTACTCTCAAAATTTATTCAAATGGCAGTTCTGCTTACTTAGCAGTTAGCTGGAAAGCATCAAAGAATCGAAAGCTACTAAATAAAGCTAATTACTACCATTTTTGAGTGTCAGGTGTGTATGAGGGCTTGCTTGAATGCATTTTTTCCACCTAACAGACATATGAGGAAGAAATCTATGTCCATTTGCTCATTGATCCATCACAAGCACTAGAACAGTGCCTGAGACATTGTAGGTGTTCATTAATATGGTTTAAATGAAAGCAAGATAGTTTTTAGTAACCCATGTTTGTAGGTAGGAAAATGGAGGCTCAGGGAGTTGATAAAACTTGCTCAGGATCACACAAGTAAGTGAAATATGTTGTTTCTTAACACAAGTATATCTGATTATAAAACCAATCTTATTTTCACAGGATTTATTTCACCTTGAAGCAAGGTTGAAAGGATTGAAGAAAATGAAATTTTAGTTGACTTTCATAACTGAATTGTTTGGCTGAGTGTTTATACTATTAGGAGGGAGAATGTAACACATCCCTTTTACTAAGACTTTATGAGGATTGTTTCACCAGGATTTAGATGGTACTTAGCAAAGCAATTAACTTAAAGGATTACTTATTCAATAATTACTCTCATAAAAGTCTGACAAATATTTCTGAATCATATTTTCCCTAAGGCATTTTGCAAACTATTTTCCATAACCAAATGGAATAAGCAAAATATAAAGAAAAAAGAACATTAAAAACCTGCTTACATTTAAATTCACATTTTTGGAGGGCTCAATGGCTGGCTCACAGTTCATGCTCAATATGTGTTTGTTGAATGCCTGTGTGTGAGAGGGAGTGAAAACAAATAACTATGGCCGCAGTATTCTAGTCCCTTGGTGTACAATGGGCAGTCAGCTGGCCATTAGCATCCACACTACCTGGAAATGTATTAGAAATGCAGTCTCATCCCGGATCTACTGAATCACAGTCAGCATTTTAATGAGATCCCTGGTGATTTATATGCACATTAAGGTTTGGGAAGCTACTGTAGCCAATATGGTTAATTGTGGAAAACAAATGATTGATTCCCATTAACTAATTAATCATGTCTTATTGAGCATGTTTTGAAAAGCAAGGAACTGGAAGAAAATTTATGTTAGCCACCCCAAAACTCCAAAATATTTTTTTGGAGCAGGGGAGGGTAGAACTCTGTGAGAATGTGTAAAAATGAAAACTACAAACTTATTTCTTCTTTTTAGGGACGAGGACTCATCATGCCAACTTAGAGCAGGTTTCTCCAATTTTACAAAATGATTTCTTGTGTGGATTACTTGTATGAAAGCTTTGATTTCCCTTTATTTATGGGCTCATACAGCCTGAAGTAATTTTATTGTCAATGTTATCCTTATGTTTCGTGTGTGAATCATCAAAATGTATTTCTTTAATCCAAGGTGGAGGTGGATAGCCAAACTAAAATTTATACGACTGTCATCCTTTGTGACAGATGTCTCGTGTTAGGCTATAAAACCTTTCTGCCTGTGAAAAGGCAAAGGAATCTGCAGTGATATATATAAGGTTCAGTTATGTGGAAATACATTGTAAAATATTTCTACCTAGTATACTATAATATGTGCTCTACATGTATACATATACACATGTGCATATATGTATAATTGTACTATTGTACATGTATACATCTATATATATTATTTTAGTAGTATTTTATATGTATATATTTTATATGTAATATCACAAATGTGAAAACTTTTTAAAAAATTTGTGATATCTTCTCAGGTTTTTTCAAAAGTTTGTAGTCACTGTAATATAATAACTTCTTATAATAAAAATAGATATTTGTTTTTGTAAATACTCAAAAATTATAACGCAGAGTACTAACACTGGGATATCTTGGTAGAATTTTTTCTTTTTCGTGTTCAACCATATCTGTATAGTCCAGGACTACTAAAAATCATTAATATACTAGGAATAATAATAGTAATAAAGCAATTTCCTCCAATGACTTACAAATTGTCTTTCATTATATTACCAACACACAAATTTTTCATCTGTAACATTTAACTCTTTCTTTTCAAAATATGAACCTGATTACTGTACTTGGATAGTCACTTGTGCCTCTGTGACCAGAAATTAACTCATCTGTAATGTAGAGTATTTTGATCAGATTATCTGTGAAATAACCTTTGGTTTGGTTCAAAACCAAAATGGTAGTCTTCATTTCCCTTTAAATCTCTATGGTTTTGCACAAAATCATAGACTTTATGTTTCTAGTGTCTTATCCTTACTTTGAAATCTAATTGAATAAGGCAGCGGCATTGGTTGGCTCATGGTGCATTTGAGGACTCTTTCCTTCTACCAAATGAAAAGGAAATAAAATGGCTTTATTGGTGGCTGCAGTGAGTTCGCCTGAAAAACACTGTGCTTAAACTTTCTATTTTATGTCTACTTCAATAAAGCAGGGGCTCCATTCTGCTGAAAATAGTTTTGTACTTATTTGTGAAGACAGTGTGCTCACTTAATTTTTTTCTCTCCTTCTTGTTTATACTATCATAGATGATAAGTCCATAGAAACTGAACTTTTATGCATTGGCAGTATTGTAGTGATTATTTTTTTTTCTTTTTTATTTCAGCATATTACAGGGGTACAAATGTTTAGGTTGAATCTATTGACCTTGCCCCACCCAAGTCAGAGCTTCAAGCGTGTCCATCCCCCAGAGGTGCACGCTGCACCCATTAGGTGTGAACAGATCCATCCCCTCCTCCCTTCTACCATCTGCCCAACAACCAGTGAATGTTATTACTAAATATGCACTTAAGTGTTGATCAGTTAAAACCAATTTAAAGGTGAATACATGTGGTGCTTGTTTTTCCATTGTAGCGATTATTAAAGGAAGCTATTTGGAAATGTAGTCAAATTGAAGAATTCCTTCAATAGCAATAGTTTAGATCATTATCAATGGAAAAAATTTATGAAGCACAATTTCTGTTATACATCAATATATTCCTGTTTGTTTTATTGGAAAAATAGTTTCAGAGTATTATGAAATTCACAGTCAAGTTCCCAATCTTATGATTTAATCTCTGTAAGAAAACATAGCACCAAATATAAAGAAAGAAATACTATGAATTTTTTACCTGTTACATATATTTCATGGAAATTTGATCTCTGAGAATTGATAAGCAAAGTATTTTCAAGGGATTTCTAGTGACATATTTTTCATGATACTCAAATTTATAAGAGAGTAAAAGGAACATTTTCACAAATAGCAAGACCATGTCAAAAGCTTATTAACTAAACACCCTGCTTCCACTCCCATCAAATCACCCAGTATTGGAGTAGTAGTTTTAAAAAGCAAATCAGATTATGCACTAGATACTCTGGAGAAACAAACCATTTTTGGAAAAAATTGTTCCATCTTCAAGGAGGTTTCAATTTACTGATATCCTTGGGAATAACCTTATATCCAGGGTCATCTTCATGGGTAATAACCCATGTAGTTGCATGGAGCTCCTGGTGAATAGATGTTTGAGCTCAGATTTGGTTTCAATAGCACTTACATATTTGTTTTAGTTTATTTTCTTTGAAACAGATTTGCTAATTTGTATTTTTGTTTTAAAATTTATTGTCATAAAGAGAGTCATAGTAGGCTTTTTCAATTCTTATCTATAGTTATTTTCCCTTTTTTAGACCCAATATAATTGATTTGAGAATTCCCTTTGTTTTTATCAATCCCATTGTGAATAAAAAAAAGTTTATTGGTCTTTTCAAAAATTCAGCTTTTGGCTTTTTTGTGCATCTCCTTATTTCTTTGTTTGTTATATTATGAACTTCTATTCTTGCCCTTTCAATTTTCTTCCTTTTATGTCTACACACCTAGGCTATATGGTGTAGCCTACTGTCCTTAGACTTCAAACCTGTGCGGCATGCTACTGTACTAAATACTGTAGGCAATTTTAACACAATGGTAAATATTTGCATATCTAAAGATAGAAAATGTACAATAAAAATATGGTATAAAAGATAAAAAATGGTACATCTGTATAGGGCAATTATCATGCGTGGAGCTTGCTGGACTGGAAGTTGCTCTGGGTGAGTCAGTGGGTGAGTTGTGAGTGACTGTAAAGGCCTATGACATTACTTTACACTACTGTAGACTTTATAAACATTGTACATTTAGGCTACACTAAATTTATTTTAAAAATTTTCTGTCTTGAATAATAAATTAACCTTACCTTAGTGCAACATTTTTTACTTTATAAACTTTGAAATATTTTTAAATTTTTTGAATCTTTTATAATTACTCAGCTTAGAACACACATTGTATGACTGTATAAAAATATTTTCTTTGTTTCTATCCTTGTTGTATAAGTTTTTCTATTTATAAATTTTTTAGTTTTTTTTTAACTTCTTAAAATTTGGTGTTAAAAACTAAGACACAGGAAGGAAGGAAGGAAGGAAAGAAGGAAGGAAGGAAGGAAGGAAGGAAGGAAGGAAGGAAGGAAGGACCACAAAACAACCAGAAATCAAATAACAACAAAGCAATAGTAAAGTCCTTACATATCAACAATAACATTGAATGTAAATGGACTAACCTCTCCAATCAAAAGACATAGAGTGACTGAATGCATAAAAAAACAAGACCCAACTGTAAGCTGCCTATGAGAAACCTACTTCACTTATAAAGAAATTGTAGTACATATACACAATGGAATATTACTCAGCATAATAAAGAATAAAATCCTGGCACTTGCAACAGCATGGAGAACTGGAGAGCGTTATGTTAGGTGAAATAAGCCAAGCACAGAAAGACAAATCTCACATGTCCTCATTCATATGTGGGAGCTAAACAATAAAGCAATTGATCTCATGGAGACAAAGAGTAGAATATCATTATCAGAGGCTGGAAAGGGTAGCAGGGAGAGGGGGATAAAGGATAAAGTGTGGATGGTTAATGGATGCAAAACTATAGTTAGATAATTGAAAGAATGAACAATATTTGATAGCACAACAAAGTAACTATAGTCAACAATAAGTTGTTATACTTTAAAATAACTAGAAAAGTAGAATTGGAATTTTCCTAACACAAAGAAATGATAACTCCTTGAGGTGATTGAGGAGATAATCCTTGAGAAGACCCCAATTACCCTGATTTGATATTACACATTGTATGCGTGTATGAAAACATCACGTGTACCCTATATATACAGCTGTTATGTATTCATCATATTAATAATTAAAAATTTAAAAAAAATTATGACACAAACACATACAATTAACCTAGCCTTAGACTGGGTCAGGATCATCAATATCATTGTCTTCCACTTACGCATCTTGTCCTACTGGAAGATCTTCAGGGGCAGTAACACACATGGATCTGTCATCTCCTGTGATAATAATGACTTCTTCTGGAATACCTCCTAAATGACATGCTTAAGGCTATTTTATGGTTAATTTTTTTATAAGTAGAAGGAATACACTCTAAAATAATTATAAAAAGTAGAGTAAATATATCAACCAATAACATAGTTTAAAATCAAATATTATACACTGTATGTAATTGTATGTGGAATACATTTGTGAAGTAGGTTCGTTTATATCAGCACCACCATAAACATGTGAGTAATTTATTGTAGCTATGACCTTATGACAGCGACAACATCACTAGGCTATAGGATTTTTTCACCTCCATTATAATCTTATGGGACCACCATTGGGTATGTGATCTATCATTGTAGTGCATGAGTGCAGTTTAAATTTATGCCTTCCTTCCATCCACGTTCAGGCCTAGGGTTTTGATTAACATGGGAAGTTACTTTGTTATTTTATTCTTTTCTCCTCAAGACCCAAACATAGAAAAGCTTCCTTGCCACCTCTCTGGCCTGATGAGCAAAGTTTTCTGACCCCTTTAAATGGAGGGGTAACTATTTAAAGATCCTGATTTAGGACAGTAACCTTAGGTCCTACTTTTCACCTTAGGCTTTGCCTTAGGCCAAGTTTCTTGTATACAAGTTACATTCTGGAAACTATTATATAAGACAATCTCATAAATGTGGATGAAAAAGTCCTAAGAATATTATTAGCAAATGAATGCAATAATATATAGCAAGGATAATACATCATGACAGAGTTGGAATTATCCCAAGAAAGCAAAACAGGTTTCACATTTTAAAAAATCCATCACTATAATACACTACATTAAAAGAATAAAGGGAAAAAAGATCATTTATATATACAGATAAAGCATTTGATTAAATTCAATACTTAGACATCTGCTTTCAGTAGAATGGTGCTTCTCATACCAGACTAATTTTTCCTCTAACTAAGAACAAATAAAAGTTGGATAAAATAGAAAAACATCAGTTTGAGGCATCAAAAGGCAAGCAAGACAAGCATACCTTGATATTTTCCAATATCTTGAAGATAAAGGAAGACTCTTGGTGAGCCCTACATTTGCCATTACACTACCCCCTTGAGGCACTGGCCAATTTATGTAGTAGGCATAGAAGTGATACATAAAGTGGCCAACTAGATTTTACGGCAGTCTCACTGAGATGGAGAGAGAAGAAAATGGCATTTAGAGCTACCAAGGCAGCCAGAATTTGAGAGCCTGTGATCCCAGAAGAAAGGGTACCAAAAAGAAATGGTGCCCAACATTCTTCATGTAATTCCCCCTTGGTGAAGTTACTTATATTTAAACTGCAGAAGCTTAGGTCAAGCAGTTAAGAAACCAAGAAGGGCATTGCTGTTAAGAAGCTAAAGGGCTAAGCAGAGATGTCAGCAGCCCATTGAGCTGGAAAGACAAAAACTGGACTCCACTATCCACCAAAAAGGAGGGTCCGTGGTCATTAATCCAGGCTTTCTGTGAACTCCAGTGTTAACTAACTATACCTAAGAATAAAGAGCAAACTGGAAATAGACCAGCATTCTATAATCCTGAAACACAGCCTCAAATAAACTCAATCAAAGGTTATATCCTACACTCTAAGTGAGCCACCTATACTCTATGTATATGTCAGGAAATAAAATCAAATCCTCTCTGGAGGGGAATAACATAACTTAAAGACTCTAAAATTTTTTTAATTTACAATATACTGCACTTATTAAACAATTACTACTTATGCTAGAAAACAAATGACTAAAGAGCAAGAGACAAAGCAGACAATATTAATAGGCTCAAAGATAATCTGGATATTGGATCATCAAATATGAACTTTAAAATAACTATAATTAATATGTTTAAGAACATAGGTCAAGAGAATGGAATGGAAGTTCTAATACTAAAAATGCAATAACTGAAATTAATTGACAGATGAGATACAGCCGAAGAGAGAATTAGTAAACTGGAAGATATCTCAGTAGAAAATATCCAGAGAGAAGCCCAGAGAATAAAAAGAATGAGGAAAACCCAAATGAGAAAAGAGACATAGATAACATAGTGGAAGGTCTAATGTACATGTAATTGAAGTCTCAGAGGGCAAGAGAGAGATAAAGGGGAGATAAATGGAAATATAAAAAATGTTTGAAGAGAAAGCATATAAAAAACCTTCTAAAAATAATAAAATGTTAAGCCAAAAATTCAAGAAGCACTATTACATAAAGTAAAATGACTACAAGGAAAACCATACCTAGGCACTTTACACTAAAGCTACTGAAAAGCAAAGGCAAAACAAAAGTCTTACAAACATCCAGAGGAAGGAAACAAGACACATTATGAAAAAGACACAAAGAGACTCACAGTTGACTTCACAAGAGAAATAATGGAAACCAGAAGAAAATGGAATGATATCTTAATAGGACTGAACCTAAATAAATATCAACTTAGAAGTATTACCCAATGAAAATATGCTTCATAAATGAAGATAAACTAAAGGTATTTCAAAACATAATTCAGAAGATATTTCAAAAACAAACAATTTTTCTAGGAGACCCAGACTAAGAGAGAGTGCTTCAGAGAGAAGAAAAATGACCAGAAATACAAATATAGTAATTTTTATAAGGAATGAAGAGGAGCATAAAAATGGGTAAATATCTGGGTAACCTAAATGAATACTGATTCTTTAAAATGTTAATTATAATAGTTTGTAGTTAAAAAATGTGTGTATAATTAAAATATATGTCAACAGTAGTGAAAGAGAGATAAATAGAAATGTTAATTTCCAGACTTGGATTTGGAATTTGGGCTGTCTTAAGAAGGGAGTGATAGAACAGACATTTCTGTCTCAAGTTATGTAGGCTTTTTGAATATAGCAATAATGTATTTTCATATGGTTTAAGTTAACTTAATAGAGATATATACTGTATTTAGTATATTTACTGTATACTCAAGACTCAACTAAAGACAAATTGTGGTTTGCTTTCCTCTCTCTCTCTCTCTCTCTTACACACACACATCTGTTTTCTTGAGGTGGGTTATATATGTGAATATTTTCATTTCACTTAAAAAATAAACTTTTAACTGAACTAAATACTCTTTTTCCTTAGTCAGTATGTTCCTCCCAGGTAGGAAAACTCTCTAGAGAAACAATTATTGTCAAACAGTGTTTGCAATTATTTTAGGCTTATTATCAAGCTGTGAGAGCATGATTTACACTTTTCAACTACTGGGGAAATAGGATGCCTTGCATTTTTCATGGACTTGCCTGGAAATACCTAATCTTCCAACTGTTATTGTTTGAACATATTCCTATAATTCATGCCGCCTATTTTTTGACCCTAGTTGACTTGTTATATATGCCACAGTTTATCTCATGGTTGTTACCTCCTTATAGGCTCTTTGAGGGAGCTTCTGTTACATCAGCTACACACAGGTATTTCTAAGAGTAGATCACTTTTTTATACCCTATATACATATTCTAACTACAATTCATGGTTTATTTCATTAATAAAAAGCTTTATTCCTGTGGATTCACTAATGAAAACATCACTGTATCCAAATCCAGAATATTCTGCCTGATATTCTATACCATGTGTCAAACACATAACTTGTATTGAATTGAATTGCCCTGAGAATAAAACCTTCTGCAGGTTTACATGAAGAGTCAGAGCAAAACGATGTTCCCTTTCTCCCCCAAATAGTTGCAGAATGGCTTTCTGAACCAGTGGCATCACCAGGTGTATAACTAGCTGAACAAACTATCATAGGATCAGAGTCTCATGGCACGATGCAATTTTAAATGGCCTCTGGTCTGATTTTCTTCCACGACTTTTCCAGGCATACAGCCATGCATACCTGAATCTGCCATGAGAATTTTTTTGTTCTATTTTCAGAAATAAAAATAATTATGGCAACTAATATCACTAAGTGCCTTCTATGTGTTAGGCACTAAGGTAAGCACTTTACATGATACAAACCCATTTTGATCATTTAACTCCCTTCCCCAACCCCAAAATACTCTGACACCTTTTAAGTTAGGTACTTTTTTGAGTCTCCTTTTATAAATGTTTATCCTGGGATTCACTGAGCTTAAATAACTTAAGCTCAGATCTCTCTGTGTCTCAAAACAGTGCCCTTGGGCTTGAACATGCCACACCCTCCCACCAACTCCTCCCATGCTGGAAACCAGAATCTTTGTACTTTGCTCCTTCCCTCTCTGTTTTTCTGCCTACAAAACTCTGATATCTGGGATAGCTTTGATAGTAAATATTACTGTACAGTTAAGTCCAAGTGTTTGTCTTTACAGAACTCATAATTTTAGTCTTATCCCTAACTGAAGTAAAATAATGTGTCTTGTAAAATAAACTTTGGAATTAGTGAGAACATATTTGGGGACAGAAACCTTTCTTGAGGCCTCTGAAATTATACCTCACAGATGTATGTCCTTTATCTATGACTAAGACTGACCTTTATAGACACTATTGATTTTTTTGCTTTCTACTCCTGGAGCTACGACTACCATCTCAGATGAAGAGAGAAAAAAAGAACTAAGGCTACGTATAATGCACAAGTGAGTCATGGGCAAAAAATGATAATGTATCTATTCCATGATGAAAGTTCTATTTAGGATAATTTAACTTTCATCAAACAAATACAGGTGTGAACACAATAATTACTTTTATTGCTTTTTGAAAATCACAGTCTTCCGTATATTTCAAAAATTTGGTTTTATTTAATGGTAGCTTTTTAACAAGATTATAAGAGAAACAGATGCATCAGACAGATAAAATGATATTTTAAATGGGATTTGTCATCATGTAACTGGCTTCCACATCAGTAATTTTCTTTGAGTATTTACGTGCAAGCACTAGTTGTCAATTTAGGGGAAGTAATGCCTATTTCTCACTTTTTCCATAGTGCTAATTTTATACCAAGTTTATCTTATATAAAGCACTTTACCTATTGTTCTTTAAATTTATTTGAAATGTGTTTAGTATGATATTTTGCTATGCGACACTATTGATTTAACAGCTTTTACACAGCAAAACATTACTAGCTGGAAATAATTGATGATGTTAAAATATTGAGCACATTATTAAAAGTGACAGATTTATTCAGGCAGATTGAATAATGCAAGCGTGAATGAGATCATGTATATTACTATAATATAACTTTGAATAATTCAGTCCTTTGTTATCAGAACTGAAAAAGAAAAAACGATATTGAAATCCTAGAACACTCTTAATAGCTCAATTTTTCTCTTATGATTATAATGTAAAACCAAAATGTTTTAATTAAGTCATTTCATTTAGTTTAATGTGCTCATTAACATAATTAATAACAAAATTAACAATTAGAAAATGATAAACAGGTAGATTGACGAAATATTATTCACAGTTATTATGCAAAACAGAGAGGAACATCTAATAATATGCCAAAATATTTTCTTTCTCTCTTTCTGAATTTTAAGTATACATTAATCTTTGCATTTCTAACTATTCAAGGATACTATATGTTGCTGTTAAAAAAATTTCTTATGATATTAAAGTGAGTTTAAAAGTCTCAGACCATCAAAGACTATTTTTGTTTATAAGCATTAGAGAGTACTGGCATTCTTACCACAAGGAAACACAAGGAAATTTTGAGAGGCATTGGATATGTCTATTACCTTGATTGTGGTGATGATACCACAGGTATTTGCATATGTTTAAATTCATTAAATTGTACACAGTAAATATGTGCAGGTTTTTTTGTTTATCAAATATACCTCAATAAAGCTGATAAGAAGAAAGAGAGAGAGAAGGAAAGCATTCCAGGCAGGCAGAGTATTTTCAAAGGCCCAGAGGCAAGAGAGGGTCCAGTGGTAAGAGGAATTCAGAGTGATGGAGGGAAGGCTGAGCACTGGTCTCCAGTCCAGTCCTGGCCGCTCTAATAAGCCAGGTATAAAGTCATTCACCTGCCAGTGGCAACCTTTGACAGAAGGGTTCAAACAGGAAAAGGACATGGTTAGATTTGCTCTTTTGGTAGATTGTGCTGTTTTATGTAGAGTAGATTAGATTATTTTTTTTCCGTTGTGAAAATGAGGGTGAAAAGAAGCCAGAAGAATAGATCAAAAAAAAAATTCTCTTCCCAGAAGAAAAGATGCTAAGGGCTTATGTCTCTAGGATGATAAAAAATTAGATTAAACTTCTTTTTTTTTTTGCTTGGTTGGAAAGTAGTTAGAATAGACTTCAGGAAAACATTTATAAGTTGTGAGTGACCAGTAACTGCATGTTAAACTTAAAGCTTTTCTGACATCCAGTGTTCTGTGAGAACAAAGAAAACTAGTTGGGTTAATCGGTGATTATTAACAGTTGGTGATTTACTTATTCCTTTAACAAATATTTATATTTGTATCTAGCAATGCCCTGGGCACTGGATACACAAAGAACAAAATAGATGTGTCTCTGCTTATGGTATTGATAGTCTATACATTCTGAATCAAGATGTTTATAACTTTTTAAAGTTTGGATTCACTTGTGTAAGCTTTGTTAATTGCAATGGTCTGCCCAGCTTTCTAGCCTTTAAAGTCCTAAAACTCTTAGTCATTGAGCCCATTTAACCCCCAACTCCATGTGTGAATCTCCTCCCTTCCGCAGGGTCAATCTTGCCACATGTTATTGCTCTAGTGTGGGCAATAAGGACCTCAGTCGGTAACCATCTGGCTTCGTTGTGTGTTGCTGTAGCTCTTACTCTGTCTTTGGTGCCGTGAGTGCTGTTGGCTGGGTTTTCTGGTTTGTACTTGAGTGGTTGGATCCTGAACCTGACCTGGCCTCCTCAACCTCCCTAATTCCCTGGCTTTTGTCAGTAATCTGTCTCACATCACAAAGGTAAATACTATGGATGTTAATGATGGTTTTGACAATGATGAGGGCTATGATAGTAACTATAATGCAAATTAATATTTTGCAGATGTGATTATCTTTACTCAGTCCTTGGCTCACATCACTTGTGGTTTAACTGGCCTTTTGCCCTTGAACATAAGCCATAATAAGCCTTCTAGGCTTATGAGTTGGCATGTCTACCCATGGACTCAAGTTATTGACTGGTGTTAAATGATAACTTTATCTTTTTTTCTTCTGGTTGAAATTTTTCTTTATTTTGGCTTAGTTTCAAGCACTTTTAAAAATTTAAAACTTTAAAACATTTTATTTAGTGGAATTTGAAAAAGTTATTTTTATAATTTCATAGTTGCTAAGCTTTTAAAATGTTAAACCACTAAATTTTAGTAAAAAAAAATAAAGTAAACTTAGATAGCTAGCACTGATTCAATATCAATGCTCACAGTTTAATTTTTTTTAAATTCATTAATTGATTAATTCAGTCAACAAATACATATCGGATGACTACTATGTTCCAGGCACTGTGTTGTGTTCAGGGCATACAAAGTGGGAAAAACAAAGTCCTTGTTAGTGAGAACTGAATCTGGCATTTCATATGTGACAGCCAGGCAAACTATGCACCATTTGTTTACAGGTTAATAAATGGCTTATGGAGCTGATTTATACCAATTACTAAATGTTTCTAAACAGGTAATTGAATATATTAGCCTTGAAAATATTTTTAAAATATTAATATTAAGCTCCAAAAGTTGCTGCTTTGTGCTTCTATATTTTGGCATGTCCTTGTCCATAATACTGCTTCCTTTCTCTCTGCACCATTATTTGTCACATCTTTTCATCACTTGAGACATAAAAATTTACCTGTAACAAACCACACAATCAATAGTTGCGTGTATTTACCATTGACTCTACATATAGTGCTAATGGATTTGAGAGATGCTTGGAATTCTGAGGTTCCAGGAAGAGGAAAGCCAACAGGGACTTGATCTGGGTATAGGGTGTTGGGTTATTGGGTGTGAGAAGGGTGATTAGGAGAGATTTCATGGGAAGAGATGTAAATTGATCTGGACTTTGAAGGACGGGCACGGTGATCAATGTGGGAAGGGAAGATTCTCTAGCACAGAGAGCACAGAACACTGCTGAAGATTATGGATTGGCAGTTTATTAGAAAATTAAGTTGGATAGAATAAGACCAAAGTATAAGGGAATCTGGACACCAGGCAAATGGTTTAGGTAGCCACAGAGAGTGGTGAAACAGACTGACAGTGATAGCAGTGAGCAGGAAGGTGGATCATGCAGTAGCAATCCAAATAACTAGAGCCAGGGAGGCTGGGTTTGAAAGCCCTCCTCTCTTTTCACTCGAATTACTCAGAAATCCTGTGAACACACAGCCTTCATGCAAACAAAAGAAAAAAGGCAAAGAAACCAGCAGGATGTCACTAAATAATAATCAGATGTTAAGATACCTTAGTGACTCACTTTTTGCATACTGGAAAGATTTTTTTTTTTTTTGCCTCTTGTCAAAAGGACTAGCGCCTTATACATTTTACATCCATAAATCTTCAGATTCTGGCTGTTAAAAAGTGTCACACAACAAAGACGTTGATACAGGATAAAAAGCAGGGCAAATTTTCACTTTTGGCAAACTGCCATTATCAGAAAATTCTTCACTCTTTTCTATACAGTCTGTTTAGTATCAGAAGGAATATGGCTAATATTTAAGGCCTTATTCCCACATGATAACATTCTTTTCACTTGCAGAGCAAGTAACTTTCTAACTATATTCATGAAACGGAACTTGGTCTCTTTTGAATTCTCTGAGAGACTGCTTCAAAGGTGACATGGAGTCTGGCCTGCCATAAGCAGCTCTATAATGTCAAATGCCATTGATTGGATTTGTGCAGCCAGATGTCAGAGGCCACCCAACAAATTGAGTGTAATATTACTGAAACTCATGACAAAGAAGGAAGGACACAAAGGGATTAATTGTCAATTAGGGTTTGAAGAAAACATTTATTTATGGTTACTCACATTTTTAAAGGTTATTTAGCTACAATTTAAAAGTCTGGAAACATTACGCCATCTTTATTTTTTTTTCAAAAATGATTAAAATAGGAAACAATGATTGTAAGGAATATAACTTTAATTTAATAT
This sequence comes from Cheirogaleus medius, assembly GCA_008086735.1. NCBI lineage: Eukaryota > Metazoa > Chordata > Mammalia > Primates > Cheirogaleidae > Cheirogaleus > Cheirogaleus medius. Next base: position 95,789,895 of record VBSM01000361.1, on the reverse strand, counting down.
TTCTGCATGCATGTGTACTAAGGCAATAAAATTTTAATTTTCATTAAGAAAAGATAAAGGAAACAAATTACTATTAACCTTCAATCTACCTCTTAGGGAATTAAGTGATGAGTCATATGCATTCAACACTGATCAGAACATTATTCATATAATGGCTACTTTTCCAAGGTTCTAAAATTTAGAGCAAGTTAGAAAATTTGAATTGATTTCAGGGAAGAGCCATGTATCCACATTTTTAGAATATTAATGCATAAAGCCCAAGACAGAAGACTAGAGAAACTGAAATTACTTGGTCTTGAGAAAAAAAAAGTCATATATGTGAAATCTATTCTGAGAGGAACAGAATAGAGGGAAAAAAAAACAGCATTAGCTAAAAGATAAAAGATTTTTGAATAGATAAGAAACAAACTTACTTACAAGTTAGTTCAACTAGACTGTTAAAATATTTGCCTTTAATTCCATGGGCCTGTAACTGTTAAGAAGAGTTCTTTTAAAGGAAATAGATTTGTACCACTACTCCACCTCCACCTATATTTGCCCAAATGACACTTATTTTAAGGCCTACTTTTGGTATTTAAAGATATTCTGTTAAAGGACAGACTAAGAACATGACAATATTCACTACCATTCCTTTAAGTTACCATACTTCTAAGAAGTACGGAAAAGTTGGGGCCAATTAATAGAATCCTGATATAATAAATCATATCTTCTTCAATATTCTTTAAGCTTCTGTCAAATTTGCCATTTTCCTCCAGTTCTTCCCATAGGGACTTACACATAAAAGATGTTCTGCATATTTTGTTGAGAGAATGAATCTGTACTGACATCATTTAGTATTCTTTATCAAATTCTTATTTATAAAAATAGCATAAGAACATTCATCGGATGTCGGGCAGATGGGACAGGTGAGGAGGGGATGGGTATATACACACCTAATGGGTGCAGTGTGCACTGTCTGGGGGGTGGACACGCTTGAAGCTCTGACTTGGTTGGGGCAAAGGCAATATATGAAACCTAAACATTTGTGCCCCCATAATATGGAGAAATAAAACTAAAGAAAATTTAGTTAAAACATAGCATAAGAAATTATCTTTTACTAGAAGAAAGACAATAAATATTTATTCTATTCTCATGCCAAAAGGTACTGGCACTCTTTCTGATACCTGATTTAAAATTACTATTTATGTTTTACTTTGCCTACTACCAAAAGGATTTGAGGTAACTTATAAAAATTCAAGGAAGCAAATCAATAAAAATGTATTGGTATTTTCTATCCCAGTAGAAGCATATAATGCTATGCGATGTGGATACCAAAATGGATATGGCATTTTCTTTGCACCCAGGAAGCTCACTGTCTAGTGGAGGCTAGCAATTAACCATAATACATGTAGTCAGTACTACAGTGGTGATATGAGCAAAGTGCTCTAATGCAATAAGAAAAGACAAATGCAATAAAACCACAAAGTCATTGCAATTCTGATAAAAGAACAAGAGTCCTGCATTGGGTAGAGGCAGATATAAAAAGAAAACCTGGACCAAGACAAAAAAAAAACCCCAAAAAACCCTATTATAATTGAGCCTACTATCATCTAATAAGGGGAATCATGAGACTTTCTCAGGAGATTCATCTTATTTTTATAACACTAAATTGATCATGTTTGTCTTTATATGAGTGCAATGGAATAAAACTGGTGCTACTTCACATGAAGAAATACAAATATATAGAACTTTTTAATAATATCTCTTTTTTCTTATGCCAATACTTGACAATGGCTTGTAATACAATTATGTATTGTACCTCCATGAAGACATTCCTGCAGGAAATAAAGAAGTATAGTCAGACTGTAAGTTTTTTCATTATCGGATTCGATGTGAAAGTTTAACCTAGAACTTCCACACAAGTAAAAAGCATCTTCCATATTCTATAACAGACTGCTGCTGTTCACTTTTGTTACACTGCCAGATGTGGCACATGCCATTATTTATACTGTTTTCTTATTAATGTCCAGCAGTCAGTTTACATGCAACATCACTTGTTCCTTCTTCAGTGATTGACTCCATGTTGGTGGTGCACCTGACTAATTATTTTATTTCTTTGTAGAGATGGAGGTCTCACTATGTTGCCCAGGTTGATCTCAAACTCCTTGCCTCTAGTGATCCTCCTGCCTTGGCTTCCCAAAGTACTGGAATTACAGGCATGAGCCACCACACCCAGCCTGTGGTGTCTTCCTTTTAGAGCATAGGAACTCCTAAGCATGCTGCTTAAGAGTTTACTAAGTTTACTAAAACTCTATTTTCCTTGTATAAATATGTGAGTATATATTTCTATATATATACTTTTTCTGTAGTGTTTTTGATCAACTATAGATAATTTTCTAATATATCTAACTCCTTTAGTATAATAAATAGAAATGCTACCTCTGGATGGTGCCAATTCTAATACTCACTTATTCCCATCAAAATTACATTTTTTAACTTACAAGAGGGAAATACCATCTACTTTTAAATCCATGAACTACTATTAACACAGATGCTTTGTTTAAAAAAATTATTAGCTTGCCACTAACTTCATTCAGGTTATTAGCCAGGCAAAAATGTATGCTCCATCTGCTTCTAACTGATTGATTACATTTCCAACATAGGGCAGGAGAAACACAGCATCAAGCAAGCAGTGAAACACAGGAAAGGAGTCTGTATTTCAGGTATTTGACATGAGTACACACCAGATTAAGGATTATTAATTGGTTTCACTTTAAAAGTAGGGCAGGGCAAGAAGCTGGCATTTGCTCTTTTTCAAGAATTTATTGTGCATCTCAGCCAATTTAGTTTTCATTATCCTGAAACTTGAAATAATATAAATTAAATGTAGCATAGCCTAACCAGATTTCTAATATTTTTTTATGCCCTGGATTGCACATTTCTTTGCCTTTAATCATACAATTGTCTTGGAGTAAAATACTTTTTCAACTTGAAAAAATACTATTTAAGCTTATAGACCATTACCTACGTCGTAAAGCCTTTCTTGCTGGTTCAAACAAAATTATTTCCTTCTCTATCATTGTATACCAATCTTATTATTTTTCTATTGCTGCATAAAAAATAATCACAGTCTTAGGGGCTTAAAACAACATACATTTATTATTTCACAGTTCTCTAGATCAAAAGTCTTGGAAGGCTCAGCTGGGTTCTCTGCTCAGGATCTCATGAAGCTGAAATCAAGGTGTTGCCCATTTGGGTTCTTATATGGAAGTTCAAAATCTCTTCCAAGCTCATACATTCAGGTTGTTGCCAGAACTCAGTTCCTTGCAACTGTATCACTGTGGTCCCCATTTATTTGCTGGCTGTCAGCTGAGGGTCATTCTCAGATCCTAGTGGTCACCTGCCTTCCTTAGCAGATGTCCCTCTGCTTCTTTGAATTTGCAAAGGTGCACTGAGTCCTTCTCACATTTTGAATCTCATTAACTTCCTATTCTGTTACCATCAGGAGAAAACTTTCTGCTTTTAAAGGGTTCATGTGATTAGATTGAGTCCACCCTGATAATCTCCATTTTTATTAACTCAAAGTCAGTGATTAGTGACTTTTATTACATCTGTAAAAGACCTTTTGCCACATAAGATGGCACAATCACGGGTGTGACGTCTCATTATATTCAAGGTCTGGGGATGCATGTAGGAAATTTGGGGGGGGCACATTTTTCGAGAATTATGCCTCCTATACCATTTTAAGAAAACATTCTTATAGTTTTTTACACAGTTCGATTTTTATAATCATTGGTCCAATTGTGTCTATTCTCTACAACTTTGTGTGCTGCTTGAAGACAATGTTATGCCTTGTTGGCTGCCCGGTCTCTGACTTGTTAGCATGCCTTGTCTGTTAGCTGGGGTCACTTGTCTTTCCTCGGTCGGCTTAGCTCTGCTTGTTTCTAAGGAATGAGAAAGTCACTATTCTCTATATCTGTAATTTCAGGTATATTATAAAGTAATTATAATTAATAACCTTTGCCTATTTGTTTTCCATAAATGAAGCAAAAAAGAGTTAGATAATATCTTATTTATAACCCAAAATGTCATTTTGGGTTTCTCAATGGTTAATTGATACATCTTTGAGTTTTTATATAGGACAGATTATTGTAAATATTTCTCAAATGAGGTATCAGGACCAGAAGAATAGGACATATCTAGGTTGCCGGATGGAGTTGCCATTCTAGGAAGCGTGGATCAGTAGTGAAGAGCAGGTTTTGGCTGAGGGACGGTGCCAAGGGTGGGGGTGGGTGAGGAAGAGTTTCACCCAGATACATTGACTTTGCAGTGGCGGCTGGATAACTAGATGACATTTGCTGAAATAAATCTTTTCTTAGCTTTTAATACAAATTGAGTTAGCTCAAAGGGCTGGAGAAGCAGTTCTACGTATCATGAAATAATTATTCAGTGGCACAAGGAGTAGCTGCACTGGAGGTTTTATGTGCCGTTGAAAATTTCTTACAGTGAAAATCTTTAATTGCTAGGAGACATAATAATATCTATTATAAAGGTTAAAAAATAAAACACATGAGTTGTCATTGCTCCTGAATTTGCCTCAGATTCAAGTCGAAAATTATATTAAAAAGGTCAGCCATTTTAGTGTTCAGTTTTTGCATTTGTAAAATATAGGCCACATAAACTATATGTGGCCCTTGGCATCCCTTTCTTAGCCTTGTATGTTCTCTTTTCATTACAGGCTGGAAGACTAAAATCTACATTTCCTAAACTTTTCTGCAATGAGAATTCTTGCTGTACATTTAATGCTATGAATGATGTACTTGCAAGATTTGGAAATTCAAAGGGACACAAAGGCTGTCTTCCTGTGTCTTCCAACTACCTTAGGAAGCTGGCAAGGAGGTGTTCCCGGTGCCTGGTGTCCATGTTCCAGGAAGTCTAAGGACCAGATTTGGTGGTGGTAGTCATGGTGATGCAGTAAGAGTAGTAGCAGAAACTTCCTGAACTCCATCTAGATCACAGTTGATTGTGCCTTAAAACAAACAGTCCAATAATGAACTCTTGACCTTAGCTTCTTCAGTCATACAAGTGATTTTGTGAGCACATAGCTCTTGGATTAATTACTTACTTTCTGTTTGAGATATCTAAGATGGTTTTTATTTCCTATACTAAACCCTGACTAATACAATAAAGCACTCTGGTGGGAATAGGAAGGATACTAACACGTTGAAGACACTCTTCTTGACTTTAAAGGACTTTATAACTGCCCAATCTATAATCAAAGTTATTATAAAATTGACTTTAAAAGACTTTACAACTGCCCAATCTACAATCAAAGTTATTATAAAATTATATTAAAAAGTACATGTCTATGTAAAGTACATAGGAGTACTCTATGAATGCACAACTCTATTATGTTGGCAAAAGCTCATATTTTGAGAAAAATCTGAATTAAAGGAAAACCTCTTTCTTCCTTTTTTCTATCCTTCCACAACTATTTCTTGAGGGATGAATCTGGAGCAGTCACAGCTATAGGCATTTAGCATATAGCAGCAAACAAGTTCGATGAAATCCTGTCCCCAAGGCTAGTAACTACAACAGAAGCAATACATAATAATAAATCAAAAGAAATCTCTCTGGAGCTGAACTAATAGTTTAATGGTTGTTTGCAACTTAAAAGCTAATTGAATTTTAATTTTGTCACAGATGGATTAAAAATTATTTATCAAAAAAGCAATCTATCATGCCTTTTAAATGATATTTTAAGTGGAAACTTGGGGGACACAGTAATAGATGCTGAACAAATTCCATTATGATTCTCATGTCTGATAATTCTATATTTTGTTTTCCTAAAGAAGAAATTGAATAACATTACTTAGAACTAATTAATTAATTAATAGTTATTATTAGAAATTTTGCTGGGCATGGTGGCTCACGCCTGTAATCCTAGCACTCTGGGAGGCCGAGGTGGGAGAATCACTCAAGGTCAGGAGTTCAAAACCAGCTTGAGCAAGAGCGAGACCCCGTCTCTACTAAAAATAGAAAGAAATTAATTGGCCAACTAAAAATATATAGAAAAAATTAGCCGGTCATGGTGGTGCATGCTTGTAATCCCAGCTACTCGGGAGGCTGAGGCAGAAGGATTGCTTGAGCCCAGGAGTTTGAGGCTGCTGTGAGCTAGGCTGACCCCACGGCACTCTAGCCTGGGCAACAGAGAGAGACTCTGCCTCAAAAAAAAAAAAATTATAATTATTAGAAATTTTAATATTAAGCCATTATCAATGAAGATCTTATCCCCCACCCCACCTGTGCAGCATTTCTTTGGCCAGAACAGAACATTTTAGCATTTGATTCAAACTCATAAAAGATCTCAATGACTTTATTAAAGAATGCAGTTATCTAAGTAATTTAACTGTCTTCAGAAACCTTTTTTTGGAGAGACCGTTGAAAGGGAGAGTGGAGAAACAACTAATAGGCCAATTTGTCCATTCTAGGATTGTCATAAGTAAAACATAAACATAATGAAGCAAATAGAAAAGAAACAGAGTTTAAATCAGAGAAAAAAATTTTCAGTATAATGAGTTATTGGAGCATTAGTCAAAAGAAATTTAAATTTTGTTTGGAAATTTTGAGTAAGCTATATATGATTTCATTAAAATTTGCAAAAATTTGTTGAGAATTTAAATGTGCTTATAATATTAACTTTAACATTGTCCTTGTCAGTTATACAAAACTCACAAGATCTACATGCAAATTCATGAGTGCTTATAAGAGTTTTTTAAAAAATCAATGTCATAAATATTTTAACCATGAAGCAAAAGCCTTGTGATTTGTGCTGTTATCTCTTTACATTTACCCATCCATCCACTTTATTATCTCCTGAAGTATCCCACTAGAAAAAGGGTCTAACTAATTGAGTTCACTTTTCCCCAAAACTGTTATATCCCACTTTCGAGGTCACTTTGCAAAATTAATTTTTATGCTAGCTCCATATTCTAGAAACATCCTTGACATTATTACATGCTTCTGTAGACAATTATCTTTTTCACATAGGAGATAAAATAGGTTTTTTTTTTTTTTGGTGAGAAGATATGAATGGCCCTAGTTCTGAGTAGGTATTTGCTAATTTACCTGTCTTCACTTTCTCTCTTCTCCAAATTTACATGCAAATACATCATTCTGATTATTAACAACTATAATAATCGCCTTCTATGTGCTTTCTACATGCATATTCATTCCCTAAATCAGTATTAGTTGAATGTTTTTACTGTACCAGGTATCGCTATATATCAGGATGTTCATTTTACTATTTCACTTTAATTCTTTTATTTTTTGTGTAGTGGGGAAACAGGGTCTCATTCTGTCACCTGGGCTAGAGTGCACTGGCTGTCATCACAGCTCACTGCAACCTCAAACTCCTGGGCTCAAGTGAGCCTCCTGCCTCAGCCTCCCAAGTAGGGACTATAGGTCTGCACCACCACATCCAGCTAATTTTTAAATTTCTTTTTGTAGAGACAGGTCTTGCTATGTTGCTCAGACTGGTGTCAAACTCCTGGCCTCAAGCAATCCTCCCAAAGTTTTAGGATTACAGGTATGAACCACTGTGCCTGGCTAATTCATTTTTTTATTAACTACCATGTGCAGACCACTGTAAATGATTAAAAAATATATATGAGCAAAACACTAAGACCTGGGGAGAGGTATCAGTGTAGTAAAGTATGGAAAACTAGTTACTATAGAAACAAAACAAAACAAAAAACCTGGAAAAATCCTCTACTTGAAGTAAATTAAATATTTAAATATATTCACAAAAATGTATCAACTTTTGCTTAACTCTGCAAAATGGAAGGAAATCCTAAAAATACAAAAATAGTGGAAAATATGTTAATTTTATTTTAACTGCTGATTTTAGGTTTCATATTATCAGATTGTTAGATGACTTATTGGTAAAATTTTAAAACCATAAGTTTTTATGTTTTTTCATTCCGACATTAATAAATTGAAAAACTCCAGAAAATAAATGTAAAATGAGAAAGATGAAAGTGTAGAGGGACCAGGTAAATAAGAGATGGGAGTATTTGTATCATAAATTTAAGGATTTACTGTGGAAAACATATTCTAATATTCAGTTTCTCTCAAATATGTTATTTAATACATGCTTGTGAAGGTCTTGGATGGTGTCAGTTTGGATAAGTTGGAACTACATTTCCCAGAATCCTCTTCCCTGTACAGTTCCAGGTTAGAGTTGGCCAAATAAAGTGTGGCATGGGATTTAGAAAGGCAGAAATGAAGCAACAAACATGACTTTCTGATTTCAGCTTTCATTGATTTTCCCACCAGCTCTATGCATTCTTACTCTGGCAATAGGATGTGCTTATTTTGACATATTTCCTTGTAGACTCTGGCTTATCTCTGCTTACCAATGCTTTAGCAGGGCTGGTTAGTGATTCCCTGATTCTCCAATGACCCCTTAAGGCCTTTATTTACTAGCTTTTCCCAAAATTGTGTAAGATTTCATTCCTATAGTAAAGCCCTTATTTCATAACACTCATAGTAGTTATGTTTCTTGATTGACCCCTGATGGATACTATCAGAGGTTCCAGGAGAGCAAAAGCTTAAGAATTGGAATCTAGAATTGGTCCTCTGATTTGATTCATTAAAAAAACCTTGTTGCCAATAGCAAGGCACACTCTGGTATTCCATGGCATGTGGTAGTAAAAGATTTACTTCAATTATCACTTAGGGTCATCTAAAATCAAATGTTTATAGAAGGCAAGATTTTGGTTGACCATGTAGCTGCTGCCATAGAACCTTTTAGTGAACTTAAGAAATATAATGCTTTATTGGTGGTTTCCAACAGGAACCAACTTGGAGAAAGAAAATTTGAGTTCAGCGTCAAGGTCTAAGTAAGAGGTCAGAGCTTCTCTGACTGTCCTAAAATAAATTCTTATTTCCTGTAGCTACAGAATCAAGATTTCTAGAAACCAAATCCAAAGTCCAATGCTATACTTTGCCAAATAACAATACAAATTAAATATTCACCCTTACAAAGTCTCTTAAGTTAAAGCTAGGACACTGACTGTGAAGGAGTGGGATTCTGGAAAATCAGGATGATAAAATGAGAGCAGATTCTGATGAAGCTGAGAAGACTGAATCCTAAATTCCGCTAAGCCCCCTAGGCCAGTAGAAGGATACCTTTCTCTCCTATCTTAGGAAGTTAGTGCCCCTTTACTTGTAGAAATTGTAACGATCTCCTGTGAGTAGTTGTCTTGCAAGGACTAGTGATTCCCCTCAAGACTTGCCTCTACCCCTTTGAGTAGTATAGATCTCCTCAAAGAGAAATCCACAGATGGAATGCTCCATTCTTGTGCAAAACTCTCAATCAGCTCCTTTTATTCTAATTTCATATATGACCTGATAGCTAGACTCAACAGACATTTTAAGAAAGCTTCTATATGAAACAAACACACAATAATAAAATCACTAACCAAAACCTGGCACCAATAACAAAAACAAAAACAATTTGAAAAAAAAAGATAAAGAAAGGGTGAAGAAACAAAAAGAAAAATAATGTATCCCTGAATTAAGAAAAGAGTACTATACAAAAAACAATTGGAGAATGAGAGAGAGCTCATGAGAACTAAACATATGATGGCAGAAATTTAAAAAAAGTGAATGAAATATTCAAAAGATAAAATAATATCCTACAAAATTTGTAAAAAGGCATACAAAAACTAGGAGCAAAAGGATACAAAACTAGAGTTTTACTATGATAGGACCAACATCCATATAATAGGAAACTAGAAAGAGAGGATGGAGAAAACAAAAGGGAGAAAATTGTCAAAAAATAATTTAATAAAATTTTCCAGTGCCAAATGACCTAAGTTTCATACAGAAAATGTTTATAGAGGTGCTCTGTAAAATAAATGAAAATACAACCAACATAGTATATCTATTGTAGAATTTCAGAACATTTGGAATAAGATGCTACCACTTCCAAAATAGAAAACCTCAGCTTAAAAGAAACATGTAATTTTATTTCTCATTATCAACACTTGAAGCAAGACAATGATGAAACAAAGCCAGTGCATTCTTTGCCAGGAAGCTACTGAAAATGTGTTTCACTACAATGAGAGGATACACAAAGAGGAAAAAAGAGACATGAAATGCACAAGAGACATGCGAGGAGAGCCCAGGATTATGGTCAGGAAGCTCTCAGGCTGACCTGTGCAGCACACCCAGTAGGCAAGCAGTCCATATTGGACTAGGTCAGGAGACTGTGGAGAGTTGTCTCCAAAAGAAGAAATTAATAAAATATAGGTAATATATTCCAACTTAATGAGACAAAATTTGCACAAATAGGGGATATATAGGAGATAAATTAATAGCATGGTAAACTAAGCAAACAAATAATACAAGACTCCAGGGAGAAAACAATTGTATGAGTCACCATCACATACAACATGGCTTGGTACTGAATATTCAACCAACCACAATGATTATGTCACATATTGGGAGAAAGGGAAATAAGCATGCCTATGGTGTAGGTAGTGGTGGAAAAAATTAAGTCAGTCCTAGGCTTTCATAATGCCAAATCCATAGATTATGCCTAAAACGGAAAACTCAGGGAATGGGAGGCTAAGTAGTTTATGTAGAGGTAAAAATCTAAAAGCATTAAAATTGTTCAGGAGGATGGAATGGCAGTGAGGTATGTGGAAGGAAAGTATATTTTTCGTAGTAAATCACACAGAACCATTTGACTTCTTAAATTTGTGTTTGTATAACTTTATAGAACTGTTTGACTCAGTATGTGCAAGTATGACTGACAAAAGTTTAAAAAAATAAAAAATGACACAATTTATACACAAATGATTAAACGTTTCTGATCACTTCTGAGTGAGGTTTGGGAGATTAACTGCAAACCAAGATAAATGAGTAGGTAATTGTAATTGAGTTTATTATAGTTTACATCATTTAATCTAAATGTCATTCATCTTAAACTCAGTAGCTTGAATCATTAATGATGCATAGTTGACAATAGGAAAGGAAGAACCTGTTTTTTAAGTCATCCATCTTTTTTTTTTTCTGATTATGCAGGGTACGACTTTTCCAGATGCTATTGTTTGCTGCAGTCAGGTGAGGTGCTTCTCCCTCTACGTCTTATCACCCAGGAAAATCTCTTTTTTGTGATCCTTCAGGCTGGAGCTGGATCTCCCTAGCACCCTACTCCAGGTGTGCTGATTTCACCAAATCCTTGGACATTATTCTCCCCTCCCTGTCAGAGTGTGATGTTTGTGACCAGTCACTACAGCCCTTTTTTCTTGTCTCCATAAACGTTGACCAGCTTGAAAGTCTAACATCAAAACATAATGAGTGTAATCAAGTGGAGGAAAGAAAAGCCATTCAAAAGTGGTTATTTCTCCCCACCTAATGTATAGATTCTTGTGAGAATGTTTCTTCTGCTATTTTTAAGACTTCCTAAGACTGAAATAGTTTCCTCATTGGACAAGCTATGGAGAATGAATACCTCCAGGTCAGGGTCAATCTGGTCTTGAAAGACCTCCTAGTTTATTTGATTAACTTCAGTCAAAAGATAAATTACACAGTTATACGACATCTGAAAGTCACTTTGATAGAACTGAAGTATGTGGTGACCTAGAAACTTTTATTAGACTTTGTCAGATAGGAGTAATTGTGACAATGTAAATCCCTTTTTCTCTTGGTCAATACTCACTGGATCAAAATAACTATTATGTTATCCCCTGTGCTTCTGTCTACCCTGGCTTCTTTCATTTCATCAGATGTCCCTTTGGTAACTCTGGTCCTCTCTCCTTCAGCTTGGTTTCCTAGAGAGATATTCTTTTTGACCTAAATTGTTGGTACCTATCCCATCCTTCTATTTGGCAATAGAAGAAACAGAGAGTTTTAATGGAGATGTGGCTTCTCATGGTTTCCACAGTGTAATTTGTAAATATGATGTTTATTAACACAATGGAATAAGGATTTATAGTCCCCCTTTTCAAGATGTGTTAAAATAATATAATGGAAACTCTAAACAACATCCATTCTAGACATTGGTTTCTTAACAAGCAACATATTTAACAGCTTTAACACTACATGAAGTCTACATAAATCCAGTGAGGTAAAGAATCCTTCCTTTATCTGCCCCCGTTTTCCTTTTATTTATCATTATTTCTTATTTCTTACTATAAATATATATATATTTAGTATAAATATGTATATATACTATAAATATATATATTATATATACATCTTTTATTTCCTGGTAGAAAGAGAACAGAGAGAGTGGTCTGTAATTTTTTTCCTATCACAACTCTAGTATTCTTGCGTTCATTACCAAGTAGGAAATCTCTACAAAGGTGTACTTACTGTCTCTAAAGGCCCTGGTTATAATAATTTCCACTGTAGTACTTAACATTTAATTAGTCCATTCATTGAAGTAAAATCCCAAGTTTATTTATAAATAGATTCATAGTCTAGACTGATACTTCACAAACAGTTCATTTAATAGGACATGTCTGAGAATAAAGAAAATTTTGTTATATCATAGCTTTGGCTATTATTTGTCTCAATAATTTGTCTTTATTTCTGTTAGCTGTAGGTTTAACAGTGATTTGGGAGTTTTTGTTAGAGAAATGAGTCCTGTGGGACTGTTTGAAGTAGAATAAGGAACTTGCTTTTCTGCCTTCCTAAGCCTAGTCAGAGTGAAAGAATAGGAATGAAAGGGGGATATTGGCATGTATTGTGGGATGCTGGCATGGATCCTAAATTTACTATTCTATAAACTAAACACAGTAAGAGTGTTTTAGATGCATTCCTTGAGGCTCAGGGGAGAGAACCCTCGGGTATGCTAAGGATGCTTTGAAATTTGCAAAGCCTTCACAGAGGTGAGTTTAGATGGGTCCTGAGAGATGCACTGTATATGCAGAGATAACTATATAAAATTTTTGAACTGACCCTTTAAGGTCATATGTGATATCCTATATCAGTTGATGTGTTAATAATTTGGGAAACCTTCTATATTACTCCACTATTATTTATGAATAAATAATATTATCTTGATGCTTTATATGTGGATAAAATATACCCCAGTAATAGAAAAAACATCTTCATTTCCCCAAAGCCACTTTACCAACTTGAACATGATTCAAATTAAATACGTTATTTCTCATGCAAGGGCAGGCAATCCTGTCTTTGCATGCTAATGGAGAGATGTATCTAGTAAAGGTTATCCATAATTGATAATGTAGACAAAAATAGTAATTATGGAAAGGCAATCTAAAGCTAAGAGTCCAATATATCATATGAACTTTCATTTAGAGTAAAAAAGATAAAATATATTTTGGAAACTTTAATTTTCTTCTTCAGGCAATTTTGAATTAGTCATTCTCTTTATCTTTCTTAACACCACAAAGTTTCAAATAAAATCATGTGTTCACTGTGCTATTAAATTACAGGGAAGTTTTACTTGACTTGATAAATTATGTGGATCTATACATACCTTCACTACTTATGTACGAACCAAGATGGATTTAATCCTCTGAAAAATGGCCTGTCCAGCTGCGTTGGGTCCAATTTTCCTACAATGATGATGCATGCAGTTTCACAACTCGAAAGGTCACTGAAGGTTGTGTCTGTGCAAATTTGGGAAGGCTGCCAGCTCAGAAGATCACTTGAGGCAGTTCTGTCATCAAGTGTTATCAAAGGGTCTGCAAATCTTTAAGCATGAAACTGCATATTCCCCAAACTAATTTCTTCAAGGAACAAAAGGAAAACAGTAGTTTGGAAAATAAAACCTAAAACAATGTAGTTAATCTTTTTTTAAAAGGGTATGCAAGTGATTTCAGTAAATTAAAACAAAAAGTAAGCTCTTCACTAAAAGTTTTGGTGTTTTTCTAACATAGAGTGTTAACATTCAGCTTGTTTTTACTTGACAAAACAGAACCTAATAAAAGACACAGTATGGAATATTGCAGAGGCAAAGAAATAAGCCCATAATATGGTCATGCTAGAATGAAAAAGCTTCTTTAGTGTACTATTTCTGTTTATAAATAAAGACTAACTCTGATCACAAACTTTAGGCAGTTTCTAACTGGAAATAATCAAACTCAAATTAAAAATAATAACATTCATGTGTAATAATTAATGCCTACTTTAATTATTAATATATAATTTAATTTTTGTGGAACTTTACTATAAAGTAATATACATAATACTTTCTCTGGGAATAAGTAAAATAACATTTCTACAAGGACTGAATGGATTGCATATTCTAGTGTCTCATCAACATATAATATTAAACATTTCACTTCTAATTCTCTGGTCTCATTTTTTCTGATCATGTATTTTGCTGATTTCAAAACCTTATCATTTCTGTAATGTGGCGGCTGTTTCTACCCTTCACAAAATGATTATATGGAATTTGTGGGTTACACAAGTACTAGCTTGACTACCACCACTGGATTCTCACAGGGTCACATGCACCCCAAGTCCACCGGCTTTGAACCAGCACAGTTACAGGAATTGCCCAATGGCTACTACAGTCTAAGCTTTACAAATTTGTACTAGGCCCCAGACCGCTTTTTGTCAGCCATTGGTGGGGCTAGCCAGAAATCGGGCTTGGACAGAGCATTTCCCTCTGGCCTGGCTGGTGTAAATGTTCCCTCCTTGGGCATCGGGTGAATTCTCCCCGTGCTGTGTTCCCCATGTGACAGGACAGCCCTGAGTTCCTATACAAAATCCCACAATTACTTCACTATCCCTCCCCGAGGGTGGCACAGATTCTCTCTCCACTTGAAGGGCTGGTGTGGCACTGCGGGGGAGATGGAGCGAGGGGTGGCATAGGCAACGCAAGACTGTCTTTTCTGCCCTCTGTAGTGTCTCTCTACTTGATATAATATTGAAACCAGGTTCTACGAATGCTCACCTGATTTTTGGTTCCTCTGAAGGTGCTTCCTTGTTGGGTAGTTGTTGAATTTGGTATTCATGGTGTTCATGGAAGTTTCTACTTGGCCATCTTGCTATGCTTCCCTCTTAAAACATTTTTATCTTCTTTACTAAACTGTAGGCAAACCTAGAACAGAACTAGACTTGGAACATCAATAACGTCTAAGACTTTTTACAGTCTGGCACATGAATGAAAGACTGAATAAACTACATTTCCAACTGTCTTAGATTATTTGTTCTTTTGACTGTATTCTAACTTTTGTATTAGACTTTTTATACATATTTTAATAACTTCTCTTCTTTCTTTTGTTCTTGGCAGTATTATGTTATATGCTATATGAGATATATATACACACGCACATAAATGGATAGATGATATATATGTATATATGTATATCATACACAATGTGCTTGATTTCAGACAGTATCTCGAAATATCTTTTTCATCTTCACTAGTCATATCTCTTA
Organism: Cheirogaleus medius; assembly: GCA_008086735.1. NCBI lineage: Eukaryota > Metazoa > Chordata > Mammalia > Primates > Cheirogaleidae > Cheirogaleus > Cheirogaleus medius. The sequence goes on along the minus strand of VBSM01000361.1, from coordinate 95,774,484 downwards.
TATTTGATGCTATTCTTAAGAGAACCCTAGTGGGTAAATAACTATAAGGATCCTGTAATCAGCCTTGGCTAACGTATGTTTCTTTCCTCGCAGCACATTAAGTGGAATGTTACTTCCATGATGCACAGCAATGTCTTTAGGTATTGCTGCAGTGTTTCCAGTATCCACTAACTTTCTATGTTATTGAAGAGAAAATAATGACGTTAGCAAAATCTTTTGTTTTCTTTTTAAAGGTCTAATCAAGAATAATGACTATTCTTTTTATTCCTTTCCTTTAGTTTGTTCTACAGTTTCTCTTAAGTTTATCAAATATGTACATTTTCGGCCTGGTTTGACTCCATCTGTCTCTCATACCCTCTGCTATTATTTCTATATGGTTTAAGCCTCTCTATTTCCCAAAAATAAATTTAAAAAAATCTCATTGCTACTCTGGCCTCATCGTGTTAGTCATTTCACCTTTCTCTGGAGTCATAAAAAAACTTCTGTCAAAGGTTGGCTCAAGAGAAATAAATCACAATCAAAGCTGACGTTCCCAAGTACAACCATAAAGACAGGAGAACAAAATAGAGTAAGAAGGTGGGGCTGCCTATTGCAGGTGCGGTGTCAAAGGCCCCGTGTCTGAACCTTGGATCTGCCCAGGCATGATCTGTGTCTATTTGGTCAAGTTAATTTATTGATAAGCCTATATTTCCTCATCTTTCTTTAATAATGAAAACTACTTTGTCTACTTTTTTCTATTACGTGATAACTTTATAAAACTTCTTGCACTGTGCTTCTGTGTTTGGCCTTACAAAGTGCTTCAATACAATGCAACACTCAACTTTTTGTCAGCCACAGAGCCTGCCCCTGGCAAGATGAAAGGAAAAAGTTATGCCCCTGGCCTCAGGCAGTTCACAGTCTTGTTTGGCTCCCACCATATCCCTGACCTCTCTTTCCTTCCAATCAAGGTGCCCTTCCAATAGATCATAAGAAATGCTGATGAGTGATGTTCTCCGGATCTCATGTTGGAGAAGGTCTTAATGTGAGGTTACTGATGAAGGTCTATGATTTGGAGAACATTCTATTAATAGAACTGCAAGCACAGATGGCCCAGCGCTCTTTTCAGGGACAGCTTTCTGAACCACATCCATGGCAGCTGGTTCACATGAGATGGTCTTTACCAGTGGAAGAAGGAATCAGGTGGCCTGGCTTATTTTCAACTGGGTGGCACCCCATGGAATTGGACACTGTTTAGCATATATTTTCTGGTTTTCAATACAGACTGTCTTGCGATTTTACTGCTTTTTCTTTACAAAAAAGTTTCATTTGCTTGCAGCTTAGCTAGGTTACTGCCTTTCTAGCTCAGCTTTCCTTCAATGTGATCGATGGCACTTGTGTTTCAGATAGAAATAAATTAAAACTAAAGGTTAAAGGCAAAATTTGATTTAAAAAATAGCATGATGTGGTGTGAACCCATGGAGCAAGTGAATATTCTATATGCTGCCAATGCTGTTTGGTTTAAGTTAACATTATATTTAATACTACTCTTTTTCACTGCATGAAAAAAAATCTCAGACAGGGAAAAGTCTCAGTGATATCTGAAAATGACATTTATTTATTGAGTTGGAGCAAGACGATAAGTCTGCTATGGTCTAAACGTATCCCCTCAAAATTCATATGTGGAAATCCTGCCTTTAAGGTGACGGTATTAGGAGGTGAGGCCTTTGGGATGTATTTAGATATTCCTAATGTGGATTCAGTGTTTAGTGAGGACTTATCAACCACAAAGCTGGCCCTCACCAGACATCTAATCTACTGGCACATTGATCTTGGACTTCCCAGCCTCCAGAACTGTGAAAAGTAAATTTCTGTTGTTTATAAGCTAGCTAGTATTTTGTTATAGCAGCCCAAACAGACTAAGTCAAGGCCAATGGAATTTTTTCTGTTTTAAGTACTCATATGCCAGAGAACTATTCTAAATACTATGATAAAACAATAACAACAACAAACTTTGATGACTTTCTGTGCTGGAAATCTCTTGTTTGCCGTAAGACGCACAGAGCCTGCAAGTTGACATGTCCTCTGCCATGAGATCCTTGTGTCCGTGTCTGGCCCACAGGCTTCTCTTAGAATCTACCCCTGGATTCCCACCACAGGCTCAGCCATGACCTGTGATTGGTGGGGTTGTGGTGGTTGTGGACAGAGAAGAAGAGTCTTTGTTTACTGCTATTCAAACCCAAATAATTTTAGAATTACCTAAAAGAACTTTTATAAAAATTCATATTTCTATCTCCATGATTTGGATTTTGTAGGTCTACTGAGAAGCTTCAGAGTACATCTTATTATAAAACTTCTTAGTTGCTTCTAACAATGAACCAGAATTAAAATTTACTCAAGAAAATATGCTTCTGGTCTTCTAGTAACTAGGCTCTGCCTTTCTTATCTTGTCCCCTGTTCCTAGTAACTAAATCGCAGGTGTGTTCTCCAGTGCCAAAGCTCCTTTTTTGATATACTGCCTAGTACTTTTTAAAACTGTGGGATTTACTTTGCTCTGTCTAACTGGCTTTATCCCTATACTCTCACCTGGAACAGAGTCTTAAACTCTAAATCACAATAGCCAGGGCCATATGGGGAGGCCAGGATGCCTTGCTACAGGTGTCTCTGAATTTGCAATGTTATTTCCTGGGTTCCCTAATGCTGTGCTGTGCTCTGTGTCTACCTGCCTGTCAGAGCATATATTCTTGTCATGTTGGATGTCCCTAACTTGAGCTACTTCTCTGTACTACCCTTGTTGCCTGAAAAATTTCTGCATCAGGAGTCTTAAATTTAGGCATGCATAGTGGTTCTTTGAAGCATGGGTTAAACACATTTTTGCACTCACCCACCCCAGTCAATTAATCAGACACTCTGGGAATTGAACTTAGGAATCCAAAATTTTAAGAAGTAGCCAGATCTTTCTGATGGAGGTACCACTGGACCATACTTTAAGATAGAGAACCTACAGCTAGGTTCATTTCCCTAAGTTCTGTTCTTATTTTGTGGATAGATCTTATTTCAAGTCTTAACTCATTTAAGTCTAATCCATCCTGTTACAGTTAAGATGGTACCCTTGTGGCTATGTGATGAAATACACTAGTGTTAAATTAAATCCAAATGTTACCTATTTCAATTCTGATCTTCCCAGATGAGATTTATCTTACCTTCTTCTTATGAACTTTCATAGCTCTCTCTTTAGCTAGTCACCATATCCTGTCTTACAGTGTAGCCATTTGTCCATCTTAAGAGACTATGAGCTTCCTGAGGCAGGCTCCGGGTCTGGGTTGTCTCTGTATTTCCAATGCTTGGCAGAGTGACACAGGCCTGGCACATAGTGGGTGATCAAAAATGCTTATTGTATAAAAGAGAGATAGTGTTCGACTTGGGATGAAGGCATAAAGAAGTCATGTGATTTTTCAGAGGTTTACTCTCTTTTTAGAAAGTAATGATTTGAAAGTATTTTAAGACTTTCCTTGAAAATGTCAACTACAAAAAAATCTTTGTAAAAAGAAGAATAATTGGTGATAATAGTGAAAAGAAGGAATATTGCAAGAAGGACAAAAAAATGATGAGTCTTTCTATTTGGTCACAGTTTTGACCAGAAGACTGTTTATATAGATAGGACTTGGGAATTATTTGGCAGACACGAGTTAGATAGCAACAACACTGAGTTCTTAAAAACAGTGTGTGCAATATCTTAGTCTCTATAGTAGTTGCCTGTTTTTAGGTCAAAACAAACTAAATCAGCTAGCTTCAGAAATTGACCTCTTAGAAAATTTTTTTAGAATGTTTGAAACACTTTCTTTCAAGAGAGACTTCAACATTGGACACTATTGTTCCATCACAATACAAAGAGAACTAAGTTTATTTTTTGGAGTGCTCAATAAAACTCTAAAAAGAAAAAGACCAATTCACCTGACCATTTCTTCCTACAATGTAGTTGGTAACCAGGCTTGGATTCTTGATGTTATGTATTTCTTTCGTTTTTCATCAAGGAAAGGGACTAAAGGAAATCAGTTTGTCTTAGTTTCTTCACTTATTTCTGTGCTCCTATTGGCTGTAAGAATAAGAAAGTTTTTCAGTGTCACTCACAAAATGAGGTGGTAAAAACTGAAACTGGAAGCATCTATTTCAAAAAAATTAGCCAGCATCAGAAACTAGTTATTATGATATTAGAAGTCTTAAGGCATCTACCAATTGGAAGACTGAGATGTGGGAGCTGATACAACTTGATAGCAAGTTTCCAATGGAAAAGTCTATTTTTGTTTTTAAAAAAGTATTTATATACAAAGATCTGTATGTAAAGTGCACAGTTAAGCTTCCAAAATGATGAACTTGGCCAATATACTTATTCCAGTCTCCCTGACATTATTTCACTTCTTCCTCTTCTATTAGTCAGGATCCAGTCAAGAAACAGAAACCACACCTGTTAAATTAAAAGGATTTAATGAAAGAATTTTTAATAATTTGTTAAAGAAGTGAAAATGTAAATAGGTAGGACTAACGATTCACAGTGTCTTAGTCTGTTTATACTGCTATAACTAAATACCTGAGAATGGGTAATTCATAAAGAACAGAAATTTACTTCCTCACAATTCTGGAAGCTGGGAAGTCCAAGAATAAGGGATCTTCAGGTTCAATTGTCTGGTAGGGGCTGCTCTGTGCTTCCAAGATGGTGTCTTGTTGCTGCATCCTCTGGAGGGGAGAAATGCTTGTCCTCATATGGAATAAGGCAGAAATGAAAAGGAAGGAAGAGCTCAAATACTACATGAAGCCTCTTTATTAAGGTCCTTAATTTCATTCATGAAGGGAGGAACTCTCATGACCTAATCACCTCTTAAAGGCCCCACCACTTAATGTCATCACATTGGCCACTAAGTTTCAGCACTTGAATTTTGGAGGAGACACATGCAAGCCATAGGACAGAGGTGGTAGCTAAAGGAAGTAGGTTTACCCCTGTGGCTGGTAAAAAAAAAAGAGAAAATACTGTGATTATTAAATTTAGAAGTAGTAGGAGAGCTTTGTAGAATTGGGACCAAGACTTATGAGGGAGAGGAGCTTCTTGGCTACAACTAGCATCCCAGGAACTTGCAAGGGGACACCCACGGAACTTGTGAAGCCTGAAGGTTACAGCATAAGTGAGTCAAAATCTCTAGTCTTAAGATGTTTGCAATGTAGCAGGGAAGGTAATGATAAATGTGAAGGTAATTTGCAAATTGCAAGGTTCTGTATAAAAATAAATTTCAATTACAGTTCTTAAAATAAATTTCGGGTTTATTTATCATGGCCATTTGAATGAGATATTCAGGGACAATCTAGATCTGATATCTTCTTCCCATCGTCAAATTGTGTGTTAGACTATGGATTTTTGCTTTGGAATATATAATAATCAACTATAAGCATATGCATCACAATCAGCTTCTAAATCTACTTAATTAGCACCTAGACTGATTTAAAAGTAACATAAATTTCACAGTCTTTGCCTCATTGGTATTTAAGATTTGTTTATTATAGCTCAGCTTTCCCGATTAACTTCAGATAGTTCTAGAGACTAGATTAGCTTCTTGGGGGTTGGACAGGGCAGAGCTGAGAGGGATGGGGAAGTGTTGCTGTTGTTACACATTTTGAGAAATTCTTAAACACACTGAAATAGAGACTGAGTCATTCAATACAGGGAAAAATAATGTAAACTAAGTGATTCTACCTTTTTGTTTCATGGGCAAAAAATTGTTTACCACAAACTTTAAGAGTTAGAAAACAGTCTATCAATAGTACACAAGTTACATATACTTTCAAGTGAAAAGTAATTTCAGTTCAATCTTTCCAGCTCTACTTATATACACAGGTGGCAAAATCAACATTTGTATTTTGGTTAATTACAAAAGAACATGAAATTTAATTATGAAATAATGGGAACAGAGAATATTTCCTCTTGGTTTAGGATAACAATCTTTCCCTGCACAATTTTATCCCAGAAATCAGCTGATTTATGTAATTGCCACATAAATATTCTGCATTTTGTCAGAAAAGAAGTATTCTACAAATATCTGCAGCAAGGATCTCTCCCTGTAATTAGCTTCTCATTATGCAGCTCACCCTTCAATCCACTCAAATAGTCCTTTATGCTAATTGCACAATATTTCACTGTTAGCAGAATGTGCAAATAGTGCTTTTGTCATTTAACAGAAGTTGGGTCCTTAATACAGACCTTTTGAAAAATGAAGCACATTGCCTGGCACATAATGTTAAAGAAAAAAAATATTCATGATGCTTGATAAAGATGGTAAGGAAGGTCTCATTCAAAGGGGACTATTACAACAGGATTTTGTAGAGGAGAGATCAGTCACACCTCATACAATAAGGACAAGTGGAGATTTTTAGCCAAGGAGCAGGGTTGGGGGTGGTCAGCGGATGAAAAATTACTAAGTGGAGATATCTGGGGTAAGGGGGATTCTGGCTGGACCAATTCAGGATTATTGCTGAAGTCAGGCAGAGTGATAAGATATTGAGGGTGGGGGATAAAGAATTTGATCAGACATCAATTTTTTTTCTAAATTGACCCAGAATGATTCTTGCTAAAACTGAACATGGATGAACACATCAACCCAAAAGTCAGGTCCTAGTTTAGAAGAGAGTTCAGAGGAGCCTGACTAGAGTTAGGTCAAGGGAGAGTCTTTGTCAATAGTATTTATAAAGTTTTGATTGATTTATTGAATATTATTATAACCAAAACACAGATAGGTACATATTAAGTGACACTTAAAATGTGATATGTTGCTCAACAAATCAACTCCTGAATAGCCTAGCATTTCTTTGACTGTCTCATTTTTACGTCTAAAACTATAAATAAATGGCATTAAAATTACTTATGGAATTTAATGAAGTGACTCTTCAGAAGTCATGAATTATAAAGACAGTCTAAATTTAAAATACTTACAGTGTTTTTGCAATTATTCTCATCTTCCCAAGAGCAATTCTTATTAATTCTTTTAATAATAGTGTACTTAGAGTAAACCTTTTGAATCTTTCCTATGTAACAGATATTATAAAATCTTTACATGATTATTTCATTTTATACAACATGGTTATAAATAAGGTCCTATTATTATTCCTGTTTCATAGACATGGAAAACTAAGAGGGATTGAGTAAATTGCTAGAAGATACTCAGTTAGTACATGGTAGAGACAAGATTCAAGGCCAGGTCTTCTTGATACCAAAATCCATTTAGTTAACCACTCTATTATGGGAGGTAGAATGTAATGGTAGGAAAAAATGGCACCTTTAAAATTGTAACAGAAGACCAAATGTTTCCAGAAGTAAACATTTGAGTTGGAAGTGAACCATATGAAATAAATCATATACTAAAACAAATAGAAAAAAGAGTCTGAAATTCAGAAAAAAAGAAACAGCTTGAATAGTCTATTCAGTCAGAATTAGAAACAAAATCAACAGATTTTTCAGTTCTATGCAATGTGAATAGTGCTTGAAAACTTGATATTGGGAACCTTATTATTTCAAGGTTTTTGGCTGTCAAATATCCCTTCTGGTGGGGACCAACTTCTCTCCAAATCTGTCTGGTCCTGGTGGGGCTGTTAGTCATAGTATACAGCTGCCTTTCTCTTCCCCCACCATCAGGAGATGGGTAGGACCTGGGAGAATCCAGGAACCTGATCTCCAATGCCCAAGCCAGCGTGGTGCCTCACGCCTGTAATCCTAGCACAATGGGAGGCTGAGGCGGCTTGAGCTCAGGAGTTGGAGACTAATTCCCAATGCCCTTCTTAAATACCACCTGTGTACTCTCCATCTGACAGAGCTGTTAATTCTACCATGAACCGACATCCACTGAGGGGCAGCCTGAGATCAAGGTCAGAGTAGCTGAGCCTCTACTCTTTGGCCTTCGGCTTTTGCCTTGCCCTGAGGGGGCAGACCAGAGGTCAAGGTAGAACATTAGGTGAGGTCTAAGGAGACGAGACTAGGGCAAGTACAAAGAGAGAAAAAAGAGAAAAGGTAAGGGACAATTTTATGGACCACGACTTGATAAGATTTCTGGCTTTGATTCCTAGGCAATCCCATTAATAATCATCAAAATATAGGCCATTGAATCACTGGAAATAAATATATACCCAGAAACAAAACTTCCTATTATTTACACTACTACTCAGCTGATCTGAAGACCAGGGAAGGGGGATGAGGGAGCCATCAGCATATTTTGCCTGGATTTCTGCAAAGTTTCCTGTTACTTCTGGCTCAGCCAGCCCTGTTCCCTCCAGCCACATGGCCATCTGCATTCCTTAGAAAGGTCTGGCATGCTTCCCCTTAGGGATGTTTTCATTTACCCCTTTGAACTCTCTTCCCTCAGGTGTCTGCTTAGCTCACTTTCTCTCTCTCCCTCCTCAAGTCTCTATTTAAATTTCACCTTTGCTAAATAGCCTCCCCTGACCATATTAATACTAAAAATTTGCCATCTCCCCTGCCAACACCTGTCTGTCTTCCACTCCCGACCATCCTTTCCATGGTAGATTGTGCTCTGCTTCTTCATTACCAGCTCTAATCCCCTTCTAAAGAGTGTAACTTACTTGTTATTGTCTCCTTCGCTGACCATCAACCTGACCCCACTAGAGCACCATCTCCTTGGGTCTATTGATTATGTTTGTTTTGTACCCTGATGTATCCCAAGCATCTAGAATAATGCCTGGAAAATTGTACACAGTCATTAAATATTTGTGGAATGAACACCAAATTGAAATTTTAAGGGAGCTTATTGCCAGGAGGTGCCAGAATCTGAAAAGAGAAACTTGAGTGTTCATAAGCAAAGGCAATCACCAGCCCTTCAAAATATACCTGCAGGATGGGAGGTGCTCTTGCCATGCAGCCTATTTTTTATAATTTTAAGAGCCTAGAAATAAATCCTTTTTTACATATAAACACGAAGTATATTTTGTACAATTTTATGTTTTACTGATTTTTATCAGCAATACAACTACAGTGTAAAAGGAAAGAATATTGTGTTTTGTTTTGTTTGGAATTTTCCCAAGCATTATTCACCACTGCAAAAACTGAAGGTGGTAACATTAATGTCATTCATACTGTTTGTGTTGCTAATATAACACACGGATAGTAGTCGGCTTACATAGCGGTCTCATTCACGATGAGTCTATATTCAGGGACAAACATCTGACTGTTTTATTATATATTTAAATTCAAATATACTTGTACCTCAATAGTAAAATATTGAATTACATGTTATTTTATATTAAATTACTTTTCTTTCCTCTCCAGTATAATTAAGGCATCATATTGATTCTTTTGTAATCACATGTGTATTGATTTAATAATTTTGTTAATTAAAGTTCCTATTCAAATTTCCTACAAAATATTCTTTTTAGTTCATTTTTTCTTTCTAGATTTTGGACCCAGAATCCAATAAAAAATTGGATTTTATTGTTATGCTTCTATAGATTCCTTCAATCTAGGGTAGTTTTTTCACGTTTTCTTTGCAACGTTGATATTTTTGAATTATCCAGTCCAGTGGTTTTGTATAATGCCCCACAATTTGCATTTGTCCATGATTAAGATTTCTTCGATTGTTTCCTCATGATTAGATTTTCTTTGAAAATACTAGGTGAAATGATGTCTTTCCAATGCATTACATTAGGAGGCAGATAGTATCAGGGTGTCCTATTGCTGTCAGGTGTGACCACTTGGTATTCTCACACAAAAAGGTGCCTTTCTACACTTTGAATTAGTAATATTTGGGATAACACTTTTAGATGATACGAATATTCTGTTTTACAAAAAAATTTTACCCAGTGGTTTTAGCATCCATTGATGATTCTTTCCTGAATCAATTATTATGTTGGTAGTTCAAAAACAGTGACTTTCTAATTCTATAATTTTTTCTAGATTTATTGGCTGTCAGTCTTCTGTAAAGAAGAATGCACATTCCTTCCCTTCCCCACATTTTTTTGAATATCATTCAGAATTCTAATTATTTTAAAATTTAATATCTTATAATACATTTTTCTGATCATTATTTTTTATTCAAATTCACCCATATTTTGCTAATGGTAACCCTTGCTTGGATCTTGCAACCGTCCATTTTTCAGTACTTTCTTACTTTGTGGCAAAACAAAATGTTCTATCTTTCATTGTATTTCCCTTGCCCCAACCTTCAGGGATATGCTTATTTCTACTGGAGGTGTCATTGTTTCTCAATTATATAAATGTAAATATATTTATAAATCCATAATATAAATCTATCTTTCTATCATCTGTCATCACCCATCTACTGAGAGAGTTCATGCTGATATCTAGAATTTTAATTGAACATACAGAATTCTTTCTCTTCATTCCCATATCTTGTTCAACAATATCAACAAAAATATTCATTGAATTTATTCTACAATACAAAAAAAATTCAGATTTTTTTCCACCAATATCACTTCAACAGCAAACTAGCCAAATAAAGTTCAAGATTTCTTGGAAGTCATTTTTGTCCTTAGAATACATCCTATTTAAGATACAATCAGGGGCGGAGCAAGATGGCGGACGAGAAACACTGCCAGATAGAGCGTCTCTG
>VBSM01000361.1:95711881-95757118 GCA_008086735.1 Cheirogaleus medius | reverse complement strand
CTCTCCCTAAGAAGGGTTAGAGGTTTGCCCTTCCCCCCCACAATGCTCGCCATAGAGAGATGTAGTTTTAAATGTATATGACTTTGCTTCAAAGTCAAACCAATTCTTTAAAAAAAGATAAATTGGTGTTGTGGAAGTGAATATGACTATTAAAGGAAGATAATTTTTGAAATCAATTCAATTATTGGAAAACTTAGAATAACTTGAGTATGTGAATCTACTTTTCAACCGTAAATTTTAAGAAATCCTAATATAGGCCAAGTATTTCTGATGAAAATTTAGCATCTGAATTGAAATGTCTTTTAAGTGTCAAATACACACTAAATTTTAAAGACAGAAAAAGAATGTAAAATATTTCATAATAAATATTTTATATTGGTCAAATATTGAAATGTTGTTAATGTTTTGGATGTATTTGGTTAAATAAACATACTATTAAAATTAATTTTACCTGTTTCCTTTTATTTTTTAATGTAGTTACTAGAAAATTTTAAATTACTTACATGGTTCTCATTATGTTTCTATTGGACAGTACTACCACAGACAACTCATATTGTGACATCATACTGCTATTAACTCCTTTAATATCATTTACCTTTTCGAGGTGCCAAACTCATGTTCCCTGCCAGACTAGATTCTACTTGAGATTAGGGATCATGTTTTTCCTTTCTCATTTATGCAACTTTTGTTGAGTGCTTGCTCAGAAGATAGGTATATTTAAGATCAATTTCCTGCACTCAAAGAACTCATAGTCTAATGGGACAAGATAAATAAATATCAAAATATGGAGACATAAAAGCTTAAAAAACATAGGTTCAGAACACTATGGCTCCAGAGAGGTCCCACCCACTGGAGCACTCTAGCCAGGCAGTGCTGGAGGCTTTGAAACTAACGTAACAAACAAAATCCAAACCTTTGGATGTACAGTGGAATCAGAGTAGTGGGAAAATGCTAGTGGGAAAGAAATGGTCATAATAGAATTGAAAATGAAGTAAAAATTTTGAGAGAAAATGAATTAAATTTGGAGTTTGGATGGAAGTCTTGTTTCCAGTGTGTTTGGATGGAAGTTTTGGCTTCATTGAAGTTCATGTTGGAAATAAAGAAATCCATTTTCATGTGATGGCAAAAACTTTAGCTTTGTTGCAGAATTTGGAAGTAATGAAAAATAATAATGTAAAAATGTGCATCTTGTCATATCTGCCAGTTTCAAAGATATTCTTTGTTTTGCAGTTGTGTTCAAAGCAAGGACCATCTCTCAGAAGTGCTAATATGGCGTAGGACATGCTCATTGCTTCTGCTTTGGCGCCCTCAAGTGGTCATTTGCAACTGGCCATTTGAAGCATCATATTATCTATGTATTGCTCTTAATTGCAATTATGCACCATCCTTGCTTTAATTAGCTTTTGCCAAATATGTCTCTAATAGATTGCCCCTTTGAAGATGAAGTTTTTGATAAGTTGTAGAGAATTTTGCTTTCTAAATAAATTGAAGAAACTACCATTTTATAAGTGTATGCTTATTTTAGGCAACACAAGACCTTGAAGCAGCTATAAAGTGCTGGCCCCTGAGTGTTTCTGGAGAAAGAAAGGAGCAAACCATCAGTCTTTTGAAAATTCTCTACAAATGTTTCTGTGCTAAAAGAGAGGACTTGGAACTTTTCAACGTCCAAAGAGTATGCCTTAAATGGTAAGATTTACTGATGGGAGAAATGGCCACCTCCTATATCTTTATCTAGTTCTTTAAACTTCCCCTGGGTTGTAAAGATGAGCATCACAGTCCAATAGCTAAGCTTAGGCATACTGTCCCTGAATGCATAATGCCCCACCTCGTCACAGGCACTAAGAATGTGCCTATTATGACATACGCTAGTATATTATGTGGCCCAATGAAGAGTCTCAGTTGTTAAAGCTCATCATAAATAGATACACCCAGTATAAGAAATGAACTCACTACTCATTCTTTTAGAAACAATCAACTGGATTTCAAGGGAAATTTTTAAACCATATTTTTATTTCTGACAAAGCATAAAATAATGCTACTTTAGTGTGATGAGTAAGACTTTGTATTTATTGTAGCACCTTTCTTGTGAAAGTTCAAAGCATTTCATAGTTTATGATTTCATTAACACTGACAGTTTCTCTAAGGTGGCACAATTGTAATTCCTTCTATAGGCTCTTAGATTCTTCAATTTAATAGCAGAAGAGCTGCTAGGACTTAGAAATAAAGAAGACTTGGTAATTGATATTTGGCAGAAGGAGAAAGAATTCCTAATAACCAACAGGAATTAACAGATGCAGAATCTCAGCACATTAAAAATAAAAATCCTAAATGATTAGCTATAGAGTCAGGTGATATTTTGTATATTGTCTAAGATATTTCCAGTTTTCTAAAATATAACATTACAGTATAAAATGTATTCCTGTTACAGATGACAAAGGAGAAAGAAGAAACAATAGTATGCTAGGATTCTGCTGTTCGATTACCCTGATGAGCACTTTTCATAAATATTCATGTATTTTTGTTATTATGAGATGAATATGATTATGATTTTTGAAATGAGATATTAATTTCATCTGAAGTTTACAGTACAATTTAAAGATTTTTCCCATAGAAACCCTGACGCTTCACTGTACTTGAGTTGAGCTATTTTTCTTTTTGGTTGTAGATGAAAAATCTTTCAAATAGACTTCATGTAAACATACTGGATTTGAATAAAATTGTAGAATCAAGTATCAAAAGTTAACTGGAGCAAGGGCAATTTATGTAACATAAACATTTATACCCCCAAAATATGCTGAAATAAAAAAATAAATCAAATGAGAAAATTAAAAAATTCATTATTAATATTAACCATTTTATAGTAATAATTTTTAATAACATCAATAATTCTTAATAATATTAAGAATATTATTCATTCAACATACATTTATTAAATGTCTGTCATGTATAACCACCAACTCCCATATAATCTCTTGGAATAAAAATCTCAACTAGGAATAAAGTGTTTTGAGGGATTCAAACAAGTAATACTGGCCTCTGTGAACACCTTTGTCTTACTGGGAAAGTAAATAGGAAAGACCTATTTTATCTAATATCTGGAGTTTGTGATAAACAAATAAGATAATCCACATAAAAAGTATTCTTAGAATTCTAGAAGTCTAAGTTTTAGTTGTAATTCACTCTTTTCATTGTGTGTTACTAGACCAGTAACGCAAGTGAATTCAGATAATGGTCTCTGTTTATAATATTTCTTCATATAACAATAAACAACTAATCACTTGCTAGGTCTGTAGAGGAGAGAAATAAGGTGATCAAGGGGATGATCTCTGGCTAGCTCACATAGTTGTTTAAAGAAATACCTTTTCCTTAATGTACTTTATCCTCTCTGAGGTAAATGTTTGTGTCTTATTTGTTTTTGAATTCCCCTTGGTCTAGCCAAATGTCTGACACAAAATAATTGTGCAACAAGTCATTTTAAGTTTGTTAATATATCAATATATTAATAAACTCTTAGCAGATGAAATAAACTCTTAACAATGAGTCAAAGAATTCTGGTAAAAGCTAAAGTGACAATAACAGTAACAACAATTATTTGGTAGGATATGGAAGTTACCAGAAAGCCAAAGAAAGCTAGATGGTAAAATGACCGACACTTCATACACCTGGAGAATGATATCCCACCATCAATAATGTAAGCAGAACTCCACTGAGGTGAAACTATAGTAGAAACAAATATAAATGCACTTGGGGAAAATGGATTCATGCATAAAGCTAGAAAGTGAAAAACGTTCTTTAACTGATAAGCAAATAATACCTGACAATGCTCAGAGGCAGAATTTTATGTAACTTCATATGAATTTTGCATAATAAAATGAAATTCTCAGGTGTCGGTGGATATGACAGCTGAAGCTGTGAGTGTTGTAGGCTACCCAAACATCACTTGGGAATGCTGAATATAGGAGAATAGCGTTGACATGGCTGTAGATGTACAAATAAGTTAGCAAACCTAATTTTGAGATAGATTAATATTTAGAAAATCAGAATTCTGCATTTATTGTTGTTATATCTTCAAAATTTATCCTGAGGTTTAATTTTTTCTCAAAAACATATTTATTTGCTTCTAATTTCTCCAGGGTGAAATGGTAGCTTTTCAAATGGAAATATTCTTCTGTATGTAAAAATAAACAGTAATCACTATTAAATATTTTAAATAACTACTGTTTATATTTTTATTACATATTTTATAGAGAAATAAGTCCAATTCTCTAGCAGGCTATTTAATATCCTCTACAGCCCATCCCAAGCAGGTATTTTCAGCTAATTTTTAAACATTTACTCCTGCTTTACCAGAAATAGCTCATAATCGAACAGCTTTCACCAAAGCTCCCTCTTCTTCCCCAGCAACAAAAACAAAAAAAATCAAAAAGACAAACAATAGCAATAACAATAGACCAGTCAGACACCCAGCGCATGCTAAGTGAGTTCCTTGACCTTGGCACGTCAAAAATTGACTTGTGGTTGCACCTGTGTTGGTTCCATAGACATTCTGGCTTCATATTGAGTTATAACCAGCTATGTTCAGGAGAAGTAACAGAATTGGAGTTGACAAGATATTAAGAACTTTCCCCCAGGAAAATTGTCTATTGGATAAAAACCAAAGTTGACATCCGAGGATCAATTCGTTGGTAACAGGAGCTCAGTGAGATAAGATGCTATATATAGGATGAGAGAGTTACATATAGGAATCAAATGTAAATTATTTGAGAGCCATTGTGGTGGTATAAATAATAGGAATTTTACATTTACTGGACATGGCTATCAGATTTCTATGTCTAAGTGAAAGGGTGAATTTTCATTTCCATTAATAGAAATAAGAAGATGAGGAAGAGGAGAATGTTTGGTGGAAAAGATTTGATCTTTTGTCAGGACACCCAGGGGAAATGTATAATAGAATTCTAAAAGTGTGGAGCTGGAGTTTGGGAAAGATGACATCATCATGTACTCCTACATCAAAAAGGCTAATCTTCTAAAGGAGGAGGAATTAGTCAGAGTCTAAAATCTGGAACATTGCTTTGGGTCAAAACAACAACCACCCCCAAACAAGAATGACTTGTGGAGGATCCACGTAATAAAATGCTCCTGTAAGTGTTAATTGAGAATACAAGAAACTATATGACATAGCAAAAAAATTATGATTAGTAATTTAAGCCTATTCCTACAAGATTATTGAGAACACAGTATATTACCTCCATATGCATGGAGACTGAAATTCATTTTACAAATATTTATTGATTGCTTACTAAATGCCTTTTGCTGTTCTAGGCACTGGAACTCTTAAGATGAGTTATGGAGATTTGAATGAAGTGGCACGTTGTGGAGGTTACAGAGAGGACTTCGATGTTGGAATTATGCTGGGTTTGACCAGAGACTGCTTTGCCATCACCTGATGTTGGGCAGGTGCCTCAGTCTCCCTGAGTCTCAGTTTTCTCGTTCGTAAAGTGGAGGTGTTTAATACCTCATAGAGTTGTGAATTAATAAGGAACAAATGTTGAAAGCTGTTTAACGCAGTACCTGATGCATAGTAAGAATTAAATAAACGCTTACATTTTTCATTTTTACAGCAACGGTGGAGGCCATCTGTCCCTTTGGGAAGGTTTCAAAATATCATTTCAGCTTTCCAAAGGATAGTGACCTAAACTGAAGTCTCTTTTTACATTTTGGCCTATATATATTTCAGGAGTTCTTTTCTTCATCCTATTCTGAGTCATTCACATTTGCAGCATGAGGCTTTTCTTTTCCACAAACAGTATTTCATGCTTAAAGTAAATTTTCAAGCTGTCTCAAGGCTATTTTTTTCTGTACCATTAGGCCTTAATGTTTTAACAACAACAAAAATTTTAACTGAAATGGTAAACTTGTAGTGAAAATGTTTGGATACATTTGAAAAAAAAACCCAACAGATTTATTGAGGTATAGTTTACATAAAACAAAATTCCCCCATTTCAAGTGTATAGTTCAATGATCTCAGTACATTTATAGCTATACAACCATCACACTCATTGTGAAAACATTTCCCTCACTCCAAAATGTCCACTTGTACACTTCTGTGGTTAATTCTAGTTTATACCCTCAGCAACCACAAATCTGCTTTCTGTCTCTACAAATTTACCTTTTCTAGACATTTCATATACATGCAATTATACAATATGTAGAATATTGCACCTGGCTTCTTCAATTTAGCATACTGTTTTTGAGGTTCATCCACATTGTGGCAGTATCGGTACTTCTTTTTATCTCTGCATAGACTTCATCGTGTAAATATGTTTTGTGCCCCATTGTTCATTTGGGAACCATTTGGATAATTTCCATTTTCTGGCTATGATTAATAATGTTGCTATGAACATTAGTATTCATGTTTTTTCTGTGAAGTATGTTACCATTTCTCTTGGATAGAGTCCTAAGAGTGGAATTGCTGGGTCAGATGGTAAATTATGTTTCACTTTACAAGAAACTGCCCAGCTGTTTTCCAAAGTGGCTATGCCATTTCAGTTCCTACCAGCAATGCAATAGGATTCCAGTTCTCCAGATCCTTGCCAACAGATGGTATTGTCTGTCTTTTTTTTTATTTTTTATTTCAGCATATTATAGGGATACAAATGTTTAGGTTACGTGTGTTACCTTTCCCCCCTTCTCCCTTAGAGTCAGAGCTTCAAGCATGTCCATCCCCCAGATGGTGTGCATTGCACTCATGTATGTATGTACCCATCTCCTCCTCCCCCTCCCATCTGCCCTACAACTCGATAAATGTTATTCCTATATGTCCACTTAGGTGTTTTTAATTATAGCCATTCTAATAAATGAGAATTTATTATGATTTTTGGCCATCTTATTATGATTTTATTTTGCATTTTTCTAATGAGGTGAAAAGTTAGCAGAACTAGCTAATGCTAGTGGATTGAATGGATACACATATTTATAAGAACTTTAAAATTTTTTTTAATTTCAGCATATGAGGGTGTACAAATGTTTAGGTTACATATATTGCCTTTGCCCTACCTGAGTCAGAGCTTCAAGCGTGTCCATCCCCCAGACAGTGTGCACTACACTTAATGTGGAAACAACCCAAGTACCCATCAGTACATGAGTGGATTATAAGAACTTTTATCCACAAGCACAAAAAGAATAGAAGAGGAGATGTTAGTGAAAAAAAATTCTGGAAACTGGAAAGAAACTGGCAACCAACTTTGGGTTTGGTTACAAACACGTGGTAACCCACTTTGTAGGCTGCAGAAAGCTCAAGCTAAGCTGGTAGTGGATGTTACTCAGAAGTAAGTTGATTTGTACTTCAAAACCTCAGAAAGCTGAGGAACTGGGTATGTCTAGTATCTCTAAAAGTGAGATTCATGGGAGGCTGGAACAGGAGGATTGGTTGGTTGTCTACATAATAATAATTTAGACTTCTACCTAAACCCTGTCTGAACAATGAGATTCCATGCAATGTATACAGGAAGATTTAGGAATAAAGGAAAGTTATCTAAGAAAGTTTCTGCATACTGGATTTCCAAATAAGTTGTGACTTTTGACTAAGCTCAGAAAAAAACTGTTCCTTCAGAAAGTTTGCATGCATATCCATTACACATGCAAACCCAACACTCTTTTCCCCCAAATGAAGGTTTATATATCAGCAATCGTTCATTATAAAATAGGAGCTAGAGTTTTTAGCTTGATTCATCCTTCCTAATAGGCAGCTGGTCTCTTTTACCAGCTGATATTTCATATGAAATTGTCCCCCAGATATTTCATCAGAATGGTTTGCGGCATACACCCTACATTTACCTCATGTCCCTTTTGTGGTTCATTGTAAATTTGCACAATGAGGGAGTCTGGGTGGCAGCTGCAAATTTTCTGGTTTTCAATACACACAGCATATTTGTCGGCAATTACGTCTCTGCTTCTTTTTCTGCACTTGTATTCTCAGTACAGAGCAGTGATGGCAAATTAATTATTACAATGATCTGGACTGGGCACTCCCTTCCCAATAATGCAAACTGAAGTCCTTCCAAGTCATGGTTCATTCTAACCACCAAGAAGCAGCAATAAAGAAAATACAGCCTCCATGTGTTTTAAAATTCTTTGAGTCTTGTAAAATTTTCTTCCTGAAAATAATATTATTTTATCTTTAATTGCTTGATAAATTTGCCACACCCACCTACTGCCCTTGCACAGTGCTTTTCAAAAATTTTCCTAGTATGCCTTTGATGGTAGAAGAAAATGAATACTCATCCTTAGAAGGATGGGTACACAGCCTATGATTATGGAAAAGTGAACATCATTTTAATCCCCAAGTTTTAGCTTAAAAACTATATTAGTGTTATGTTATAATTAAAAGGCATAATTTTGTATATTATTGTAATACTCAACTTCCTGCCTAGGGGGAAATTATGTTGTAAAAATTTGTGTGAAGTTTATACCATTAATTTGAAAATACCTTGCCACATCCTCTGTTATGCTTGGCTCTGTGCATTACAGATTTGAAGTGCAAAGCAAAATATCCCTTGTAAGAAATCATGACTTAAGTTGCTTCAAATTCCTTTGAAGTTTTTTTTTCTTTTATCCTCTTAAGTTACTCTTCTCTGAATTTGGCAGATATTGTTAACTTTCTTGTAAGTTCTTCCTGGTGACCATCTATAGTTCTGTCCTCCAAGGATCTTTAAATTTCAGAATTCCAAATTGATTAAAGTATACACACACACAAGTATACACACACACACACACACACACACAGCACAGTTCCTATGCATTCAGGCTTTAAACTCAGACAATCTGGGTTTGAAACCCAGGTCCTTCATTTTCATGACATGTGAATTTGAGCTACTTAATTACTCCCCAGTTTTCTCATCTATACAATGGAGGTGAATATAGAATCTATCTTTTAGGGGTGTTGTAAAAATTAAATGAAATACTCTATGTGAAGTACTTAGAATAGTGCAGGGCAATAGTACAAATGATCAATATTCTTACCTCTTATACCTAGATAAGAAAATTGAGTCCAGAAAGAGAGAAGTTCTAAGATGCGCAAAATGTTGGCACATTTTTCTATGTAGCTGTTCTCAACAAAAAGCCCAAACAGTAGGCTATCGTAGTCATCTGGATAATGAACACTGAGAGAAAAGGAAACACGTACATGTATTTATTTATTCTTTACTCATGCAACACCCACACACTGAGACTTGCAGGGTGCTGTTCATACAAGTTGAAAGCCATTGAAAGTTCATGTTTATGTTCATTATACTACAAGCAACATGCTAATCTCTAACTTAGGGTTAGAGTTTCTGTTTCTGCTTTTGGGCACACTTATAAGTGCTGATGGTTCTAGTCGCACCACTAGATTGAATGATCCAAGCCAAGCTTTGCAAGCTCAGCTGTACCTTTGCCATTGCTGGAAAAACTTTTCCCAGTAGTATGTCTGTTGCATTACCTACAGTGGCTTTTCTAAACCTTCCTTTTATTCAAACCCCTCCGCTTCACCCCTCTTTTCCTTGCCAGTGACCTGTCTAGATTTTATGAAGTTTAAGATTATTTACTGTAAGTTGCCTGAACTCCCTCCTCTCCTCCTCAAAACTGAAGTGTGTGTGAACATATCTTCTCCCCTTTCTCCTCTCTCAGAGAAGTAGACACCTCTCTTTACAAAGCCTAATCCTTTGCAAAGTTCTTGATCCTGCTCAAATTCCTTGTTTTATCAATTAATGTTTCTCTCCTTCTCACCTGACTCTTCCTAGAAGTATCAAAGCAGCGCCTTCTTCCCACTGCTCACTGGTCACTAAACCCCACTGTTACTAGTAGCTCAGTAGGAACTACCTCTTATAACATAACCATGTGTTTTCCACCAAGAGATCTGACATCTGCAAGTAAAAGAAATCAGAATTATTTTCAAAACAGATTTAACTGGGGAAAGGGAGTGGGGAGAAAAAAACCCAGCTTTAACTAATAACTTAGCCACACATTATGAGTAAAATAAGATGTTCTGGTTATTAAAAACTCAAAATCACACATAGAAAATAAGGACAAGCTTATAAATTTGTCATGTTAATATGAAGTTTATCCAGAAAGTATCCATTGTTATTGTTAATATAATATAACAGTACATGGATGGATACTTTGTGGACAATATTTACTGAGGGACTTCTGGAAATTTTCACATGCCAGAAATATTAAAGGAGCCATCTCTGTTTTTTAAGTGTTTGTATTCTAAAGGAGATTTTAGTTTCTCAACAGGGCAATGAGCTTTCATGGAGGATGTACAGGAAATTAAGTTGTATTATAGACTTATGTTACAATTTTCCAATGCATTAGGCAGGAAAAGAACAAGTAAGATTCTTCCAATACTTTGGGCTGGAAAAAACTATTGTGGAGTTGCTAAAGTTATCTACTTTTAAGTATTTATGTACTGAAATCTTGAGGGAATGTTAAATGACTTATTAAGATGTATTTGTTTCACTTAAATTGTGATTAGATTTCTGAGTCTCTGAATAGCAACTACAGATCCATATTTCTCTCCTTCTATTTCATTACTTACTGATAATTTTATTTTATGCTGCTTTGGAATTCATCTCATAAAATGCTGTATGTTCTCACATTGTGATGTGTGTCTGTTGCCTGATTCTTGAATGTATAGCATACACTTAAAAAAATAGTCTGTTTTTTCTTTAGGAACATTTTAAAATCAAGTGATATTTGAGAATGAAGCAAAGGGAGAAAGTTATGTTTTAATCAAACTACATCTAGAAAAATTTGTTCTTAAATTACAAAAACATGTATAATAAAAAGGAATAGAAAATAACTCCTCCCTGCCTAAAATATTTATGATGATGAAATTTGAAATTCAAGTAAAAGCAAGTTTTATTTTAAAAATATTTTTAATACACAAAACCAAAAAATAATGGCTTTTTTCTGTACCCAAACATGAGAAGTTCACCAAAGCTGGCCTGGCTCTGTGTCTGGGTAGCATGGAACATTCTAACTATTATACCATTATAAATTTCTCCTAGTAATAGACAAATCACTGGGAACAGTAGACTACATTTATTTTGCCCTCTCTAATATATCCCAATCACTCCTTAATCTACTGCAATTTGGCTTCTGCTCCAAACCATTTATATAAGCTTTTTTTAAGGTCAAGAATGACTTCCATGTTGCTAAATAAAATGAACATGGTCATAATTTTTTTCTACTCTGAGCATCATTGACACCATACTCCACTTCTGTTTGTTGTTGTTGTTACTACTCATGTATAGCTTGATTTAAAAGAGTAAAATTGGGGGAATAGAGAACTAGATAAATGCAATATGGCAGAGCTATAAAATAGATCACATTATCTTTTTATTTGCCTCATATTTATTTTATTTCATTTTTTGACAAATCTTAACTACATATAATTTTGGAACACCCAGTTATGTTATGATATATGTATACAGTGTGCAATGATTGAATCAAGCTAATTAACATATTTATCCTCTTAAACACTTATCGTTTATTCCTCATGTCTATCTTTTGACCACCATCTCCCCATTCCCCTCACCCCCAGCCTCTGTAACCACCATTCTGCTCTCATTCAATAACACTATCCAATTTCAGCTACCTAATTTTTCCTTAACAAATTTTTTATTGAAAATTTTTACTTAAAAAGGAGGAAAACATGCTACAGTATTTTGTTCTTAAATTCTGGTTCTTCCATGACTGATTAAGATTTAGGCCTTCCAAAAGACCATCACTGTGGGGTGTTTTCCTTGTGTGAATAATAATTTTTTGAGGAGCCTCCATACTGTTTTCCACAGTAGCTACACAATTTTGCATTCCCATCAACAGTGCGCAACGGTTCCAATTTCTCCACAGCCTCACCAACACTTGTCTTTTGAATATTCCATCTCTTTCAGTTCTGTATACTTTCTTCCCACCTGGAAAATCCTCTCAAGCTCTCCGCTGACCCCAAACTTCAGGATCCTTAAGAAAACCTTTAATCTTTCAAAATGTAAGAGACAGGACTGTTACTTATCCTTGGTAGAAAAATAGTAAAGCAGTATCAAAATATAAAAATTTGTCTAACTCTGAGCCATGTCGCTTTTCATATTTCAGCAACATCGTCACTCATCTTTTTATTTTCCCTGTACTTAGTTAATTCTACTATTCTGGCATATGCTCATATTACGTGGGCCTCTCATTAATTCCATTGTTGGAAAGCATCACCCTTATTCTTCAACTCTACCCCTTATCAGAGTTAATGAAAATGGATGGGGGCCGTGAGGAAATGATCAAAATGATGTCTTATCTGAAGAAACAAAGAAAAGGCAGAGAATCCTCAGCAAGACAATGACAGTTCTGGGATTCAGAGAAATATAAGATAAAAATATCCTACCCTTATCCCTTCCTTCACTTTGAATATGTTATCTCACTGTCTTCTGACCGCCATGTTTTCTACTGAGAAATAAGCTGTTGATCTTATGGATCTTGAGGATGATATATGCTATATTGCTTCTCTCCTGCTGCTTTCAGTGATATATCTAGATTTGGCTTTCTCAGAGTTTATACTACTTGAAATTTGTGAAGCTTTTTATATGTGTAAATTAATCTTTTTCATCAAAGTTAGGAAGCTTTCTGCCATTATTTCTTCAAATATGCTTTTTATCCTTTCTCTCTTTATTCTCCCTCTGGGACTTTCATTATGTGTATTTTGATACATTTGATGATGTCCCACAAGTTTCTGAGGCTGTGTTCATTTTTATGTCTTCAGTTTTTCTTTCTGTTCCTCAGACTGAGTAATATCAATTGACCTATATTTTAATTTGCCAATAATTTCTCCTGCAAGTTCAAATCTGCTATGGAGACTTTCTGGGAAATTTTTCATTCCAATTATTGTACTTTTTAACTTCAAAATTATTATTTGCTCATTGAGTAGTGCTGAGGGTCAATGAAAAAAATACAATTTGCTTCTTTTTTATAGTTTCTGACTCTTTATTGCTATTCTCTAGTTGGTGAGATTATCACCTTCATGCTTTCTTTTACTTATTTATCATGGTTTACATCTTTGAACATATTTATAATAGCTGATTTAAAGACTGCCTAGGAAATCATTGTCTGAGCTTTCTGCAAGACAGTTTCTAATGATGACCTTTTTCTTTTTTTTCCTATGTATGGGCCATATTTTCCAGTTTCTTTACATGCCTCATAATTTTTTTGTTAAAATTGGATATTTAAAATAGTATATGGTGTGTGTATGGGCCATATTTTCCAGTTTCTTTATATGCCTCATAATTTTTTTGTTAAAATTGGATATTTAAAATAGTATATGGTTGTATACCATGGAGTACTATTTGGCTTTAAGAAACAATGGTGATATAGCACCTCTTGTATACTCCTGGATACAGCTGGAACCCATTCTACTAAGTGAAGTATCTCAAGAACGGAAAAACAAGCACCACATGTACTCACCAGCAAATCGGTATTAACGGATCAACATCTAAGTGGACATGTAGGAATAACATTTGTCGGATGTTGGGCGGGTGGGAGGGGGGAGGAGGGGATGGGTATATACAAACATAATGAGTAAGATGTGCAACGTATGGGGTATGGTCATGCTTGAGGCTCTGCCTCGAGGAGGGAGGGGGGCGTGGGCAATATACATAACCGTAATATTTGTACCCCCATAATATGCTGAAATAAAAAATAAAAATAAAAAAATATATATATAATAATAAAAAAAATAAATAAAATAAAATAGTATATGGTAACTCTGAACATCAGATTTCTCCCTTTAAAGACTGACATAAAAAGATCTGCTAAACCTGAGACCTTAGGTTCCCAAGGAAAAAAATGGAAGAGTTGTTTTTCAAAGTCATAAGTTCTGGGTGGGCGGGGGCATGATAATTTCTGCAGGAAGGGTTAAAGGTAGGCTGCTCTGCTCTCTTGATATATCCTTTCCTCTGGCTTGAGAAATACCTAGAAGAGAAAAATATTTCTATATATAAAAGAAAGGCATTCTTATAATAGACTTCTTTTATTTTTCTACCCTCAGAAGTTCTTTTGTTTGCTAAACATTGTCATTTTCCCTGTTGCTATCTTAAACTGACATTGGGATTACATGATGAAAATGTTCCTTTAGGCAATTCTTTGAAGTAAAGCTGAAACCAAACTAAACTAAAATAAAGGAAGAGTTGCACATTTCCACGGTTATAGATTTACTTTTTAAAATTTTGGGTTCCTATAGTATCTATGCCAATTTTATTCTAAAAGCAAAAATTGCAGTTCTTAGGCATATATTCTCATTAAAGTTAAAAGATTGCTTTAAATCTCTCATCCTAAAAAAGAAATATAGTGAGAACTGTGCTTCCAGAAGTTATCAGAATAGGTCGGAAAGTTTCAGTTATGAAATTTCAACACTGCTGTCCTTCCATATCTCCTACAAATAAATTAGAGGTGATTGTAATGTTTTTTAAATACATAAAGTTATGTACAGTATTAATCTGCAAATTCTTCTCTAACCAAGAAGTCACCTGGAGCTCTCTTTGAGTCTCCAATTAGCCAGAATCTTCAGATTTCCCCTGGAAACTCAAAGCCCTCCCAGGATTATCTGCTAATATCTAGGTGTTTGCACCCTCTTCTGCATCAAATTCTTTGATTCATATACAAGGGGTTTTTTAAAAAATCATGAAAAGTGCATATTATAAAAAAATGCATGGATTTCAATTTTTTTGCACCAATGTAAACTTATTCCAACTTGTTATAACATATCTGAACAGGATCTAGTTTAAGGCACTCATAAGGATAAGATATCAGTTTGGAAAGAGTCCCTATCAGAACAATATGAATTCTCCTAAAATTAAAGCAAGTGCAAACATCAAATTGATGTTGAAGCTCGGGTAGAAGACTGTCAAAATCATTGATGCTTTACAGAAAGTTTATGGGGACAAGGCCCAAAGAAATCATTAATTTACAAATGGACAACTCATTGTGAAAAGGGACAAGATGATGTTGAAGCTGAAACCCTCAGGGGCAGATAATCCACAACAATTTGTGAGGAAAACATTAATCTTATTCACACCCTAATTGAAGAGGATCAACAATTAACAGCAGAAATAATAGCCAAAGCCATAGACATCTCAATTGGTTCAGTTTACACAATTCTGACTGAAAAATTAAAGTTGAGCAAACTTTCCACTCAGTGAGCACCAAAACTTCATGTCCAGATCCGCTACAGACAAGAGCAGAATGTTCAATGAAGAGTTTAAACAAAGTGGGGCAAGATCCTGAAGCATTTCTTTAAAGAACCATAACAGGATATGAAATGTGGCTTTGTCTGTATGATCCTGAAGACAAAGCACAATCTAAGCCATGGCTACCAAGAGGTGGGAGTGTTCTAGTCGAAGCAAAAGCAGCATGCTCAAGAGCAAAGGTCATGCCAACAGTTGTTTTGGGGGATGCTCAAAGCATTTTGCTTATTGACTTTCTGGAGGGCCAAAGAACAGTAGCATCTGCTTATTATGAAGGTGTTTTTAGAAAGTTAGCCAAACCTTAGCAGAAAATGCCCAGGAAAGCTTCACCAGAGCCCTTCCCACCATGACAATGCTCCTTGCTCATTCCTCTCACCAAACAAGAGTAATTTTGTGAGAGTTTCAATGAAAAATCATTACATATCTACTTTATAGTCCTGGTTTGGCTCCTCTGACCTATTTTTGTTTTCTAATCTTAAAAAGTTTGTAAAGGTCATCCATTTTTTTCCTGTTAATAATGTAAAAAAGACCATGCTGATGTGGTTAAATTCCCAAGACCCTCAGTTCTTTAAGGATAAACTAAATGGCTGGTATCATAGCTTACAAAGGTGTCTTGAACTTGACGGACCTTATGTTGAGAAAGAAAGTTTATGTCTTTTCATTTTTACATTTTAATTCCATTTTTCCACGAACTTTTTGAAGTCCCCTTGTATATTGTTATGTTTTGCCCATGTGAGCCCAGATGCAGAACTTTGTTTTCTTACTTTTTTCCTGTAAAAAAAATCAGTACACACTATGTTTTTTGAGATTAATAGTCCTCGTTGACAGTTTAGGAAAAGATTCTCATTTGAGTATGTGGACTTTCATTATCTCACCAAGTCTTTCTCCTCCTTTGCCTTTTGATGTCTGTTCTTCTCCTGCTCAGACTTGCCAATTTTCCTTCGGTAGCATAGCTACTTATTTCTCCTTAATTTCCACACCTCAAATTTACATAGGCAAATCCATTGATGATTTCCATTTAACAGAATCCACTCCACCTAAAAGGTAGTTGGGTTGTACATAATGAAAGCATTTCGGTAAGACCTTGAGACACAAAA
Organism: Cheirogaleus medius; assembly: GCA_008086735.1. Lineage (NCBI taxonomy): Eukaryota > Metazoa > Chordata > Mammalia > Primates > Cheirogaleidae > Cheirogaleus > Cheirogaleus medius. Next base: position 95,740,758 of record VBSM01000361.1, on the reverse strand, counting down.
GCATATTCACTGGAATTCTGAAATATGAGAACAAGTAAATTTTGAAACTAGTCTCAGTCAGTACTATCTGTCTCAGAATTTCAGCAGTTCTCTGATTAGGTAGCACAAAGAATGATGACATTAAGGATATTTATAAGATTATTCGTGCCATTAAAGCTACTATAGTCCAACATGTGTTGAAGTAATTAACACACCTCTGTATCCTCTGAGAATTCTATACTCCCCTCCCATAAGATGAAGATGTAAAAGATACAAGCTGAAGCAAAAGGCACTGAAAATAAAACCTGAACCAAAGTTGGCTTTACATCTCTTACCATTTATCTCCTAACAGCAAGTGTAATTCTAACCAAACATCCAGTATTTTATAATAAGCTGAAAATAAGCTTATTTTTTAATGGAAAGAGGGTATAAATGAGCTTTCTGAAATATTAATTTTCATAGTTTACAGTATAGGAGCATCTTAATTCTTGAGCTAGGACTTCTAATTCTTTCTGCTTGTCTTTCATATTCTTTATAAAGGTATGTCAAGATTAATATATGAGTTATTTCCCTTGTAGCAAGTGCATTTATATCAAAGTGAATATATGGCACCTGTCTAAGTTTAGAGAAGATCTTTGCTTTATAATTAAGTAGTCAAAGTCATGTTTGTGTCTGGCTATTTAAAGTTGGAAAAATTCTGTCTGGTTACTTCCAGTTTCCAGAACTCCTCTGAGGTTTACCATGCCTAATTCAGAAATGCTGACTCAAACTTTTTCAGAATTTCTGATAACCCTGGCTTCACACAACAGTTACAGACCATTTTGCTTCTGGAATATAGGATTTGAAGAACTTTTATTTCTTATAGTGTCTCTTCTCTTTTACAGATATATTCATTTTTGCCACCAAGTTTTCTTTCTTTCAAGTTATTTTTTAGTCTTTTTTCCTGGGTACTTTATGATTAAACTCTCAACCTTTCTCTAGTAGAACAGATTTTAGACACTGAAATATGTAATTCAATTGTGAAATTCAGAATTGACCTCTGGATTTTGTATGTCTCCAGTCCAATGGTTTAAACTACTTGACATTAAAATATTAAGCCATCCTGTCATTTTTGAGCAATTTCCTGAATAATTTCCAATTTCCAAGCTATTTGTACACAGGAAATTTCTGTGTAACAAAGGTTGCACCCAGTGAAGTCAGGAGCCTTTCATCTAATTAGAAGCATCCCTTATTATCTTCAGTTAAGTCTGCTGTGACCCTGAAACAACTTCTCATATCTGAAACCAAACTATGGAAAGATCCTAACGGATATCAAAAATAACACTTACCTACCAAAATAACTAATTGTCAGGGTGTTCCAGGGATCTTTGGATACATGTTTGGCAAATGGTGTCTATTTCCTAAGAACTCAGTTCCCATGACACTTCTAGAAATATCTTTAGCTCAATCAGAAGTTAACATTCTCCCTTACTTAGATTGAAATCCCTCAGTATTAGAGAACAAAACCACGTCCTGTGGGAGGAGGCATTTGTTACAGATATGAGCCTTAGTGTTTGGAAATGACCCCCTGTGGAAGGCTAAAAAGAATAGCCTTGTAAACCATGGTCCTGAATCACCACTGTGAGGATTCACAGTTCTAGAGTCCCCTATGGTTTAGTACTATGATTGTATCAGGAGAGGCACCACATTGAATGGGTATGAGGAGACGGTAGTGAGTAAGTGTAAGAGGTAGATGAATATGCTAATGACCCTGATTTTATCATTATAAAATATACACCTGTATTGAAACCTCACATAGCACCCCATAAATAAATATAATCATTTGTTAATTAAAAATAAAAAAAAAACTTTAAAAAATAGAGTAACTTATGTCAATATATATTTTTGTCAGGTTGCTACTATTTCTGGAGCGTTTAATAAAATACCATTTAAAAATTAGCCTGAATCAACATTTTACATTAAAACACTTTACACCTTAATTTTCGAAATATCTGTAATAGGAAAGGAATTTAATTCTAAACTATGTAGACACTTTGGTTCCTTGAGAAAACCTGTCTGGGGTGATCTCAACTTGAAACAAGTAATAACATTTTAAAAATGAGTTAGCCCTGGCTATCCATGTTTGGCATATCTCTTTCTCTGCTCAGGCTTCAGGACTCAAGAATAGCTCTGATACATCACGCCATAGAAATTAGATCACTTCAAGGAAAGTGAAACTAGGCTTCACCAATATTAGAACCTTCTTAGCTTGGTAAGTTTAGCAGAATAAGTATTTTATTACATTTAAGAGCTGTAGACTTTAAAACATATTTTTACAAGTGTCCAAATTTCTATTTTGTACTTGTTAGTGTTCCCAAGGAGAAAAGTTAATATTGTCTGATATATTTTTTTTTTGAATCTCATAGAAGTTTTTCTTTCAGTGATCAAAAGAATGCAGTAAATGGAATCTATGCTGATTTAACATTAGGCATGCACCTCTCCCTGAAACTGCTATTAGTTTTTGATTAGCCTAAATCTTTACAACTTATTTAGGCACATCTTTAGATTTTTTGTACCCTGATATACAAGGTAAGTTAGCTTCTTTCTTGCGGTCGTCTCATGATGAGACTTGTGTTAACTGGTTAGATTCCTTTATGCCTGAAGACCTCTAGACTCTCAGACTGCCTATAATACCTTGAGACCATACTTTAATATAGATATTTCAGTAAATCAATGTATGGTGGAGGGAAATAATCTAGAAAGCCGAAGTGCACTGTACAAACACTCCGTAGATCTTTTCTCACCAACATTGACAGTCAAACACTAGATAAAGAGGCCCACAGTTAAGTGCCAAATTACCCTTCTCCCACTGCTGTGCTGTCTGAAAGTCGCAATGATCTCCCCAGAAATCTGAAATGAATCCACACAAATGAGAGATTTTACCTATGTGGTCCCACTATCCGATTATGGAAAGCAGTTCCACTGTCAAAATTACAGGAAGCAGTTAATGGGACTTTGAGAAAAGCATAGTCCCCCACACAGTAATACACAATAAACCACAGGGTTTTCCAATCATCTGTCAATTATTTTCACAAGATTAGCATTAAAAAAACACAACCAGATACGCATATAACCCTCAAGCCCCCTCCCCTCCAACACACACCACCACACACCACAATTAGTCTTTGGTCTTTGTTCTTTCTCAGATAACGTGACGTCCCAAGAGGAACAAAAGGTGGGAGCCAATCCCTCCGACATCCCTTTCTTCAATCATTCCATCAGCAGCTCTTCATGTCTTGAACTACCTCTCTTTTCCAAAGAGGTAATACTGAGATCAGTCAGAAAGGCCTTCTGAGAAGACGGGATGGATTTCTGGGTCTGTCCCAGTGACTCAAGATGAATTGTCTTGTATCAACGAAGCGCTCAACGCAGTTCACAAAACAGGCCTCAGCCCGACTGTCCAATTTTGGCCCTGGCTTGTCCATGCACTTCTCCCGACAAAGCTCGGGCCTCTGGTGCACCGGCTGCTCGAACCGCTGCTTTTGCGTCTCCACCTCGATGAAGCGCTGCAAGTGCGGGTCCACAGCGCCCAAACCCGCCGCGCCCAAACCCTCAGCGAAGGAACACAAAGAGGAATTCCCCTCTGCACCACCACGCGTGCTCAAACTCCACATCACCTCACGGACCTTCTCATCTGTAATCTGATTTTAAAAATATTTTTATCATGGGTAATTTCAAATATAAAAATATAGAAAATACTTCAGTTTTAATAATACAATGCCAATCTAGTTTCATCCATATTTCTGCCCAGTATCCTTGCACGTAAGTTCTGAGTGTGCCACGAATGGAGCACCCGGACCGCTTCTTACCCAGATCAATTCTCAAGGTTGGTGCAAGTAACTTTGAGAGATGAATTCATGACTCCCTTTAAGACAAAAAACAGGTTTGCTTATTTTGCTACAAAACAGTAAATTTCCCTAACTCAGTGCTCTCCAACTACACTGCAAATCCACTGTGTGCCCAAGTATCTTTTGGGGCCCTTGTATCATCCCCACGGGACTTGAGAGCAAGAGGAACCCATGCAAGTCATGGTGCTTGCTGTGCTGTGAGTCCAAATGTCTTTTGTCTCTGACTCAGAAGTTTTGTCTCTTCTGTCAGCATCCATGAAACAATAGCAGGCTAACTTATTAGATTATACATAAGGTAAAATCAAATTCCAAGTCTGAAAGATGCTGCAATGACATATGGTATTTTATTAGAATTGGAGGGATGAGTATGAGCTTGTAGTTATAAAGATAGATACATGATAAATAGAAAGATATTGATGTGTATGTATATGTAAATAAATAAATATTTTTACAAATATTTCCCAGCTATCTATGTTGAGAGGAGTGAAGAACAACATCCTAGTAGATTGCTACTGGGTTCACATGCCCTTAGATCTTGGTTTTTAGATACCAGGCCCCTCTAAAAGAAACCAGGACTTCCTGGAGAACTGGCTAATTCTAGGGCATGGGATGAGAAAGTGCAAGATGAACCCGGGGCAGCTTACTGTGTCAGAAAGTAAGAAGGTACTCAAAGAATGATGTGGACATGTGAAAAGGACATAGGAGTCAGTTTGAAAGCTATTCCATTGGACAAATTTAGGATAATTCTGAGGATCAAAGTACTGGCAGTAAAGAATTATAACCCACCGGAAAAAAAAGAATAAATAATGGCATTCTTTATAGTAGAGTGACAACTAATATATGTTGAAAGAAAAAAAGAAAAATGTAAATACAAGATCAACATTTGACAACCACCATAACAATAATTATTTGAGGCAAGAAACTTTAATAGAAGCTAAAAATGGTGGATGTAGGTTGGTGAGAAGGATAATATTTACATAATCTCGAAGTATCTCCTCCATAAGATACTATCAGGGACAAAGTGAAAATGGTGACTCTACAATGGAGAAACCTGACAGACACCACTTTAGCCAGGTGATTAAGATGGGATGATAATGTAGTAATAATATAATGTACATCCTAATATGATGTTCCAAGTACACATCACTTTCCTGCTACTTCTGTACAAAACATATAACTTAAATCTGATTATGAGGAAACATTAAATAAACACAAAATGAACACTATCCTTTGTATTGGCCTGTGGCCTGTGTTCTTCAAAATGTGAGGGTCAAGAAAGATACGAAAGACTAAGGAACAGTTCCAGAACAAAAGAGACTGAAGGTACATGCCAATTAAATAAAAAGAGGGATCTTGGATTGGATTTTGCACAAGAAACTGGTTTTTTGCCCTTTCTTCAAAGAACATTACTGGGAAATTGATGAAATTTGAATAAAGTCTCTACATAAGATAATAATATATCAAAGTCAATTTCCTAATTTTGATCATGGTTATGTGGATATGTAAGAGAATGTGTTTTTCAGGGAACTTAAACTGAAGAATTCAGGGGTAATGGGACATATATCGACAACTTCTAAATGGCTCAGAACAGATTTATATATATATTTATATATGTTTTATATATAAGATACAGATATAGATTAAGTATGTAATACATAGGTAATTACAGTACATAATTACGTATATAATCTATATCTATATCTCTCTACCTATCTATGGAGAAAGTGAAAGAATAAAGCAAATGTGATAAAATGTTAACATTTGGGGAATTTTCTTAAAGGGCTCACAGAGATTCTTTGTATAGTTTTTGCAACTTTTTAGTAAGTCTGGAATTGTTTTTTTAAAGTTTATAAAATTTATAAACTTAAAACTTATAAACTTAAAATTTATAAACTTACAAAATTTATTCCTTACAAAATCCAACAAATTTTATTTTTATTTTTGAATATAGTGTACAGGTTTTAGTAAAACGTAAGTAATTGGAATTGAAAACCACACATTTCTAATCCTTGCCAAGCATGGGCTGGGAATTTAATCTCTCCGAGCTTCAAAGACATATAATTGAAATATTATTATACATGCACTTATGTGCCTCATTATACTTAATAATTTTGTATAGCAAGCATAGGTTGAATCCTGATTTGTTTTTAAATGAAAAGTTTGTGAGATCGAATTGAAGAGAGAGTGCTTATAACCTCAAACAGCAATTCTTGATCTCAGGTTTATAATATATTAATGCATCTTACTGCAAGTGACTTATTTTGACAAATATTTAAAGTAAAATTTAATTGACTACTTTTCTTTGGAGATTAGAGCATGGTTATTGTTATATTGATATTATTGGACGTTTTGGTAAATTTTTCTGAGTGGGAGAGAAAGGGTTGGATGTGGCCAGTACACTGCACGTTACATACAGACCAGCAGTCGATGCTCCCACCATCTGTGACTGACCTGTCATCAATAAAAGCAGCATACGTGAATTATTCCAGTGATTTATGTTTCTGTAAATATTAGGTTTAATCAAAATATATGTTGTATGCACGGGAAGGAGTGCATCCATATTTGAACATGATCTGTCATGTATTTTATGAGGAAAGACAATTTTAAAATTAATGGTCCAAATATGGTGAACGATTTCGAAAAAACTATAACTTACAGTTCATAAATATGTTTGTAATTGAACAGAGTTTATGTGGAACATTTTAGCTTTTATAATTAATATAAGCAAAAGGTGATAAATCTATTTTATCATTTACAAATAAAATAATTTTCAGAAAGAAAATATTTTGAAGATAAATATAACTACTACATTTCCTAGAAGCAGCTCTGGCTTATTGTAGATAATGTTTCTATAATAATTGTAAACAACCACATTTGATTTGATGAGTCCACTAGTGCTGTAAAGCATTAGCACAAAGGAGCATTTAGCTCCTTTAAATTAATTGCATTTGTATAAATGGAATTGGCTTGGTCAAAGGCTATTTTTTAATAAACTAGACTTTATGTTCAAGAGGGAGCATAATCCCTTGGTTCAAGAGCACCACAATGAAAAAGGGACTGATTCACCAAATTAGGTCTGAGTTTCCTTTTGTATTCTCTATTGATGAGGAGTTGCTGGATATATTTGACTTGTTAGGAAAATCCACTCCATCAAAATTAATTTTTACCATTATCACCTACTTCAGTGCTTTTTCAGTTGTTTTCAAATATAAATTTCCCCAGTAACGTATTAATAAGTAGGTTGACCTAGTGATAATTCAATTCAACGTGTGTTCACTGAGTATTTTAAAATCAAAACTCACTTAGATCTACTAGAGCACACAGAAAATGTATCAGTCTTGGCCATAAGGAATTATACTACTTAGTAAGACAAACTGTATTCACGTGAAGTAATTAGAGCACATTAAATGCTAAAAAAAACATACAGTAAACCCTAACAGATGCTTAGAATTTTGTTCTTTATTACTCTCTGTGTTTTTTTCTGGTGATTTAGAGAGATTGCAGAACTAAATCATCACCCTACCATCTTTCCAGAATCAATCAGTATGTATCAAATAAATAATTTTGAATATTTTGGGGAAGTTTCATCAAAGAGAGAGAATTTTTAAAAGTGCTCTAAAGCAGATGTAACCTTTATAGTAAATGCCAATAGAATGCATGACTAACAAATTAATAAGAAATTAGTGGACTAATAAAATTTTTTTATTAACTGAAGAAAAAAAGAATGCAGAGGAAAAGCAACATAAACTCAGTGAGTCAAGTAGAAATAATTGGTAAGAAACTAGACATAAACAGAACCATATCAGATACCACAATAAATATATTGCCATTGTACAATAATGCTGCATAGTAAAACAAAATAAATTTTGATATTTTGTGCATGATAAAGTTTTTGCATTAATTTTTAACCTTTATTATATTATTTACCTTGATTACTATTTTTAGCACCTTCTTAAATTTTGTACCCTAGGTGAGTGCCTCATAGGCCACACCCTAATCCCTGCCCTCAGCTGGAACCCTTCTCTTGAAAGTTCATCTCTGAACATTTTGCTTGGTAATTCCTTTGACCTTACCCTTTGAGGGGAGAGGAACATGTGCTTCTTGCTTTCTGGGTTCAGCTCCTTGACCATCATATCTGTCTCTGGAGAGGCTAGAGATGGGAAAAAAAGATTTTCCACTTAGTAGGTCAACCAGTTGCTCTCCAGTGGATCCTACATTGCCCCCTCTGTTACCTCCCTTTCTGGCTGCTCCTCCTGGACCTCCTTAAAAGGCTTATCCTCATCTAACTGGTCATTAGATACTGAGCTCCATAATTTCATCCCATAGCTCTTCTCTTTCCCTCCCTCCTGCCATGACTCCTCAGCTTTCCTGTGTCCTCCTCAGCTTCCTACACTTCCTTTCTCCTCAGGAACATTATGCACCTGCCCGCTGCCCTAACACTGTCTCCATGTCAAGTAATGTCCCCATACCTAGGGACTATGAGAATGATGAAGCTAATGCTAGAAATTTTTATACATATTTAATCTAAATACTAACCTGCTTTGAAGGTGGCCCAGGGCCAGGCAGAGTGGCTTATCCCTGTAATCCTAGCACTTTGGGGGGCGGAGGTGGGAGGATAGCTTGTGGCTGAGAGTTCAAGACCAACCTTGAAAACATAGCAAGACCCCATCTCTACAAAAAATAAGATAAAATAAAAAGCTGAGAGTGGTGACATGCACCTGTAGTCCCAGCTACTTCAGAGGCTGAGGCAGGAGGATCGCTTTAGCCCAGGAGTTTGAGGTTGCAGTGAGCTATGATCATGCCACTGCACTCCAGCCTGGGTGACAGAGTAAGACCCTATGTCTAGGAAAAAAAGAAGTGGCCCAGATCATGTAATCACTTTTGCACTTTCTAAAAAAATTTGGGGGTTAGAGGTAGGGTCCAATTTAAAACCTAGAGTATGTGAGTGGCTCCATAGTGGAGGTAGAGAACAATTTCTCAGTGAGTACTTCTAAATACTATTTTCCCTCTGAATCAAATGAGTTTGTACTAATTACAGATGCTCAAAACCAGAATTTCCTATAACTCTGTAAAGAGAAAGATCTAGTACTTATTAAACATACTAATCATATAGATTCTAAATGTTATTTATTGTAAGTATACTATCTTTCCTTTAATTATCACTTTAATATGCATATTATGTGTTGTTTTACATTTTTAGTTTTATATAATTTAAAAGCGTTTTATTTTACAATTTAGTAACTATAGTGAATTATCGATATTTTTAAGTACATTGTGCAATTTTTAAAATTAGCAGCTCAGGATCACAGGTGAAATGGTTCTCACTAACATCTTTTCTTCTAATATACTGTCTATGTTACTCACCAGCTGGCAAAACCTAAGTAAGTGACCAAAATTTCTATTTTTCCCCACTACAATAATGAACAATAATGAGGACATGATTAATACTCACCTCACAGGGCTGCTTTAGAGATACAGTGAATTAACATGCACAAAGTGCCTACAAAACTGCTTGTTGCACAGAAAATGCCCAACCCAACAAGTATTAACCATCATTAACATTATTCATATATTTGGGGTTCATTTGTCTTATTTGTCTATATTTTTCTCATGTTAAATAAATTGGATCATTCTGAATTCAAAACAGAACTCAATTATTGCATTAATCTTTTACTTGCTGAAACAAATTAATAAAAAGGGGTATCACAACTTAACCAAAAATTGAAATAATTTAATTTTTGTCTTTACTTTTCATTAAAGATAAGGATTTTTCTGGGGTAGGTAGAATCCCAAATATGATAACAATTTTGCCCTAATATGAAATAGAAATAAGAAATACAGAGTGTAGGGGATTCTTTTCATTATAATGCATGTTTTAGGTTGGAATATAATAGGAACTACTAATTAAATAATACTGAAAATATCCATTTAGAAGAAGTAGGGACATAAAGTTCTAGAGTTCTCGGTAAGTATATTCTGACTGTGAAAAACATTTTTAAAGTCCATGAAGTTTGGAGGTTGAACAGATAGATAATCTTTGCTGTAGGAAAAGTCTGGACAAAAATGAAGCTTAAATTTGGAACAACTACATTCAGCAGGATTTCACTCAATTGTGGAAATTTGAAGCATGACGGGACCCTAGAAATTGCTTAATTTTACCTCTACATGGTGTTATGAGGGACAATGTGATCACATACAAGAACCACACCAGTTAGGGTAGAATTTGGTCAAACTGTAAACTGTGCACTTTTAAAACTTCTCTTCCACATTAATTCCTTTTGGCTTGAAATCTTTTCAGATGCATCAACTATGGAGTTTGTTTCTCATTTTCCACCTAAAAGACTCTATCTTACTTCATACAATGCAAAGGACTTACAGGAACTCACTATTTCAGTGAAATGATGATGTTCTCTACATTTGTCCTATCCTGATATCTCCTTGGATGAAGTTTTAATTAAGAGAATCAAATTCTTAAGTTTGAAGGAGAATAACTGTCATCCTTTTTCAAAAAGAAATAACTGTGTTTAAAAGAATAAAAGGATTTCTTTATGTATTTGTTTTATTGCCTTTTCACAAATCAAATGTAAAGGATAATTTTGCCAAAATAATAAGGATAATTACTATTAATTTAATTTAATTTTAATTGACACATAATTGTATATATTTGTGGGGTACAATGTGATGTTTACTATTTATTAAGGGCTTCCTATATGTCTATATACCTTGTCTACCTCAATTCCTACGGTAATGCTGTGAGCTAAGTATCACTATGCAGATATTATTGATGAAGGAAGTGAAACCCAGGAGAGTCATAAAATGTGCTCAAGGACATGGTTAATAACCCTGAACCTGTTCTCTGGAGCACATGAGTATATATGAAGGATAGACTGGTGAATGTTTGCTTTTCATCTAAAGATTTCTGGGAATAGCACCTGTTTGAAGCGTTCACAAAGGCATAGTAAGAAGGGTCTTCTGCTGTGGCAAAGAAGAAGATGAAAGCAATATCATCCCTCCATTCCAGTTCTCCAGAGCTTTCAAAGCTGTAGAAGATTTCAAGGTTCTGTGTCTTTATGAGGAGAGGGCAAGAGATACATGGAGATACATGGAGATCAAGGAGATTAGTGGACAAAGCCAGATAGAGACCCAACATGAGTGAGCCTAGTGCATTGAAAGAAGTGTCTGTGTCTTACTGAGAATCTTCTAAAGATCACCCCAAGGAAGACATCCACATCATCAACAAAAAAGTGTCTAAGGTGTTGACACCACCAATAGCAAAAAAGAAGAGTTTGTACCCAAGTGAGACCAGGGAACTAGACGGAGCTGGCATGGGAACAGAATGGCCTCCCCAGCAATAAAATAGTTTCCCCCTTCTCCTCCTTGTCACACTTCCAGAAAAACTAGACCCAGAAGAGAAAAGAGAAGAGGGTGTGTAGCTAAGAGGTCTTGTACCTCCACCAGCCCCATTCTAACTACACAAAGACCCTGATGTGAGAGGAGGGGAGGATGGCCAGACATTGGCTCTTCCTCACTTTAGGTTCCTTTTCCTCTCAAGAGGAAAAGAGGTAGCCTTAAATTAAGTTTGATATTAAAGCTTTAGAGACGACATTATGTGATAGAAAAGGAATATCAGAGTTTTGTTAAAGGCAGTGGTTGGAGAAAAATGAAAATGTTCATGTTTTGACCCCACTGAGTTATCTCTTCAGCAAACCAGAGGTATTTACATGAGACAAGAGTTCGCATGGTGTGAATTTTGCTTATTTTCAGTTTTTAAAGCTTCATGCTACATTGAGCACATTATTAGTGATTTTAGTTTATGGAGTACACACTAAACATTAAATTTAGCACATCCTGATTGGGCAGATGCTATAAAATTCGCAGGGTTCTAACCTAGAGGACACAAAGGCATACACAGTTTCCTTTCCAAGAGTTTACAGTTGGCTAGAGGGAATATATAGGCGCTTAAGTTTTCCAAAGAGACAAGAGTCAATTAATAGTATAAATTCTGCAACATTCATATAAAGCATATTTTAGAGAAAATATTGTATTTGTGTAATGTTAGAAAAAATTAAATACCATATGTTAAACCTTCTCATATTTTCTTCATCTACCTCCTACATGTTCCCTTTGAATTTGTATTTTATGTGTTAGGTCTGGTCATACCTTTCTAATTATTACTATCAATGACACGTGGGAGTGCACAAAACACCAGTGAAAATAGGGAGTATATGATAGCCTCTAATGATGGAAAATTTCTTTATCAAGAGCCAAACTAAAAAGCCAAAGCCCTCTAGTTTACTGTTTTCTAGCATTTGAAGCTTGGACAAAAGCTACTCTGACCAGTCCCTATGGATGTGACTATCTTTCTTCATCCCCTTTTGCTCTGGGAGATCCCTGTCAGCCCTTTCTTGAACTTCCTTGATTCTGATACCTTGCCTGGACAATCTCTTACTATCTTTCATCTGGCTTTCCAGCTACTGTGGTCTCTTCCTGTCAGTCTAGACTTCCTTTCTTTATCTGAAGCCAGAACTGCCTTTAAGTATCTACTCTACCTCATTTGATTGTTCCTAGGCCTCACTCCCTCCTAGCAGGGACCATTTATAACCACTCATTCTGAAATACACACACGCACGCACACCCCTAAAAATGTCTTGAAATTATAGTGACCATTATATTCTCTTATATTCACCTGATTTAAGCAGCACTGTAAATTAGGAAATCATGTCTAAAAGGAAGTCAAGGTATTCTTATGTCTAGAAATAAGTATTTGATTCATTTGAAAATATTTTAAGCTGATGTCAAAGATTTTAATACAATTTTGTCAAGGAGAGAGCATAATATGACAAACAAAACACTTGAGAATGTTTAGGTATTCTCTCAAATATATTAACATGATAAGATAAAATTTAGTCCTCAAATTGGAACAGAGCAGTTAAGGTAGCATGCACTGGCGGATAATCAAACTAAGGCTTGCTAATTAAATTGTACTGCAGCAGATAACAATGCAGTTGATGATGCCCAGTGTATTCCATGATTGTCACAAATTGCTGTTACTTATGAAACAGAGCAGTAGCTTTCCACTTGAATATGTTCCAGAGCAAAGAGAACTGCTTGTATATGCACATATGCTCACAGGTGCTTGGTAGCTTTCTCTAAATATTTTTGAATGGGTATTTTAAAGCACAGAGGAAGCTTTGGAATTTTTTTTCCTGTGAATTAGCATTGTCAAGTAACCCATCACTTGCAAGATTAAAGCCAGAAAACTGACATATCCTGTCTCCACAAGGAATATATATATATACATATATATATGCACATATGCATTTTATATCATTTTTCACTCGTTGTCACATATCTCAATGGATAGAATATGGTAATAATACAGAGTTCTAACTCTAGGGAGGTAGCTATACTTGAACCCATTATAAAACCAACATCTTTACCACTCTAAAAGAACTCACAGAATATGGAATGTGCTGCCTTGAGAGAACTCTTCTCAGCAATAGAGATGTACAAATATACACTAGACAGTCATGTAGCTATTGTGCTGAATTGGAATTTCAAGTACAAGGTGATTGTTAAATCTGTTTTGGCTGACTCTTATGTCCCACTGGTGAGAGCCTAGTCACAGAACACAGAAGCTATGGTGTGATTGGCCTGTGCCATCCTGGCAAAATTCAATGTAAATAACAATTTCTGTATATTTTTATCAGAACTAGTTTCTAAGAAAGCAGAAAATCAGCCACATGAAACTTGGCTAAAGTGATAAATGGTCTCAGTCTTCAAATCTGTATACCACTCTTACCTTCAACTCTAGGTCACCTGCACAGTAGTTCATCACTTGATTGGGAACAGTTTATCTAATGCACACTATGTGGTGAACAATCTAAGGAATTATCCTGTGAAGTAGAAGATTTGGCTTCTAATTTATAGTCTGTTCTAGTTGATAGTAGAACCTAAGGAGTGGTCATTTCCCCAATTTTATCCTTTTATATCACTGTAGATCTCTTTTCAAAGTGCTTCTCACAACTATAAATTTCACATTTTAAGTGGATATTTGGTTAATGGCTGCATCCCTCCATCAGACTGAAGCCCATGAGAATGGAAACCCTGTTATATTTCATCCTGCTTCATATACCTAGTATTTAGCACAGTACCAGGCACAAAGTGGATGCTGAAACATTTACTGAATACATGGATGAATGAATTTAATTCTTCCAGGGGTCTGTTTGTCCATATTCAAAATAAAGAGATATTTATATGATGTCTGGATATTGCTCAAGTTTCTTACATGTTTAATGGTTGTGTACCACCATTTTATGGCCCCTACCCCTCAGAAACTTAGCAATGATTTGGAAAAACAAGGATATATGAAATTACTAGAGAAAAAAGATAGAGTCAACAATCAAGCATTCTCACATGGGTTACTGAGTTCAGAAAATGAATAGATAAATTATGCCAGCAAGTAAGATCTTACAAGATGGATACATTTGGATAATGTAAAGGATATTGGAGGACATTTCTGGGTTAGCTGTGGAGAAATGACAAAAAGAAAGAAGACAGAGGCAAACATGAAGATGGGATGTGCAAGGCAATGTGAAAATTTTCTCCATATCTGCATTTTTGCATGATTAAAATTTCCAATTTATTCTATTAATGTTTGTTTCTCTACATAATTAAATGATGGAGTAAATGTCATAGCCCATATCTTTGTAACTGGCTTTTTCAGAATTATTTAATTGTATTTACTGATTCCTGGAAGTTCAGATAACAAATATCACATCCCAGATGTTGGCAGACCAAATGGCAATGCAATACTCCTAGGAAGAAAAAATGACCATCCCCATCACGCTGTGTGAAGGCAGATTTTGACAATAGAGATGTTTGCCTCCTGTCAAAGATAAAAGGAAAAAGTTCAAGTTCTTTAATTCTGAAAAGCAGGTAGATGTAACAGTTTATAATAGTCTCTGAAATGACCAGAAAGAGAATTCCAATTGCTTTAATGATTAGAAGTGAGACTTGAAGTCAAGAAATTCAAAGCCTCTTTACAAAGCCAGGCTCTTCTCATTATTTAAGGACACATGTGATCACAGGCACACAATTGTACAAGCGCAGCATCCTTTTGCTTATCCTAGAGAATGTACAGCCACATGGCACAATGCTTTTGATTAATACCACTGGAATCAGAAAGGAGAAATTCAAGTGGAAATAACACCCAACTAAATGTGCACACAATAATAAAGTGCTCTATTTGTTTGAAATGAAGAATGAAGAATGAGGACTACTTCTTAGTTTTAGGTAAATTTTTGAAAAGAAAATGAAAGTATTTTCAACAAGTAAAAGACTACATGTATGTTCCATTGTTTTGACTAGAGGTACAAGATACATTTAAAAATAAACATTGAAGCAAGGAAAAACACTTCCTGATACAACTGTAAGGAGAAACAGATGAGTCCACTATTACAGTTGGATACTTCAACATGCTCCTATCAGAAATGGACAGATCCAGCAGCCAGAAAATCAGTGCCAACATAGTTGAACTCAACAACACCATCAATGAACTGGATATAATTGATATCTATAGATGACTTTATCCAATGACAGCAGACTACACATTCCTCTCAAGGTCACATGGAAGATTCACCAAGATAGATCACATTGTGGGTCATAAATCGCATCTTAAAAAATTGAAAAGAAAATAAATTATACAATGTCTTTTCTCAGACCATGGTGGAATTAGACTGGAAATCATTAACAGAAAGATAACTGGAAAATCCCTAAATACAAAATACATGGAGATGAAACACTTCTAAATAATATATGAGTAAAGTAGAAATATCAACAGAAATTTATTTTTATTTTTTTGAATGGGCTGTTATGATTTTTATTTTTTACAAATTTTATTTTAATAGATTTAGGGGGTACAAATGGTTTTTTGTTACATGGATGAATTTTATAGTGGAAAAATCTAGGCTTTCAGTGTACCTATCACCTGAATAGTGTACATTGTACCCAGTAGGTAGTTTTTCATTCTGTACCCTCTTCCATCGTACCCCTTCTGAATCTCTAATGTCCCTTATGTCACTTTATATGACCACGGCTTAGCTTCTGCTTATAAGTGACAACACGTGGTGTTTCATTTTTTCTTCCTGGGTTACTTTACTTATGATAATGGACTCTAGTTCCATCTAAGTTGCTGCAAAACACATTATTTTATTCTTTTTCATGGCTGAGTATTATTCCATGGGTTTTGTGTGTGTGTGTGTATACATATATATGTATAAAATCACATTTCCTTTATCCACTCAACACTTGATGGGCACTTAGGTTGGTTCCCTATCTTTGCAATTGTGAATTGTGCTAAGAAAAACATAAGTGTAAGTGTCTTTTTTTTTTTTACAAAATGACCTCTTTTCCTTTGGGTAGATCCCCAGTAGTAGGATTGCTAGATCAAATGGGAGGTCTACTTTCAGCTCTTTGAGAAATCTCAATACTATTTTCCGTAGAGGCTGTACTATTTTACATTCCTGCCAACAGTGTATAAACATTTTATTTTCACCACATCCATGCCAGTATGTATGTGTGTGTGTATATATATATATACACACATATATATTTTATATATATATTTTTTTACTTTTTAATAATGGCAATTCTGACAGGGTAAGGTGGCATCTCATTGTGATTTTAATTTGCATTTCCCTGATGACTAGTGATGTTGGGCATTTTTTCATGTCTTTGATGGCTATTTGCTTCTCTTCTTTTGAAGAATGTCTGTTCATGTTTTTTGCCCACTTTTTAATGGGATTATTTGTTTTTTTCTTGCTGATTTGTTTAAGTTCCTTATAGATTTTTATTATTAGGCTTTTGTCAGATGTGTAGCTCATAAATATTTTCTCCCATTCTGTAGGTTGTCTGTTTACTTTGTTGATTATTTCTTTTGCTGGGTAGGAGCCTTTTAGTTTAAGTTTCCATTTATTTATTTTTGGTTTTGTTGTATTTGTTTTTGAGGTCTTACTCATAAGTTCTTTCCCTAGGCCAGTGTTGAGGATAGTTTTTTCTAGTTTTTTTTTTCTAATATTTTTATGGTTTCAGGTCTTACATTTAAGCATTTAATCCATTTTGAGTTAATTTGTATCCTTTATTTCTGGGTTCTCTATTCTGTCCTACTAATATATATGTCTATTTTCATACCAATACCATGCTGCTTTGGTTACTATAGCCTTATAGTATACTTTGAAGTTGGATAACATGATAGAATATTATTTAGTGCCAAAAAGAAATGATATATCAAGCTATGATCAGACATCAAAGAAACATAAATGTATATTACAAAGTGAAAGTAGCCAATATGAAAAGGTTGCTTACTGAATGATTCCAACTACATGACATTCTGGAAAAGACAAAACAATGAAGACAGTGAAAAGATCAGTGGTTGCCAAGGGTTAGGGTGAGGGAGGGATGAGTAGGCAGAGCACAGAGGATTTTTAGGGCAGTGTAAATACTCTGTATGACACTATAATAGTGGATACATGTCATTATACATTTGCCCAAACCCATAAGATGTGCAAAATCAACAATAAACCTTAATGTAAACTATGGACTTTGATTCTGATGTGTCAATGTAGGTCCAATTGTTGGGGGATACTGATAATGGGACCATGCATGTGTCAGGGCAGGAGAGATATGGGAATCTCTGTACCTTCTGCTCAATTTTTCTGTGAACCTAAAACTGCTCTTTAAAAAAATAAACCAAATAAAAACTTCTTCTTTTGTCTCTCACATGTGCTTGAACTATAAGTTAAAATGCTTCCCCAATTTATTCCTCCAACATTAGTGGAATTCTAATTTATAGCATAGTTCTTGGTGCTTTGGGATACAAAGAAGGGGAACCTATGATTTCTACCCTCAGGAAACTTAGAGAAAAGCTGTGATAATAAAAGTTATCTAATAGAGTGGGGCAGTATATGTATTAAATGAGTTGTACATTAATTAAGAATCACAGCAACTAAGATAGAATGATGACTGAAGTTCCCCATGGTGGACTGTGGTTGAATTTGGGCTTGGGACAGTTACTGAAATTTTGATGGTTGGAGAAAGGGGAGATGGAAAATAGGGGAGAAGGGATAGTGTGAACAAAGGTATGGATGCTGGATTTGATGGTTGGCTAGAGTTACACAGAGTAGGACAATCTGGTTGGTAAAGGGGATGTATGGGAAAGGTAGAGGGAGAGGAAAAATTGATTTTTAAAAAATTAAGATTATGAATAAAATGAAAGAGTAAGCACGATTATATTTAAAGCTTTCTTCAATGTTGTTTTATTTTAAATGTTAAATTTTTCCATGATCACTGATATTGTAAGGACCAAAGATTTACAACCTTGGATTATCTGATAGTTCAGTAATAGATATGATTTTGGAGAATGCAGACTAATCATAGAGGCTTGCCTAGAGAGTTCATAAGAAAATTCTAAAAGCAATGTTCTTATCTTAGTGGCAAGCCCTCATACTCCAATGGGAAAATTGAGTTTGTATTTGAGTATCATTTTTAGTATCTGCAAATGTCACACACAGACCTTTTGTTTTTACTTCAATAACCTGCACATAGTGTATATTTAGCTGGAGAACCTTTCAACTTCAAAAGACCTATTTACTCTGGTACAAAAAATATATTTACTTGTTATACAGGTTGTATAGATTCACCAAATATCTTTTTATTTTCTAATGTAAAGAAATAAGACAGTGGGTGAATAATTCTTTGCATTCTTTTAATAATGATAAAGAAGCTAATGTCTTCCTCTGTAGTCAAATTATTCTCTGTTAGAAGTGGCAATATACACTGTTTTAAAATTGAATTTTGGCATATTTTAAAATTTTTAATCTTGCTTTAATAAAATTTAACAATGATATTAAACTGGTGTTCTTAAATTTTTAAAAAAGCTTTTAAAGTTTTATGAGTAAGTAAAGCAATTACCCACAATTTCACATTATGGCATGACTATTCCTATTTTTGAGCTGGTTTGTCCATATCTATATATATTGCACATACACTTTGCCAATGTGATCTTTTCAGTTAATACTGTATCATAATTTTTTTTGTTTCCATAGTTTTAAAAATTACTGTCATATTAGTACAATAATTAAACTTATTTCATGTACTTTATAAATACTTTGTAATCTCCCTAAGTAATTTTGAAGAATTGATTTTACTCTTTTCATTTTTTTTGCTCTTATAATGATTATTTCAAACTCCCTTTATCTTTTCTAATGTTATACTTCTGTATTTATATTTTATCTTTATGTTACTTTCAATTTTCTTGTAAGGAAGCCAAGGTGTAACTTGAAAGCCATATGCCTTCTCGTAGCTCATTAATTAAATCTCAGAATCTGAAACACCATTTTTTAACCTTCAAACAAGTTTTGTTGTATTATTTTAAATTTTTATTCTAATTTTTTTTCTAAAATTTGCTCCATTTATTTAGTCTTACAGTATCTCTTCAACTTGTTAGGACATTATTTACTATGGATACCATACACTTTAGTGACTTTGTTCTATAATGGGAACACCATTTCACTGATCACTAAAAGATTTTATTTTCCTGATCCACAATCTAATTGGAGAGGTTACATCTAAATCTGGTTTTACAGTTCTAAATTTATATTCTGCCATCTATTTTACAGAAAGAATTCTTGGGTGGGAAAGTGAGAGTTCACAGTTCTAAGAACACCTTTTTATTGTTTTCACATACAAATGACACGTTCCTAAGTAGGTCTTGGTTAAGATCTTTTTCCTTTCAGATACCAGGCCATCAACTGACATTGTTATTTGCAATGAGATTCAGAGGAATCCTGAATTTAATATCTTGAAAGTAAATTTAAATTTTCTTTAAATGAAGAGTTGAAGGGGTTTTACCTTTAAAGTTTAAGAATTTCACCAAACTATATGCAAGTGCTGACTTCTTATGATTAATTTTGCTTGCAATATCAAAAGCACTTTGATAATCCAATGACATTGCTTTTTTAGTTTACATTATGACTTTCACTATACAATCTTTTTCATATTCTGTTTTCTTCCTTAGTAATTCCTATTATTTGGACATTTGTTTCTACATTTTTATTACACACTTGCCATTTTTCTGTCTCTTTCTTTTTATTAGTTATTTTTTCCTTGTTATTAGCTTCACTTTCTGTCACTTACCTTCACTTTGAAAGAATTGATTCTTCTATGTACTGCTTCTAATAGAAATCTTATTTATTCTTTTACAAAATTAATTGTGCTCTCTTCTCATAGTGGTCAAACCGCTATGAGCAGCTTGAGCCAAAATTACTTCCTGGGATGCCAGGAGTGGAGGAGGTACAGAAGAGGAGGCATCCAGATGCAGGGATGCCGGCTCACTTGTCTCTTCTGGCACTCCTCCATGGGATAAGAGCCCTGAGTCCATTGCTGGCCTGAGGCACCCGGGTCAGGGAGGTGGGAAAAATCCTTTACCCTTTCCGTGGGCTCTGGAACTCCCTGGATTTGGTTCATGCTGATTTGTCCCTTATTTCCTCCTCTCTCTCAGCTGCTCAGTTCTTCTGGTGGTGTCCCTGGACTCCACTGGTGTCAGTCCTTGTGGTCTATTTCCAAACAGTAATCACTCTCCACTCTCCTCAGTCCAATCAACACTTCTGCCAGGAAGGTTCTATAAGCTTTGTCCCTAGTTGGCCTTCTTGAAGACTGCCCATCATAATTTCATGGTAGAGGAAATGGGACTCAGAATAACTTGCCAAGATCACATAGCTAATAAATATTAGATAGGATTTTAAGCCACTTCTATCTTTACCCTTACAGTCTACTCTCTGTAAGTCTGACAGAACAGTTGACTCTCATAATCAAGTGGCAAAACCAAAAGAGCTACCTGCAAATAGTTCTGAGAACTGCCCATCCATGTGCCCTGATAATATAAAATATAAAAAAGAATATCAATGTGCTTGGCTCCCTTCTCATTTTGTTGAAGGCCATCAAACAAATAACTGAAAAAATCTATAAGGACAGAAAATGGGGTCCATTTTCCATGTAGTCATTGGGGAAGGTGAATCTACCAGTTTAGGGGCCTAGATTTCCAGGAATTTATCAAAACTTCTCACTGAATGTCATGATTTTCCAGCCAACTTCTCTATGGACTCCATGTCAGAAAGAAGCCTTGAAAAAGAGGCTCAGCCTCTGCTAAGTTTTCCTACACTTCCCCTTCCAGGCTATGTAGGGAAGGGCTTCTCAGTTGTGGTCTGTGCAGCTGGGTCTCTTTGTTGGGATATAGAGTACACAAATACTTAATTTTACTAAGGGCAAAGATTGTTTTCCAGAGTGGTTTTATCAGTTGACTCTTGACAAAAGTGGCTGAATGTTGTCAATTCCTCATCTTGGTAGCATTTGACAGGTGTAAAATGGTAAATTGGTCCTGTTTAAATTTTCTTTATCCATTTTCTTACTCACTTTCCTGAAATATTCTTTTTGACTCTTAGGAACACCTTATTTCTCATGTTATTTTCTTCTTGATTTTACACATTGTAAATATCTTCTCCCTCCTTATCTTTCTATCTCTGGCTTTTGTTTACTTTAAACTTCCGCTTACCAATTGCTTCTTTATATAAGGGTTTTTTCTTAATCACAATTTCTGCTGTTCAATGAGTTTGTCCTTCCCTCTCTGTCTTGAACTAAAAACTCCCAATATCGATTTGGACTAGTTCATCATTGTCATTTTTGTTGAGCAAAGTTCTCGTGTGACTTCACCTCAAAGACCATCATCTACCTTTTAATTGAAACTTCGATTATATAATCTTTCATGGAAAATTAACTGTAGGGTTAAGGTGCCAGGATCAGGTTGTTCCAAAATGGCATTTTATGTAGAAGAAAAATGTAGGGGCAAATCTTTTGGAAGGGGATGGTGAACATGACAGGCATTCTCAAGCTTGGACTTTTCAGTAAGAAGCCTAATGTGATTAATAAAAGCTCTTAATAAAATTGGTAATAATGTCTGTTTTGTATTTTCTTATATTTGTGATTTAAAGTTTGTGTAAATTAATTTCCATTGATTTTTTATTTTTATATTAATACTTTAATCCTCTGGCAATTGTTTTTCAGTAGGGTATGAGTTAGGGATCTAAAAGTAATTGTGCTCACACATTTATTAAATACTTGACCTGCTGGTTTAAAATACATTGAAATTAATACATTTAATTTGTGTGTATTTGGCTTACTTCCTGGACTTTACTCAATCTTTCTGTTTTGGTGTCAGTACTTTAACTCTTTAAGTAGTGCTGTCTTATAATACATTTCCATGAATCCCTTGAAAAATTCTAGATTATGTAAGAATTTTTACAAAAATATTAATATTTTAAAATATCAGCTTTATTGTCCATTGGGGAGCACATTAATTTTATTTGGAAAACCATTTATAAAATTATACTGTGCAATTCACCTTGAAAACAAGAGTTGAGTATGGATGTATTTGTTTTTAAAGTGAACCTAATATAAAAGTCAAGTTCCAATTTGAAAGACTTTTATGGGATGCTGTGGAACTTATTTTCATGAAGTGTCACTTAACAAGTAATGTGCCCTTGCAATTAAACAGTAACAAGAACAGTTAATGAATGTAGACATGATTTGAGTGAACTATTGGCAATGATATCATGAAAAGGCTGATCATCATCCATCTCTGTGCTGAGAAGTCTGCTTAATGTCTATGCCTGGCTAGCATCCAACTCTTACCAATTAATGGCAATGTTTCTTATCCAAGCTCATTTAAAAGCACTTTTAAGAACTCAGACAATGAGGAATAGATTGCCCTAGATGCTATCTCTGTGGTTCATAAGCATGAGTCACATTGGATGATTTCACCTTAAAAAAGGACATCAGAGTATAACTTGATCTAGAACCCCCATATTCAACATTTTTATTTAATCATGGTAATGCATATACCCTTCATCTTTTTTTTCTGGGTACTTAATAAAAATCAGGTTAAGATATGTTGTTGGGATTGAAGGATAGAATATCCAAGTGGAAATTCCCAAAAGGACATAAAATATATGGATCTGAAGCTCTACAGAGAAATGTAGTCCAAAGAATTAAATTTGGGAGTTATTAGTTTAATAAATGTTAGTTTACAATATGGACATTGATAACATCAACCTTGGAGAGCACATAAAATTAAAATAGAAGAGTACAGAATGAAATCCTAAGGGATACTAAAACTTAAAGGGTAGTAGTAAAATAGAAGACACTAAAGTAAACTAAAGAAAAGTTTTCAGGGAGAGGTAGATATGAAAACCAAGATGATGGAATGCAAATCTTCAAAATAGAAAGAGGACTGATTGTAAAGCATACAGTGGATTTGAAAATTTATTGGTCATTTTTGAACTTTCTACAAGAAATTTCTGTGTGGGGCTATGAAGACAGGCAGCTTGAAGAGTGTAGAGGAGTGAGCATGAAGTGAGGAAAAGAAGATATTGATTTGCTTTGGGGTAGGAGGAGAAGAGGGCACAAATATAGTTATATATGGAGGGCACTGTGGAACCAAGAGGCATTTTTTAAGGAGGTAGATTCTTGAAGAAATTTATGTAGAGTCAGATTCAGTAGAGGGAGAGTGTGCTAATACTTAATGAAATAATACAGAAAAAGTCCTGATAAAATAGTAGGAAAGATGATCAACAACATAGATAAAGACATTTAACCTTGACCAGAGAGAAGAACATCTCTTCAGATAAGAATGATTGTTGTGGCTTTAGATATGTTCAGTAGGAAGAGCTGGAAGTTGAGGACATTTCCCTGTAAAACACAAGATAAATTTGTCTCCTAAGAAAATCAAGGGCAAAGGTAGGATAATGGCTTGAGAATGGTTGTGAAGATAATGCGAGCCATTGAGGGCCAGGTAAAAAGAGTTGGGAAGTAACTCAATTGGATCTTTTGATTGGAAATCCATGATCTTCCATTTGCATGATCTCAGTGTGTTCTCCAACCATTTTCACCAGTATGAGCATGGAAGCAGAGCTGCCAGAGAGCAGAATCAGTCCAGAGATTGGATTTTGTGAAGCTGGCAAAGTAGGAAGAAGTTCAGGGAGATGCGTGTATTGATCAGAGAATGTCCAAGTGATTCAATATGAGGTCCAGGCTGAGGAAGGAAGACAGGAAATGGGAAAATATTTGATAAACTATGAAGAAAGAGAAAAATGGATAGATGACAAGTGTCCATGAGATTGGAGTGGAGGATTAGTGGAGGAGAAAAGAAAGCAGTATGATAATGGAATAATGGAATTTAAATTTTCAGAAGTGAACAGACAGGTGAAAACATGGCATAATCACATAACAGTCTGAGTTTACTTTACTTAAAAATGTGTATGTAGTTAAAGAGATCAAGAGACTTAAATCATGTGTTTTTATTTTATTTTATTTTATTTTATTTTTGAACATCTGGGTACAGATGGGTGGAGGCCGAAAAGGGCATCCCTGTCATGTGTCTTTCAATATGGCTCTGAATATTCATCTAACATTAATCTCCTCTACATGTCTTAGAATGTTATATATTTCACTAACTCTCCACTGAAAGAAATCTAAAATTACTGGATAAAATACTTTAAACAAATGTTTTGAATACATCAGTGAGCTGAAAAAAGAGCGAGAAATCCCCAAAGGCCAAAAGCTGAGTGAAAAATGAAAGTTAGAAAAGTAAATAGAGCAGTGAAGTAAGTTTTTGCCTTGCAGACATTTCCTAAGCTGGGTTAACATGAACTTTGGGTAGCATGGGCCACAGAGATCAGGAGACAAGCCCAAGAACAACTGGCATTTGTGAAACTATAAGGATAATCCACGAAAAATATTAAATATAAATAATTTAATTAAACTCCAAGTACTGCAATTTTTGTTTATCAAGGATGAACAAGAAATAGACTCACTCTAAAGAAGGGATCTAAAAGATAGTAATTGCCTTCTCAAACCTTGGTATGATAAGAAAGGAAGTCAATTCCTGCGGAGGGTTGCAGCCTGAATTCACACTACATGGGACATCCACATATTTGAAATGGTTCCAGGGCTATGGTGTCCCAGAGTCTTCCCAACGCAAATGAAACCCTGTCAGAATGATCCTGACTTCATTCCAAGCCTATAAAAGTTATCAGATGTAAAATTCCCAGAAATAAAATCTCACAGTAGAAAAAAAAAAAGACACTATCATAAGGCAATATGAGTAAGAATCTACAAAAATAAAAGATTGAAGGAGGCTAAGCCTTCAAATATTGGTTTATCTGAATAAAGAATATAAAATAAAAAAATTTAACATATTTTTTAAAATAGAAGAAGAAATATGAAACATAGGAACAAACAAACAAAAAAGATCTGACAAAGTGAAAGAATCGATTACTTTCAAAGGAATAACAACCAGGCTGATGGATGATTTCTTAACAGAAACAATGGAAGCCAGATGATAGTGAAAGAAATGCCAAATTCTAAAAATTTGATTATTCAATAGGTTCTTCCAGGTTTCAAATGAGACAAAGTCTTTAAAGCTTTTAAATGCTTGGAAAAACATCTAGTGAAATGAATGATGTGGTGACTCAATATTCCTGGTTGTGATTTAAGCTTTTTTTTATTAATAAAAATGTTAAAAACTAAAGAGAAGATCTTTATTATCCATTTCACAGATCTAATTCACTGGCAGCAGCTCCAAGAGCAATCAGAAACTCAGTTTTCTCTTGGCTTTAATGAAATTTTGAATTTGCATGACAAATCAAAGTATAATGTTTTCCTTCAATGAATTAAAATCTAGTTTTTCAGTGGTGCTCTGTGCAAGAGCCAACTTAGCCTCTCATTAAGACTCTGCTTGGTGTTTTCTTATATGCATGATTGATAAACTAATTCAAGGAAGATACTAATTCCTTTATTTACATTTTTTAGAAACATACAAAGCAGTGGCCACCGCCTTTGATATGGTTTTACTAAGTAGCGTTTCATTCTTGGGTTTAAAAAGAGCTGAGTTATTCAAGGAAATGAACATTGAAGCATTCTGCTCTCCATCATGTACAACTTTGAGCGTTATATCATCACAGTTCAGATTCACAGCAAACATAGCTGCTATAGTGGCGTGCCTGGGTTTCCAAGTTCTTGGTGTGGCCTCTAACTCTTTCTCCAATTACCACACCTGTCACTTAGGTATCAGAAGCTTAACAGGTGGGAAGGAATCAAAATTGTTCCCTGTGACTCAAGCAGGATACACAGAGTCAAAAAAAGCTGTTCCTTAGGAGGGTAAGTTTACCTACATTAAATAACTTGTATAATTTTCATGGGAAAGAGTAGAAACATGTGGAGCTATGGAAGGGAGAGTCTGGGTCTGAAGGCAGGAGCTGGAAGAATACTCAGGGAATTAAGGTGAGCTGGGATGGAGACAAGAAACTGGGAAGGACACACCCAGGAAATGTAAAGAGAGACAGATGACTTCACAGATTCGCTTGGGGCCAGCCATGAGCTTTCTTTCTCCAATATGTTGGTTCATAACTGGAATTCAGATTAGGAATAAGACTGGGATAGCACAACTTTTGACAGAAAGGAAGAAACTTTTGGTTGAAAGAAATGGATAAAAATCAAAGAAATTCACAAATCTTTGAGACATTCAGGTAGTACAGTAGATGCATGATGCCTAAGCATTGACTGATAAGTTTTTAACAAAGAATATGGCAAAATAAAAGCACACAGAGTAACAGGTTATAATTAGAGAGAAAGAAAAAGTAAGACAGATGGACTGGTATAATTTAATAGAAATCCCAAGCCCTAAAGAAACACCTTAGAAGAGCCACATTCCCATTGAGGCTGACTGGGGTGATTTATGTGTGGTTCTGTGTTTTCCAAAAGAGACCTGGCTTGACAGTGACTATCAGCAGAAAGAACCAAGGAAAGGGGAGCCAACTAGTGGATTTAAAATCAGAACTTTGAGATCTTCCACACAATCAGAACCCTAAAAATATGCTAATTATGGAAATTTCCATGCAGAATTTTCAAGGGGTAACACTAAGAAATTGGCTTCATTTGGGACTCAGGAATAGGAGTATGAGCAACAAGGAAACCTTCCTGTGTCCCACGATCAAGTACTTACTTTGTCTTCATGTCTGAGAAGATAACCATGTATGTGAACTATATATATGGGAAGCTTAGAATGGAGAACATAAAAGAGCTTACAAAAGCTCCTCTGTGCTCAAGCTTATTGGAGAGAGTGAAGAAACCTCCAGAGAGAAGAAATGAACTGAAGATAGAGAAACAAAACCAACACCAATAAATTGCCATCAAGAGAACACGATCGGGTAGAGAACTCTATGTTGTTTACTATTCGATGATCATTTTAATGGTTACTATTAAAGCTTTGTCATTGTACAGCATGATCATAACTTCTGCTTAGTTTAGTTCTGTGATTAAGCATCTCTGTTTTATAAATAAGAAATATTAAGGTTCAGAGGTATTAATTAATTTGCCCAAGATGGCATAGCTATTAAGTGGCAAAGGATGTATTTGAAGATAGACTGCTTTGCTCTAAAGAGCCTACTCATCACTCCCACAGAATATTGAAACTTTTGAAGAAGAAAGTACCTACTTGTGCAGAAAGAGATGAGAATAAGTGCAGCAGGGCTTCAGAACTACATTCTATTACAGAGTAAAGGGTCATCGATCAGGAACAAATTGCTGCTTTAGGGAAATTTCAGGGTACATGACCTCTCTGATCCCTTCTAATCAGAAGATTCTGACCCTAAGTTTCCTTAAATCATGATTCTCTAGAGTGACTCAGTGGCTTAAGGGAAAACATCACTCTCTGATTCATTGTTACTCTTTCACTGTTTGGCAAACTGGCTAAGTGATTTGGGGCTTATTTGTAAAATAAAGGCAGTAAGATTAGCAAAATGTAGTTTAGTTTTGGAAAAAAATGTCCAAAGAAAATGAAGGAAAAACATTTGGAATAATAACTAGAAAGAATTAATTCATAGTGGCATTATGAACTAGGTATTTCAGCAGTATATTTGTATCATACATATTTATATGAATAAAGAATGACTTAGATGATATGTCACCTTTAGGTTTTTTTCAATTCTTAGGCTTTTATGAGATTTCAGATAAAATAGCTGTAATTTTAACTCTGTGGAAGAAGTAGTTGCATTTAGTAGGTGGTATAAGATGAGAATGCAGAATTTACATGAAGGAAACCTCAGTGCCTAGTCACCTTCTGTTGCTGTGACCAAGAATAAGTCACTGAATTTCCATCAATCTCAGTTTCTACGTCTCAAGAATGAGATAGATAATAAATTATTTCCTTTCATTTCCAATATTAACCCATTTAAAAAAATCTATTCATTTGAGAATGTTAAATATCTACTTTATTAGACACTATATATGGTATATTGTACTGTGATTAAGAAAATATTATTTATGCTCTAGTTAGCTTAAATTCAAAAGGAAGGGCTCCTTAAAGGAGACTAAAAGCTAATAATTTTAGAAGTATGAAGAGACATGGGAGAATGATGTCCTAGATGCAAGGAAGGAACAAGCTTGAGAAAATATGGTATTATTCAGTATCATACACTAAAGAGTGGTCAAGTAGGGTGAGAACAGATTTTCACTATTGGATTTGGACTGGATCTCACTTTGGGGCTATAACTGATAAATTAGAGCAAGAACAGTTTTAGAAAGTACAAAGGGGTAAATGCAATGCTGCAAAGAGTTGAAGAATAAATGAGTTTAAAGAGAAGAGAAGGTAGAGATGACTCTTCAGAGAAATTTAGCATGAAGAGAGGGAGGAAGATAAGGTTGCTTAAAAAGAAATTTGGGTTGCTTGAATGATTTTATTATTTTACTTAATACTTCCAAATGTCAGTGATCCCCTCCCTTTTTGAAATTTTTTACTAATGGCTTAAACAGAAGCATTTTTTGGTTTTTTTGTTTTTTTTAAATTAGTTAATTTATTTTTTTAATTTCAGCATATTATGGGGGTACAAATATTACAGTTAT
>VBSM01000361.1:95682483-95711781 GCA_008086735.1 Cheirogaleus medius | reverse complement strand
GTGAACTGTGCTGCTATAAACATTCAAGTGCAGGTGTCTTTTTTGTAGATTGTTTTATACATAGAGCATTAATGATACAGAACTGTAACATTGTTACATTGAGATTTGTAGCAATTCCTAAAATGACTCTTGAATGAAAACAGTCTGCCAAGTGGGATAATATTTGGGGAGTGGAGCTCCACAACTCCTATTCATAAGTCTGACATTCCCAAAATTATCCATCCCTTTACTTCCTTATTTGTATCCTTACATTTTAAATTGTTTCTCAAATTACATGTGGACATATTAATAGCTTTCTGCTGAGAATCTCTTCTGTCCCAAGGATTATGCTGGTCCTCAAGTTAGGAAGAAGTGAGTTAGTGGAATCGTGGAAGTTCAAGGTGCTATTGTCTACCTTGGGTAACACACCAAACAGGTTTGCATGGCTTAGAAATTTAAAATGTATAAAACCATAGCATTCTACAGAAAACATTATTAAACCATAAATAGATTTAATTAGCTACAAGTGTTCAGAAAAAAGACTAGTAATGAAGCCTTATACAACTAAAAGAGTAAACACTGTAGCCCCAGGAAAGAAAATCTCATCACAGAAATAATGTCAGAGAAATGAAAGAGAAAGACAGAATACAGAATATTGAATATTTCTGAGATTCCAGATCTGACATGCTTTGGCGTTTTTTAAGTAACAGGAGACACATTCTACATAGGAATGCATATATTTTAATAAGTAATGTAACATAAAATATGTTGTTAATTTTCTAAAATCATTGGATGACAATTTGCTCCTTGACTGGCACAAAGCCTCTAAATGGCTGCAAATACAGTAGAAGAAAGGAGGATCAACAAATTGGTTTTCTCTGAGAATTATACAGATGTGGATTCAACAAACAGCAACTCAAAGAAGAGCATCTTTCATGTGCAAATGACAATGGCATCTTTTGACAAAGGGTATGTGATACAGGCTGTTGACTTGCCAGGTCTCTCTCATTAAATTCAAACTTCATGGGCAGCATCTTCTGGGACAAATGCATCTCTTGGCTGAGGGTAGAGAATCCTTCCTCTTCCCCCAAGGAGCAGGGAGCAGGGCAGACCATGTACATCTCTTCTGTGCAGTGGAGAGCATTTCCTGGCTGAATGGGCAAAGGTAAATTTCTTCATAAAGATGATCAGTTTTTCCAATTAATTAATTTCACATTTCTTATCCTTGGATTCTTGAGAAAGGAAAAAATAAGCCATGTATTATTTTTAGTTTTATTTTTTTCTTTAAATTACCTTTCTTAATGTCATTGCCAAGTCCACTAACAAACAACTGACACACACAACAGTTTGCTTGTGTCCTGTTCTAATTTCTGACACTCAGATTTACAGATCCAAACCTCTGGTCTTAGGTGTTAGCATAGGTAAGACATCAGGTTAGTTTTGTGTCAGGCTTGAGGAATGCCACACCGGAAAAAAAGCTCCCTAAGACCCTATAAGCCCAGTGTGAATGACAAATATAAGTGCTTATCCTTTTTGAGTCCTCCAGAAAATTGAAGGAATACAACGTAAGATTTGCCATCATTTATGAATCGCCTAAGCCTGAAAACAAATAATGCCCCTTATCTTGAGAATTCCTTTGAATATGGACTCATTTGGCACCTCCAAAGTTGGCATCTTTGACTCATGCATCATACTTCTCAGGCAAGGGAACAAATTCTCGATTTGAAAAATAACTTTTTTTTTTTAGCCAGTTAAAACAAGCCCTTGTTAGAGTAGACTAAAGCTTGGTTTTAGAAATCACATATTAATTCCCTCCTGATCAAACAGACACTCCCCTTAAATAGGACCCAGGCTTAACACCTTGAGAAAATCTCAGAGGTGAAATTCTCTGGGCCAGTGATGGCCAGTGTGATGAGAATTCAGCATTCTCCATAGGACAGCCTGTCTCTTCCAATAAAACCTGTAAGGCATAACAAGGAGTGACAAGCCCACTGATGTTAGCAAGATGCAATAGGTAAGTTCAGAAAGTGCTGAGGAAATAATGTGTCTCTCTGTAAATGTCTAATTCTGAGTGGGAATCTGAAAAATTTTGGCACTTTTAAGGCTGGCTGCGTATGAAGCGGGGCTGAAGGTCTACAACGAGTACTTGCTTTTTCTTCTCTCACGCAACAGCTGTCTTAAAAAAAAATGAAAAATAAAAGGAAAAACTCAAAAGTGGTGCCACCTCTAGCAATCATTTTATGTCTTTGAGTCTGTCCATTCATGTCCAAGTATTTTGCAAGTGCAATTTGCCCTTGTGGTGTTCTGTACGTGAACCTGTTAGCAACTCTGAATGTGAAGGAGTGGCTTACTACTCTCATGACCTAGCTATACAGTAAATTTTTCAACCTACAATGAATCCTTAAAAGTATTTCTCCCCTAGTGAAAAATTCCATATGCCAATTTTTTTTTTAACAGGGACTAGTTAAGATGAGGCAAAGGTTTTTTTTTAATTTGTATTTTTAAGGTCAAGGATGAAGAAATTATATGTGTCAATTTTTTTGTTTGTTTTCTAGAACAACAAAAATTCCTCTACTTTGAGATTATTAATTTTTTTATTTCAACATATTATGGGGATACAAATGTTTAGGTTACATATATTGCGTTTGCCCGACCCGAGTCAAAGCTTAAAGCATGTCCAAAACCTGAAACTATAAGAATTCTAGAAGAAAATGTTGGAGAAACTCTTATAGACTTGGCCTAGGCAAAGAATTTATGAAGAAGACCCCAAAGGCAATCACAGCAACAACAAAAATAAATAAATGAGACCCTATCAAATTAAAAAGTTTCTGCACAGCCAAGGAAACTATCATGAGAGCAAACAGACAACCTATAGAATGGGAGAAAATATTCGCATGTTACACCTCCGATAAAGGGCTGATACCTGGAATCCATATAGAACTCAGAAAATGACCAAGAAAAAATCAAACAGCCCTATCAAAAAGTGGGCAAAGGACATGAACAGAAACTTTTCAAAAGGAGATTATTAAATTTTTTCACCTTTATCTTCCACTATGAGCAGGCGAGGAAGAGCCACACAAAGAGTGACGCTATGGCCCTGTGTTTGTAACTTAGCTGCGGTCAGGAGATGGCATTCATCTGTGAAAGAAGTCAGTTACTGCCAAATTAGTTCACTGACATTTGGGACAGGGATGGAGAATTTAAAATGGTTAACCTAACACATTACAAACAGAATTCTTGGAATGAGCCTTAAATAGCAGAAATTTCAGTATTGGTGTTTAGAAAAGCTGAGTTTTGAGAAGACAGAATTTTGAAGTAACAGGATATAAATAATTTTTTCATTATTTATTTCAAACCTTCAAACATAATTATATATCAGACTACTCACCCTCAACCTGAGGTATTTTCCTGTATTTCTGTAATTGATTGCCAGAATCACTACCTGTGTTTTTCTTTCCTGTGTGTTTAGCTCAGGGTACTTTTATAAGAAAATCATCTTCAATGATTTTTAATAAAATATAAATATCTATAAAGATATATAATATTACTGACCATTTAACTTACACAAATTCAATTTTACTTATTCTCTTTTCAGCAATTAAAAATATTACGGAATATATGAACATATACATTCTATGCTATGGTACATATTATATACTGATAAATCCATATTTAAGTATAGGTTTATAAATATACTGTATATGTAAATATATAAATCTGTATATATAAATATATATATAAATATATAAATAAATATATAATGTAAACTATGAGTAATTTAAGGAATTTTCTGAAATTAATTTTGATAATTCTATTTTGAACTAACTTGATACATCTAAAAAATAATCCTCAAGTAAGACATAATGCAACCACAGATGTATCCTTGCAATCAGTTTATACCTCAGTGCTACATTCATAAGAGAGTTTACTGAAGCACAAATAATCCATTTTTAGAGCCCACTACAATGTTAATACTTGTCAAGTGCTCACAAATATTAATTCTTGTCTTCTCTTAAGAAAAAATATTATGTGAAGATGAGAAAATGATTCATTACATGATCAGTAAGTTGTTCCAAATAACAAGAAAATTATAAAACATGAAATACAGATTATAGTCAAGTGCAGAGACTCAAGTGATAAGTGGAAAAATATTTTATAAATAGAAGAAATTTTTAAGTAGAGTATGTAATTATATTTTGGCTGATTTTCATTTAATTTAAAATTTAATGTCTCCCTTTGAGAAGTCAGTATCATTGGAAAGGAAATGCCCTTCCTTGTGCAGCAAAAGAATGTTAGTATTGAGAGTAGTGTGGGAGATGTAAAGGATGTAAAATCTGTTTTTAAAGATCCAAAAGTAGAATAGTAATATTAACTTTCTTTATTATATGCCTATTTTAGTTATTAGTTAAGTGACTGAAAATGAACTAGCCATGTGTAGCACAAAGACAAAATTATTTGCATTTGTTATTCTTTTTCCAGCTAGGTGCTATTTTCTCCCATTTTATCTATCTTGAGTATTCACTGAAAGAGACATCTGTTGATGCCTCCTTGATCTTTGAAATATAGATAAAATTGCTTTGAATTTTCCTTCACTCCAAAGTATGATCTTTAAAAGGCCAAAGTTCCTCTAAATTTCTATAATTCCACTAGGGTGTGAGTTGGTAACAAGTAAAATGCCCATGTGCCTTGCACTTCAAACTCCTACATTGGTCACATTAATTCAAGTTATGAGTCACCTCACCATCCCAGAAATTCTACCTGTGTTTGGGCAACAGATTGAGTCATACATGGAATTT
Organism: Cheirogaleus medius; assembly: GCA_008086735.1. NCBI lineage: Eukaryota > Metazoa > Chordata > Mammalia > Primates > Cheirogaleidae > Cheirogaleus > Cheirogaleus medius. The sequence goes on along the minus strand of VBSM01000361.1, from coordinate 95,707,006 downwards.
ACCTAATAATGTCATCTGTGTGCCCTCCCCTCACATCCCCTGGGATCTTTGGAAATATACTAGAGATTATAATAATTCAGTAGAGGAGGACAGAGAAATGGTCAAGATTACGACACAGCTTCAACATTAGTCACTCTAGTTCTTAAAAGTCCTTAAATTGCCTCAACTCTCAGATTTTTCTGCCTGTTGCTCTCTGAGTTATACCCAGGTTCATGCCTTCTTTCTTCTCCCTCCTATTGCTTTTTAAATACCTCTCTTCCTTTCTGTAAGTCTCCAAAAAATAAAACAAAACAAAACAGAACAGAACAAAAAAACCCAAATCATTCTAACTGCTACAAAGCAATTTGGCCATTTCCTACCAGTTTAGCCAATTCTGAGGTTGCCTTGACCCCTGATACTACCTGTGCCTTGGAGGTCTTACCTTCTAACAAAGCTATTTAAGACATTTGCCTCTACAAAGAGCATTACTTCCCTCAAAAGAATTCTTGAGCTCAATATTAAGGCTACAAAAATTTTCAGCAAATCCTCCTTTCCTTTTTTCTTCCTCCTCACCCTAAACTCTCTAGATAACACTAGAGTTTTCCAAAGTAAGATGTTGAGTATACACTTTTCCCATATGTTATAGTTCATGAGTGAGTGGATTGTTAGTAAGAGCCTGTTCCAAAAATTATCCTATGAGATGAGTGGTTGTTTTCCCTCTCATTTGTATTTAACAATATATAGGAAATGATAATTATACATGAAGAATTGGCTAAAAAGATAAATATCTCATTAAAAGTCTCTCACAAACTGCATACACACACAATTTGTTTTTACTCATTGTAAATGGCCAAGATTTACCAAGACTGTTTTCAATTATGACTCTGCCCCATGGACAGAAGCAATTCCTTATACTCACCTTGTCTCCCCGTGGTACACGGATATTCTTTAAGCTGGGCTTCAGCATGTCGCTGCATTACAGTTCAAACTAGAGTATTCGTACAGACAAATGTTCAAGGAATTTTCTTACCAGATACATCGGAAATGGCATTTTAATGTGGCGGTTTTATCATCATTGACAAGCATTCAAGAAGTACTTGCTTGTGTTTTTCTGTTCAGATATGGTAAAGAATCTTTGTAAATGGTTCGAGAACTATCAAAGAGAAACCAAGGAAGATGAGAGAAAAACATTAATAATGAATCCAGGATATGTAGAGGAACAATAAAAGAAGCTGTGGCTATAAAAGATAAGACATAAAGAAATTACTGGAATTATAGATACAATATTAAAAGAATGTATACAATTAAGAACATAAAAACATGTCAATGGGTACTGTATGGGTAGTATTCAAAAGCACAATTCAGGGGAAAGTTGCTTGGGTTGGCCTTTTGACTCCAGCAATTACAAGAAGGGTAATTTGGGATAACTTAACTTACCTCTCAGTGCCTCCGTTTCTTCATCTATAAAGTGGGAACAACAATAAGGACTCCCTCAAAGAAGAAATAAGTGATATACATAAGGTATTAAGCAAGAATTTGGAACACAGAAAGAATTCAGTAAATGGCTGTTATTATTCTGGTTTCAATAATAAAAATGTAGCCAGATTATATAATTATGAGAGTTATGAAGTATAGTTTTGTTTTGTTTCTATCAAGGAGAGTGCAATTTGCCACACAGGCAACCAGAGCTTTCATATGGCTGACTCAGAGACTATAAAACAGGCACTATTATTGTGCAAATGAAGTAGCTTCTAATGGGAAATTTTTTTAGAAGTGTGGAAAAACACTAGAATCCCCAGGGCATTATAACAGAATGGTACCTGTACACAATCTATAGCAGAAACATTAATTTCCCGGACATATATCACTTCCCTCATGGATTAACTTGCTTCAGTCACAGCCAGGGAAGATAATTTCTCTCTGTAAGGAACGACTCCACTCCACCTTGGCCACAGCTAACTGGGCCAGGGCTCACAGGTGACCCGGGGAAGACAGTCACTCTTGTGGTTGACTAGCAGCTGATCACATTGCCTCTCTCTCGAGAACTTGATCTGAGGGCATAGACCCAGGAGTTGGGAACTGTCTTCAGTGAGGCTGGCCAGCACACATAAACACTCTGCTGACCAGCCTGCTTCTTCATGTTCACTGTGACTTCTTGAATGTGAAGTTCAAGTTTCAATTATTTGTGATGGGGGATATGTGGAAGAACACATGGAATAAGTCACTGTTGCACTTGCCCTCACTAAAATAAGAGGAATTCCTGAAATGCAACGTGGTGTCATGGATTGCATCCTGGAAGAGAAAAAGGTCAATAGTGGAAAAGTTGGTGAAAACTGAATAAAGTCTTTAGTTTAACTAATAGTATCCAACTATTAAAAATAGTAAAAAAACAAGCAATGAAAAAGAGTGGAGGATTCTAACCCAGGGTCAAATTTTTTCATTTACAGAAAATAAATTTCCCTGCTTCTATTCCTTATGCTTTTTGCCTAGTATAATAATATCAGTAAGAAGTTGTTGAATTCCTACTATATTTCAGGCGTTGTAAGAGGTACCTTACATATATCACCTCTAATTCTTATCATAACATTGAAAGTTTAGAACAGTATTCTCCACAAAAGCAACTGGCTTATATTGGGGTCCCCATGTCAGTGACTTGTAGGCACAAAAATGAGTATCTATACCCGCAGGGATAGTTGGCACTACTCCTCATGAGGAGACAGTACTGTTGCTACATACTGTACACATTAAATATGTGCAGCCTTTGTATATCAATTATACCTCAGTAAAGCTGTTGAGGCATAATTGATATATAATATCAGTTGTATATTGATATTGTATCAATACAATAAAAATGATAACCTTTGTGATTTTATTTTTTTTTTTTGAGACAGAGTCTCAATCTGTTGCCCGGGCTAGAGTGCCATGGCGTCAGCCTAGCTCACAGCAACCTCAAACTCCTGGGCTCAAGCAATCCTCCTGCCTCAGCCTCCTGAGTAGCTGGGACTATAGGCATGCACCACCATGCCCGGCTAATTTTTTCTATATATTTTTAGTTGTCCAGCCAATTTCTTTCTATTTTTTTTTGGTAGAGATGGGGTCTTGCTCTTGCTCAGGCTGGTCTCGAACTCCTGAGCTCAAACCATCCTTCCACCTTGGCCTCCCAGAGTGCTAGGATTATAGGCGTGAGCCACCATGCCCAGCCCCTTTGTGATTTTGATAGATCACTGCAAGCTTGCCTGCCCTGACATGGGCCCCCTTTGGAAGTGGCTGCATTATATTTGTGGGAGCCCTTATGCATCACAAAGAGATCCCTCTCAGCTCTCCTTCCCTGCCTTCAGCTTTTGGGGTACTATGACTGAGCTCTCAGTGAGGACCCATGGGGAAGAGTTGGCAGAAGGGAGCAACCTTGCTCTGTAACTGGGCTTCTTTCTCAGAATTGATCTGAAACAGCAGAACAGAATGGTTTCTCCTCATCCAAATCTACAGCAGGTTCCTCTACCTCCTGCCTTTCCTCCAAGGATGAAGGCAGTCTCTGCAGTTTTGTAATCCTACCATCCTTATTGCCACTAGGGAACCCAGTTCTGGAATAATATCAAGTACAAGAGTCTCAGCAGATAGCAGCCAACACCGAGCTCCTCTGAGATGCCAGTGCCCTTCCTCCTTGCTCCAATGTCCTCTTCATTGTCTTAACAAAAAGAGGGGCCTCTGCGGTTTGGAGAAGGGAAGGCAAGGGAAAGAAGGGAAGAAAATTCATGTCCTGAATAACATGGTCATGAGTGGGGTTCTTGTTCTGGTATAGTGACGTATTCTAGTGTGTTCACTTCCTATACATGCTGCCTGAGCAATTCTACCATCTCCACTTCTCTTAATATAGGACATTGCTTATTTTTAAAGTTAAATATTCGATTTCAAAATAATTGTATACTGTCATGCAGGTATAAGAAATTACACAGAGAGATCCTGTATATCCTTTATCCTGTTCCCCCAGTGATAAATCCTGCAAAGCTGTAATACTGTATTACAACTAGGATATTGACATTGATGCAGTCAAGATACAAAACATTTCCAACACCACAAGCATCCCTCATGTTACCCACCTCACAACCCCATCCTTAATCCCTAAAAACTACTAATCTTTTCCTCCATTTCTGTAATTTTGTCATTTGAAGAATGTTAGTTATATAAATGGAATGTTAGTTACATAAATCTATCATATGTAACCTTTCAAGATTTGTTACATAGCAATAATTTCATTCAGCATTATGTATTTAAGATTCATTCAAATCGTTGTGTATCAGTAGCATGTTCCTCTTTATGGCTAAGTAGTGTTCCATGGTATGGATGTACCACAGTTTGTTGAATCATTAACTTATTCAAAAGCATCTGTGTCATTTCCAGTTTTTTGACTATTAAAAATAAGATTGCTGTAAACATTTATGTGTCACTTTTAATGTGGACTTAGTTTTATTTCTCTGGAATAAATGCCCAATGTTGCAACTGATGGATAATATGGCAGCTACATGTTTAGTTTTAAAAGAAATTGTCCAGCTGTTTGCCACCTGTGGCTGTACCATTGTACATTCCCACCGGCAATATGTAAGTGATCCAGTTTCTCCACATCCTCACCAGCATTTGGTGTTGTAAGTGATTTTTATTTTAGCTGTTCTAATAAGTGTAGTAATACTCCATTGTGGTTTTCATTTTATTTTCTATGGTGGCTAATGATGTTGAACATCTTTCCATGTGCTTGTTTGGCACGTGTCTGTCCTCGTCAGTAAAATGTCTATGTTTGTTGTCCACTTTCTAATTGGATTGTGTACTTTACTGTTGAGTTGAAAAGTTTCTTTATACATTCTAGATACTAGTCATTGTCAAATAGGTCGTTTGCAAATATTTTCCCCCAACTTGTAGCTTGTCTTTTTATCCTAACAGGGCCATTGTATATGACAAACTTTCATGAGGCATCCCAGCAACAAATTAGACCCTTTTCCTAGGCACTCGCCAGGGTGGTAAAATCTGTACCATGTGAGAATATCCCATATTAACAATCTCCATTATTCAGCTTGATATTCTTCTGGATCCACTCCCCTCTCCCAGTTTCTGCCGACACGTGTGAATGAGGCCCTGTAGCTCCTTTAGCGGATGAGTTCTTCCCTCCCTTTTGCACCCAGCACTTCCCAATAAGGCCATGCTGATCTTCGACCCTAGTTTTTAATATGGTGGCTGTGAGAAGGGCAGACCCTAAGGAGAGCAATCATTGACTGTCTGGTGAAGTGCCTCATTTGAGGTCCCGCCATAGCATTTAAGAAAGTGGGGACTCTCCCTTACATTAAGGGACTTAGAGCCACTTCTGAAGGACCATAGGACTCAGGGCAAGTCAAGAGGGTCAAGAATCTCCAGAGCAACATCATCCTAAGTCTCAGATCCCACTGCTTCCCTGCCAGGGCCTTGGCTTTGACTTGGAAGAATTGTATAGGTTCAGAACTAAGTTTTTGAAATTTTGTTACTCTTCTGATTAAGTCTTGTCCCTGTTCTTCAGCTCTGTTTGCCCCTGGGCTGCAGGAGATGAATGTCTGTCAGTGCAGCTAAGGAGGCTCTTAGACACTCACATTTTGTCTGAAATTGTGGATTAGTCTGCCTGAGCCTGCCATTTTCTCTCTTCAGTGTATCTGTGGCACTTATCAAGAGCCATTCTATTCTATAGTCTTCAGTGACTGTTCCCTTGGAAGTTCTGGAGACATTTTACCAGTGACTGCACCTCCTTCCATGTATATCCTGGAACAGCTAACCTCAGGAGAAAACACTGCAATCCTTGTGCTGTATATACTAGTGTGGTCAGAAATCTGCCTCTCACCAAGGTTGGGACCCTGGTGGCCATCTGGCCAGTGTGTAGTTCACCTACAGAATTCAATTCTTAGAGTCTGCTTCCCAGGTCCACTTCTGACACCAGCTTAGGTAGGGTTTCCCCAAATTGGGACCCCAGACAGGGGTTCTTGTAATAGTCGTGTGTGGAAGACCGCTCTCAGGAGAAGGGCCATGAGGGGTGAAGGATAGGAAGGAAGTAGAGCAAGGAAGTGGTCTTGGCTGGAAATGGGTCTCAGTCTATCTGATCTCCCCAGGGGCTCAGGAGTGGGAACTGCATGCCTTAGCTTTGATTCCATCTTAACACAAAGGATTTGGCCTTTTGTCCTCCTGAATCAGTCAGTAATTAAGCTCTGGGTGTCCTCTGGGAGTAAGGAGTAAGGACCTTTCAGAAGAGGCAGCACCCATTCAGCCAAGGGCAATTCTCAGATGATGTATGCCTCTGTTAGGGAAGCAGCAGAACCTGGAGGACAGGTAGTTGGACTGGGGAAGGTGATCTGGGTGGGCCCTAGTAGCATCTCTGTAGATTCCCCAATGCCAACCCCAAGCTACTCTAACATTCATCAATTTCCCCCAGCTCATAGCTCCTCTACATTTAGAGTCCATTCCACACAGAGTGTTTAACCTGCTGCATTTTCATATGGATATCAACATCTGTACATATGATAATCATGACTATCCAACTCCATTTCTAGACATTCGAAGGATAAGAATTGGGTAACATGTTTGACTTAAGTCACAATGTTAAACCTTTGGTTGAGAAATAAACACTAGGTGATTAGTGGAGAAGAAAAAGCATCTATGACATGTAACTGTTAATACTATACTTCTTCTGGGCTTATCATAAATATTTTACTGATTAGAGAACAGCAGAAATTGGGTGAAATTGAAATAAGTTAAATATGAAAAAGCAATGGGAAAACATGAATGAGTAATGGGAATTCTATATTGATAAGGATCAATGATTTCATCCAGCAGTTAAAACATTAGAACAAGTGACACAAGAAACTATCTAATATTCTCCATTAGATAAGCTTGTGAGAGATAAAGAATAAGAGATATTAGGTTAAAAAATCTGAAGACATTGTACATTTCACATTGTGTGTAGTTGTTTAATACACCAGTCATAGAATGGATTTTTTTTCCTTGTGGTAAACAAAAGATAGGAAAGTAATCACAAGTGATGATTATATTTTTAAAAAATCAAACAGAAATAGATGATAATGCAGATATATGAGACAGTTTAGGTAGAGAATGCTAATGTTCCAGATGAATTAGAAATTGCCACACCTGTAAAATAGAAGGAATGGGTGTTATTCAATATCATAGAAGGAAAAATTCCAAATACAGTTATGTAATTTATATATGTTTCCCACCCGACCTTTTACACAGTTAAATATTTTAAACATTGAGGCAAATCTTCAATGAGACTCAAATGCATTATTTAGAGGAGCAGGTGTTGGCTTCTGCAAAGTCATTTCAAAACCTCTCAGCAGAATCAAAGGAAACATGTTTATCTCACAAAGAGCAGTTTTAATCACCACTACCAGAGTTTATTCACACACATAAAATTTTGTTTAGTTATTGTCTGAAGACTCAGCTTCCATGAATTCCTGTCTCACTCCTCTACGCAAGAAATTTCAATAAAAATAGAAAGTGCTATTATATTTAAGTGTCTCTAAGACACTGGGAAACCAAGCAGCACAAATCTTAAACCTATGTAGCAGAACAGCACTACTGGTAAAGAGGTTCATGCCATGTTGGAAAAGAACATGGCCTGGATTCAGTACATGAAGGTCCTGGGAGGTCAGAGTACACAGAGTTTGTCTGAGCAGGCAGTGTCTACACTTCAGCGGGACCATCATGCCCAAAGATGCCACTCCAAAGTTGAGAGGACTGGCTGGTGAGTCCTCATGAGATATTTCCTAGGGTCTCCATGAAAATGTTGGAGGGACAACTCTGCAAATATTTCCTCAAGATCTGGAGATTTCACAAATAGGGACCACATCAATTGGGATTTTCTGGCAGAAAACTTCAGATAGCAACCCTGGTGATCCAATAGGAAAGAAAATCATTGGAGTGGTGGAAGGCATGTCACAGATTAAAGGGGAAGGCAGGAGGAGAATAGGGCAAGAACCAGGGTAGCTATGAACACTCATAGATGGTCCCTGCTTGGACCTGCTGCCTGCATGAATTTGGATTCCATTTTCAGTATTGTTTTCACTTTGTTCATGATTTAAATTCCATAAAGAGCAACTGATTAGCCTAGCTTCAGTCACATACTTAGTTTTTGACTAGTTAAATGCCTTGATTGGCAGACTGTATTTAATAGGACACCAAATAAACTGTATTCTATGGGACAAAGATAATTCTCTCAAAGGGAAATCAGAGTGTCGATCTAAAATTAAGTGGCTTTTGGAAGAGGGAAAATTTGTTGGAACCTCTGAATTTAGTTGATTGTTAGATACTCACAAGTTGGTGTGAATCACCAATGACACTACTTACAAAGATGAGAAGGTATCAGGTTGCGTGAAATCAAAATGGCCTGAGTTGAGCAAAGTGTGGGGAATGAGGACAGTGACATGGCAAGAAAAGGGAGGCAGGTCAAAACAGGTTTTAAGTGGAGAGAAAAAAAGTAGAATGGTCTTTCAAGTTCCTAATACAAATGTAACATCCTTGAGGGCAAGGACCATATTTTATTTATAATTGTTTCCACAGCTTAGCCTTCCCTAATTATATAGTAGATAGGCAGTCTACAAAACTTTGCTGAATTATTGGTGAATAAATAAATAAATAAATGGATAAATAAATGAGCAAATGGTTGGTTGGATGGATAAACTGAAGTTAGATGGACAAGTAATGCTAATTCAGCCAAGAGAAATACATAAAAGTCACCAGCCTAGCCTGTCTCTACTAGAACAGATATCCTATAATTAAAGTCAAGCCATTAGGTTAGCTACAAAGCATCTATGACTCATACTTAAATTTCTAAGGTGTCTTGTAGAAATTATAAGGGATCAATTTTCTTCAATTCTCTGCTCTCAAAGAACATAATTGTTAGTCTCAAACATCTTAACGTTACTGAGAAGTCATGATTTCAATGACATGGTTTTTGGAAATGGCTCAAAATATACCCAAGTCCTTTCATCTTGTAAATTTGTCTACAATTGATGTCTAGCTATTTTGTTTGCTATTCTTCCCCAGAGCGTTTTCTAGAATGATAGCTAGAATAACTCCATATAAGCATTTAAAGCAAACCTGAACTTTGACAGGATGTGGGAAATAATTGATGTAACTCTTTCACAGAACTCTTGGAGAAATTGTCACAACTCAGTCACGATCATTGTTACATTTTCAGGGTCCTAAAACATTTCCTATTTTGGGAAAGGAAAAGAGAAAGAATGCAATAATCTTGTCCTGTGTAATTAAAATCTTTGAGGTGATCTTATATGATTTTGTGTCTTATAGCAAAGTTTTGCTTATAACAACTTTCTCAACACCTCTGAGCATTTCTGGCTTGACTTCAGCTTATGATTTTGAATGTAATATTTTCAGATAGACCAATTAGAAGTTTGGTAGGTTTTTTTTTTATTGTACAGTTCAGTAATGTGAAGTACCTCCACATTGTTGTGCAACCAATCTTTAGAATTGTTACATCTTGCAAAACTGAAACTCTATGTCTCACTAAACATCTCTGCACTTCCGCCTCCTCCCAGCCCCTAGCAAACACCACTCCACCTTCCATTTCAGTAAGTTTGACTACCCTTGGTACCTCATCTTTGTTAAATCTTACAGTATGTGTCTTTTGTGACTCTTTTGACTGACTTTTGGCTTATTAAACATAATCTTCTTAAGATCATCCATGTTGTAGCATGTGTCACAATTTCCTTCTTTTTGAAGTCTGTCTTCCATATTTTCAAAATAGCTTATTAAACAGGGCAAACCTGATGTTTGATTCTTCCTTGGTAGGTAACTAGGTACTCCTTAAAAATAGGAAGCCACATTATCCAAGGATGGGACAAGTGGTCTAGGAAAGTTGCTGCTTTAAATATCAGAAAGTTTAGACTGAGAGAATTGAAGCCCTGGAGGTGGGCAACCAGATACATTAGTGGAGGGGCCAGGCAGGTGGGTGGCCCGCTGCAAGGACACCTGCTAACATTTGCATACCTCTCCTTTCTTCTCTTCCTTTCCTTTCTTCTGTCTTCCCTTCTACAAATATTTACCTAACAGCTATCTGCCAAAAGCTATTGTAGGCCCTGGGGATATGCTAGTGAACAAACAGATTTTTAAAAAATGTCTGCAATCATGGAGTTTACATTTTTTTTTTTTTTTAGAGATGGGGTCTCGCTCTTGGTCAGGCTGGTTTCGAACTCCTGACCTTGAGCTATCCACCCGCCTCGGCCTCCCAGAGTGCTAGGATTACAGGCGTGAGCCACCGCGCCCGGCCATGGAGTTTACATTTTAATATAACATTCCTTCCTTTTTTTTTTTTTTCTTTCTTCCTTTCTAGAATCAGATTTCAGAGACAGAATAAAAGTTTCTGGTGTGGCTAGCATAACTCCATAAAAGCATTTAAAGTAAACCTTAACTTTAGTCACAGAGTAATTAAAAGAAAAATGGCTTCTGTCAGCTCAGTGCTGGGCCTGAGGGGTTCTATTAAATTCCCCCAGAGTTTTTCAAAGCATTCATCACTCATAAGGACATAGGCATCTAACTCTTAGGGATGCATAAAGGAAAAGGAAAATGTTTAAGACCATGGAATTTGAAATTAAATTTAAAATTAGCTCTATTATACCCTGCTTGTGGCCCAGGGGAGATAACTAACAGGATGCCCTAGTTGGGTGGCTTTAGGTAGCCTGTTGGCTCTGGACTCTCAAGCTGGGGACTGAAAAACAGAGTGAAGCATAGAACCTAACAACAAGTTATTTCACGATTTAAATTGGGGTCTCAGCTTGACTTACACTGTCCACTGAAAATAAAGTGAGTCATTCCAGAGTACTCTTTTTTCTTATCTTCCTAGGCTTTATACTGTATCTTATTGCACATGAATTGCATTAAGCCTTCCTACATACAAGTCAACTAAAATCACCTAGGGTCATGACAACATTAAATTGTCATGTTGGCAACATTGTAATTGTTCAATTGTTCCCTGGTATAAAGGATGTATTGGAAATTCTACTGAGTGAGTTGCTAGTCATGAATATGATTAATCAATTCCATGAGCATTTGAGAGTATAATTACTTATGAACTGCAATATTTATGTTCCCTTTAGGCATCGTTATAGTTTCCTATGTGAGTAATTTTATAACCCATACATCCATAAAGCTCCAAAGATATTCAAGTATATTTATATTTCATTCCACATATCCATATTACATTCACTCAAAAATTTGCAAAGATACAAATGAGAATAATGTGAAAGTGGTTATCAGAACAAAAATATTAAATATAATTTCCCCAAAATGAGGCTTCAAATATTACATGGCAACTTTACAAGCATATGCTGTTTAATATATACATGATTTTACATAAAATATAAAAATATTAACTTTCCATAATAATGTAATTATTACTGCTATTAATTCTAAGATTTAATTATTACTGCTATTAATTCACTAACTTGCTAATTATTTTTATAACACTTTAAACTATGTATTAATTTAAGTACTAAGCAGTGTGCATTCATAGAAGAAATGACTTCTCCCCTTCAAACAAGGAAAAGATACCATACTATATATGTAACCAGAAGAATTACATACAGATTAAATAATACAAGCCTTTGAGGAGAGCAGTCCCCAATCTCTTTGGCACCAGGAACCATTTTCATGGAAGACAATTTTTATATGGATTGGGGAGGGGGGATAGTTTTGGGATGATTCAAGTGTATTATACTTATTGTGCACTTTATTTCTATTATTATTACATTGTAATATATAATGAAATAATTATACAACTCACCATAGGTTGGGGACCCTTACTCTAGGGAAATAAAGTTAAAGACTATTTAAATTTTATACCTCACATTATTGGTTGTTTCCAGTTTGAGGATATTATAAATAGTGATGCTAAGAACATTCTTGTATGTGTCTGCTGGTGAACATATACAAGAATTTATTTTTTATTGTCTTGTCTGTCTAGGGCTTACAGTACAAAGTTGAATAGAAACAGCAATTGTATCTCTGACATGTTCTTAATATTAAAGGGGATACTGCTAATGTTTTCCCATTGACAATGATGGTTGCTGTATTTTTTGGCATAAACTTTTACTAAGTTACATATTTTTATTTTGCTAAATTTTTATTAGCATGAATTGGTACTGGAATAGATCAAGTGTTTATGTGCGTCGATTATCATATGGCTTTATGTGCTTTAATCTGCTAATGTAGTAAATGATATTTTTACGTTTGTTGCTATTAAAATACTCTTGCATTCCTGAGAAACTAACTTCATCAATTTGTGTTATCTTCCTAAACACAGATATATTGGTTTCTCTAGTATTTTGTTTGGGATATTCAGAGTAAGATGGCAGAAGAGGAGGTCCCAGGCTTCTTTCCCCAGCACAGAAAGTTCAACTAGCAACTACCACACTATCTTGGTGAAAATCCCAAAACGTGATAATAAGTCTTATACACCTACATGGACCAGAGAACTGAATAAAACAGCATTAGAAGGGTAAGAAGAATGGTCTCACTTTGACTGCATCATTCCTCTCCCTACTCCCAGTTGGCACAGCACCACACAGAGAGGATTTCCCTGGGCTGGCAGTGGGACAAGAGAATGGGAGGTTAACATTGAGCTTCCCTAGTGCTCTGAGATGCTCAAGCCCACTTTGATCTTTTTTTTTCATTTTTATTTCATCATATTATGGGGGTACAGATATTGTTAATGTTACATATATTGCCCTTGCCACCCCTCCTTCCCCCGCCGTGTCAGAGCTTCAAGCGTGTCCATCCTCCAGGTGGTACGCATCGCACTCATTATGTAAGTATGCACCCATCCCCTCCTCTCCCCTCCCACCTGCCCACCACTTGATAAAAGTTTTTTGTTTTTTGACATTTTGGTTATATTTTATATCTTTGCCTTTCCCTAAGAAGGGTTCCCCTTCCCCTCCACAATGCTCGCCACATCCCTAACATTTGATCTTATCTCACAAGAAACTTAGGGAATAACAGCATGTCTAGACCTCCTGGGGTCAGATGGAAAGAAAGAAAGGAAGCATTGCCCACAGAGACCAACACAAGGATCTTGGTGGCAGCTCCGTGTTTCTACCAGTGGTGGCACCCAGAAGTACTAGCAGCAGAGCTGACCTGCAAAGCTGAGCTGGTTGCTCCCTAGGCATGGCACGGAGTTCCAGCTAACTTAAGTTCCTAGATGGTCAGCCCCCACAAAGCCCATCCTGAGACCCCGCCCAGGGAGGGAGATTCCAGCCACAGCACCTTTCAACAAAGCTCACGGGCTAGACTTATACCATTTTCATGCTTGATATTTTATGTGTCTTTGCACCCTCTTTCTGCTTCTCTGGATGGGTTTTGCCAGAGTATTTTTTTTCAATTTCATTATTATTTTCAAATAACCTAGAGAGGTTATACAGAGGTTTGTAGATCTTCTCTATTATTTTCTTATTTCCTATTTTATTGACTTCTGCTATTGCCTTTATTTTTTTCAATATAGTTTGTTCTAAAAATATTTTTCAAGTAATATGAATAAATAATAAGATTTTGTAGAAACAGATGTTATGATGTCAAATTTTCTACCATTTTTATTTGTTTTCTTACTTTCACACTAAAATTTAAAAGAGAATAAAACGATAATGAATCTCTTCTGGGTATATACCTGTCCCAGTTGGCAATTTATTGCCTCTTGGCTCCAAAACCAATGTTCGTTGTCCTGCTCGAAGCTGGAGCTGGAAGCTACTAGATATTCCTCCCTTGCCTGTTAGAGGGCACTGGAAGGGGTACTGCAGGAAGAAGGACTCTCCCTACAGCGTGCCTACTTTTCTTTTGCCCCCACAGTGCCAGGCTAGCATGTGGGACACACAGTGGAACTCTCTCCCTGGTAGTTTCAACAACATTCACTATGGGCAATTCCTAGTCCTTGTAAGTGATATTCATTGAGTCCTATAAGGACCTGATCCCATTTCCCAGAGAATTTTTCCTCTCTCCGGATTTTTAATGAATTTCATAGGTGCTCCAACAGTAGGTTTTCTGCCCACTTGCACCCCAGTAGGAGGTTTTTGGCTTCCCAGTGCCAGTCCTTGTTTCCCTGCCTGCCAGCTTCCACCTGCTGACTGTGGAGCAGCTCAGGCCTGGGGACACTCAGCTCACTTCAGCATCCACTGGGTTTCACCTACATCCTCTCCATGGAGATCTGAACCCCTGCCGTAGACAGGGGCCCTCTTCCAAGTTTATATCTTCCTTGAGTACTCTTTCTCAGCATCAGGTACTTCTTAGAATTCTCTTTTATCCCCTCTTAAGTAGCTAATCCCCTGTAGATAGTTAATAATTCTTTACATTAAACCTTTCCTGTTTGAATTACTGTGTTGTTTCTGTCTTCTCACTGGATCTTGACTTACACAACACTCCCAAAAAGTATGTATAGGAGAATATTTATAGCATCACTAACAGACAAAAATTGAAAATTACTGGAATACTTATTAATAATAAAATGACAAATTAATTGTAGCACATTTATACAGTGTACATTAATTTTCTCTTGTGTAACAAAGTACCACAAACTGAGCCACTTAAAATAGCACACAGTTGTTATCCCATAGTTTCCATGGGTCAGGGGTCCTGTCACAGCTTAACTAGGTCCTCTCATCAGGGTCTTATAAGATTTTAATTGAAATGTTGCCCAGGCTGTGCCCTCCTCTAAAGGCTCTGCTAGAGAAGAATCTGCTTCTAAGAGTATTCAGGGTGTTGGCAGAATTCATTCATTGACTTGCTGGCAGCCTGCAGTCCCCTGCCACGTGGCCTTCTCCATAGACAGCTTAGGACGCAGCTGGTTGCTTCTTCAAGGCCAGTAGGAGAATCTCTTACTCTCGTCTGATAAGAGAGTCTTACGTAAAGTAACATGATCATAAGAGTGACATTCTATCTTCTTTGACACATTCTATTGGTTAGACACAAGCCACAGGTCTTCCCTCACTCAAGTGGAGGGCATGGTTCACTGTAGGTCTCCTTGGGGTGTGTGCGCCGCATAGTGGAATGCTTTGCTGTAATGGGAGTTAGTGAGCGGCATATATTGCAATAACATAGGTGAATAAAAATAATGCTGAGTGAAGGAAGCCCTACACAAAAGAGCATATACCATAGACTTCTGTTTATATTGAGTTTAAATTTAGGCAAAACTAATCTATGTTGTTAGAAATTATATAGTGGTCACCCTCAGGGGTGGTCATTACTTGAAATGGGGACAAGTTGGGTGCTGATAATGTCCCGTTTCTTGATCTAGATGCCATTATTTGCATGTACTGAATTTGTGAACATTTGTGGAGTGGTACATGTATGTGTACTTCTCTATGTCCTGCTTCAATGTGAAAGGGGGAAATAAAGGTAGTTAGTCCTCTTCCTCTGTCTGTCCCTTAATGGTTGATGTTTCCCAGAGTCATATCCCCAAACTTCTTTTCCTTTAACTGGCTAGATCTTTCTGTAACATCTGATAGCTTGTCATAGCATTAACTCTTTCCCATAAGCTGATAAGTCCAAAATGTATTTCTTTAGTTCAGTCATCTCTTCTGAGCTATTAAATAGCTCCAAATGGATACCCTATATACTTCAATTTCAACCATTTCATCACTTGAATCCATTATCTTTCTCCCCAAACCTTCCTTCTCATCCTATGTTTCCTATTGGCACCACCATCCTGACTCACCACAGCTAGAAATCTACAGCTTATATTGCCTAGCAGACAAAGACAAGGGATCTGGAATTATCTTGTCTGGTTACAAATTATCTTCCGCTTGATCTGTTCTTAGGCTTATTAGTTAATCTCTATATACTTCTATTTTCTCTTCCATTAAACTAGGTTGGTAATAGTATCTACTTCTAGGATTTTAACAATTACATAGAAAGTATAGGTAAAGCATTAGCAGTGTTCTGGCATATGGTAATTACTTGATACATGATATTTATTATTAAAGAACTTGTCCCTATCTCCTTCCCCCTACCCAAAATTCTCTTAATCATTAAGTTATATCAATTCTACCATTTTATTATCTCTAAAAATCTTTTATCTGTTTCCACTGTCACTGCCTTTGTCAGAGTTTCATCTTTTCTTATCTTTATTTTTAGAATAGCTTCTCAATGGATCTAATGCATAACACTGTACTCTGCACATTTTCAAAACCAATTATCTATACTTCTTTCAAGGTAATCTATTTTAAAATATTAAAAGATCACCTTACTACCATTGAAGAACCCTAAAAACCTATGGATCCTGTCCATCAAAATAGTAACTACTGTCCTAGTGGTGGTGTGTGGGACTGCATACAACTTTGCAAAAGTTATTTACCAATTGCTTCCTCCTCCAAGACTATATAGTCAGTTCAATACCAAATGCTATAGAATCTTCAACAAATTACATCATATCTTCAGAATATTTAATAATTTCTTTTTTCCCTATTTGTTTTTAAATTATTTTATTTTTAATTATTATGGGTACATAATAGTTGCATATCTTTATAGAGTACATGTGATGTTTTGATACAGGCATACAATATGAATTAATCAAATCAGAGTAATTGAGGTATCCATCACCTTCATGAGAAAAGTGGTTATTAATAAGCTGAGTTATCACTTCTGGCAATAGAATGATTCATAAGTCAAATAGCCCTGGCCAAATGGCTCTTTCCCTTGGAGTTGTTTATTCCTACATACCAGTCAACTAATGACCACAAGTCATCTCTGTACTAATCCTTTTAGTGTCTGATTTTCACAATGTGTAATTCTCCTAAAGATTGTGTGTGAAATGACATTTTGTGTTATATTACCCTGGAGAAATGAACAAGCACTATCATCATTATTTTTCCTGGTCTTTTTGTTCGTGTTTTGTTCCGTGAGTGTTTGGAGTATCAGTGGCTCTGATTTATGAAGTCAATGAAACCTCGGTCACCTTAGCACTTAGAGGGTGGTAAGCCCAATTGTTAGCACTCTGTATGTGTCTTGTCCCGTATCACACCTGATGGTGCCTCCCATTTTGTCTCGCCTTCCCTTTTGGACATTGTCTTTTCCTTGAAACCTCCTGCCACACTGTCTTGTTGAGGCTGCTGCCTAGAAGCTAAGTCCCAGCTCTAGCATGTACACCTAGAGTTGCAGGGTGAGACTGAAGGTGGGGTAAAGTAAAACAGTGGTGCTTTTGTTTTTTGAAGAAATTAACAAATTCATTCTAAAATGAATATGGAATACAAAAGACATAGAATATCCAACACTTTATTGAAAAAGAAGGCAATGGTAGAAGAACTCTGCTACATTATTTCAAGACTTATGATAAAGCTACAGTAGTCAAAGCATTGTGGCACTGGGTTTAGGATAGATACTAGATCAGTTGAAGAGAACACAGCCATAAATAGACCCACACTTATACTTTCCATTGATTTTTTTAAATCAAGAAGTCAAGTCAATTACATGAGAGAAAGAAAAATCTTTTTAACAAATGATACTAAGAAAGCAGGACATTCATATGGCAAAAAAGCCTCAACTACTACTTAATTCCATGCATAAACATTAATTTGAGATCATAGACTTACAAATGAAGAACCACAAAACTTTTAGATGAAAACACACTTCCGACTTTCAGATAGGTGAAGATTTCTTAGAAAGGACACATACAAATAACTAACAATAAATTTTTTTAAAAATTGACAAATTAGTCATCAAAATTAAAAGTGTTCATAAAAAGACAATATTAATATTTTTTAGCTTCTAAGACTTATGTCTTGAATTCACATCAAGATGGCTTCCCATTGGGAGCTGGCTTAAATTTTATTAAAATAAAATCCTATATTATGCATTTCTATATTTACATGCCTATTAGAGTTCTGCCACCCTAGTCTCTCCTGTTTAGTTCATTAACTCCGATTTTTCAACTAGACATCATCCCTCCTTCAAGCCTGACCATTAACCTTAAAAATATAATCATATTTTCTGTATGTTTATTCTTAGTAATGTCAATTCAGTAATAATAAGCTCACACTTTTGACCTAAATTTAGCCCAAAGACTTAGTTTGTTTGAACATTAACATGCTTTGTAAAAAATTATGGAATTTTTTTTTATATAGGACTTTTCCTCTCTAATAGACCAAAATTCCCCCCAGTCTTATAACAGTATGCAAATTCTCATGCATTTGTTTTAACTTCCTGATTTTTGAAGTCATTTAAGTTTGACATTCTCAGCGTTTTAGGTCTGAATTTTCTCAGCACGTGTGTCGTCTGGCTGATGGTTTCCTCCAGGCAGTGGTGGGTCATCAGGCAACAGCTAGAAAGAATCTGGCTCTGCATAGGCTGAGGATAAAAGGGCCTTCAAGCAGAGTTCCCCCAGTAGGAGAGGGGACAGGGGACACTCTGGAGCTCTCCTCAGGTCAGGAGAATCTGGTCAATCCTCTGTGTGTAAGAAGGTGGCCAACCATTCCCTGCAAACTGCTGAGACCACGCAGAAGGCAGTAGGACCGACTTGCCCAGCCCAGGGCGCAGTGGGACAGGTGGTGACCTCCACAACCCTCCCGCACCACGCTGAGCTGGCCCCACTCCCACCTCTGCTTGGCTGTGGAGATGTTCAGTTCAGGTGTAGCTTATAGACTACACCCCGCCCCCAGTCAACAGATAGGAGAAATATTGTATATACTTTTATATTCTTGAGTTGCCTCAGAGAGTAGTTCGAGCAAGCAGGGAGACTTGCAGTGACTGTGAGAATTCAATTATTGCCACTATTTTCCCTAAATCCTTTTAATTTTCTAATCTCCCCTCTTATTGGACCACAATTTTTTTTTTGAGAATGTCATTAATCAGCAGAATAAACAAAGAAACAATTTGAACAGTATCAATTTCAATAGAAGTGTAGTTATTAGTTTACAGGATAAGAAAGTTAAGTATTCCTACTTACCTTTTAATTGGAATAGGGAATTCAGAATTTGTGGGGCTTCAGTGCACTGTGCTGCTGATGACAATGCTGGGTTTTGATATATTAAAGCATATTTTAAAAATAGATTTAAAGTCCTATTTACTACATATTTCCTACAAAATTTCTTTACTTTAATTTTGGTGCTAGTAATAATTTATGAATTGAAAAGAGTTCATTAAAATGAGATGGAGCAGGATGAACTCATGTTAAATAATCCAAATTTCAAAACACTTTTCTCTGCCCTGAATCATGGTTAGAATTTGTAATTGGATTCCTTTTTATCTGAGCTGAATTACAAATTTCACACATGAACTCACTGATAATTCTTTTCCCCAAATCCTATTCTGTGATTTCCTGTGCAAGCATTCCTGGCATAATAAATGAAAAATAGCTAAAGAAATATGAGAACTCTAAGCAGGGGATAGAGACCCATTGTGTGATTTTTAGCTAAGTTTCAGGAAAAAATAAATATCTAGAGTCAATATTCGCTGTGCTTTAGTGCACTTGGTAACAGGAAGAGCTATTTCTGGCCCTGAGTTGATCTACAGGTCGGATTGGTAAGCAACTGATCTTTGCAGTTTGGTGTCTGAGCAGAAATGAACTGTTGACCAAGTTTGAGGCAGGCTCTTGAGGCCATTCAACCCCCTTCAGAGCAGAGGTGTCGGCCCAGTGCTGACAAACGGTCAGAGGAAAGAAAGGTCATCACGCCAAGAGAGACCAAATACAAACCCTACTCAGGAAGCTCCTAGGCTGCAGAACGGCCCCAGGGAGGAAGCGCAGATGCAAACAAGCTC
Source organism: Cheirogaleus medius (assembly GCA_008086735.1). NCBI lineage: Eukaryota > Metazoa > Chordata > Mammalia > Primates > Cheirogaleidae > Cheirogaleus > Cheirogaleus medius. The sequence continues at coordinate 95,687,254 of VBSM01000361.1, read as the reverse complement.
CCACTTTAATACCCTGAGTATTTGATTCCTGGAAAAGTGAATCTTGCTTCTCAGCCTGCCAGGGACTGAGATGAGCGATAAGGTTCCTAAATACTCATTTCAATGTCCTGCGGCTAAGGTCACTCTTGTGCATTACAGGAAGTGAGACTGATGTCCTCATGACCCCTTGCTTCCGTGGAGGAAGTGGGCCTATGTTCTGTCTTGGAGCAACTCACCACCTAAAACAGGCAATAATAAAGGAGGCACGAAAATTGCATTAGCCCATGATTTGCAGGCCCGAACTATTGTGGGGACTTAGGTCACTCTGGTGTGAACTTCCCCAGGTTCTGTAACAGATGCTGGCTCTCAGCTGTATTCTGATGTTGCATTTTTATAGTTGCAGCAGAGGCTTCATTCCAAACCCAAGAATGAGTTGCTGGGTCCCCATGAGAATGCATAGTGACACCAGCAGTTATACAAAAGAGAGGAATCTAAACATTCATCTTCACCCCACAGCCAATCAGTTACAGGGGTGGCCTTCCCCCCGTACCGGGAAAGCCAAGGAACACTTGCAAGCTTTCTTTCTGGTCACCTGTCCCTTTAGAGTCATGTTTTCCTTCTCATAATATGGACTGCAAAGAAGAGTCATTAATTAGCAATTTTGCTTATCACAAATGCACAGTGACCAAGGACATTAATATTCTAGTTTGTTCAAGTTAACGGGGAGTGTAAGGTGTTGGTCACCTACCTGGATATTGTCCATTGAGAAACAGCCTCTCCTATTTAGCTAGCCCCTGCTGTTGGTATCCTACTGAGAGCCATGGACACAGAACAAGTATGACATTTCTGCCTTATTGTTTGTTCTAATATGTCTCTTACCACTGATACTTATTTATTACTTCCCCAAAGGAAGCGTGAACTGTGGCAACTTGAATTTGCCTTTTTACATACACAACATCACTGAATTAATCTAATGGATATATTATTACTTCAATACAAATTAGTCCCATTATTATTTAGTTTCCAAACATTTTTCCAACTATAAACAAGTTGATAGTTATGTCTCACAATTTAATAAAGTGCATTCAACTTGGAAAATAAAATACTCACTTTCATTTTATTTTTAAAAATCATTATGTAGTTTCATCATAATGTTTAAAAATATGATTACTGTAATAACTCCCACATGGAATACAACTTCTGCTATCACTTTTCATTTATTTATTATTTTGCCTTTATTTTTCAGGTACATTCTCAGGCTAGCACCCTTCTAAGCAGCTGCTCAACAAGATCTGAAATCTTAAAATGGGAAAATTTTCTCACTTCTATTCCATTGGTCTTATTTTAGATTTACTCTTCTATATTAAGTTCTCTTTTTTGACATATGCCTATTGCTCCAAACCTCTATTTCATTAATCTCTACCCAAGTATATAAGGGTATGGCTAAAATTTCTTTATGTAGGTGAGTTTCAAGGTAAGGGGAAATGTGTTTGGAGAAAAAATCAGAATAATGGCATAGTTATTTCTCTATGGGTCAACTGTAAGCTTACATGCAATGGCTACTTCTAGCTCAAAGATTCTATGTTTTTAAACAAAATGTAAATTAAGAAATGTTCCTCAACAAGTGTCACATGTGTTATACATATCTGATACCCAGTGGAAAAGAAAATCTAAGAGGCAAAAAGAAATCCCGAGAGATCTAGACGCATTTTCTGTCACTGGAACAAATGAAGGTAACGTGTAGGTGGGGCACGACACAGAACGAGACACCCGAGTGAATGGACCCAAACCTCTGCAGCGAACAGAACTGCAAAGGAGAAAGAAACAGAATTATGAAACCAGGGCGAGTTTCCAAAGAAGAGAAAAAGAAAGAGCACAATTGTGTGGGGGGAAATGAGAAAAGTTTAAGTTTGAAAGGAGAAGCATCTTGCCAGAGATTTGCAATTACATAAGGCATAAGAGAAAGACCAAGGACATGTTTTCTCTCTAATAGTCAGGGGAGAAAGCTGTTAACAGAGGATTGTGAAAAGGCAGATGCTTTAAATGTGTCACTTCCCTCTTTCTCCTTTCAAAAAATTGCAGCTGCTGTCAGTGAATCAGAGAGGGTACCATTTGAGTGTGGAACACCAAACAAGAATAGGCAAATAAATAATTAGAGTATAGTTTTTCTAAAATCTAGATCTACTAAAATTTGCAGCTCTAAAGGTTCTTAGGAATTCATAGATATGATTATAGAACTCTCCATCTCTGTCTTTGAGATATCCTGTAGTGTAGAGTTTCTGTTTCTGAAGCCCAGAAATAAAGTGTGTGTGTGTGTTAGTATTAATATAGAATATAATAGTATCCATAGTAATATACATTGCATTATTTTTTACATAAAGACTTCTAGAAGAAAAGGTGTAACTTTGATGACTAGAATGGATAGATTCACTTTAATTCTTACAGAGATATTAGAAAACTAATATTAGGAATTTATCATCCCAGAAATTATAACTATAAACATAGTTAAAATGTCTACAAACATTTTCAGAGCTAATTTATCACATTAATAACAGATTACCTAGGAGAATTTGATGCCTTTTACCAAAAAATGTAGTCCACAACTGACAAATTCAACAAACTGATAGATATTCTGGGATAGTTATTCTAGTATGCAACATGCATTCATTCATGAGTAAAATAGGCATACAGCCAGAACTCATGCGAAGTAAATCTAGCGAAGGTAGATGTATGTTTTCTTATGTTTCTTTGATTATTTTCTCTCTTCCCTTTTCTCCATTCTCTTTTTTTTTTTGTTTTTGTTTTTGGGAGACAGAGTCTCACTCTGTTGTCTGGGCTAGAGTGCCATGGCATCAGCCTAGCTCACAGCAACCTCACACTCCTGGGCTCAAGTGATCCTCCTGTCTCAGCCTCCCGAGTAGCTGGGACTACAGGCATGTGCCACTGTGCCTGGCTAATTTTTTCTATATATTTTTAGTTGTCCAGCTAATTTCTTTCTATTTTTTTTAGTAGAGACAGGGGTCTTGCTATTGCTCAGGCTGGTCTCCAACTCCTGAGCTCAAACGATCCGCCCACCTCAGCTTCCCAGAGTGCTAGGATTACAAGCATGAGCCACCACGCCCGGCCCATTCTTTTTTTGAAACCTATTTATCAGATGCAAGACTTCTGTTATCTATGACTCATTTTTATCTCTAATAATTTAGAAAATTTGCTTGATTTCAACATACTCTTCTATTAAATTTTATTTTAATTTATGCAGTTTTTAAAGTCAACAAGCTTTTTCTTCTTTATTCCTATATTAGGATCTTCTTTTTACATGCAATATTTTCTTAATTATCTCTTAGACCTTATCTTTTGTTCTACTAGCATCTCTTTTTGATCCATATTTATTTTTTTTTTAAACTCTGCTCTTTCTTTCTTCAAGTTTTTCTTAAATGTCCAGAAATCCTTGGTTGTTCACTCATATTCAGCATTTATAATAGTATCTTCCACTATTAACTTAAGATCTATTGGAAAAAGTATTAAAGAAAGGAAGGGGAGGAAAACAAGGAAGAAGTAGCTAGAAATGTGAGTGGGATTTCTACATGAGGATGAAGTTATTTGCCAGCTTTTTAGGCTGAGCAGGTAGAGAGCAAGATGTCACTCAGGGTGACCCCAAATGGAAGAAGACTTAACTCTGGGGTTCAGCTCCCACAATTGCCATCCTAGTTCTCCCGAAGCAGTTTTTTTCAGATTTCCTTAGAGAGTAACTCTCTAATTATTATTCCTCTGGGCATTCAGGAATTTGAGCATTCTCTATCAAGGGTGAGAGATCAACAATCTTGTATGCAAGCCTTTAATTTATGCCCCTGTATTTAGGCCATTCCACAATCTTGCCCTCAGCTATATTGTTTCCAAATTTCTAACAAATATTAATCTTTGGTATTCAGGAAAGATCAATCAGAATTGGCAGGGATTCTCCAGAATTTCTAAAATTGTAAGTTGTTTTGTATTTTTCATAATACTTTATTTACATGTTTTAAAATAATAGCAAATAATCATAATAGCAAAAGTGAAAATTTTTCTGTGATAGGATTATGTTAAAAGTTTCCAAGATTTTTCTGTAACAAAAACAACATAATAAAAATGGATGATTTGTTATTAGTATATCACAACATGTTGTGATGAAATATCTTGAAATAATATGCAAGAATGATTTCTTACTGATACAGACATTTGATAACAGGAAACATAAAAAGAAGGGAACTCCACGCATTGGTGTTTCCTGTTCTTGCTTTCGACTTGACATCAGTGGTGTCGTGGGCTGAATTGAGGTCCCCTGAAATTCATATGTTGACCTCCTTACACCTCAGAACATGACCGCAGAATGTGACTGTATTGGGAGATAAGGTCCACAAAGAACTTTTGTATCTGGTATTTCCTCTGTCTAGAATGATCTTCCCATAGAGACTTGATGCTAGTTCCCTCACTTCTTTCAGAGATTTTCTTAATATTCACCTTCTTGTGAGACCTTTTTCTGGGAACCGCATCTAAAATTTCAACCTTCCTTTCAAACACTTCGTGTCCTCTTTCTATGTATTAATTTTTCTCCTTAGCACTTACCATGCTTCTAATGCAGCATATATTTCATTTAACTAATTTTAATCAATTGTTTCCCTAAACTCCGTGAAGGCAAGAATTTTTGCCTGTTTTGTTCATTGTTGTATCATTGGAATCTAAAACAGCGCTGGGTACATAGTAGACTCAATTCCCTTCAAAATAGCAACAAAGAAAATAAAGTACCTAGGAATAT
>VBSM01000361.1:95636460-95682383 GCA_008086735.1 Cheirogaleus medius | reverse complement strand
AAGCTCTGACTCGAGGGGGGAGGGTGGGCATGGGCAATATATGTAACCTTAACAACATTTGTACCACCATAATACGATGAAATAAAAAAACATAAAAAATAAATAAAAATGTGGGCAACAAAAAAAAAATTTGTATGTGGAAGTCCTTAACCCCACTCTCTCAGAATGTGACCTTATTTGGAGATACGTTTGGTTTTACAGAGAAACTCAATTTAAAATGAGGTTATTCTCGTGGGCCCTAATCCAATATGACTGGTATCCTTACAAAATCTTGGCTCTACTTTCAAGATACGTTCAGACTCCTCATCTCACTACCTCTAGTGCTTCTGCCCTGGCGGCCACCATCATCTGCCACCTGATTTATAGCAGTTTCTCCTAGTTTGTATTCCTGCTGCCACCTTAAACGTCCCTTCACTCTATCCCCAGTAGAGCATCCAGAATGATCCAGTTAAAATGCAACTCAGGTAATATCGCACCTTTGTCCAAAACTCTGCCACGTCTCCTCATCTCACTTCCCACGTCCTTACTGTGGCCTGTGAGCCCTGCGAAGTGCCACCCTTCACAACCTCTTTGACCTCATCTTCGGCTTGCTCCCTGTCCAGCTCACACTGCTGTGTCTGTATGGGCTCCCCTGCTGTCCAGATGTGCCAGGACTGCTCCCGCATTTGCGCTTGCTACTCCTTCTGCTTAGAACACTCTCTCAGGTAGCTAAAAGGCACATCGCAGTCATTTAATGAATGTTTCTTGAAGGAATAAGGAATAAATTGAAAAGATTCACATTAATAAGATAAAATTAAAACGTTTTATCTTTACATTCAACTTATGCCCCCATTTGTTTTTTATGAGCTGTTTATGGGCAAGTAACACCTAGAAATTTCCCGTTTTCACTGCAGTGCTTCTCATAGAAAAGTCGCCTAACAAATATTTAATAATTTGTGGAATCAGATAAGAACAAAAGATACAAAAATTCCAATTCACTTCAACTTGTGTAAACTGCTTTGCAATAACTGGTAGTTTTAGACTAGTCCCTCTTGATGCAGCCGTTTGTTCTCATGACAGCAAACGAAACTGAGCAAAGCTTTGCCCTGTGGTGACAATGCTTTTTCATTATTGGTTAGGGTCTGACTCTCACTTTCTTTGTCATTTTAAGCCTTTGTGGTGAGAATTAAGATCCATAGACTGAGATTTCAAAAAATCCTCACATAAATATTTCTTTCCTTGTTTTATATTAATGGAGCTCCAGTTTTAAGCTGAGCATATAAACACCAAGAAAAAAAAAAAAAACATTTCCCAGCCTCTCTTGCAAATGACTGTGGCCATTAGACTATGTTCTAGTCAAGGGGATATCAGTTCAAAGAGAACCAACATGTGCCCTTTGTGCTCTCTTCTTCCATGCCTCTTCCTCCATCCTGTTGCCCGGAATTCAGATAAGATGGCTGGAACTCTAGCTGCAATTTTGGATCTTGTGGAAAAGGGCCATACCGTAGGAGATAAGGGATGAGCTAGAAAGGATTTAGATTACCAAAGACTTTGTGGAGCAGAACCATCATACTAACCCTTGACATCTCCTTCTGTCCCTATGTGAGAAAGAATTTCTCTCTTATTTAAGTCACCATTAGTGTAGAGATTGCACACAATCAAAAGTCTCAAATACCACAAAAGCTATCCAGTGCCTGGAACTTTAGTGCTTACAATGAGTTACTATTAAATCATTAAAATGAATCAAAATGAAAGAAAGAATTTGCAATGATAAAGTCTTTATTTTCTCTATTTCATTTCATACAATCATTTTGGAAAAATAGTTGTGTCTCCAAATGTACTTTCACTGAAGGAAGCAATATGACCAAAGCATTACTCTAAGTGATTATGGAAAAAATATCTATTACTGAAAAACAAGTGTTCCATTCCATTTACATTCACACATACTTAACACAAGCATAGAGGGAAGGTCCGGTGTCAGAAGTAGGGGTCATTTTTCTTAACTGAAACTCTAGATTGGAGGAAAGGCTTTGGTGATTAGCAATCTAAATTTGAGGGTTTTGAATTCCCATTAAAAATAATGATTGCCTATAAATGCGGAAACATAAGATTTTCTGAAGATCATTTTGGAAGGATGTCTTTTTATCTTCACTGTTATTATCCTCTTAGACATTTTGAGGTTTATTTAACACAGCATTCTATCTGCTTAACATTCAAATTTAGATGCACTAATTATCTGCTCTACTCTTCTGAATAGTTAAATACACTCTATAAATAAACACATCAATTTTGTTCTATTACTACTCTTCCAAAATGTCTCATATAATTGGAATTAACCTAGTATTCACTTATCATTAAATATATTTTTTTGTTAGAAAGGATATACAGCATATGAAATTACAGACTTTTTACGAGTTAAAGACAAAATTTAGAACTCTCAAATAATATTTACAATGTAAACATCACAGTCATTACATTAGATAAAATAAGTCACAATATTCACAACACAATATATTTTATTTGGTTTTGATATTGAAGTTGTTTTCTTGAAATAATTATGTAGAACTCAAAATTTAATTACGTTGTCATTTTCTTTCAAGAATCCTGAAAAAGAAAGAATTGTTGCTTTAGGCATAAACATGTTTTTATTTACAGCATCTTAGTTTGATTTACTCATCTAATCATTTGATAAAGATCTATATCCCTTTGTCCCTTGTTAGCAGCCTGTGGCAGGGGATCTTGTTGTGGGATATGTCAAGAGAGCACCTTCCAGAAGGCTGATTATCAGAAGGGAGCTGGAATGTGAAGGGACTCTCTAATTAGTCATTAATAATTATTCACTTGTAATTTCACAGATGGATGACCCACAGGATTTCCTTTTCAAAGAATTTGTCCAAAACCATTCATTTGAAAAAGAAAAGAATGGAGGATGGAATCTCATAAGTGACCTTGCAGTTTACAGAGGAGAGAGTGATTCATCCATTCTCCTTTATATTTTAGTGTCTTTTGTATTTCTTAATTTGATGAAGAAGGCTTCTTCTTATAATTTTTTTTTTCAAGAAGCCAGATATTAACTTTCTTCTTTGGGCAAAAGGACTTGTTTTTCTGAAATGTCTATACATGATAAAGAATTGGTGTGGGCAGCACCCATGCCTCTCTCAGTATGTATCTCTCTTAGAGATAAAGGGTAATTAATTGATAAACACAACCAATTGCTCAGGTGTCACCTGTCCACTTTTGATGACTCTCTCAAAAATCTTAGATAACCATACCAGGAAATGAGGTAAGACCATAGATTGCCTTTAGTCTGAGCGTGGGGCTGGTTTAATCTCCTTCACCTAGTTAGGGGTTAGAATCTGGCCCACCTTCAGGTTTTATGAATAAAGTTTTATTGGAACCCAGCCACTCCTATTCATTTTATATATATCTGTGGCTGCTTTCATGCCACAGTAGCAGAGTTAAGTCATTATAACTGAAATCAGATAGCCCACAAAGCTGACAGCCCTTTAGAGAAAAATGTCCTAACCTTTGATATGGCGATGACAGGAAATTTCTTTAAGCACTTGCCAAGTATTATAGACGTTTATGAGATAATGTAAATATTAATGTAACATAACTCAGGAAAGAAATATGCCTTCTACTCACATTTATATAAAATCAGTTTTGATAACAAACTTATTACCACTTCACAAAGGAAAAAAAATCTATGCATGTTTTCTCTATTCAAAAAAAAAATACTTACCAGTGAATACTATTGGGGACATAATGCCTACACTCACTTTATAGGTATAACAAGCTAAATTTGACTTTTGATACATGAAGTTTGCTATGTTTCAAGGAATACAATTAGACCCAGGGAACCTTGGTGTTTTCATAATACTAAGCCATGTTATAGTTTGGTGATATTTCCCTGGACTTAAATTAAATGAGGTGCTACCAGTCAATCATGGTACTAGACCTTAAGTTAATAAAGACAGCATGGTTGATTCCCAAAAAGGAAGCCAGTTTTTCTCATGAATGTGAGTCAGGCTCTTCTATTTTTTATCTTGACACAAGATAGGAATATATCTGGGTAAACTAGGAGTACGATTCAGATACCAAACTGTTTGCTCATTGTGATGAAAACATTGCATGGATCATTTTAAGCTGTCTACTGGGTCGGGGTAAGTGTCCTTAGATGAGGTCTCATGTTCAGAAATTATTTAAGCCTAAAATTATTTCTTACCAAGTGACTCTTATTTAGATAATTAGGTGCTGTAAGGATACAGTAAAAATGCACAGGTATACCCACCACTGGGAAATTGTCCTCAGCTTTGCTGCAAAGAGCTTTTGATCATTTTTCTAACTCTTCAGGGAAGTCAGGAGATTCTCCCTCACTGCTGTAGACCAGAAAAAGAAAATGGTGCATGTTAAGGCTCTTAGATGAAAAGGATCTAAAGAAACAATTATGACATAAGGTTGCTGTTCTCTGTGCTCTGTAAAGTGTACTGGGAGCTAAACAATTATCTTTGAGATTAGTTAGTATCTATGAATCATTCCTGAGAGTGTCTAAACTTATTTTTACAAAATTATAATCCAGTGGGCAAAGAGAGTCATCTTGTCTCATCTCACCCAAATAGAATTATCCTTAATATTCACCATGCAAACAAAAATAACTGGAATAAAAAGAAAGTACTTCACTGCCTATATATTGTGTCCAGTATTTATACAGCACAGAGAGACATAGGACTTACAGGCTCTAAATATACAAAACACCTAATAGTTTAATTGGATTAAATAAGAGTATTTACTATGTACATGAAGGGAGTTCTGTATATTACCAAATTTCTAATTGATTGCACTTTACATGCTTTAAAAATCAGCACTTTTTATAAAACCTGTTCTTAGATTCAGACCAGATGTCTCTATAATTATCATTTTTAAACTCTGTTGGCATAGTAGAGTTAACTGGGGAGCTCTTTAAAAATACCTATGTCTAAGGTTGTACCCCTAGTTTGGTTTTGTGTAAGGCCCAGACATCCATATCTTAAAAGTTTTCCAGGGTAGTCTAATGTCAGCCAAGGTTGAGAATTACTGCTTCATATAATATAAATAGAATGAGATAGAGAGAGAGAGGTAGGTCTCCATATGTATCTTATATTTTGAATCACTCATTTTAGCCAGTTCTCTTCTTCTTTACCTCCTCTTTCCATTCAGAATTGAGTTCAAGTATTTCTTTACAGCCATTTGTTTTCTTAGGCGAGTATAGTTGTCAGTGAAGACGGCATCTGAGTGTCGTTTAATCGGTGCAGGGTCTTCTGAGATGTTACTGCTAAAGAATATGAGGGAAAGGAAATCAAAGAGTTTTAAAAAGAAATGATGAATGCACAAATGTTCCAAATTTTTTGGAGTCAGATAAAAAGGAATTCCAACACCCAACTCACTTCTATCACAAAAAGACTAAAAGAAAAATACAACTAAACCCAAGGATGGGGAGGAAGGAATAATCTAATATATTTTAGCATGACCTGGCACTGCCTTAAGACATATTCTGCTCTGAGCATATAAGTAAGAAAAAAAGAATTGGAGAACACTTGAAGTTGTATTCTGCCATTGAAAGGAATTTTTTTTAAAATAAATGCTTCTTTAGCTTCTTTTTCACTTAGATTCAATTTGATTGCATATTTGTAAGTGATTGCCATGTAAGAAAAATAAGTGTGTCTGGAGTCAATGAGTATAACATTATTAAAAGCCATATTTCCTTAACATACGAGCCTGAAATATTTTATTCAAAAATACAATTTATTTTATTTAACCAAGTTAAACGTTATCAGAGAGTTATCAATTTTGAACAAGGTAAATAACTTGTTGAGAGTGAAAACATAATTTGCAGATTGAGTAATTATAACACTTCAATAAAAATAATACATTCTCTTTACCTAACTCGTTTTCCAATGAGGGACTCAAGATATTTTTTGGCAGAAAGTTGACCCAAGAGTCTACTGAAGTCACTGGTGAAAACTCCATCAGCATGTCTGGCATATCTAAAACAAGGAAGAAAAGATAGCTATTATTTTGTAAATGTTTTTCTAGAATATTGTTTTGGCTCATTAAATAACAGAGAAACTTATTAGCTTATTATGAAAGCTTTTCCCTAAATTTCAAGTCCAAAAGGATGTTTCTAACACTCCAAAAAAGTTACTTTCTAGGCACTTATATCAGGATATATCCTGTATTTCTAGCTTAAGACTTTGAAAAAGTAAAGAAATGAACTTTTCTGGAAGTATATTTCAATATTACTTCCTCCTAAAATCTTTAAAATAAATTATTCTCTAAGCAATATTGGTGTGAAAGATATAATATATTTAAATTAGTTTCTACTTATTTATGGTGCTTTATTTCTGCTACACTGAATAAAGATATATGCAGTGGGAAAATACCCCGATTTTAGCAAGTTCACAAACTTGCTATACCTTTTGCTATTGCTTCTGCCAAAATATTTGGAAACAAAAGCTCTTAAGATAGAGAGGGTCTTATGGCATTTCAACGAATCTTTCCATCAAAATTAGGAACCTTTAATACTTTGTCTTCAGTACAGAGCTGCCCAATTTGTACTAGATGGCTGCTCTAGACAAACAGTTCTATGAATGAACAACTCTATTAGACAGCTTTTCTTTACGTAAAAATGAAACTCTTTCTTTAGCACCTGCTTCATCACGGCCGTATATGCTGCAGTTTTACATTATAATCTGTGATGTTGAAATATGTGCAGCAGAATATAAATGAATGATGTGTTCATCCTGGCTGGGTACAACCCACCTACATGAAAATCAGGTACAGCTGCAAGAGCCGCAATAAATCAGGCAGAACAAAGCCATGACATGTGGAAACCTGTAGTGGTATGCTATAGGAATAGCTTCATGGCGAAATAAAATTAGAACACTTATACATTTCTAAAATATATTTTCTAACATACAACTCACTTGCATAGTTTTACAAAAATAAACTCACCTGGATACATCATAATAGGGTGTGTCATTTTCAGCTAATGCGTTTTGCAAGATGTCAGTGTCTGCTTTTAATGAATCTTGGTCAGGTTCATTTGGTCCTTCAAATGGCATTCTGTCACCCAACCTATACGAGGAAAATATACTACAAGTATAATACATTCCTTTCCCAGAATATGGTGCTGATGGTTTTGCAACTGTTTAAAATAAGACACTCAAAATCTTGAGAAGTACTACCCATTCACAATGTAAGAATAACATAATTTGACTTAATGGCTCCTATCTTTAATGACAATAAAAGTAGTAAAATTTTTATTATCATATAAAATAGATGTCATGCAAGTTTTATAAGCTGTATACACCAAACATAAAAGCTACTTAATTCAGTGTTATCAGAGAATTAAACAAACTATCCTTCCTTGGTGTACTTCACTACACCAAGAATATCTTCACTTTTTAAAGTCCAATTTCACAAGTAGAAAGATTTTATACAAAATAGAAACTTAAAAAATTTTAATGAATGTGAGAACTAATAACAATTCATGTATTTAATGATGTTTAGTATCATTTGTTCAAACATTTTTCAAGATCCAAGTATTAACTGCTTTTCTTTCTCTAGGTCCCTAAGCTTTGCTTCAAAGTTTTACCTTGACATGAGATATTTCTCTGTATTGATCAAGTCCAAAGAATCTCTCCACCTACGAATAGTTACTCAAATTCAATAAATTTTGGGGTACCCTCCGGCTTCTAATCTTATGTATTAACACATTAAGGGATGCACAACATTTTACTGGAAGATTAAAAATAGTCATGCCTATATATGAAATATGATTATATTTGTGGATGCAACACCAGCACACTATTATAATTTTTTTGTGTATATTTTTGCTATTAAGGTAAACCTTCAAGGACTCTGCCGTCTCCTTGGTACTTGTGTATATTTTGGTGATGTGATAGTTGGTAGTCAGTAACAAGTATTCCTCTGTTGGTCTGAGTCCTAGCTACCAATACAAACTTCAGCATTCTTGTGATTATTCACTCTATTGAGCATAAATCTACCTTAAGCAAAAAATCAGAAATGAGCAAATAAGCAAAAAAAAAAAAAAGATTATTTTGCCTTTAGATACAGTGGTTGCCTGTAAACTGGAAGGAAGATTCAAGCTAGTATAGCTTTTGTTTACTGTTTACTTTTTTAACATAAATTTATTTTATTTCAAATAAATTTTTAAATATGAGTTATGTTATAATTTATGAATTTGAAATATAGAATACAGCATACAGGAAAGTAAAACTAAGGAATTATAGTTCAAACCAAGTACATGAAAATTTACTCATTGGGGCTGTATATCTCAGTAGACCAATTATCACACATTTTTAATATTGGCAAATTGATTCTGCCTAGATAGATTTCTGTCCAATATGATTTTATATATGTTTGACTAATCAACTACTAATCTTATAGTTATTTACTGATTCATCTTGAAAAATGAACTAACATGTGGTTGGCAACTAAACAGTTATTTTTCTACCAGAAACTGAACTGAACTGAGATGATAACAGATAAAAGTTTATTACTTACCTAAAACTGGTTTTGAAAGAAAGGAAAGTCAAATATCCCTTTTACCATGTTTGGAAATGTGATCCACCCTGCTCATAAAACTAATCACTGACCACATCTCTCATGCCCCGAAAGTGAATTCCAGGACTGAGAAAGATTATGTTGACTTGATGTTGAGAAGAAAAACTTGCTCGACACATCAATTAAAAATTTAAATAAATAATATATAATTTAAAATATTTGGTGGTTGAAAATAACATATAGGAAATTCCCATTTAGATGTAGAAGGAATGTCCTACTCTCTGAATTGAAAGAGAACTTACCTCAGAAGGGAACTTACCTCAGAGCAGAAGGTGCCCCGAAAAGAGGCCAGGCCACTGTTTGTGAGAAGAGGACACTGAAGAGTGTCAGCAGCACAAGGAGCTGGGGCTTACTTCTGGTCTCCATTTCTGTGCTTCTAAAGAGAGAGAACCACATTGGCTCTTGCAACCACGGTTGTCACCAGCAAGGTAATTCTGAGTGTCTAGCAGTAATTTCCAATGGCTCTTACAAGTTTGGAAGAAGTCATTTTTATCTTGTAGAAAGAATTAAACTGCAATATTTTTACTTTTTAAAATCAAGATTTCTCTCAGTGACAGGTGCTTGAATAAAAATTATTTTTTACTTTTATTTTCGTCTGCTGCCTATCATCAGCCACACGGCTGGCCCAAGTACATATTGAATGCCATACTTTTATAATGTTGGAAATAGCCCTGGAGATAATCTTTTTACACCAGTGTCATAGCATCCAAGTTTAGCATCTTTTTTTGACTACGGAAAACAGCTTCAAGAAATTGATTTTCTGCTGCTTTAAGCCTTTAGTATCTAACTAATACAAAACTAGACTATCATCTATTTAATAACTCTTCCATTCTTGGTATATATATGTATGAATATAATGTATATACACATATCTATATGAAAAAGATTGTGTATATGCATTTCTTTTTCCTCTCATAATTGTAGTTATTACTGGGAATTTATTTCCTTAAGCCTGGGTTTGAATAACTTAACTCAATTAGTAATCAATATTAATATCCAAAATATTATTGAGTCAAATATTGTCATTGAAATAAAATTTTCCATGAAATAAAAATATATTAAAAGCAAAGCTTGTGTTTTTTGCATTTAACCCATTTACACATTTAATTTCTAAACAGTTTCTAGACAAAAACTTAAAAATTCAAGGTCTGTTTCTATTGCTTCTTATAAAAATCACAATATTTAAACTTAACATAAAGAAAAAAATACTTCTCAGGTTGACTTAACCAACATATGAAATAGAAAAAAATAGCAGTTTAAAAATAAGTTGAAAACTTCAAAACAAATGTATTCACTGAACCCTTCAGTTGAAAATATATAAACAAGCAAACAAACCTTAATTGAATGTATTATTTTTAAAATCAGTTTTTTAGCAAAAGAACAAGCAGGGTAAGGCAACTTACAACCAAAAGAATTCAGAAAATCTATTCATATGAGAGAAATATTTCTATTCTTACCAGGTGACTTGAGAAACTTGTCTTTTTGCTGTTACAACGGAGGAACACTGTAAAATTCTTTTCAAGAGAGATAAAAATTCAATATATTGTAATAAAAGTTCTAGAGGCAGGAGGGGAAAAGGAAAAGAAAGGTAAAGATTTCACTTACCTTGCTGAGTAGTGTTCCTTGGGAGCTTTGTGTCCTGCAGAGTGTTGGAGCTGTCCTGGGTGCTGAAGACCTAGGCGTAAGAGGAAGGCTCTGCCAATTCTCTGCCCTTGGTATTGGCTTAAGGTTGGCTCTTGTTGCCGGCTACTGCTCTTCCCTCTACACTGACCAGCATTTCAAAGCCCATCATTTTATAGGGCTTGTACTTAGGGCTGAGCAATCACAAAGCTCTCTAAAAGACGTCACAGTATGACGGCCGTGGGATGAATAGGACTTGAAGTTCTTATTTAATTGTCATTATGTCTTATTTATATAAATTTATAGTGGGTAACTTCAAGATGTAAGATAAGAGGAAATTTACTTTTCTTTAAACAAAAAAAGGTACCAAGCTTTATGTAAAATGTTTTAATCTTTAATTAGTCATAAGAAAAATGATTACAGTGTTATAGCTAGGGCCACTGGGATTCTTTCAGAAAATAAGGACTTCAT
Organism: Cheirogaleus medius; assembly: GCA_008086735.1. Lineage (NCBI taxonomy): Eukaryota > Metazoa > Chordata > Mammalia > Primates > Cheirogaleidae > Cheirogaleus > Cheirogaleus medius. The sequence goes on along the minus strand of VBSM01000361.1, from coordinate 95,671,688 downwards.
GTGCAGGAACAAATGCTGAAAGCAACAAATGCTGATACTCATTATGTTTATAAATGTATAATTATCCTTTATTACAAAGCATAGATTCTCTTAATGCCATTTTTATTTTTATGCTATTTATGTAGACCCTGATTCAATCTTTTTTGAAATCTGCCATAATTTTAAAAACATCTAGAAATATTTTTTCACCTCTCTATTATAACATTTCATTTTTTTGACACAGATCCTAGGATAAAAGTTTCAGAAACTCTCTAAGAGAGTAAAACATTCAGACTGTTGTAGAAAGCAGTAAATGTAGTGCTATTTCATATTTGTATAAACTATCATAATTCCCAATGCACTTTCACATTGACTGTATCAAATGATCCAAAAAATAAATGATCAGGCTGTCTATCTCAAGGGATTTAACTTTTATTCCTTTTTAAAAGATTATTCTCATCATTTTAACAAGTTCTGTCACTACGTAGAATTATTTTGTTTTCTACACTCACTTCCAACACACACACACACACACACACCAGTTTTTGAACATTTTTGACTCAAGTCACTTGACAGGTGGTTTCAAAGTATTAGTTGGCAGGCATTTATATAGTACTTTGATAAATGTGTAACTTCTATTTGTGGGTTTTTAATTCAAAGTAACCTAGCATACATCTAACCAGGTTTTAACATAAAAAATGTAGCCACATGAGCAATTTCATCCACAACTAAGTAAAATGCTATCTTTCCCTTTATTTAAAAAATTTCTAGTATGTATTTTCTTTTTACGGTTTCGTTTGTAAGTTCCATAAGGGAAAATGGTTCTAAAGTCCTCTTTCTTTCTTTAAGATTTTGGTATCTATTTGCTTAATTCAAAGTCAGAATGATCCAGTAAAAGAATATCCTGCTATGCTTAATCATATTTTCTAATCCAGTTACAAGAAAAATTAAATGAATTAAATTTCAAAATGTCTGGAAATTTGTTTCCCAGTTGACAGCTCTGACTTAAGCCAGAGTTCCTGTGGCTTAATTCCAGGAAATCTTTTTTTACCTGATTATTACAAACTAGAGGTTGAAATGGTTCTCATATGGAATTTTTTTATGCTTAGCTCTTCATCACCCAATTCTGAGAGAAGCAATTTTACTTAAGAACAGCAACAGCAAAGTAAGTTGATTGAGAGTCACAGACAAATCCATGCTGAATGATATGCAGAAAAAATATTTTTAATAGGACATAAAAGTTGATTATTATGTGGTCTAAGCAAGCACTTAACATTCACAAAGAATATCTATGTGTATTTTTCCAATAGTAAAGACAGTTTTCCCATTATAATAATAAAAATAAAACAAAAATAAAGAGAAGTAATTCAGTTGTATTTCCTCCGGACAAAAATAAACTATTTCAAAGAATTGCCTTTTTCTTAAGAATGCAAAATAGTTTCAAAGTGGGATCACAGCACCATCTGCAGGTTCAAAGTCTTAATTCACAGATTTTATAAAAATGTGTTTCTTTTTTTTCCAAGAAAATGGAATGTAAACCAGAAGTCTTTTTTTTTCTTAATTTTTTAAAACATTTATTTTTTGTATATTCTTTTTTTTTTCAAACCCTTGTGTCGAGGGCTGACTTTCAAAAGATCGCAGCGAGGGAGCTGCTCTGCTATGTACGAAACCCCACCCAGAAGCAGGTAGTCTACGAATGGTTTAGCGCCAGGTTCCCCACAAACGTGACCCCGTTTCCCAGGACTAGTGTAACCAAGAGGTCTTTTAACCAGCTAACCTAAGGATGCCTCCTAGAAAAATAAACATAACAAAAATACTGTAGTTGAATTTATCCTAAACACTTTGTTACTATGAACCTCAATAAACACAAACATACAAATGTGAATTTACTATTTAAATCTGCTTTTTCCTTACATTGACATATTCTTCCATAATTTGCCCATGTCTATAGCAAAATTTATTTTCTAACTTAAGGCCTTGCAGTAAAGTGATACTTGTAACAAGGAGAACTATCATCATTCATTTACACAGGTAGGAAAAGATCTTTCTTTTGCAAATAAGTAAACTGACATCCAAAAAGTTTAAATAAATTTTTACTAGGTCATTCAGGTATTTAGTAACAAATATGGGATATAAAGATAGGTCTTTTGATCTTGATTTAACATTCTTCCCAATAAGCACTGGTAATATTCTGTAACTTGTTAACAGCACTATTCATGCTAACAGGTCAGATAAGGAATTAGAATGCTCATAAAAATATTGGCATCTCTGCTCCTCCTTTTCACCAACAGAACAAAAGGCAGGAAAAGAAAACTAAAATTCTAAAACATACTGGATGCGGAAAGTCAGGTGGAAGGAATTTTCAAGTTCAGGAGATTGGCAGGAATTTAGATTTGCCATTTTTTCCCTTAGTACAAAGAGCTAATTGTTTCTTGCTATTATGGATAATATACCTCAACTGTGCTCTTCTGCTTCTTTATGTGACAGCTTTGCCCACCTAAGTCCCCCTAATGCACACCCAGCCCTGAGACCTGTCCACTGTCTACCATAGTAATCCTGGAGAGGTTTAATCCAGATCAGAGATCTGGAAACTACTGGCTGTGAACCAAATATGCCGCCCCCCTGTTTTTTACACCTCTAGAGGTAAGAATGGTATCTATATTTTTAAATAGTTTAAAAAATTAAAAGAAGAATAGTATTTTATGACACGTGAAAATTATATGAAATGTAAATGTAAGTGTCTATAAGTAAAGTTTTATTGGAACATGGGAAAGCTCATCATATATGCATTCCCTATGGTTGCTTTTGTGCTACAATGGCAACATTGAATGGTTGCAACAAAGATTGTATAGCTCTCAAAGGCTAAAATGTTTACTATTTTGTCCTTCACAAAAAGAGTTTTCAATCCCTGGTCTAGAATCTCCTGTTTGGAAGATATTTAAGACAGTATTTTGCCTTAATATTATTATGTTCAATAGCTTTCAGTACTTTTATTAGGAAATATATATCTGTGTATATATACCTTTATATATCTAATATATAATATATGTATTAATATTGTGTAAGATATATGTACATATATATGTATACACATGTATATATAATATAAATAATGTACTTTTATGAAAGTACACATTTATATAAGATGTATATGCATATTTATATAATATATTAAAAGTTTATATATTTAAAGCATACATATTAGAGTATATATTAAAAGTATATATACTTTCAAGTCTTTTAAATTAAAAAATTTGAATTTATTTTCAGAATTTTCTTGTCATATTAGTGATTTGATGAAAATAATGTTATAATAAAGGTCATTTTTCCCTTTAAAGTTACCAATTATAATTCATTCTGAAATCTAAGAATATCTTAATAAATATTAAGCAATTGGAAACATAATGATATAAATGGTATGCTTGAAGACAACCTCTCCTTTAGCTCCAAGACATCATTATCCATCTCATTTACTGGGATTGACCAGTGATCTTGAGTTTCGGACGACCAGGGTTTGCCTAGGAGGAGTCTGCCCAAGACCTCATGATATCTCACTGAGTATCAAAAACAATTTCAAAAAGTCCCTGGGACTGAAGGCTGGTAACTTAGAGATCCATCCTAAAATGAAGCATGGAGGCAGAATAGAGGCCGACCCTTGTTGCTGGCAGGACATGCCTTCTTCCATCACTTTGTCCTTCCGTTGCTCTAGCTGGTCTCCAGCTTTGACATCCAGTTCCTCTCTGTAGGCTTCCCCAACCCATTCCTTGGCCCTCGGGCCATCAGCCTGTTTCTTTCATTTTGTCTCAGCCCTACATGATCTCCCAGTATACCTGAGTTTTGTCTTACTCTTGGCCAGATCTGTTGTCACAGGCTTCCACCCAGCTCCGCCCTCTGCTGGGTATTCTCTACCTGTCCCTCTGGGTCCTCTCTCCACTCTACTCCATTCCCTACAGGCTGACCTTTAGGGACTGCAACATCCACGCCCTGTGGTCCACTGGCTTTTCGTTGGACTCAGCAAAAGAGAGACACTGGTTGGAAATAAAAGGGGCCAAACAAGAGACAAAAGAGAGTTCTAGGTATGTTTCCCCTTGGCATGGTTTAAAAGATGTTATATTCCTCTCTCAAGACTCAGCGTCTGCAAGGTGGCCTCTCTCTCCCACAGCCCCAGAGGTGCCAAAAGCTTCCTGCTGAGGCTAGTCCATGGGATCCTTGCCACCTTATTGCTTCTATTATATTTATGAAACTCCCATCAATCTTTATTAAACTCTCCTTCATTAACCTTTGGAAAGTGCCATTTGCATCCTTCCTGGTGTACTTTCACTCCTGCACCCTGCCTGACACTTCTAAGAATATCTGGAGACATTCAATTTTAGGATTGGATAGCTGTAGAAGGACTGTACGTTTTTGAAGTTGTAATATTTTTGACTTGAGTTGGGAGACTCCTTAAAGTAATCAGTGTGTAAGCTTGGAGGATGGTCACTCTAGCCTTGAGCATGGCTGTCTAATTAATGAATAATTGATTTTTGAAGATTGTGGCTGACACACAAATAAATTAGAAGCGCATTCAGGTCCTTGGTACTATTCAAGTCCCTCCAGGAAAAGCGGCTGGATCCATTGCTGACACAAGTCCAGAGGAAAGGTCAGCATGCTGTCACAAGCCAGACATCAAACCCAGATGGAGGTCTTTGTAGCAGAGTAGCCCTGGGGAAGAGACCTGGGGCAAACATGGTCCCTGCCTCCCCAGGGCTCCTGGCGCCTGGACCTCAGGAAAGAAACTCTCACTGTCTGGGAAGCAGAAGCTGGGGCTATTTGCTAAACTTTTTCTTTTTCTTAATTATCATTCTAATATCCTGTATCTGTAGTCACTTCAATGTACTTCCCAGTCTGGGAGATGGTTGTTCTAATTTCTGACCCATAAAACCATAATTTTCAGCTAGAAAGAATTTAACGTAATTTAGTCCTGTCACTTTGTTTTGAGAAATTATAGCAATTCCATAACCCAAAGAGGCCAGTAACTTCTAATGAGTAAAGCAGAGCTGAGATTGGGACTTCTCTTTTCTCTGCTCAAGGGAATTGTGAAGCCAGTAAATTCACAACCCACAGAATAGAGGATGTGTCATGTAACCCCAAGTGACAGGGAAGAATGTGGAAGAGGGTGAGGTTACCTTTCTGCTGTGGTCATCTGGATTTACCTTGGATGCTTGATTACTGTGTACTGAGACAGTTAAGTCTCAGTGACTTACATTTCTTTGGAAATAGCTGTTATCCAAAATGATAACCAAATGAGTTATTGCCTCTGTTGGTGAGAGGCATCAGAACAGAAAATAGCTTCCTAGGTCCATGGTAGTCTCTGTATGGCCACAGGGCCTGCAGTTAGGTTGTCTCAAAGAAACACCATGCAGGGAAAAAGAGAAACCAAGTTTTTTTTATGGAAACAGTTCTGAGGCCAAATATTAGACATAAAAAGCACAGGATGCTTCTTTCTTCTCTTCGTACATAAGAACAATTTTAGGCATTTTTCTTGGGAAAGCGATGAGAATTAGACACTTTTGGAGTTATCTGTGTTTCTAGGCACAGACATCAATCACCTCTGACAATCATATACATGGGAATTCCTATCACTTAACAGGTGGAAATCAAATGTGGGATTCCAAGTTTTTTGCATGACAAAACTGAGGATTCACTAAATAAGGCCAAGTTTCCATTCTCCCTCTCCTGTACAACCTCAGCAGATGCTCCAAGCTTTTTTCTTCCAAGCTCTTCTCCACAGTGCTGCCAAAGTGATCTTCTCCCAAAATGTCTCTGATCACACTCTTGTTCAAAACCTTCCTCTGGTTCCCTATTGCTCTGAAACTAAAGTCCCAACCCAGTACCAGGCTCACAAGCTGGGCTCACACTGCTCCCAACAGTGGCCACTTTTGGTCCCTGTCCCATCCTACCACAGTCTATTCTCAGCCACACAGAACAACGTACAGGCTCTCAGAAGCACCGTGTTCTCATTGCCTCTGTTTTTTCACACCTACCATTCCTCTCTCAGGAACATCCATTCCAATCTCTTTTTATTCTTCAGGTCCAAGTTTACAGAACATTTTTCCGGAAGGATCTCAACCCATTCTCCTATTAAATTTGGGTGAGGTGCTCTACTTTTAGGCTTCCATTTAAGCCTGTATTTCTGTCACCTAACACTATGCAGGATAAATTATTACAGTGCATTACATTTCTTATACCACCAGGTAATTACAGCACGCATAAGCTGACACATAATGGGTGTGCAGTGACTATTTCAGATAAGTGAATGAATGAGATTGAAATTGCATTTATTTCAACTCTATTTGGGCTGAATCTCAAGGTTTTTTTTAAAACTGCTTCATTTTTTGGTTCTCTTGGTCCTATGTTCAATACTTCCTTCCTATCCTCACATTCAACTTAGTCTTAGTACAAGATGGTGTTTGCCCAAATCCTACCAGTTTTATGTTTTTAAGGATTTCTCATCCATTTCCATTGTTTCTCTAGAACTAAGTCTCACCCAGTGACAAATAGGTTGCTTCTTAGTCCCTAAAAGAAGTATTAGGTATATAGGAGTCCTCTGAATAATGCTTGATTAGTATATTGGTGAGTATTTTAACCTGGATGAATATTGATCAAGGCCAGTAGAATTTTTATTAAAAAAATGTATCTTCATAGCAGAAAAGGGAATATTTTCTAAAAATGTATATTATTCATTACTCCTTTAAAATGCCTTCTCTTGGCTTTCTAGCTTTGCTTTCATAGCACTCTGTATTTTTCTGTTATAGTATTTCCATAGCGCATTTAAATGATCAAGTGATTTAACTATATCCCTTATTGAGACTGAGCCTTATGTGTCACTATAGCCCCAAATCTGGTACAAGTTCCCCCAAATGACTGATGGATCCCATGATGATTGGAATAAAATTAATATTTTTTTTTTTTTTGAGACAGAGTCTTACTTTGTTGCCCAGGCTAGGGTGAGTGCCGTGGCATCAGCCTAGCTCACAGCAACCTCAAGCTCCTGGGCTCAAGCAATCCTTCTGCCTCAGCCTCCCGAGTAGCTGGGACTACAGGCATGCGCCACCATGCCCGGCTAATTTTTTCTATATATTTTTTAGTTGGCCAATTAATTTCTTTCTATTTTTAGTAGAGACGGGGTCTCGCTCTTGGTCAGGCTGGTTTCGAACTCCTGACCTTGAGCTATCCACCCGCCTCGGCCTCCCAGAGTGTTAGGATTACAGGCGTGAGCCACTGCGCCCGGCCTAAAATTAATATTTTAAAGGGAAAATTGTAAAGGTGTTTTTTAAATTTTTTCCAGCCATTTTTATTTAAACTTAATGTTGAATCTCCTGTATTTAGAAGCTGAAGCAAAAAAAAAAAATCTAGAAATTCTCTTATGCAAAAAAAAAGTTCCAATTATTTATTTTTGACTTTAAAGCCTCTAGAATTATATGTATTGAGTTCAGAAGATAAGTTGTTTGCAGATTTTGTGTCCCAAAGGATCTAGGTCTTCAATTGTTGTTATACTTTAATTTTATATCAAGGGTTGACAAACTATAGCCCATGAACTAAATCCAAGCTATCACCTATTTTGTGTGTCCTATAAGCTAAGAATGGCTTTTACATTTTAAATGGCTGAAATATCAAAAGAAGAATAATATTTTGTGACATGTAAAAAGTATATTAAATTTAAATTTTAGTGTTATCTGGGCATGGTGGCTCATGCCTATTATCCCAGCACTTTGGGAGGCTGAGGTGGGAGGATCACTTGAGGCCAGGAGTTCAAGACCAGCCTGGGCAACATAGTGAGACCCTCATCTCTATAAAAAGTTAGCCAGGCACAGAGCATGCACCTGTAGTCCCAGGTACTCAGGAGGCTGAGATAGGAGGATCCCTTCAGCCCAAGAGTTCAAGGCTGTAGTGAGCTATGATCACTTCGCTGTAGCCTAAGCAAAAGAGTAAAATGCTGTATCCAAAAAAAAGATAAAGATTTACTAAAACTCAGCATGCCCATTTGTTTACAAAAACAGTCTAGAGCTGCTCTTGTACTACAATGGCAGAATTGAGTCATTGTAACAGACCACAGATCTCACAAAGCTGGCCCTTCACAAAAAAAGCTTGTCAACCTCTGCTCTACATCAACCAAAAGGTTTTCAACATCTGTTAATTTTTCCTTTTAGTGGTAATCTTGAAGTTGGTTACTTAGCATTATTAGCTCCATTTTCAGCAGGAAGATATATGGTACATAAAAGTTAATTAATTGATACTCTATCACCCAGATAATGAGTAGAGAAGCCAGTATTTGAAAGGTAGGAAGTCCATTTGGGACTAATGAAATCCTAAAAACCTCTAATGAAAACCTAAGACCTTGTCAAGGAATTTTTAAATGCCCACTAGAAAGATAAAAATATCATAATATTAAGGAAAGAACAACAAAATATTTATAATTCCATTACAAAATAACTATTCCCATTTTTCATATCTCCTTTTACAAAGATCCATTTTTAATTATTAAAATTATAATAGATGTTAAATGTATGTCTATAAATTAGAAGGTTACTGTCCTTTCCTGATATTTGGACAGACATTTTCCATGATTTTACAGAATTTTAAAAATAATTTAGAATATTTGTGTTTATATAGCTATCTTTATGGTCCTTAACAGAAGACCTTTGTTTTGCCCACTAATGTTTTCTTATTTTCTATTACAAATAAAGGTAAACTAGATATTTTCATGACTATAGCTTTTTGTTTTCCTTAAATTATTTGATTGGGATACATTCCTAGAAATGAAATTGCTATGTCAACTGGTATAAACAGTCATAAAGCTGTTTACAGCTGTTTACAGCTTTATGGAAAAATTGAAAGAAAGAAGAAAAGTAGACCACTTAAGTAAACTCCCTTAATTATGTACAAATGAAACAACACTTGCTATACTTCAACAATAGCTGGCTAAAAGAATTCTACCTATTATATTAGCTGCTCTAGACGTCTCTTAATCGTGAAACTTTAAACAAAATATGCATTATATACTGGCCTTGACAGAGAAGTTGTTTCTAGTAGAAAATAAGAGGGCTAGATATTCTTTCTTTCCCAGTAACTTGCCATTTAATGATTTAATAGTGCTTTGAATGAAATAGATATATTGTTCTTCTACCAAACCCCTTTCACAGACAGTGGAAAGTCAACATTTTTTCATAAGCAAATAGTATGACTGTATTATTGCACATAGAGAGGCTAAGGCATGCACTCTGTAGCTGCACTGCCTTATTTTGATGTCAGCTCCACCATTTACATACAGTCTAAGACCTTAAGCAAATTATTCAATCTCTCTGGAAGATTTTATAGATAGATATAGATATATCCAGTATTTTTCTTAATATATAAAATATATATTGAACCTTAATTTATATTTAAACACACATAAGATGCATAATAAATTTATCTTCATGATCTAGCCAAGACCTTAAGAAACTTCTGGCCCAACTCTCTATTGCCAGAAAGAAAACTTTTAATTTATTTATAGCTAACAACCCCATTCAGCAAGGTATCTCATTCAGTTACAGAGAAATACATTTTGCAAGCAATTTATCTTAGTATTTTGTTCCAGGAAATTGTATTGCTCAAAGCCAGACAGTCTATGGGTGATTTATTCAACTCTTTCTTTTGCAATGTTCAAGATAAGCATTTGGTTATACCTGCTTTAAAAATATTTAATTTAAACTTATCAACACACTACATGGTAGAACTTGAAGTTTTTGTAATTTCATTTGGAACATACACCACATCATTTTCTATAAAGATCTATATCTCTCTAAGAATATACCCTGTGCTTACTTCCAAGCATATATCAACCAGGTTTCTCTACCAATTAGCCCTAAATCAGCATCTCGACTTTCATAAGAAGATGTCAAGCCTACCCTGGTAGGATGATTTTTAGAGCATATGTTTTCATTTCTTAAAGTGACATTGGTATTTTTTTTCATGTGCAGAGAATCCAGTCTCAAAACTAATGATCATATACATTTATGAAAAGTTCATTGTTTAAAATGGTATTCATAATGGATGTGCAGCTTCTTCATTTCTCTCAATCTTTTCTGAAGCAAAGGTCTGCTTGATAAACACTACAAAAATTGTTTTCAGAAAAATTCATCTATACCTGTATACACCCACCAGTGTGCATGATTTACAGGATTCCTAGATCTTTCTTTCAAAGTTTACCTATCAACTTCCTTTGAGTTCTTGAATCTGGTTGGGAAGGTCTACTGGGCATCTACTCAAAGGAACAAAAGACATTGTATAAAAAAGACATCTGCACTAGAATACTTGTAGCAGCTCAATTCACAATTGCAAAAGTGTAGAAACAACCCAAGTGCCCATCAATACATGAGTAGCCTAATAAAATGTGGTATATGTATACCATGGAGTTCTATCTACTCAGCCACACAAAACAATGGTGATCTAGCACCTCTTGTATTATCCTGGATAGAGCTGGAGCCCATTCTACTAAGTGAAGTATCACAAGAATGGAAAAACAAACACCACATGTACTCACCATCAAATTGGTATTAACTGACTTAACTGACCAACACTTCAGTGCACATATAGTAGTAACATTTATCAGGTGTCAGGCAGGTGGGAGGGGGGAGGAGGGGATGGGTATATTCACACCTAATGGGTGCGATGTGCACCATCTGGGGGATGGACACGCTTGAAGCTCTGACTCGGGTGGGAAAAAGGCAATATATGTAACCTAAACATTTGTACCCACGTAATATGCTGCAATTAAAAAAAATAAAAGAAAAGTGACTCATCCCGGTGGGTAGGGTGGAGGAAAGATACTCTACCAATCTCTATCTACACAGGACTGCTGAAATGCTGCTCACCTTGATGATATTGTGGTGTTTGCCTCAATAGGATTATTTTCACTGATTTTTTTTGTCATGATGAAAACTATCTAAATAAGAACACACTCACAAATCTCCTTGCTGCAGTTACCCTAGGAATATAACTTAGGACTTTGTTCATTACATCACAGGATCCTCTTCATGATAAACTTCAAATGTGATTGTTAGGATTTAAAATCAGAACTCACTGTGGGTTTCTCTAGAATGAATGCTTTGTCTTTATCGTGTGAGCACTGTGAACGATATATCTGCTCCTATTCCTTTCATTAAATGCACAGCAAGCAAGCTAAGAGCTAAACCTGTGTCCTTTTACTGTTATTTAGGATGTAAGACCCTACTTTACGAACACTGACCTCATTACTGGGTCCACTTTACTTCCTCTTGGCCCTAATGTTATCATCTACTTCTTATTTGTGTTATCTTGTTTAGAAACCATTTTATAAGTACTGCATAGCAATGTAAAGAGGGAAGAAATAAAAGATGGAATGAAAAAATAAAAGGAAGAAAAAAAATTTTAAAACTGTTACATTTCCTTATACTCGATTTCTTTCAAAGTAAGCAATTAGTTAAATACTTAATTGTGAAATGAAGTAAACAATTAATTGAATATTTAAAACTTTAGGCTTTAAAGTTTTATAAGACTTTTAAAATTTTAAAATAGGGCAGAAAAAAGTAATAAAAATTATTTTGTCAGTCTCCGTGATCTATTGGGGATTACAAAAATCTCAACTGACAAAAAACTTCTTAATGTTAGGATGTATGAGATAAGCATACTTGGAGTTCCTCTTCACCATTTTAGCCATTCTATTTACCTCTAAATATCAACATTCATGGGTGTGGCTAAATGATTAATATAAATGAAGTAATGAAACTGATCATATGGTGATCCCACTCAGTAGCAAGAGTTAAATCTATACTATTTAAGTCATTAATGAAGAGTATCTGCTAGGAAAATTTCAACTTTAAATATTACTATAAAATAAGATATTTATTATGAAGTACCCAAAGGTTCTATTAATTCAAACCAATATGTATTAATTTCTTAATACAGGCTCACTTACCAAAAAGTTTATCTACTTACTATATTTACAACTTTAAAATAAAGTTAAAACAAAATAAAGAACTTCTCTTCCAGTTCTTTTGACAATGCTAAACATTTTCACCCTTTTTTCATTTGATCCTGTTCTGTACCTGCCTTTTAAAAAAAAACAAAACGGGTTGTATCCTAATATTTGACACCCTTTCTTATATGTTTTCTCCTCTTATAGAAGACAGTCTTGTTCTTTTAAGTGCTTTAGAAATATTAGAGATAAATTTCCTTTTTAAAATTTTCTTTCCCAGCATTACCTCATAAGCATTGCCTAATCTTAAAAATCATCTGTAGATCAGGGATCTGGCATGTGTTGTTTTATTTTTAAAAATAAATTTCCAGTAAATGCAGTTTTGGGTTTACACTTATGAAGTCAAAATGTCAAGATGACTCAAAAACAATACATTAAATTGCAAGTGAACTTTACAGATTTGATTTGGTAAAGATAGCACAAGATTCAATGAGACCATGTGTCTACAATATGCCTGAGTGAGCCATCAGAGATCATTCAGGAAGATAACGTCAAAGGCCAGACCCATACCACTTATGCAAATACCTGGGGGTGGAATTAACCTAATAGAATGAAACATTTTTCTCAAAAAAAAAATGTCAAAGCATGTAGGAGATGTTACTGAAGTGACTTTTCTAATGAGAATTTCTGTGAGGAATAATATGGAAAATCATGCACATTGGGGAAAGGCAAAGGACAAATGACTCACTACACACAGGTCTCATCTCCTATTTCTACCCAGAAAGAACACTGCTATGACTATGTTCCCCTCCAGCCAGGTGAATGGAAATGCCTAAACACCAATAGGGAAGTTCTGTCAAGCAACACATTTGCCCTTAATGTTTATTACACATGAGCATCTTCTCACTGCAGGATCTTTTTGGAAGGGATTTGAACCATAAATTCTACACTTATCCAGAAGAAATAGGTTTAATTAAGTTGGTGATTTATTCTGAAAAGTTGGAGGACTAAAGTCCTTAGAATAATATGGTACAGATTCTAGAATTAAGATGTGACGTGGCAGACTTTTAACCATTAGTAGGAATTCCACAATCTGTTCCCACTTCCAAGAGTTTCATGATTAAGGAAGAGTATGCCCTTAAAATCAGTCATATCCATCCAAAGGGTAGTCTTGAATCCCACACACAATTTCATATCATAAAGAAAGCAGAGGCAGGACCAATCACCAGAGTATTCTGGTGAAGCACTAATGGACTCTGTTTCTAATTTTTAGGAACCTGGATCTTTGTACCAGTAGGTTTTAAGAGCAGGACTGTCTGAATACCAAAACGTCAATAAGCAGAAGCACTTCTGGAATGAGGGAATAAGGAACTCTTATCATTTCCTCCTCCATAAAATCAGTGAAAACACTGGCCAAAAAACAAACAAACAACAACAAAAGCAACTTTTTCAGTACTCTCGAAATTAACCAAAGACTTACAACAATCCAGGAACATTTGTTCAGGAAAAACAACTGAATCTTGATAAGAACAGTGAGCTTTGTGACATTTTTAACTTGCCTGTTCCTGGCTCCTTCTTGCCAGCTCTGATGTAGCCTCACAAATCACCTGAGGTAGCTAGCCACCACTATATCTGTGAAGAACTACAGCCTAACAGTCACCAGAGAAGTAAAAATGAGTTAGAGCTTCTCAAAAAGACCCAGGCCCCAGCAATAATCACTATTTGACCAGACTGGCAGTTCCTTGAAGACTCTATTCACAGGATTTATGTTTATATAACCTCATTCAGAGCTCACTAAGCGGGAAACTCTCTTTGGTTGAAAACGATAGCAATTGTTTAATTTTGCAGCTGCCTCGTGCAGAGACACCAGTCAGAGCAACAAGAGGCTGAACAAAAAAATTGTAAGTAAAATATGGGGAACGAAGTGTCTATTGGGTGCTTTGAAAAGCTCACACATAATTCTGGGGACCTAGAAATCCACACACCCATATGAAGGACTATGTGCATGCCCAAGAAGGCTCTGAGAAGGTGCTAATGTCTCACCTCTAGCTTACCTTGAGGTTCTGCACAAGAGCATCCATCATCTCTTCTATGTTCTGGTGGCTGGTGGGATTCCTTGGCTTATGGCTGCATCAGTAGAATCTACAAGGCTAGCATTCTCTTTCTTTTTCTTTCAAAATATTAAGAGGATACAAATGTTTTGTTAAATGGATACCTTGCATAATGCTAAGTCAGTGCTTTTGATGTGCCTGTCACCAGAACAGTATTCATTGTACCCAATAGATAAGTTTTTATCATACACCTTCCCTCTCACTCTCTCCCCTTTTTGGTTTCCAATGACCTTTACATCTCTTTGTACCTGTGTGTGCCCAGCGTTAAGTTCCTACTTATTAGTGAGAACATGAGGTGTTTGGTTTTCCATTCCTGAGATACTTCACTTAGAATGATGATCTTCAGTTCCATCCAAATTGGTGCAGATGACATTATTTCATTCCGTTTTATGACTGAGTAGTACTCCATGCTATAAACACATTACATTTTCTTTATACATTTGTGAATTGATGTGGAACCACTTATCTTTGCTGTTGTGAATTGTGCTGCAATAAATGTTCAAATTCAGGTATCTTTTTAATAAAATGACTTCTTTTCCTTCTTATCCTGTAGATACCCAGCAGTGGGATTGCTGGATTGAATGGTAGGTCTACCTTTATTTCTTTGAGGAATCTCTGTACTGTTTTCCACAAAGGTAGTACTAATTTGCAGTCCCACCAAAAGTGTATAAGTGTTCTTCTCTCTGTATCCATGCCAGCATCTATTGTTTTTTGACTTTTTAATAATGGTCATTCTGATAGGAGTAAGATAGTATCTCATTTTAGTTTTAATTTGCATTTCTGTGATCATTAGTGAGGTTGAGCATTTTTTCATATGCTTATAGGCCATTTCTCTATCTTCTTTTGAAAAACTTCTGTTCATGTCTTTTGCCCACTTTTCAATGAGGTTGTTTGTTTTTCCTTGCTGATTTATTTGAGTTCTTTGTAGATTCTGGATACAAATCCTTTGTCAAATAATTTGCGAATATTTTTTCCCATTCTATAGGTTGTCTATTCACTCTGTTGATTACTTCCTTTGCCATGCAGAAGCTTTTTAATTTGATTAAGTTTCCCTTATCCATTTTTGTTGCAGCTGTATTTGCCTTTGGGATCTTGATCATAGATTCTTTGCCTAAGCCAACATCTACAAGAGTTTTTACTATGTTTTATTCTAGAATTTTTATGATTTAATGCCTTACATTTAATTCTTTTACCTGTCTTGAATTAATTTTTGTATGTGGTGAGAGATAAGGGTCCTGTTTCATTCTTCTGCTTGTGGCTGTCCAATTTTCCCAGCAACATTTATTGAATAGGACTTCCTTTCCCCAGTGTGTATTGTTGTTTGCTTTTTATAAGATAAGTTGGCCATATTTATATGGTTTATTTCTGGGTTCTCTGTTCTGTTCCATTAGTCTATGTCTCTACTTTTATACTAGTACCATGTTGTTTTGGTTACTATAGTCTTCTAGTATAATTTGAAATCAGGTCATGTGATGCTTCCAGATTTGTTCTTTTGGCATAGGATTACTTTGTCTATTCAGGGTCTTTTGTGGTTCCAAAGGAAGCTTAGAATTATTTTTTCTATGTCTATGAAAAATGATGTTGGGATTTTGATGGGAATTGCATTAAATCTGTAAATCACTTTGGGCGGTATGGACATTTTTATGATGTTGATTCTGCCAATCCATGAGCAAAGGATGTTTTACCTTTTGTTTGTGTCCTTTGTGATTTCTTTTATCAGTGTTTTATAGTTCTCCTTATAACGATCTTTCACCTCCTGTATTAAGAATATTCATAGGTATTTTCTTTTTCTTTTCTTTTCTTTTTTTATTTTTTTTTTATTTTTGAGACAGAGTCTTTCTCTGTCTCCTGGGCTAGAGTGCAGTAGCATCATCTTATAGCTCATTATAACCTCAAACTCCTGGGCTTGAGTGATCCTCCTGCCTTAGCCTCCCAAGTAGCTGGGACTACAAGTGCACAACACCACACGCAGCTAATTTTTGTATTTTTTGTAGAGACAGGATCTCATTCTTGCTCCGGCTGGTCCTGAACTCCTGGCCTCAAGAGATCCTCCTGCCTTGGTCTCCCAGACTGCTAGGATTACAGGTATAAGCCATAATGCCCAGCCCCTTGGTATTTTATTTTCTTTGCAACTATTGTTAATGGTATTGATTCTTTGATTTGATTCTCTGATTGACTGTTGTTAGCATTAATATATAGAAATGCTACTAATTTGTATACATTGATTTTATAACCTGAGACTTTGATGAATTTATCAATTCTAGAAGTATTTTGGTGGAGTCTTTAGGATTTTCTAGATACAAAATCATATCTTCAGCAAAGAGGGATAGTTTGACTTCCTCTTTCCTGATTTGGTTGCCCTTTGTTTCATTCTCTTGTATGATTGCTCTGGTTAGGACTTCCAATACTATGTTGAATAGAAGTGGTGACACTAGGCACCCTTGTCTTGTTCCAGTCTTAGGGGGAATGCTTTCAACTTTTTCCCATTCAGTTTGATGTTGTTTGTGGGTTTGTCATATATGGCTTTTATAATTTCAGGTATGTATCTTCTATGCCTAGCTCGTTGAGGATTTTTATCATAAAAGGGTGATGGATTTTATTGAATACTTTTTCTGCAACTATTGAGATGATCATATGTTCTTTGTTTTTGCTTCTGTTTATGTGGTGAATCACATTTATTGATATGCATATGTTGAACCATCCTTGCATCCCTGAGATGAAACTCACTTGATCATGGTGAACTATTTTTTTTTTTTTTTTTTTTTTTTTTGAGACGGGGTCTCACTCTTGGTCAGGCTGGTTTCGAACTCTTGACCTTGAGCTATCCACCCGCCTCGGCCTCCCAGAGTGCTAGGATTACAGGCGTGAGCCACCGCGCCCGGCCTTCATGGTGAATTATTTTTTTGATGTGTTGTTGAATATGGTTTGCTAGTATTTGGTTGAGGCTTTTTGCATCTATGTTCATATGGAATATTGGTCTGTAGTTTTCTTTTTTATTGTGTTCTTTCCTGGCTTTAGTATCAAAGCAACACTGGCTTCATAGAATGAGTTATGAAGGAGTCCCCTCTTTGTTGACATTATGGAATAATTTCTGTAGGATAGGTACCAGTTCTTTGTAGATCAGGTAGGATTTTGCTGTGAATACATCTGGTCTGGGTTTTTATTTTTTTGTTGGGGGATTTTTTATTACTGCTTCAATCTTGCTTCTCAATACTGATTTGTTCAGGATTTCTATTTCTTCCTGATTTGGGCTGGAGAGGTTGTATATTTCCAGGAGTAATCCATGTAATCCATTTCCTCTAGTTTTTCTAGTTTGTTTGCATGTAGGTTTTTGCTGTATTCATGGATAATATTTTGTTTTTCCATTGTATCAGTTGTAATGTATCCTTTTTCATTTCTTATTGAGCTTATTAAGGTCCTTTCTCTTCTATTTCTGGTTAGTCTGGCTAGTGGTCTATAAATTTTGTTTATCTTTTTAAAGAACCAACTTTTTGTTTCATTGATCCTTTGTATTGTTTTGTTTTATTTTATTTATTTTTTTGGTTTCCATTTCACTTAGTTCTGCTCTGAGCTTCATTATTTCTTTTCTTCTGCTGGCTTTTGGTTTGGTTTGTTCTTTTTTCTAGATATTTGAAATGTGACGTTAGGTTGTTAATTCGTAATCTTTCTGTCTTTTGATGTAGGCATTTAAGGTTATGAACTTTCCTGTTAGGACTGCTTTCACTCTATCCCATAGGATTTTAAAGATTGTGTTCCTTTTGTCCTTGAGTTCAAGGAATCTTTTGATTTCCAACTAATTTCATCATTGAGCCAAGGATTATTCAGCAGCAGGTGGTTTAATTTCAATGACTTTGTGGAGAATTGTGTGTTTCCCTTGGAATTGATTTCTCATTTTATTCTCTTGTGGCCTGAGAAGATACATTATATGATTTCAATTTTTTGAGACTTGTTTTGTGGCCTAAGATATGATCAATCTTGGAAAATGTCTCATGTGCTGATGAAATGTATACTCAGTAGTTTTGGGGTAGAATTGTCTGTAAATTTCTGTTAGATCCCTTTGTTGTAGAGTCTCATTTAGGTCCAGAATTTCTTCATTCATCTTCTGTCCAGTTCTGTCAGTGGAGTGTCAAAGTCCCTGGCAATTAAGATGCTACTGCTCATTTCTTTGCTTAGATCTAGTAGAATTTGCTTTATGAATCTAGGACCTTATGTGTTAGGTGCCTCTATATTTATGATTGGTATATCTTCTTGTTGAATTGCTCCCTTTACCATTATATAATTATCATCTTTTTCTTTTTTTATCATTGTTGATTTAAAGTGTATTTAATCTAATATTAGAATAGCTACACATGCTTGTTTTTAGTGTCATTTGCATGGAATATTTCTTTCAATCCTTAACCTTAAAACTGTGTGAGTCCTTGTGTTTGGAATGTGCTTCTTGGGGCCAGAAAATGCTTCAGTTGTGTTTTTTCATCCCTTCAGCCAGTCTGTGTCTTTTAAGTGGGGCACTCAAATCATTTACTTTGAATGTTAGTATTGATATGTGGGGTGCTGTTCTGTTCTTCATGTTGGATGATACCTTATTGTTTTGTTTTCCCTCTTATGCTATTGTTTTATAAGATCAGTGAGCTCTAAATTTTGGGTGTTTTAACAGCAGTTGGTATCTATTGTGCTGTTCCACATATAATGCACTTTGCAGCATTTCCTGTAGGGCATGCCTAGCAGTGAAAAATTCTCTTAGTCTTTGCTTGTCTGCAAAGGTCTTTATTTCTCCATTATTTATGAAACTTACTTTTGCAGAATAAAAAATTCTTGGCTGGCAGTTCTGCTTAAGAAGACTAAAAATGGGGCCCTAATCCCTTCTAGCATGTAAAGTCTCTGCTGAGAAATCTGTTATCATGATGGATTTTCCTTTGTACATTAGTTGTTGTTTTCATCTTGCAGCTTGTAGAATTTTCTTCTTCCTTTTGACTTTGGCCAGATGAATGATTATGTGTCTTGGAGATGTCCTATTTGTGATGAATCTTCCCTGTGTTTGATGACTGTCTTATATCTGGATGTCTAATTCTCCAGCAATACCAGGGAACTTCTCCTCAGCAATTCCCTTGAATAGGTTTTCCAAGCTTTTTGCTTTTTCTTCTTCTCCCTCTGTAATATCTGTAATTCATTTACTGGTTCACTTCACATAGTCCTATATTTCTCTGAGTTATTATTTATTTATTTTTCTATATATTTGACTGACTGGATTAATTGAAAGCCTTGTCTTCAAGCTCTGAGATTCTTCTGCTCGGTCTAGCCTGTTGATGAAGCATTTTGTTGTATTTTATAATTCCCTAAATGACTCTTTCATTTCCTTAAGTTCTCCTATATCCTTTCTTATGTTGTCTATCTCTTTAGTGAGTTTTTCATATTTTTCATTCATGTCCTGAAATTGTGTGTGTGTGTTGGCTTTCAATTTCATTCATCTTGTTCGCCATCCATATTCTGAATTCCATTTCTGACATTTCAACAATTTCCTTTTGATTGGGGTATACTGCTGTGCATCTATTGTGATCCTTTGGGGGTGTCAAACTAGCTTGTTTTTTCATGTTGCCAGAATTCTTTTGCTGGTTTCTTCTCATCTGAAACCTCTTCTCTCAGCTCATGGATTATAGGTTTGCAGTGCAGCTATTCTCCTCTGCTGGGAACTCTCCTACTTAGTGCAGAGAGGAAATCCCTAGATAGTGCTTTTATGTCTTACTGTGGAGGACTGACCTGGGGGAAGAGGGGCAGATGTACTGCAAGCCTGTAACACAGATGTTCTCCTGCATCATTCCATTCCCCTGTGGTTGTCACAGTCCAAGCTGGTGCTGGAGGTTATTCATTCAGATTGGTAGGTTAGTCCCCAGGCCTCTGTTGAAAGCTTGGGCAGGGGCTGGGCAAGTAACTCTCCATAGAGGCAGGTGGTGTGACCTTCACCAGTGCCTGAGCCAGTTACAAGAATTGGTAGGTACATGGACATGGCACAGGACTGCAATCAGTGGCAGAGCAGGTTACAGGACCTTGGAGGGTGCTTGTGTGCATCATGGGACCTTGGCAAGTTCAGCATTTTTAAATCACTCTCTGCTCCATCTTCTCATCACCTTCTCTTATATATATCTGTGTAAAATCTCCCTTTGCCTTTATTATAAGAACACTTCCTATGGCATTTAGGGACCACATAGATAATCCAGGATAATCAGCAATCATGAAATCCTTCATTTAATCACATCTACAGAAAGCCCTTTTTTCAAATAACACAATATATATAGGTTCTAGAGACCAGGACTTGATATTTTGGGGAACCATTTTTTAGCCTACTAAAAGCCAATGCAAATATTTGTATGTAAATGATCAGAGAAATTTTATTCATAATAGCCACAAACTGGAGGAAAAATGTCCATTAATAGGTTAATAAACAAACAAGTGGTACTATATCCATTCAGTGGAATTCAGTGGGGTTATTCACTATAAAAAGGAATGAATTGTTGAAATATGCAACAAGATGGATAAATCTCAACTTATCTTGAGTGAAAGAAACCAGACACAAAATAATACACACTGTATTATTCATTCCATTTGTGAAAAACTCCAGTACAAATAAATCTAAGCTATAATGAAAGAAAGCAGATCTATGTTGGCTGAGGGCTAAGATTAAGGAATCAGGATTAAATGGGAAGGGATATAAGGGAACATTTTATGATGATGGAAGTGTTATATGTCTTGATTGTGGTGATGGTAACATAGGTGTGTACATATGCCAAAACTGATTGAACTTCACACTTAAAATGTATGTATTCCATGATATATGAATTAAATCTCAATGAAGTTGGTTTCAAATATAGATTTAAACAATTAGGATTTGCTTATTTTTAAAACTAACTTCAAAATTTAAAAAAAATCTGAAATCACATTATCCAAAGACTTAGAAAAGATTTCACCATGAAAATATTTTTAAAATATTTATGTATTTTTATTACATGCTGTGATTTCATTTTTTCTGTGCATTCCTTATTCATTTTGAACACATTGTGAAATAAGTGAGGAAGAGATTTTTCTCTATGGCTATCTAGTTTTCCCCCAAGCATTATAGTCATTTTTTTTCATTTATTAGAAATGCCACCCTCATCATAACTAATTTCCCACATATATCTGGTTCTATTTTTGTAGTGTTTATTTTGTTCCATTGATTTGCATATTTATTTTCCTTTGCCTTTTTTTTTGTTTGCATGACTTTTTAATTTTTACTTTAGCTTTAAGAACATTTTGGTATCTAGTAAGTCAAGGCCCTTCTCATTAGTCTTCTCTTTCCAATGACAGTTTCTTAAGTTTTATTTCTGCAAGACTTCTATTGTCATCTAAGTTAAAAGACAAATAAAAACAAATACAAAAACAAAACAAAAGCTCATATGACAAGACTCCAGCTGAAATAACATTTAATATACAAATTAATTTAGGCACAAAATATGTTAAAATGTTGAGACTTCTTCTCCATAAATAAAGTAAGCCTTCCAGAGTTACTCAAATGTTCTTTTGCATCCCTCACTCTGTAGTTTGTTTTATAAAGACATTTCTGGTGCTTTGTTACTTACCACATAAGACTCATGTTTATTTACACCTCATTGGGATTATACTCTTAATAATGTAAAGTAATTGTCTTATTTCACATATTTCATATTGACGAAATTTTTCTGATATTCAGTACTAAGTAGTAAATACACTCTACTATAACTTTGTCTTACCTTTTGCTTTCAACTTTTCTGACCCACTTTATTTTAGCAAGATTTACGATTGGCTTCCAGTTAGAATTTAGTATCTAAAAGAGACCTGCTATGTTGTGTATCTCGATGCATTTATTTTTACAAAGAATGTAATTTTTAAAAATTTTAGCATATACATTAATCAATTAAATTTTCTCTTTGGTGAATTACCTGCTTTGTTCCTTTACTAACTTATCTATTTAAGTCTAAGTGTTTTTCATATCTAATTATGTGAGCTAATAATAACTTAAAGATATTGGCCGTTATTTTTTGCCATACTTAGAGGCTTTTTCTTTCTTCATTTTTTTTCTTTATGCTTATTTTTAAATAAGCATAAACATATTTGAATAAACTTATCTTTTCATGAATAGAATTTCAGAATTTTTTAAATAATTAAAGCTATTAATACTTTTCTTTGTAATTTATTCCATCATTTTGGTTCTTAAAAAGTATCCCTTTTCAATTTCACAGATTTGTTAGACATTTATTTCAAATTTCTTCTATTTTTAATATGGATTTTATTTTAAATTTTTATTTTCTAAATAAGTTAATTAGATAATTCTGAAAGTATTTATTTATCTATTGAGGTAAGAATCTGAATTCATGTTTTTAACAAATAACTTACTAATTCTTCCATCTGCATTAATTCATTGAAAAATTCTGTTAAATTTATTTGTGATATTACTCTTTTTCTGTTAAACATTTTTATATGAAAAAGGGTCTATATCTCAGTCCACTCAATTAGAAATGGTCTAGATTGGGTTAAAACACCAAAGTACAAAAGAGACTTTTCTTTTTCAATAAATTTTAATAAGTTCAAAACTCTATAGTATAATTTTTCATCTTAAGTATTTTCCTTATTTATATCTGAGTTTTATAATTTCCTGACTTCTTGCTTTTTAGAAGACATTGTTTTCATTATTTGATAAATGAACTGTGAAGCAAAATTGACATCAGTTTAATTTTATTTCATAATCGACAAAACATTTCAAATAAAACAAATACAACTTTAAAAAGTCTCCAGTTTACACTTTCATTTCACATTTCATACACTGCACAATATTTATAAGATACTCATTTTTATTATCTTCTAACTGGGATGGGAGGCAGTAACAATTCTCCCAGATGGTTAAATGCACCAGAGGATTGCTACTCTTATTTTCCTAATTTGAGAGATATAAAGCAGTTTTTACTCCCAATATAAATTCTAGATAAAAACCACACTCTTTGCTCACTTCTCATGTTGGAGAAGGATGACATTAAGGATGACACCCAAGTAAAAAAAATAACCTTGTTACTAAGCTAATGTTCTCTAGAAATCTTACTTGGCTATATGACAACTGCTAAATTTCCTTGTTAAAAAACAACTTACAATGAATTGGTTATCCTGCTAGCTTTTTTTTTTCCTTCTTTTTTCTATCTTTCCTTCTTCCTCTCTTTATTTTTTTTTTCTTTCTTCTGGCACATTTAATTAGAGAACATCTATCTGTAGACATTATGAGGATTAACTGTCCTTGAGGAATGAGGGATAATATAAGCTAAGTAAAAATAAGAGGGAAAAATGCTATATGGAATCTCATATAAAAAATTTTACATTCTTGACCCATATTCAGACACTATTAGCTGTGACCACTGCACTGCAATGTGAAAACTAAAATGAGAGTACATTTTTTAAATGAAAATCCCAATATTCAAAGAAACAAACAAACAGCAACATAAGCTAAATATTCAGTATACTGGAAATGAACCACAGGCTTTTGAGTCATACTCCAGTGAACTCATGTCCTTAAATGGAAAGTTCAGCCATAGACATTTGGCCACTGAAGCTCTCTGGTGCGCACATTTAGGGATGTATCTTCCCGCACAAGGGCAGCCACCTGTAGAAGTGGACTCTTGAAATAACTGTCTGCACCAGTGATCATATGGCATGGTTTAGTCATTGCACAGAGACTCTTCAGAGAAGTTGAGATTGAAATTCATGGAGGAGCAAAAAGGGGCGATGTCTGATGATTAAGAGTCAATCCAGGAAGAATTATTCTTCATGGGTGTAACATCCATTTCAATAACAAAGTATCTTTCCAATGACTCATACTTATTTGTCTGTGAAGTTACAAGAGAAGATCCCCAGATAAAGTGCTTTCCCAGTTGCTAGATCTAACTCTCAGAAAGAAAATTCATCCCTTAAGAAAAATGTGAGCTTGGTGTTAAACTCAAAGTTTGTTTTTAGGTCAAATGAATCTGCTCTGTTGCTGTTGCTTCTCTCACAACATAGTGAAACCAGTGAAGAAAAGTTAAATCATCATGTTAGTAAATCCAAGAATTTTGTCCCAATGATGTGAATAACTATTCTTGGAAAAAACACAAAAAGAGTCTGTCTGGGGAAAAAAAACAACTGTCAAAAATAAGGCATCCATCCTATGTCACAACAGAGTTCAACTTCCTTTGATTGATCTCCACACTTCTCATGAGTGGAATCAAGGAACTTTATAATCTCCTATGTTCTGTCATTTTGTACTCATATAATCCAAGATTGTAAAATGTCGACATGGTTCACTTAGCATCCTAAAGAAAGTGAAGTTAGAATATTTTTTTAAAGTGACAGTGATTTTCTTCTCTTTATAGTAGCATTGGAAGGTGAATGAGAACTGTAAACCATAAATGTCTAAAATGTTTATTTTAATCAAATATATGTATACTGCATCATAGCTAATTCTTAGATTAGAATCATTATCTTTGATAAGCCTCATATTGAATACAAAATACATAAATATATAACTATTTGGGAAAATATTACATTTTTGAGACATAAGAAAAAAATGTATTCAAAGAATTTGCTTTACATTGTAATGTTCAACTTGTATGAGCATATTTCAACTTGGAAATTCATTAGTTGTTTGAGCCATGCCCTCAAAATTCTACTTAGCCTATTTATGATTTCCTTTCAATAAAAGACAAGACAAGAAAGAAAGAAAAACCACAAGAACCCCACTCAGGAATCTGGGAATGCCTTTATGATGGACTCATAGGCAGGTGGGGGCGGTGTGGACAGGCCAACTCGAAGACTGTTACTGGACCAGTGGAAATCAGGACGGCTCAGACTGTGGGAAGTGTTAATGCTGGGAGATGTGTTGGAAGAGGGCAGAGTCACCAGGTGACTTTCAGTTTCCACAGGAAGTGGTGGACATTGCAGAAAGGGATGGAAAGTAGAAGCCCTGAAGCTTAATTTTCTTGGAAAGGAATTTGCTTGTTCAAGGGAAGCTTGTCGCTGGAAAGTGAGACTGGCCAGGCTGAGGTTGCTTCGACGTTCACAGCCACTGTGGCGGTAAAATCCAGTTCTATTGAGGCCATGGGTGTAAGAAGACCTAGATCTCCTGCTGGAACTCCATTGTGAGATGGGAGCACTGGCTCTTCTTCGAGACAGACAAACGAACAGAGCCCAAATAAATCCTCCAATTACCAGCCCAATTGCCATGGATACTGTGAAGGATATGATAAGGTCCTCTGAAACAAAGAAAACAAATCACTAAATCAATTTTAAATAGATATTCAACTCAAAACAAGGTGCAGAGTATAAACTGTAATTCAGGGAATGCATGATTAATTTAAACATACTTTGAATTAGAGAAATAGAAGATGGCACCAGGTAGATATGAACAAATGGAAGAGGCTAATGTTTCCATTTATTCAAGCAGAAAGATACAAAATAACACTTTCAGTGGCAGTGTTCTAGGTTGCTCATGCTATTTTATCATCTTTAAGAAATAAGAAATAGAAACAGTCTCACTAAGGCCATATTTTAGTTCATAAATTGTTTATAGAGTTGCAAATGTGGTCCAAAGATTAATTGCTTTTGAGTTATAGTAGTAACTAATGTGCCAAGTTGATAAAGAATTTCGTCATGACTTTGACTTTGCCTTTTCCTCTGTAGGCTTTCATCAGTCACATTTCTACCACCTGCAGTCTTCATGATGCCTCACTTCCTGTGCTCATTCTGAGTCAGGAAGTGCTGGGATAGAACCATCTGGCATGCTGACTGATTTATGTCATATTTCCTAAACTCCCAGACAATCACCTATATCTCTGACTCCTTGATAACTTGGCCTGAGCAGAATACTGGGCTCTTTATTGTTCCCCAAGTTCCAGCTCATGCTGTTATCATGCCTTTGTTGTGATAATGAAATTCCTGCCTCTTGAACCTGCATGGAATCTCTGCTACGTACCTGTATCCTCTAATTCATACAATTTATATTTGTTCAGATTTCCTATTCTGGGACGGGGTGCCGGGGGAAAATCTTCCCCAAGTGGAAAAGCTACCTTACTGCCTCTTCTGAACTAAAAACATATTCTCAAATGACACCTGAGCCCCTGTCTTGCATAGACAAACTCTGAATATTAGAAGATCCCTCCAGCCTCACCGTCCCCCACATTTCCCCATTCACCACTCCCTGACCTAACCCTCAAGCCATGTTGATTTTCTCACTGTCCCAAAGCTTGTCATTATCTCTGAAACTCTGTGCCTTTCTACATATTTTTCCTTGTATCTAGATTCAATTTTTTAATCATCTTCTGTCTGGAAAACTCATTCTTCAAGATCTACTTCAAGTATCACATCTTCAATAAAGACTCATACATTTCCTAGACAAAAATGAGTTACTGCTAAGTAGAAAGACACGCTTATTTTACCAAATTCCCTATCTAGGGATTCTGTATTGAGACAACCATAGACTGGAAATTAGCTGATTGGGGTTGTAAGATTGCAGGAGAGGAGGTGGGAATGGCCACAAATGCTTTGCTGCTCCTCCCATTAAGAGGAAGAGTCTATTTTCCCACCCCTTGCATCTGGGCTAGCTGCATGACTTGTTTTGACCAATAGGATTCAATGGGATTGAAACTGTGCAAGTTCAAGTCTAAGAACAAGAGGCTTCAGTTTCCACCATTGCTGGTCTTGGGAACCCTGCCATTGTCAGCATACAAGGCCAGGCTAGCTTGCTGGGTGATGGCAGACACATGGCCCAGGTATCTCTATTGCCTTGGCCAAGAGCCTGCTGAGCTCAGCTTATGAATGGCATCATCCTAGATAATGCAGATGCTAGTCAACCCACCAGCTGATGGTGATACATGAGCAAAGACCAGCAGAAAATCTACCAAGCTGATCTCATCCCAAATTACCAACCTACAGAATTGTGAGCTAAGTAAATGATTGTTGTTTTAAGTCATTATATTTTAGGGTGAATTGTTACATGGCAAAAGCTCATAGATACAGAGTTCCAAACTCAGCTCTGTCCCTAACATGTTGTGTGACTTTTAGGGAATTTGTTTAGCTGATTTCATTATTTTTATAAAAGGAAGGAGTTAGATTTTATGATTGCCAAGGTTCTTTCTAGCATATTGTTGTGATCTGTGATAATATATAGAATATCTAGAATGCAGAAATTAAAAAAAAACAATGTCAATAAATACATAAGAAAAATCATTGCTGCCTCATTTTAGGATATTTTTAGTGTCCTTTCACCACATGCTGTCGCATTTATCTGTTGTGGAAAGGCTGTATTTGTTTCCTCCTACTTTCACAATTATCTTCACAAATACTTATATCAAAATTCTCTAAAACAATGTTTTTTTATCAGATCTAAACAGTAAGTTCTTTATAATAGGAAGATTACTTCTGAATTATAAGATGATTTAGGACACATCTGTTAGGCCCAGTATTGGTATTCCAAAATGTTTCTCATAAAAATCATATTGAATCATGGCCTTAAAATGCAATCTTTTCAGACAGTTTTCATAGAGTTAAGCTCTGTGCAGAAAAAGCAAATAAGTATAGCCAAAACTTAAAGTTAACCTTATTGGCAATACAGTAAATTCCAAATTAACTGTAATTATCAGTACCCAAATATTTGGAATCTAAAATTCTGCTTAAAAAGAAGTCATAGAAAATCTGCATTGCCAAGGAAATGGCAGCCATGGAAATCAGAATTTCCCAACATTTCTTCCCAAAAAAAAGAGAATAACAAAACAAACAAATATAATCATATAAAATCCATGCTTTCAGCATAATTAGAAGACAAAGAACATCCAAACTTCAAGTTACCTAGAAAATGAAAAATAGAAAAATAGCTATTAATACTAGTAAATTATATTCCATGCTCCTGTTCTAAGCCTTCATAGAGAGGAAGGGCAATTCTGGGGAAAAAAAGTGAAAATAATGAAAAGATATTCTGGTACATGGGCACACATTGGCTATAGGAAAGGAATTTATATGTGCATATAGGAATCTGAGGAGACAGTCTTGGAAAGTAAGCCCTCTCTTGAAGAAGAGGGATTACAATAACAAAAGATCACATATTGTGTGATTCCACTTACACGAAATTCCCATAACAAGAGAAATTATAGAGATAGAAATCAGATTAGTGATTGCCTAAGGCTGTGGAGTGGGATAGGAGGGAATGAGAGGGAATTTGATGTTTATAGGAATGCAGCTTACTAAATGCAACCCTTTTTTTATTTCATTATTTTGTCGAACAGTATAGTTTTAATTTTTAATTCAATCCTTTAACTACTCCGTAAAATAACTACTCATAGCTTAGCATTTTTAGGTCCCAGGCACTCTTTTAAGTATCTTATATCACTGAATTCTCAAACACCTCCATAAGGGAGATGCTAGCGTTTTTTCCATTTATTAGTTGTGGCTACTGAGAGAGAGAAGAAATGAGCCCATAGTCACACACCTGGTAAAGAACAAGTGAGCATTTGAGTCTAAAGTATTAATAGCTAAATAGCTTATTTATATCTTAGATGTAATGTAAGAAAATACTAATCTAAAATGAAAATGAAGAACATAAAATGCATAAAAATTCTATCAATTTAATCCCAGGGTATCTGGTAGCCTGTTATGAACAGAAATATTTGGAAAAATAGTGGTAAAATAATATTGTGTGTTCTACAGATATATTCTCCTAAATTAAAAGCCTCCAGTGAAGAATTTTAACTTTAGCTATGGAATCATAGAAATGGAATTTCATCTAAAACAAACTCTTAAAAATGCCTTGGCTCAAACTCTTCATTGTATACATATTGACGTGAAAGCTAAGATTTATGTGGTAGAACTTATACCTGATTTATTTAATAATTGATTGACAGCTATTACTGATCAGGGGACTATTATTTACACTCACTTATGATATAAAATAAGAAAAAAAATACATTCACAAAGTATATGTCCTGGCTCTTGTGTATAGACCTACTTAGTCACTACTAGGGTCTGACTGAAGGCTCTTAAAATCTCAGGATACAAAGAGGTATAATAGATGAAATAAAAAGAGATATTTTCTTTATTTTAGAAAAATGGATTTAAAAACAGAGTCCAAAAGGAGAAAATAGATTCAATTATCCAATAAAAGCATTCTTGGAATAATAGCAAGTTTCAGATTAAAGAAAAAATTAGAAACTTTTAAAATATACAGTCAAGGGAAAATAATTTCTTGTCCATTTAAGTGAGAAAATTAGCAAAGACAAAAAAATTACATGGAGTGAGAAACATTTATAAGTCAGATGACTGTTTTATTTCTAAAATACATTACTGTTCTGATATAAGAAATCTCGGGTAATGTACACAGTTCAATAGGTAAGTTATTAAAGAATATCTTGGACAGCCACAATCTTCTTAGATGACAAATTTCAGTTTTGTGAGTAACAAGATTATTTTTGATGGCACTAGAACAATATATCTAGGACACCAATTTGACAATAAACCTATTTAAAATGATCAATCTCTCTGACTTGATAATATTTTGATTTGACATTGTAGACCTATTGGCTTGTGCCCAAAATTTGAGGAATATATCATCAAATACAGGGTTATATAGATATCTGAAAAAGATTAACTAATGAATTTAAAATGTACATGAGAATCACAAGAATAATATATACACATCAATAATATGAAATTTAAATTTTAAATGAATATAAAGTAGGGTTAGATGGAGGTACAGAAGTTATAAAAAATCATACAGGAAAAGATATTGCTTTTGCTATGGATTTGCTTAATTTTTGCACATAAAAAGCCCTCAATGAATGCTAGTTCTTACTACTAACAGTTGAGTAATTTAACCAAGTCATTTTACCGTTCTTGATCTAATTACAACAGCCACTATAGTGCTATCCAATTCTAAGATTCTAACATTGAAAATGGTTTACAGTAAATATAATTAATACCTCAAATTCTATGCCCTGGTATTAAAATTTAGTAGAGGTCACCATCTAGTGGCCTTGAGTTGAATCATTCTAGCATCTGAAAGTGATTTTACCAGTGACAACAGAATGGAACACTGATTAAAATGTTCAAAAACCCTTTACAGTTATAAGAATCATGAGCTCAATTTTTAAAAAAGCAGGACATGCAGTTCTTGATGTCTTAGAGTGTATAGGAGGATGGTTCAGGCAATACAAAGACTTTTGGTAAAAAGATTTTTAGGGAGAATAAGATTTAGGGCACAGAAATTTGATCAATTATAATAATTTAAAGAGTATTTTCTATGTATATCTCATCTGCCAGAACATCCTATTGGGTCTTTTTTCACAAAAATAAATCCAGAATTGAAATTCTTCTCACTATTTACTCGAATACTTCCCTGGTCCAACTGATCACATCTCTGACCTGGGATACTGCAATAGTCTTCTAACTGGTCTTCCTCCCTGCTTCTATGCTTGCCACCTCCCTGACACAACTATTCTATTCTCAATACAGTAGCGACAGTGAACCTTTCAAAATGTAAGGTGCACCATCACTCTTCTATTCTAAGCTTCCACTTCTCCTAGAGTAAAAGTAAACTCCTAAAAATGGCCTGAAAGTCCCTGCTTGATAGACTCCCAAGTATCTGAATTCATCCTCTCTAATCTTCCTCTGTCCAAAAGACAAAAGGTAATAAATGTTGGTGAGGACATGGAGAAAAGGTAACTCTTATATACTATTGTTGAAAATGTAAATTGGTACAGTCATCATGGAAAATAGTACAGACAGGTTCATCAAAAATTAAAAATAGGACTACCATAGGATTCAGCAATCCTTGCAGGTATATGTTCAAAAGAATGAGATCAGTATCTCTAAGAAACATCTGTACATCTATATTCATTGCAGCATTGTCAAAATAGCCAAAATATGAAATCAACCTAAGTGTTCATCGCCAGATGAATGGATAAAGAAAATATAATATAATGGAATATTATAGTACAGATGCTCCTAGACTTATGATGAGGTTCCATCCCAATAAACCTATAGTAAGTTGAAAATATCCTAAGCTGAAAATGCTTTTAATACATCTAATCTACCAAATATCATAGTTTAGCTTAGCCCACCTTAAATATGCTCAGAACACTTACATTAGCCTACAGTTGGACAAAATCATCTAACACAAAGCCAGTTTTATAATAATAAAAATAAAAATTTTAAAATAAAAAACAAAAACTCAAAATTCAAAATTTGAAGTATGGTTTCTACTGAATGTGTATTGCCTTAGTATCATCGTAAAGTTGAAAAATTGTGAGTCAAACCATCCTAAGTCAGAGACCATCTTTATATAATAATGGAATATTGATAATTAGCCTTTAAAAAAAAGAAAATCCTGTCATTTGCAACAATATGGATGAACCTGGAGGACATTATGCTATGTGAAATAAGCCAGACACAGATAGAAAAATAGAGCTGGTCTCCAATGTAGGATGGTTTTACTTAACAATTTTTTGACTTTACAATGGTGCAAAATCTACAGGCATTCTGTAGAAGCCATACTTTGAGTACACTTACAACCATTCTGTCTTCTAGTTTCAGTATGTAGTATTCAATAAATTACATGGGATATACACTATTTAATAATAAAATAGGCTTTGTGTTAGATAATTTTTCCCAATTGTAGGCTAATTTGTGTTTTGAGCGTCTTTAAGGTAGGCAGGGCTGGGCTATGATGTTTGGTAGGTTAGTTAGGTACATTAAATACATCTTCGACTTACCATGTTTTCAACTTATGGTGGGTTATCAGGTGGTAGCACCATCACGAGTTGAGGAGCATCTGTACTGCATGATCACTCGTATATGTGGAATGTAACAAAGTTGAACTCAGAAAAGCAGAGAGGAGAATGATGACTGCCAGGGACTTTGGTGTGGGGGAAGTGGTGAGATGCTGGGCAAAGGGTACACAGTTTCAGTTGTGCAGGATGGATAAGTTCTGGAGATCTAATGTTCAGCATGATGACTATAGTTAATAAAACTGTTTTATATACTTGGAATTTGCTAAGAAAGTAGATCTTAAATGTTCTCACCATCCAAAATAAAGGTAACTATGCAAAATGATGGATATATTAATTAGTTTGATTGTGGTAATCATTTTTATAATTTATATACATATATCAAAATATCATGTTATACACTTTAAATATGTTCAGTTTTTGTTTCCCAATTATGCCTCAATAAAGCTTTGGGGGGGGTAAGAAAGTACAAAGGATGAAGAAAAACCAAAGTAATCTTGAAAAAGAAAATAATAATTTATGATATATTTATAACATATTTTAAAATAGCTAGAAGAAAATATTTTGAATGTTTTCAACACAAAAAAATGATGTTTGAGGCAATGGATATGCTGATTATCCTAATTTGATCATTATACATATTATACATATATTAAAATATCACTCTGTTCCCCATAAATATGTACAATTATTATGCATCAATTAAAACTTTTTTAAAAAGAACAAAGTTGGAGAACTTGTGTAACTTCAAGACTTACTATAAAAATCTACAAATAGAATGAAACAGAATGGAGAGCCCAGCAATAGGTTTACACTTATGTGACCATTTATTTTTCAGTAAAGGTGCCAAAGGAATTGAATAGAGAAAGATCTTTCCAACAAATTGTGCTAGAAAAGTGGAATAGCAATATGAACAAAGTCCCTCAATTTCTACACTACATGCAAAAATTTAATTGGAGATGGATAACTATGGATCCTAAACATGAAAGCTAAAATCTTAAAATCTTAAAACCTTGAGAGAAAAACAGAAGAATATTTAAATGATTTCCAGTAAGGCCAAAGTTTCTTATTCATAGATAAGTTCCCATAAAGCAAAACTCACTATATACATATGTGTATGTGGTACATGTATATAGGTACATATATGTAATAATATATTTTTTAAATATTTATTTGTTATATATAGTTATGTACTTAGATAAAGTTAAACTAGACTACATAAAAATTTTGAAATCTGCTCAGCAAAAACACTTTTTAGAAAATAAATAGGCAAGCCACAGAAAGCTAGAAAATATTTACAAACGTGTATCTGACAGTAGACTGACAATCAGGATATATAAAGGATTTTTAAACTCAATAATAAAAAGACAAAAAGGAAATAACAATAATGTGTCAAAGATTTGCACAAACACTTTAAAAACATATATGGATGGTTTCAAACTTACTATGGCTTGACTTATGATTTTTTGACTTTACAATGGGTGTATCAGGATGTTAACCCCATCATAAGTTGGGGAGCATCTGGACTCACCATGGTTTGACTTATGATTGTTTTACTTTATGGTGGCTTATAAAGGTATCAAATGCATTTTCAACTTACAATATTTTTTTATTTATGATGGGTTTATTAGGTCATAGCTGTATCATAATTCGAGAAGCATCTGTATTCAAAAGCCAGTAAGCACAAAAGAACATGGTCAACATCAGATATTAGCACATTTTTTTTCTACAAAGGTCCAGGCAGCAAATACTTTAGGCATTTTAGGTCATACATTCTCTATGAAAAACTACTGAATTCCTCCAAAAGCAACCGTACACAAGTAAGCAAATTTTCCAATAAAACCTTATTTATAAAAATAGGCTGTGGGTCATATTAAGCCTGTGGGCCACAGTTTGCCAAACACTGCTCAACATCATTAGCCATCAAGTAAATTCATGGTAAGCCCACAATGAGATATGACTAAGTACTGACCACCACAATGGTTAAAATTGAAAGGACTGAGAATTTTTTTTTAATATAAACAAAGCTGTGAAACAAATGGAACCCTCATCTTGTTGGAGGCCATGTTACATTTTACAAATACTTTCAAAAAAACACTGTGGCAGTTTCTTATAAAATTGAGCATATCCCAAGCCTATGATCTAGCAATTCTACTTCTAGGAACTTATTCAAGAAAAATGAAAACACATATCCACAAAAAGATTCTTACAAGAATATCCATTGCAGCTTTATTTTTAATAGCCAAAACTTCAATCAGCCAAGGTGTCCACCAATACAAAAAATGGATAAATAACTTATGATACATAAGGAATACTACTCAGCAATAAAAAGGAACAAACTACTAACACTCAACATAGGTAGATATTAAAAATGTTATATGAGGGAAAGAGGCTGTACATATAAACACTGTATGGTTTCATTTATAGGAAGTTCTAGAATGAACAAAATCAATATGTTCTGGAAAAAAAGAATAGTGGTTTTCTCTGGGGATGGTGTAGACAAAGATGACTGGGAATGGGCATTAGAAAACTTTTTGGGTTGGTAACTATGGTATCTTTTTTGGGGGGTGGTAGACAGGGTCTATATCTGTTTTCCTGGCTAGATAGAGTGCAGTGGCTCAAACTCCTGGGCTCAAGCAATCCTCCTGCCTGAGCCTCCTGAGTAGCTGGGACTACAGGTGTGTGCCACAATGCCCAGCCAACTTTTTAATTTTTTGTAGAGATGGTATTTTACTATGTTGCCCAGACTGGTCTTGAACTCCTGGACATAAGCAATCTTCCTGCCTCAGCCTCCCAAAGTGCTGCGATTACAGGTGTGAGCCACGATGCCCAGCCTGTTTTGTATCTCGATTAAGGATTGACTTACTCAACTCACACTGAGTAACAGACTTAAACCTGAGGTATGAAACTATTAGAATTCTAGAGGAAAACGTTGGAAACACTCTCCTAGACATTGGCCTAGGCAAAGAATTTATGAAGAAGACCCCAAAGGCAATCACAGCAGCAACAAAAATAAATAAATGGGACCTGATCAAACTAAAAAGCTTCTGCATAGCCAAAGAAACAGTCATGAGAGCAAACAGACAACCTACAGAATGGGAGAAAATTTTCACATCCTACACATCTAATAAGGGGCTGATAACTAGAATCTACTTAGAACTCACGAAAATCAGCAAGGAAAAATCAAACAACCCTATCAAAAAGTGGGCAAAGGACATGAACAGAAACTTTTCAAAAGAAGACAGAATAATGGCTAACAAACATTTAAAAAAATGCTCAACATCTTTAATCATCAGGGAAATGCAAATCAAACCACAATAAGATATCACTTATCTCCAGTAAGAATGGCCTTTATCAAAAAGT
>VBSM01000361.1:95613764-95636360 GCA_008086735.1 Cheirogaleus medius | reverse complement strand
GTCACGCTTGAAGCTCTGACTTGAGGGGGGAGGGGGCAAGGGCATTATATGTAATCTTAAAATTTGTACCCCTATAATATGCTGAAATAATAAAAAATATATATAAAAAAAGGATTGACTTACTCAAATCTGTATAATTTGTCAAAATTCGGCAAATGTTCCGATTTGTGCACTTGATTTTTGCTCACTTTGTATGTAAATCTGACTTTAAAAGAAAAGAAAGTGTAAAAAATATTAAATTCCTGTTAACGATATGTATACTGAAGTAAGTAGGGCAGGGAACTGTATTGATATCTTTACTTTGAATTATATCAACTAATGAATATTATAAAAATGTTAAGGATGGGTTCCAGGTGGCAAGTATATGAATGTTCACTGTAGAATTCTTCAAATATTTCTGTATTTTGAATATTTTCATAATAAAATGTTGAAAAACATAGGAGAGAATAACATGAACATGTGTTCAATATATTTGGAAATTTAATTCAAATGGACAAATTCCTAGAAAACACAAACTGCCAGAACAGAAAAATCATTAGAAAATCTGAGTGGTTCACTATTGTTCAAGAAATGGAATGTGTCATTTCAAACCTTCCAGTTGCAAATATTACAGATAATTACACTGGTGAGTTTCTTGAAACATTTAAACATTATGCAATGCCAATCTTACACAAACTTTTCCAGATAGTAGAAAAATAGGGAACACTGCCTGGCTTGTTTTATGAGGCTTGCACAGCATTGATACCTGACAAAGTTATCACAAGAAAAGACAATTATAGGCTAATTTCTCTTCATGAATTTAGACACAGAAGTTCTGAGGTCAGGTATGTATTAAAAGGTACAGTTTTGTGGGCTCCACCTCACACCTACTGAATCGTAATCTCTGAGTGTGGCGCCCAGTGGGAGGTGAGTTTCCATAATTCTATCCGGTGATTTAGATGTAGCAGTTTTAAGGACCAGCATTTGTAAATGTTTGTTTTTCAAACTTTCTAGGTAACTGAGATAGGGAAATAATTAATAGATTGTTATTATGTAATGATACATAGACATTTAAGGCCTTGTAAAATATAAATCAAATAAATAAATTTAAGAAATAATATTTGTTTACTATTTGGGGGAGGATATAGAGGCCATCCTTGGGGCATATGCCCAGTCCATAAGCCTGCTTCCCTCTCAACTTTTGTGGCAACATCTTATGGCGTCTGTTGGGGCAGACCCCTAAGAGACATATCGTTCCACAGGCTGAGAAATAGCATATGTAGCTATTAGCCAAGGATTCCTCCCCCTGACAGCACTTGACTCCCCAACAAATCAATTCACAACCCTCCATCTCTTTGATTACCCTAGAGAGAATTAAGATTGTTAGAAAGGATGCCTAGAAGTCACTGCTACACTTTCAAATTATTAAATGAGTTGTTAAATGTATAGAATAAATAACAATTTGGAAGCCAACATTTTTACCGCAATAGCTAGATATTTTGAGACAGAAAAGAGTGTTTTGGGGTTTTTTTGTTTGTTTGTTTTCTGTTTCAAAATGCTAAGGAGCCTAAAGGATTCAGGAATATAATTTTTTATCATAAACAGCATTTGGAAGAATAAATCATGGTTTATGTGTCAATTTTCATGAGCAGTATAAAGAGAAGTTTTGCAAAGACAAGGAGAAGAGCTAATAGTACACGATCAGTAAGGGTTTTGGAGAAGGGATCCAATCACTCCATCCTTCCCTGGGATGAGCTACACATTGACTTAGTGAATCCCAGAGAAACCAGTACCCATTCCCAGCTTCCTGGTGGAGATAACAGATAAGGAAGATAGCAAGCCCCTCTGAGAAGCCCTGGGTGTCTGAAGCGCAGAACAAGAAGTGAAGTGGGAGGGGGAGTGTGGTGTTAATACATCCAGGCTGAGGGCACCTGTTATAGCTCAATCTCCAGAAACTCCTTCAGCTCTTGGGTTATAAGACAATATTCAAAATTGTTCTATGCTATTGAGACAGATGGAAAAATACATGAATAAGGGCCAGTGGACCAGAGGGACCTACAGAAAGGAAAAACCATGCTGTGCTGTTAGCTAATATTACACAAATCATATGAGCCAGATTTTATAGCAAGAGACTTCAGCAGTGGAAGTAGGAGGAGAAAGAACAATGCCCCCAAAGCAGGTAAGAAATACATGTCAGTAGATGTCAGCCGAGGCCAGGACTTGATCAACCATCAAAGATCCACTCTGTCTAATACCCATGATAAAATATGACTCTCACAATCCCATACACCCTTTCCTACCTTAAAGAAAATTACTAGGGAAGGTGGAACAGGGTGAGACTTGAAGTCGCTGAATTGCAATTGATTATGTTAAATGCGGTCAAACTTTTACACTGACATGCAAAATCTTACAGAAATATGCCTCCAACCTGCCTTTCCAACTATGTCCCTATAACTTCCGTACACAAACTTTCTAGTCAAGTTATCTACTTCATCACAAACACGCCTGGGTGTTTTTACTTCTGCATATTTGCTGATGAAATTTCTCCTGAGCTCCTT
Organism: Cheirogaleus medius; assembly: GCA_008086735.1. Classification (NCBI taxonomy): domain Eukaryota; kingdom Metazoa; phylum Chordata; class Mammalia; order Primates; family Cheirogaleidae; genus Cheirogaleus; species Cheirogaleus medius. The sequence goes on along the minus strand of VBSM01000361.1, from coordinate 95,633,823 downwards.
GAAATTCTCAAACTATGCCTTATTTATGTCACTAATTCCTAATACATTGCCTAATGTGGTCAGCCAATGCTTCTGAGTGAACTTATGAACTAAATGAGAATGAGTTGGTAAGCGAAAAAAATGAATGACTAGACTGTCCTTAGAATTGTCTCCCTATTTGAAACTTATCTGATGTTCTAAGAACAGGCAATGCCCCATTTTTTTTTTCTAAGAAGGACTTAGGGATCATTTCAGCCATATATTTTTTAACTCCCATAACATATTATCATTCATTGCTATTTTATCATGTCATATTATTCTATAACTATATAGGCTTATATTTGCATATGTATGGACATATAATCACCTCCAAGAGTATAATCCTCTTAAGTCAGACATTGTACTCTAGGTGAGGATTAAATTAGGTGAATTAATGCAAGCTCCTGCATCAATACTGTCCCCCAATTTTTCACAATGCCAGCCCAAAGGGGAAAAATATGCAAGGCAAGACAGCAGAAACAACCAAAACTGTATCTTCTGTGAGACTTTCAAGTACTAAGAGAATAACTGAGTTCAATGATATTTATCTCCTATTTCCTTAGAGCAGGGCACAGCAAATTTTCACAGGCCATGTTTCCTGCTGCTTTTATGGGGAATGTTTATAAAGAAGGGAAGTATATTAAAGACAGCAAAGGTATGAAGTACAAGGTGGTAGCGTGCATCAGTGCTGTCACTCTCAGCGAACTCTGTTACCAACCCTTGCACCAACTACCTTAATAACTGGTAATTGCACACATTTAGTAAATTTCATTGAGTAGATAACTATAAAAATGAAAGCTATCATTATTGGCAATACCTAGTATTATCATCTTGTTTTTTAGCATTCATTAAAGTAAACCAAGAAGGTTATATTTGTAAAACAACTTTTTATGTACCTTAAGTATGATAAGTCTGGGAAATTTATATGGTTCAATGTACAAGGTTTGCTTTTCTAAGCTATTCTTTCTTTATTCTCCAAATTCAAAATACCAAGGAGACAACTGATTTTGGAAACAATAAACAATGCAATGCACTGTATAAGAGTCTCAAAATAATATTTTTGGGAAGTCAGTGGTAAAAAGAGGTATCAATTTAGATAAAAAATGAAAATTTAAAAATCGACATTTATATTTCAGGAAACGTTTACATTTTATATATTTACATTTATACCCACATTTTATACTTAATATTTCTACCCTATAAGCAATAATGCAATCTTTCATATATTTTTTCCAAATCATCAAACATTATATCTGCTTAATATATTGTCATTAGTTTTGTTAATGCTTATCAATGTAACACTCCCCTTTCTGGTTTTGTTTATTTCCATCTATTTTCCACTATATTCACATATTAAGAGAAAAGAACACTAGGACCTGTCTTTGAAATAATAAGTTTGAGTTCCCTCTTAAGCACAGATTTCCATATTGAAAATATCTAAATTTTTAGGATCAATAGATGGACTCCAGCTAAATATTCTCTTACTAAATTCAGGTTCATTTTAATGATTATTATCGATGTTTTAGTCAGTGGATAGCAATTTCTTTTCCTCAAGTAAACTGGAAATTTAATTTTGGATGGTTGGAAAAAAATAAATTTGGCTTCCACAAATTAGTTTTTTTAATAAAAGTTACTTTACTTTTGAATAATTCGTATAGTTACTTATTTTTGTAATGATGAACTTTGTTTAGACAAACTAGCTCTTTTTCTTGTGCATTTCACACATTTATTTTCTCTACAACTGAAGACAGCAAATAATATTTTAACAAGCATGTGATTAGACCCCACAATTCAAAGGCTTATTGTTAATGCTATCTACCTAGAACATCCTATTACCAAAACAATTCTTTATCCTATGCAAGCATAATTTATATTTTTCTTCTTCATTTTGTTTTATATTTTTATTAGGATATTCACCAACATCACTCCTTTTCAGGGTTGAAGCAAACATAAACGTCTGGTGAAAACAAAAAGAATGAATTAATTCCCTTCATATAAACCTCTGTGATGGTTGACAACCAGGCGAGATTGCTGGAAACGGCCACTGTTACTGTTGTTCACTGTTCACGTGGAAGTTCCCAAAACCCTGCCTTGAATCACAGCAGTAAGTCTGAAATAGCTTTCTAAGAAGATTAAAAACTTGTTCTGGACATAAGTATGGCTATAGATCTCTTCATAAATGCCATTAGAAAGTAGTCCTTAAAGTTTTTTTTTCTGAATTTAACTCAAATTGCCCCCTTTGTTTTTAAAATTTCTCTGAACCCCAGAGTACGTGTCAACCTATTGCCTTGGCCCTTCCTTGGACCTCTAGCCTGGAGCAACTGGTAGTTTTGACCTCAGCCCAGTCCTGCTGCCCTTAGTCAGCATCAGGGGACGCTGGAAGATTCACTGTGGCTGGATTCAGCCAAAACATGTTTTTGTCTTGTTCCTTTTCCCCCAGGATAGGCTTCCATTGATGTTATTTCCACTTAATCTTTTCTATTACAGTTTTCTCAAATTTCATAATAGTATTCCATATTTTATCGTTCTTATCACACTCTAAATTAACTCATTTAAGTATAGATGTGTTATTTAAATTCCCTTCAGAAATTAAAGACTATAACGTTGTGACAACGTAAGTTAAAACTACCACTGTAGAAAATCTTGGTTTCATAAAATAAAATACATAATCCATAACCTTTAGACAAATAAAACTTAATTCTTCTAACCAAATCCATATTGCATATTCCAAACAGAAATTACTTTCACCTTATGCTCTTTTTCTTAGGTTTTATTCTCATTATTTTCCAATTGTATTTTGTAACACCAGCCAAAATCTGTACTTGTTGCTGATTATTTTTTAATATCTTCATAGCCCACTTTAAAGACATTTTATATAAATATGTTTCTTGTAATAAACCTATGAAAACTTGAAGTAATCAGTTTACAGTAAACAAAATGTCTCAGAGATTTCCAGTGTTTTAATCAATTATGCAGTACATTTTTCTGCATCCTAATTTTAAATTTAAAACAGTAAAAGAAAATACCTTACCCCAAAAGTTTTCTGGCCATGGACTTCCTAAACTTGTTGTGTTATTAGCCATAATATCCGCAAGAAATAGGAAAAAGAAAAGAAAGAAAGAAAAACCAGAATGTCCAAAAGAAGCAATTTGATTCTATGTCTTTGTAGTTCGGCAAGAGAAAAATAATTTTCACACAACCCCTCATGTACTTGTGTTTGCATAAAAGGAAATAAGTGTATCATGTTTCCTGCTTTTATACTCAAATTAGCAACTGTTTTTCTTATCTTGGAATTCCACATGGTTCCTGAGACACAAAACAATGTCCTTCTCGTCATTTCCTCAGCTAAGTTCCTAAGTACTCTCCTTCCAGCCACCTCCAAAGCTGTTTTCAGGATAAGAGGTTCTTTTTTTTGGTGTTTCCCCATCACCTACTGACATACATAGGCAGACTCCAAACTCTCAGCTATAGTACTTTGAGTTAAATTTACATGGAATTGAGAAATAGACTGCTTTCCAATGCTTGAAAATTATATTTATATAATAAATTGGGGGTGGATGAGTGGACTACTCAAGTACAATTAATTTTGCCTAATATTCTTTCTTTATAAATCTCAGATGCTTATTAAAATTCTTAACATGTCTCTTTCTCTAGTTGGTATATTAATTCTTTTGGAAAGTTATTTCTTAATTCATTTCATAAATATTTAAGTATAATTTATATGTAATTTTTTGTTACTCTTAAATTGGTATTTAAATATGAAAAAACAGTTCCAACACTGAAGGAATCTATCTAAGATCAAGTAGGGGAAACATAAATGCAAAACTTTTCATTACAAAAGAATGTTAGGTGCTATGGGAAGGGGTGCAATGATCACAGAAATTTGTTTTTCATGGAGAAGTACGAGAACTAATATAGGAAAGAGTTACATGAAACTTTGGGAGAGATATAGATTAGTTAATATTTCAAGAGTCTGTCTGTGAGCTTTGCTAGTTTAGACTGGATCCTCTGAGCACTGGGAGCCATTGGAAGTGGGAATAGCAGTGCCAAGCTCTTACTAACTGTGCCAAACTCTGTTCATAACTGCACTAAACTACATCCCATGATCTGGCTTTCTCAATCTTTGAGTGACTCTAGCATGAACTCTTGCATAACTCTTGCATTAACCCTAATAGTTTCTGCTCATCTTCTCAATTTTTATGGATAAATTTAAATTCATTGGAAATTAAAAGATAGACAATCTAAAAGAGAATAATAGAACATCATAGAAAATTTAGAGAATCCACTGAGCAAATAAGAAAACTCACTTGTATGATATTCTTGCTGAAGTTGATTTCCCAATAATCTAGTAAATAAATAATTCATATTATTGCTTAAGAAAGACAAAAAGAGCTCACATTTCAATGGTTACCTTTACTTTTCAATATTGTTAACAAAGTTTGTAAAAGTAGAAAATTAAAAGAAGATGTTATTTCTGAAAAAGTATAATCTAGATGAAAGTATACTGAAAGACTAACCACTTTACTCCTCTAAAAACATTGAGTGAGATTCTTCAACTACTGTATGTATTTTTAAATATACATTTTGTTTTATTAAAAGCTACCTGATTTCAATAAATCCTAATTTCAAAGATGTTTGTAATTTCATAGAGAGTTACATAGACAGCATTTTCTCTCAAACAACCAAAATGAGTTGAATGCTTAACTGTCTTTGTCTTAATTGCCTCTGTGCAGAAGGAGAGCTCATTCCATTTCAGGGCTGGGATACAGGCTGAGACTTCCTTTCATTGTTTTATGTTTAACTATCTAAATTTTCTCCCAGTAAATTTTCAATTTTGCAGATGGTCAGAATTCAGTCAAAACCCTGAGGAATTTTTTTTTATTAACTTATGACTTAGGAATATTTCTCTCTTTTGTTAACAGCTTGTTGATAGCTTAGTTCTTACCCGTGTGTGTAATTTGCTTGGTAAGGATTTGTACATTTCCCTGGCACAGATCCATATAAGTGAGTGTTTATGTCTATGTGATTTTCAAGTCCCATGACTTGTCATGCCATAACAGGAAGTTGATTTTTATCTTTAAAAAAATGATGGGTATGCTTTTCTACTGCTCATTACTTCACGAGTTGGATGTTTAGATCTGGGTTCTTCAGTAATCATAAAACACATTTGGAGTTTGTTCTTCCCTCAGATATTCCAAGAACTTCCTCTGGCCAGCAGTCACCTCCTCAAGAGGCAATCACTAACCACCTTGCCTAAAGTGTTACCACTTGAATCACTCTTTCTGCCCTGACCCTATATTAGTATTTTCTTCAGAGAAATTATCACTCCCTGACATTACATTATGTATGTGTATTAGTCTTTCCAGTTGTTATTAAAAAATGCCCTAAATTAGGTGGATTGAAAATAGCAGAGATTTATTTTTCACAGTTCTGGAGGCTGGGAAGTCCAAGATCAAGGCATCAGCAAACTGGTGTCCATTGAGGGCTTACTTCCTCATAGCTAGACATCTTTTCACTCTAACTGCACCTTATGGAGGGGGCAAAGGGTCACTCTCAGCCTCTTTTATAAGGACACTAATTCCTATCAGAAGGGCTTTACCTCATGACCCAATGATCTCCCCAAGTCCTCACCTCCCTAATACCATTACCTTGGTGGGTGAGGATTTCAACATATGAATTTGGGGGGAAGATAAACATTCAGACTACATCAAAATGCTTTGCTTTTTTGGTTGTGTTTTGTCTCTTTCACCAGAAATAAGTTTCATAAGGGATAGGAACCTTATTGATCTTGCTCATGAACTGTATCTCTAGGGGCCAAAATAGTGCTTGGAGCACAATAGGCTCTTAATGAGTATGTATTAAATAAGGGAATGAAATAATTTGAGTAATTTGAAGGGATATCAAGATGAAAGTATTTTGGCTATTCCAAGTCAGTTTAATGAAAAATATCACTTAGCACTTAAAAACAAAAGTTAAAAATCTCTATTCATAGGCATTTCAATATTTTTAAATTTTGACTTATAACTCGATACAGAGATAAATGGTACAAAAGGACATTGTCGCATTTAAGATAAGGTACACATTTGACTTTGAACTTCCTTTTTTAACTTTATCTTTGAAAACTATAATGGGTTTTGTCTTCCCCATATTGAATTAATCCAATTTCACTAAACTGAAAGTACTCTCATAATACTACACAGAAAAATCAAAATTTTAAAACTATTGAAAAAAAATCAGTTTTTAAAAAGTAACTGAGAGGACAAATTAAAATGTGAGCATGTCATTTTATTTTATTTTTTTGTAAATAAATCTGTATTGAAACACAGCCACGCTTACTTTTTTCCTATATCATCTATTGTTTTCATGCTTCAGTAGTAGAAGTGAGTAGTTGCGACAGAAATCATGTGACCAGTAAAGCCTAAAACATTTACTATCTGTCCTTTATATATTTTTTATTTCAGGATATTATGGGGGTACAAACATTTTGGTTACATGTTATGACTTTGCCACACCCAAACCATGATTTGAGAGGTGCCCTTTCCCCCCTACAATGCAGTGTTATTTTTTCTTTTGTTTACATAGTATGAAAGTTGGTCTTCTTTTACCTTTGCCTTGAACTCATTCACTTTGGTAGGGGGATTACAAAATTAAGAAAGATCAAAAGTAGAGATCAGGTTATAAATGTGAAAATCTAACTGTTGAGTTTTAAGATTTTACAAATTGCGGTGGAGGTAAGGATAATTTCCCAAGACCACGGGGATTATTTTTTCTCAGTAAGTATGTCTTCATGAATGTCTGAATGAAACTTTGGTAAGTGATGATCAGATTGGAGGGAGAAGTTGACTCAAAACTGAGCAGTGAGAGGTAGAGCTAGTGCTGCCAGGTCAGAGCACTAGAGTCAGTTCTAACAATTTTTTGGCTGAGTCTTTAGCAACATTTTCTACACATATAGTTGTGTCATCTGTAGATAAAATATTTCTACTTTTTCATTTCTGATTTGGATGCTTTTTATTTTTTTTTCCTTGGCTAATTTTTCAGGCTAAGACTTCCAGTATTATGTTGAATAGAAGTGGTTAGAGGGCCATCCTTGCCTTGTTCCTGATCTTACAGAAAAAGCTTTGTATTTTGCCGCATTGGTTATGATGTTAGCTGTGGGCTTTTCATACACCCTTTATTGTATTGAAGTAAGTTCCTTCTATACCTACTTTGCTGAGAGTTTTTATCATGATTTGATGTTGAATTTTGTCAAATGCTTTTTCTGCATCTATTGAGATAATCATGTATGGTTTTTGAGTTTCATTCTGTTCATGTGGTGTGTCATATTGATACATTTTCATACGTTGAATCACACTTGCATCCCAAGGATAAATACCACTTGATCATGGTGTGTAATCTTTTTAATGTGCTGTGGAATTTGGTTTGGTAGTACTTTATTAAACATTTTGGCATCTATTTGGGATCTATTTTGGCATCTATCAGGGATATTGGCCTATACTTTTCTTTTTGTGTGTGTCTTTTTCTGGCTTTGGTAGCAGGGTGATACTGGCCTCATAAAATAAGTTTGGAAATATTCCTTCTCTTCTGTTTTTTGTAAGAGTTTAAGACAATTGGTATTCTTTGAATGTTTGAAATCAGTTAAATTTGCAGGATACAAAAGTAACATATAAAAATCAGTGATATTTCTATACACAAATAATGAACAATTTGAAAAGGAAATTAAGAAAATAATTCTATTTATAATAACAATAAAAAATAAATACTTAAGAATAAATTAAATCAAATAGGTGAAACATTTGTACCATGAAAATTGTAAAACACATACAAAGGAAATTAAGTAAGATACAGATAAATGAAAAGACATCTCATTGTCATGGATTAGAATGATTAATATTGATGAAATGTTCATGTTACCTAAAGTGACACGAAGATTTAATGCAATCCCTATCAAAATCTCAATGGCATTCTTTACAGAAATAGAAAAAAAATCCTAAAACTTACAAGGAATCACATAAGACCCTGTTTAGGGTCAGTCTCAATCTTGAGCAAGAAAAACAAAGCTGGAGGCATCACACTACCTGATTTCAAAATCTGCTACAAAGCAATAGTAATCAAAACAGTATGTTAATAGCATAAAAACACATAGCCAAAAGAACAGAATAAAAAGCCCAGAAATAAATCTATCTACTGATCTTTGAAAAGGATGCCAAGAAGACACAATGGGAAAAGGTTATCTCTTCAATAAATGGTATTAAAAAGACTGGATATCCACATGCAGAGGAATGAAATTGGACTCTCATTTCATACCATATACAAAAATCAACTCAAAGTGAATTAAAGATTTAAGCATAAAAACTGAAACCATAAAACTATAAGAAGAAAATATAGAAAAAAATCTTCTTGACATTGGTCTGGGCAATGATTTTTTGGGGGGTATGACACCAAAAGCTCAGGCAACAAAGGCAAAAATAGACAAATGGAATTGCATCAAACTAAAAAGCTTCTACACAGCAAAAGAAACAATCAATAGGTGAAAATACAACTTACAGAATGGGAGAAAATATTTGCAAACCATATATCTGAGGAATTAATATCCAAAATATATAAGAAACAAAAATAACACAATAATAATAATAAATACCCTAAATAACATTATTAAAAATGGGCAAAGAACCTGAATAGACATTTTTCAAAAGAAGACATGCAAATAACCAACAAGTTTATGTGTAAAAGGTGCTCAACATCACTAATCATTGGGGAAATGCAAATCAAAACCATGATGGGATATCAACTCACACCTATTAGAATGACTATTACCAAAAAGACAGAAGATAACAAGTGTTGGTAAGGATGTGAAGAAATTGGAACCCTTGTACATTGTTGGTGAGAATGTAAATTGGTGTATCCATTATGGAAAACTGTATGAAAGTTCCTACAAATTTTTTTTAAAAATAGAACTACCATATGAGCTACCAACCCTAATACAGGCTATATATCCAAAGGAAATGAAATCAGTATCTTGAAGAGATATGTACCCTGCCATGTTCACTGCAGTACTGTGCACAAATAGCCAAGATATAAAAACAACCTCAGTGTCCCTTGACAGATGAACGGATAATAAAAATGTGGCGCACACACACACACACACACACACACACACAATGGACATTATTCAGCCTTTAAAAAGAAGGAAATCTTATCATTTGTGACATGGATGAACCTAAAGGACATTATGGTAAGTGAAATAAGCTAGACACAGAAAGACAAATACTATATGATATCACTTAGACATGGAATCTAAAATAGTCAAACTCATAGAAGCAGACAGAATGGTGGCTGTCAGGGGCTGAAGGGAGAGAGAAACGAGGAGATGTTGGTCAAGGGACACAAAGTTTCATTTACGCAAGATGAATAATTCTGGAGATATAATGTACAGCAATGTGACTATAGTTAACAATACTGTATTGTACACTTGATATTTGCTAAGAGGGTAGATCTTAAGTGTTCTCACCACAAAAAAAAAAAAAAGAAAATGGTAACTATGTGAAGTGATGGATCTGTTAATTAAATGGATTGCAGTGATTATTTTATAATGCATATATATCAAAACATCAGTTTTACACCTTAACTATATATAATTTTTATTTATCAATTATATCTTAACAAAGCTGAAAATGTTTTTTGAGTTGATATTTATCCTGAGGATAGCTGTCAGACCATACTGGCCAATAAAATGCAATGCAGAAAAGAAACTGTTCTGCAGAAGATTTTCTCACCTTCCCTTGACTCAGGGAGATGTGGAGAAAAAAATCAGGCTCCTCTGAGAATTCCTCATTAAAAACCCATGTTCACATGTGTTAGGGACCTGGATTCATAGTATCGAGCTGAAAATTTAGTTTAGAGTAGTCAGCTGTATTAACAGTAACCAACATGCCTGTACAAACAAACTTTCTAAAGGAACACACTTTAAACCAAGGTCTCTAAGAATTTCCAGAGATAAATTCTAAGATGAGCTTACAATTGAAAAACAATTAATTTGCACAAGTACTAGACAAAATGGCTTCCTAAAGATTTTATTCGCTAATTTCTGGAACTTGTGAATGTCACATTACATGGCAAAAGGGACTTTGCAGTTATAATTAAGGGAGATTATCCAGAATTATCTGAGTGAGCCCAATCTAATCACAGGCTCTTAAAGGCAGAGCACTTTCTCTGTCTGGAGTCAGAGAGATGTGGTGGAAGGGTCAAGAGAGATAAAGCAACATGGAGGTCAGAGAGACTCCTAGCATTCCACGGCTGGCTCTGAGATGTGCAAGGACCAGAAAAAGGCTCCACCGGCAGCCCGTAACAGCCAGCAAGGAAACGGGGATCTCAGCCCTATATCCACAAGGAATTAAATTCAACCACAATCTGACTGAGCTTGGAAGCAGATTCTTCTTCAGAACCTCAGTCAGGAATACAGCTCTGCTGACATCTTGATTTTAGTCTTAGGAGACCTGGAGCAGAGAAATCAGCTAAACCACACTGTGGCTTCTGACAGTGCAATAGAATAGTCATCTAACATTCTTTTGTGTTTATTTTCACCCCTGTCATTTATTATTTACCTCATTTTATTTATTTATTCCTTTTCATCCTCATTCACCACTTCTGCGTCCCTCCCTCCAACAACCACCATTCTAATGCGTTACCTATCTATCATTTATTTGGACAGATCCCTGTAAAACATAGAGAGTGTTCGAGTGCATACATTTTTGATGAGAGGCTTTGAGCTCCAAGCCTAATTCTATCTCTTAGCTTTTTCCACACCGCACTATGTTTTTCAGTCCCACCCATTGTTCTGTGTGAACATCTGGTCCCTCATACAGCAGTTTATGTATTACAGCGCTCTGTGGGGAGCACCCCGCTTTTTACTCATTAATGAGGAACACATTTTAAAGGTCTCTTTCATAGACACACACTGGGTCATGTTTACAGTCATTTGTTCCCTGTTCAATTTTTATTCTGTCTTGTTTCTTTAAACATTTTATACATCTCTACTTAATACTTTGATTCTGACTAACTCCATGTTCTTAGAATCTAAATGTGTTTTTGTTGTCCTTTTTAATCCCATACATACATTTGGGCACATTACTGATCACAAATTCTCAGGGGAAACAGTTTATTTCTTTGGAAGGCTTAGAGCTATAGCAGGACAGACCTTTTTCCCTTTATCTCTCTTTGCCTATAGGCAGATTATTTTTAAACTAACCCTTTCACTAAGGTGTAATTCTTTTAAGGATTGCAGTTTTATGCAAGGGTTTCAGGTTTACCCCTTCCCGTTAAATGGGTCCAAGGCTTATTTTTCTTTTCTCCTGTTAAATCCTAACCCTCAAACTATATATTCCTGGTTTACCCATTTGTTCCTGAGCAACTTTAAACTTTGGAGTGCCTTTTCTCCAATTTAAATTCCATATTGTTTGTTATGTTTGTTCTTATTACTTGTTTTTGCCTTTGGGCATGTCTCTTACTTTCCGGAGAGCTCAGAAATTCATTTCAAAATATTGATTTTATTTTTATCCTGAGAGAAAAATGTTCACTGATTTGTAGAAACACAAGAGGGAAGAGAGTGTGTATGAGGGGAGATGTATATAATTTCATTTCAGAAATATTTCTTTGTCTGCAAAAATGGAAAATAGATTGAGGGTGGTATAGGTAAGGAAAACAGGTAAATGAATTAAGAGGCTATTGCAGTATTCCAGGAAAAGAATTTATGGTAACATGTTCTAAGATGGTGGCTGTAAAGCTGTAGAAAACTCTCATATTCAAGAGAGCTTTAGCAGATAAAAATGAACAGATGTTGAGAGTTGGATGGGGTGGAGAGGACAGAACTGCTGGCATATGTAATGGTCAGGGAACCTGGATAAGGGCAGATTAGTGAGAAGGTCAATCATTTAGTTTGCAGCAAGATGACTTTGAGGTGTCTCTGAGATATTAAAAAAAGATTTTAATTAGGCAATTGGATATAATGTCTGAAGTTCTAAGAGAAGCAGGTTGTGAACATAAACTTGAGTGAGTTTTTGCTTTTGTTTTTGTTTTGATCATCATTGCAGAGATGGGTGTTGATAAGTTCACTCTTTGAGAACGTGGAGCAGAGGAAAAATGATCCCAGAATTGAACTTTAAGAAACTTTGGTATTTAACATCAAGGTAGAGGAAGATGAGGCTGAAAGAGAGGATAAAGTTAGCAGCAAAAGAGGGAAACCCAGAAAGGTATATACTGTTGTGGAAGCTAAGGAGAAAGTATGTTTTAAAAAGAAAGTGAGACTCAATATAATTAAGGACATCAATTCTTCCCAAATTGATCTATAGATTTAATAAAACTCCTATCAAAATCCCAGCAAGGTTTTTAATAAACACAGATGAGTTTACTCTAAAATTTATGTGGAAAGGTACAGGCTATGGACTAGCTAAAGCACTCTTGAAAAATAAGAATAAAGTTGGAGGAATCACTCTACTCAATATTAAGGCTTAGCATATGGTTACATTAATCAAGACAGAATGGTATTTGCAACCAACAGACACATAGATCAATGGAACAGAATAGAGACTCACAGGGGAAGCACACAAATTCACCCCACTGATATTTTACAAATGTGCAAAATCAATTCAATTCAGGATCACCTTCCAACAAATAGTGCTGAAACAATTGGACATCCACAGACAAACAAAACCATGACAAAAACTTTAACCTAAGTCTCACATCTTATACAGAAATTAACTGAAAATATAGCAAGACTTTAATGTAAAACTATAAAAATGTAAGATATATTACTAAAAAATGTGAGAAATTTTTTAAAACATAGGATAAAACATTTGGAATCTAGGGCTAAGTGAAGAATTCTTAGATTAGACACCAAAAGCACAAGCCATAAAAGGAAAAATTTATAAATTAGAACTCATCAAAATTTTAAATTTTTTCTCCCTAAAGAAATTAAAGAGGATAAAAAAGTAAAGCTACAGGCCTTCTGAAAATATTTGCAAACCACATATCTGACAAAAAACTAGCATCTAAAATATATAAAATCTCTCAAAACTTAACAGTTAAAAAAAATCTAGTTTGAAAATGGGCAAAAACATTTCAACAAAGAGGATATGTAGAAGCCAAATAACATATGAAAAAATTCAACACCATTAGTCATTAGAGAAATGCAAACAAAACCATAATGAGATGTTATTGTAACCAGAATGGTTAAAATTAAAAATATTCGTTCATTTCATTAACTACCATTTGTTACTGCCATTTTACCTCATTGGTTATTTGCTTACTGATTTCCTTCTTTCAGTCCTTCCACTCTTTCCTGTCTTTCCATCTCTGAAGTTAAATTTTTTTATTTGTTAATAGAGGTGAAAATAATACTCATTCCACAGAATTGAGAAGTGATTTAGTGAAAGGACCCATGTAAAGCATTTAGATCATAGGGCAATATATAGTAGCTATAATTATTGCCTGACATACATGAAACCCTATTATCAATGTCTTATAAAATGACTTGGATTAGAAAATCTTTAAGTACTATTCTAGCTCTTATTTTAATCTAATTTTATGGTGGCTATATTCTAATAATAATGAGTTCTTATAATGTTTTTTAATGTCAGGCTATTAATATAAGAAGGCAGCTATTTAAAGTGTCACAATTATGGTGGAATTCAATGGGGACAAAGGTGGGTTTATTAAATGTCTGAATCAGTCTTTTTGTGGAAATTATATTTACACAAATTAGCTGAAAAATTAAATGACTAGCAGAAACAGAGAAAAAGGAAATAGTAAAACAATGGCAGAAAATATTTTTCAGTGAATATTGAATTTTGATTATGAAACATTCTTGTTTCTGATGTTGAAATAGTGGCATGATTTTATAATTTAGAATAATTTAAAATAAATGTTACCTTGAAGAAATGTAGGTAAATAATAAAGCAGACAGATAATTTATATTTTCCTATAGGTGGAAAAAATTATCTTTATCATACTAATTTGTCTCAAGAGAATTCATGACACATAAAATCTTATAGCTAATCAGCTCAGATAAATTGCCCAGATACAAAATATTCCCAAAGGGGTTCTCTACCATATACACTTTTTGTCATAAATAAAAATGTTGCCTGAGGTTTGAGAAGGTATTATTGTATTAACAGAAATACAATGCTCTAAATAATGTTTTTCTCTTTTTCTTCCATCAGTCTCTTTCCCTATCTCTAACCAGTTATTAAAATTTTGAAAGCAAAAAGAAACCTAGTGCTGAAATAATTGTTTTGAGTTATATTAAAAACTCATTTCCTCTTATTTGTTTCACACCCTAAGAGAAGAATTCCAGGGAAGGAAACAGTAGAGAAATGTCCTTGAAAGTCTGTGTATAATCAGTGGAATTGTATTCCTCTGGGAGTGATTGTTTTTTTTATTACACGCAGTTTATGTTAGTGGATAACGAACCCCTATAAATTCAAAGTTCTCAATGCCCAAACACTATTCATTTTGTAACTGAGATTGTGAGATACACTCTGAAGTAGGAACTTTTGCTTGAAACAACTTTGGTTGTTTATAATTGTAACCTCAATTGTTCATTACCAAAATAATTTTCAATGTATCATACATAGGCAATGTACTCCCCGAAAGATAACAATAATGTCTTTTCAATAAAAGATGGGAGTTCATGATTTAAAGGGACCTTTGGAGGATTATTTTGGTAAAATAGTGATTCATTTTATAATATTAAAAAATCTAACAATAAATGATACTTTAAAATAAGATAGAAATGTATTATGTGGATCCCTATTATATTTTTACATAACTTTAAGTTTTTATTATATGTTTTTATTTCATGTTATGTTTTAGCTTATTAAATAAACATACTTTGTGAAGAACATCTTTTCAAAAAAAATTTTATGAATCACAGCTTTACCCCAATTCATTAGAAGATTTTGTTTTGTTTTGTTTTGTTTACTGTTTTGATGCATAAACTACAGATAGTCTCCAACTTATGATGGTTCAACTTAGCATTTTTGACTTGACAGTGGTACAGGGTACCATTTGTTTTGCTTTTTTAAAAAAACTGACAATGACTTTGCCTTAAAATAATAAATATTGTATTCTGTTTTTCACTTCCGGTATAGTAGTCAATACATTACCTGAGGCTTTGTGTTAGATGATTTTGCCCAACTATAGGCTAATGTAAGTACTTTGAGCACATTTAGGATAGGCTAAGCTAAGCTCTGATGTTCAGGTTAGGTGTATGCAATGCATTTTTGACATACAATATTTTCAACTTTTGATGAATTTATTGGAGTAAGTCTAGGAGCATCTGTACATGTAAAGCATGAGTTTTGACATGCAACTGTTACCCCAACGTGTAGAAGGTATAACCTCAGCCTCTTTGCACGTTAAATACTGAATTTATTAAACCAAAGCATACAAAGAGCAAGAAATAATGTTATGCAGCAAAGAAAATAAGCTGTGAATTAGTGGTGTTAAAGAAAACCTTTACATTACACATTGAAGCTACTTAAGTCCTAATTACAGACAAAAGTGTTACATTTTTAACATTAAGTGAAAAGAAGCTAAGCAAGAGCCAAAATACATCATGATGTCATAATATTGCTCTTAGAAATTAACATTTTAAAGTGATTGCCATTAACACCCACCACCATGGTTACAGTCAAGGACTCAAATTATTTCTTTTGTTTTTCCCGCAGTGATTTCAAAATGTCCAGATGGAACAGAAGACCTAAAAGTGGGCAGGTGTTGCTATAATATGAGATAATAGGAAACAGTCACAGGAAAGCTTGTGTGCTCTATAACCACACTATCCAATATGGTAGCCACATTTTGCTATTTAAATTAACTAAGATTAATCTTGGCCGGGCCGGGCCCGGTGGCTCACGCCTGTAATCCTAGCACTCTGGGAGGCCAAGGCAGGCGGATCGCTCAAGGTCAGGAGTTCAAAACCAGCCTGAGCAAGAGTGAGACCCCGTCTCTACTAAAAATAAAAATAAATTAATTGGACAACTAAAAATATATAGAAAAAATTAGGCGGGCATGGTGGTACGTGCCTGTAGTCCCAGCTACTCGGGAGGCTGAGGCAGAAGGATTGCTTGAGCCCAAAAGTTTGAGGTTGCTGTGAGCTAGGCTGACGCCACGGCACTCACTCTAACCTGGGCAACAGAGTGAGACTCTGTCTGAAAATAATTAATTAATTAATTAACTAACTAAGATTAATCTAAATTAAAAATTCAGTTTTTAGTCATGCTACCCATGTTTCATGTGCTCAATAGCCACATGTATCTAGTGCCTACCATGTGAGCAACATAGATAGAGATTTCCATCATCACAGAAATCTCTGTTAGATAGAGCTGTTTTATAATATCCAGATCTTTAAGAGACACCCATGAAATTATGAATTATGTCTTTGAGGTCATACAAATTTTATAAAGTAGTGATGAGATAGTAGAAATATCCTTCTGTGGTATTAAAAGGATATATAGGAATCATGACAAAAACATAAAGTTTGGACTCAGACAATTCTGGATTCTAATCTTAACTCTGCTGAGTGACCTTGGACATACTGCTTTTGGTTTCTAAGCCTTTGTTCCTTTATTTGCAAAATTAAGTAACATAATGCTTAACTCATAAGAAGTCTATAAATATTATTAACAGAAATAATGTATGTCCAAGGCTTCCTATAGTGCCTGACACGTAGTAGGTATTCAATTATGGTTGTTATTGGTTTTATTAATTAACAAGTGAGAAGACAGTAAAGCTGTTAATGGTCACATATACAAATCATACTTTTGGATAAAGTGTGAATCTTTATTTGCTAGAAAAATATGTTATAAGGCCTCGGTTCATTTCAGAAGTATCATACCAAAAATGTTTGTAATCACAGAATGTGAGGAAATGACCAAGCTAGGACAGGAAAATATATAACCACAAAGGAATCACTGAGTCAGGAAGAGGATAATGAGAATTTAAAATGGCATGAAGGGGAAAAGAGAGAGATAACAAAGAAGGAGAAAAAGGAGTAGAAGGGGAAGAACTCATTTTAGATAAAGTTCCTCCAGGAAATGTATCAGAAAAATATGTGAAAGCAAAATGACACAATCAAAAAGGGAAGGGAAAATATTTTCTCACTACAAGACTGTGAGGAAACAGCTTTTCTGTAAAATTATTTTTCCTGTACTGGAGAGGCAAACTTGTCTAAAAGATTCAAGAGAAAAAAGAGGGCAAAATCGCTGCAGAACAGCTATTCCTGGTGTGCTTTATAACCTTAAGCATATTCTTCTAAACTGATGTGCCACCATTTTCTGATATACAAAATGAGCAGAATGAACTAAATATTCATTCTCTCCAGACTCAGTATGTATTGTTCATGGTAAGCAGTTGGCTCTGACAACTAAAATGTGCATTCTCTGAGAGGATTCATCACAAAATGGTATCCCCATGAAGATACCTGGCCCAATTGCCAAGGGGAGCACATGTGAAGGATAACATAGCAATGGAGAACAAAAGTATCACATGTCCCTATGGCCAAACCTTCCATAATGGAGAATTAAGGAGTCCATGTGATAAAATTGCAGAGCTGGGGGGACCTCAGACATTGCATATACATTCCACAGGGAAAACATCAGCTGTCTGAAATTATCTTAGACATTGGAAGAGATGAGATGTTTGGAAAGGGGGAATCATCCCTTTCATATAAGACTAGGGCCTTTTAATATCCAAAATAGTGGGAATAAGTTGGATGAAATGAGAAGCAGGGTGAAGAACTTAGGCAGAAAATTTTGAGACAGCCCAAAGGTCTCAGACTCAGGAAGCAATTTCCATTTGATTTGGGGAAGTAAAGTCAAGACTAAATAAAGAGTGTAATAAAACTTATTATTATAATTCAACATATGCCTATTGAATCCCCACCTTTTGCTATAAATAGTGTAAGGTACTGAGGATGCAATGATGAACAAAATGATTACAATCCCAGTCTTTCGAAACTTAACAATCATCTATGTCTAAAAACAGGTAATTTTACTTCCATCACTGTAATATTGTTAATTTAATAAACACATATATTCTTACTGATAAAGGTATTAGTTTAGAAAAGTCAGCCATGTAAAGAGTCTATTGCAAAACTGTATGTATCATCTGATTAAATATTGCAATGAGTTAATAAAACTCACCAGGAGATGGCAATACATAACTCTGTATCTGTCTGTTATATTGCTAAAGCTGAAAAACTATTATAGAAACTGCTTATATTTAGCTTATAACACCTCTATCACAATTGCAAATAACACTTTTCATTTTAGTCATTTGCATTAGGCATGCTATATGTATTTTGATCACCAGGCAGTACAGGCATTGTCAGATTTATAGGATTGTATTGATGACCAGGTAGCTAAAAAGTGCAATGTTATAAAAATTGCAAGGTTAAAGGCCCATAGGAAGGCATCTATTTGATCTCCTTACTCTCTTTTTCCTTTTCCTATTTTCAACAATGTACAAAATTCAACAATAGCAAGATTCATGCACATAAAGCAGAATTCTCCTATCAAAATTAGTTGTTTTTTACATTTGAAACTTTAGCTTCAAATGTATTTCTATATATATTTTACTATAAAAATTTTCAAGTACATTTTATTGAAAGGAAATTCAAGTTTTGGTCAGTTATACAAAATTGGTTTTGTTCTCTAGTTTAAACTCAAGATAAAAATATTTCAAAGTTATTTGCTCTATTTTTTAATGGAGCCAGAAAAACATTCAACTATTTATTGTTAAGTCAATTCAATTATCCTTAATGTTAATACAGCAATAAAAATTTAAAATTATGAGTCAGTCACCTTTATAAATATCTTAAAGAAACTTGCCATCTATTCAAGCAGAATAAGTATTAATACCCTACACATCTAAAAGTGGTTGAATAACAAAGATTTATGCTTAATTTCAGTTGATGTGGGTGCTTCAAGTTAAATCTCTGAAAAAAAAAGAAGATATAATGAAAATTGTAAAAGTTTGCTCTTCTCTTCATAGAAGTGAAAACTACATTATAGGTCCCAATAGAAATAGGTCAATTAGGTTGTCTTTCAAAAATAAATGCTCTCAGGCCGGGCGTGGTATCTCATGCCTGTAATCCGAGCACTCTGGGAGGCCGAGGCAGGAGGATCGTTTGAGCTCAGGAGTTTGAGACCAGCCTGAGCAAGAGCGAGATCCTGTCTCTAACCAAATCAAAGACTCAATTCCCTTCACAACAGCAACAAAGAAAATAAAGTACCTAGGAATATATTTAACTAAGGAGGTAAAAGACCTCTACAAGGAGAACTATGAAACACTGAAGAAGGCAATAGCAGAGGATGTAAACAGGTGGAAAACCATGCCATGCTCATGGGTTGGCAGAATCAACATTGTTAAAATGTCTATACAACCCAAAATGATCTACAGAGTCAGTGCAATCCCTACGAAAATATCATCATCATTTTTCACAGATATAGAAAAAATAATTTTACACTTTATATGGAACCAGAGAAGACCCTGTATAGCAAAAGCAATTCTAGGCAATAAAAACAAAATGAGAGGTATCAATTTACCAGACTTCAAACTACACTACAAGGCTATAGTAATTAAAACAGCTTGGATTGGCACAAGAACAAGGACGTTGACCAGTGGAACAGAACATAGAACTCAGATATAAAACCATCCTCATATAGTCATCTAAACAAAACATACACTGGGGAAAAGAAGAAAAACATATACTGGGGAAAAGAATTCTTATTCATAAATAGTGCCAGGAAAACTGGATAGCCACATGTGGAAGACTGAAACAAGATCCACACCTTTCACCTCTTACAAAAATCAACTCATGCTGGGTAACAAACTTAAACCTAAGGTGTAAAACTATTAGAATTCTAGGGGAAAACATTGGAAATACTATTCTAGACATTGGCCTAGGCAAAGAATTTATGAAGACCCCAAAAAACATATGAAAAATGCTCAACATCTTTAATCATCAGGGAAATGCAAATCAAAA
>VBSM01000361.1:95573908-95613664 GCA_008086735.1 Cheirogaleus medius | reverse complement strand
AGAGCTGGAACCCATTCTACTAAGTGAAGTATCGCAAGAATGGAAAAATAAGCATCACATGTACTCACCAGCAAATTGATATTAACTGGTCAACACCTAAGTGGACACATAGGAATAACATTTATTGGGTGTCGGGCAGATGGGAGGGGAAAGGAGGGGATGGGTATATACATACATAATGAGTGTGATGCACACCATCTGGGAGATGGACATGCTTGAAGCTCTGACTCCAGGGTGGGGGGCAGGGGGAAGGCAACACACGAAACCTAAACATTTGTACCCCCATAATATGCTGAAATAAATAAAATTAAAAACTAAAATAAAAAATATATATGGAAGGAAATTAGCTGGACAACTAAAGTATACACAGAAAAATTTAGCCGACCATGGTGGCACATGCCTGTAGTCCCAGCTACTCAGGAGGCTGAGGCAGTAGGATTGCTTGAGCCCAGGAATTTGAGGTTGCTGTGAGCTAAGTTGATGCCACGGCACTCTACCCTGGGCAACGGAGTGAGATTCTGTCTCATAAATAAATAAATAAATAAATGCACTCATGTTCAGGTGTAGTAACTAGAAAGGACCAAATATCCAAACAGTATCTGTAGAATATTTTCAAAACATATCACTAAAACACATGGGAATACCAAAACCAGTCAAAACTGTACAACTGAAATTCAAATACCATCCTAAATTTATGAGGAATTTCAACAAAATTTAATAAAATTATGGAACTACATAAGAAATGAAATCACTGACTTATCCTTGTTCTGGCACACTGAAAATAGAAAGGACTTTTTTCCCTTCTCTGCAAACTGAAGCTCTCCTTTTACAGAGAATTCAGAAAACCAGGCATGCATTAATATTAGGAGTTATAGTAATGATGAAAAAAAATTTTAGCAGTTTGAAAAAAACTTAACTAGGTAGATAAAAAGTATATATTTTATAGGAAAATCAATTTATGATCCAGCTATCTTGACTTTTATTAATACTAATAATATATGTACCCTTGGTTCATTAAGAGTAATATTCCATACCTTAAAGGTTTGCCAATACCATCTCTAACTAGCAAAAATCCCTGACTCTTTCATGGTTTCCCTTTACACAAATATTTCCAGGAATCCTTTGAAATGTTTTTGATTATAATATGAATCCATAAATCTTTATAAATTTGATGAGCAGTCTCTGTCAGAGCTCTAAATAAGAGCTAATAAATCAAGTAATGTAAGTTTAAATATATTAAGTATATAAACATAAACACCAAGAAAAAGTATAATATAATTAAATAATGTTGATGTAACTAGGGCAGATAGTGGAAGGAAGAAAGAGGAAATATACTAAATTTACATTGTTCATATTTAAGAGTAAATAGATACCGTCTAAATATATAAAGATTATGGAAATACTAAATGGAGTTAGGTAGGAGTGACATCAGCAAGATAATAGACTAAGAGGTCCCAGGCCTTGTCCCTCAGTGATTTAACAACTCTCCATGAGCAAAAATATCCCTGGGAGAGCTCCAGAATATGATTAAGAAGTCATGCCAACCCAGTGTTGTACAAAAACCAAGAACTATCTCATAAAAAAGTGTGGGAAGCATTTTACCATTGTCACTCCATTTTCCAGGTTTGCACAGCTCAACACCAGGAGGAATCCTATTGGGTTAACTTTTGCCTATGATGGAAAAAGAATAGGAGGGTCGCGGTTATTGCTACCACTGCAGACACTCACAGCCTTCAACACTGAGGACCCCCACAGTCTTTGCCGATGCAGACCCCAGCTGATGGAGCTACATGGAGTCCATGCCACTGTGCCTTGCCCCCCTGCCCTGGCACCATCACATGCATATCCACTCCACAGATATCACCACCCACCCTGGACCCAATGCTGCCACGCATGCCCCAACTTGGTGCCAATCAGAGCCATCACTGCCACATGGCCCCAGAACCAGAAATCTTGTGCACACTGGAATTGGTGCCTTCCTGTGTCTCAGAACCAGTGTTCCCTACCCACCTATCACCCTTGTACCCACAGAAGCTAGTCCGTGACATCTGAACGAGGTGAATGTTCCATAAAATTCACAGATACCAACTCAAAGCTACTAAGAACAAGAAAAATTAGACAAACATAACATCACCAAAAGGACACAATAAGTCTCCAGAAGCCAACCACAAAGAAATGAAGACAAATTTCTAGACAAAGAATTCAAAAATAATTGTTTTAAAGAAGCTCAGTGAGCCACAAGAGACTACAGATAGACAATTCAACACAATCAAGAAAATAATACATGTAAAAAACAAGAAGTTGGACAAAGATATAGAAATAATTTCTTAAAAACATAAATTCTGGAGCTGAAACTATAATGAGTGGACTAAAATATGAAATAGAGAGCTTCAACAGCAGATTCAATCAAGCAGAAGAAAGAATCAGTGAACTCAAGGGCAGGTCATTGAAATCATGTGGTCACAGGAGAAAAGAAAATGAAAAAGAGTGAAGAAAGTCTACAGTATTTATGGGATACCAGCAAGCAAACCAACTTATGCCTTTATGGGATCCTCAGAAGGAGAAAAGAGAGAGAATAGGGAAGAAAGCTTATTTTTAAAAAATAATGATTAAAAAGGCCCAAATCTGGGGCAGGAAATAACATATCTACATTTATGAATCTCTAAGTTCCCAAAGAAGAATATTTGAAATGCATATGTGAATTATGAAGCATGAAAATAAAATAAACATCTGTGGATACACTATCCAAACCAATAAATAGAAAACATAACCATTAATGTTGCAAAAAAACCAGAAGACTCTACTAAGACACATTATAATCAAATTCTCAAAAGTCAAAGACAAAGAGAATTTTGAAAGCAGCGAGAGAAAAAATGTCTCATCACATTTAATGAAACTCCCATAAGATTATTGACATATTTCTCAGCAAAAATCTTGCAGGCTAGAAAAGAGTTGGGTGACATATTTAAAATACTGGGGAAAAACCACCAACCAAGAACACTACCCAGGAAAACTATTCTTTGAAAATGAAGGAGAAATAATGTCTGTCCTAGGAAAGCAAAATTATGATAGTTCATCACTGCAAGAATTGCCTTATAAGAAATACTCAAAAGAGTTTTTAAAATGGAAATAAAAATACTCTAAAAGCAACACAAAACCATATGAAATCATAAATATCACTGGTAAAGGTAAATATATGTACAAATACAGAGTAATGTAACACTGTAATTATGGTACATAAATTATTTTTAACCCTAATAGAAAAGTTAAAAGACAAAAATTTGTTAATGTATACACAATATTTAAAAAAAGTAAATTCTGACTACAAGAAATCTAAGTATGGAGGTGGGGAGCAAAAGTGTAGAATTGTTGTATATGGTTGAAGTTAAGTTGTTATCAACTTAAAAGACAGTTATAACTATAAGATATTTTATGTAAGCCTTGAGTTAACCCCCTACAAAGAAAAAAACCCTATAATAGATACACAAAAGATAAACAGAAAAACAATCAAAGCAAATCACTACCAAAAAAAATCACCAAATAACAAAGGAAGACAGCAAGAGAGGAAGAGAGGGAAAAAAAAACAAGTGCAAACAGACAGAAATCCATGAACAAAATGGCAATAGCAAGTCCTCACAAATCAAAAATTACTTCAGCAGTTTGATCACGATCACTTATAGCAGCAGCCAGTCTAAGAAGTTCTCAGGCTTTTAATTTCTCACTTCAGTCTCTTCCAAAGGCCATACATACTTAAAAAGTAGACATGAAAGAACATCCTGCTAATTTGAAAAATGGCAGACTAGAAGGAGTCTGCCAGCAGCTGCACCCAAGCAAGGAAAGAGGTGAAAAATGCAGACAGCTGCTTACAGATGGATTGCTCTTCTCTGATACAACATTGTGAAATCACAGAGAAGCAACACAAGACACTCAGTGTGGGGGCATAAAAAGGTGACAGGGTGATATATTACAACAAGATCAGAAAACCCACGGGGAGGAATAGAAGGACAGAGCTTCGGGGTGCTGCACTCACCCTGCTGGCACTGTGTGAGCTGTGAGATGGCTTCCTCCCACCTCCACTGCCACAGACCTCTACCCCAGGACCTGCCTGGAGTATGTGCAGTCATTGCAGAGACCACAGGCATCATGGGGATCAGGCAGCAACTAAAGCCATCCTGAGCTCTCAGGTGCATGGCGCTAGGTCCACACCAGGCTGGGCAGGGAATGGACTACCTGATGGCTTCCCTGATTTGTACCCTGTGACTGGAAGCCTATAGCTTCCCCCTATAGCACAATGGGATCTGAGTATGGGAACTGACTGGGGTACTGCAGGTTCTGACCTAAGAGGCTTTGGGTGACTGCTTCCACAGGTCCTGGGTAGGGCAGAGAGAACTCCAAGGTTCCTGGGCCACTAGAACTGACCTCTGCCGACCAGGACTGGTATCGACAAAGTCCCCAAGGCTACGGAACAGCCTGCCACTTGTTCAGCCCTGTCTCCATCCTCCAGGCCCCAACTGCCTCCTGCCTGCTTGGCCCTGATCCCACCCTTCAGGTTGGATCAGCCTCACTGGCTGCACAGCCCTGTTTCTGGCTCAGAGGCCCTGCTCAGAAGCCTTGCTTCTGACTCCTCCCCAGTCCCAGCTCTGAGGCTCTAACACTGGAACCTGAGACTCTGTTTCTGTGCCTCCAGAGCTCCTGCCAGGCCCAAGACATCGTCCCTAAGACTCCATCACTGCACCTGGACCCCGAGATCTCACTCCAGAGCCTCCACTACTGCTGCAGGGCTGCAGGAACTGCTCCAAAGTCCAACGCCTAGCCAGGGACCCCTCCAGCCTCAAGCCACCAGTGCACTGTGACCTGGTTCAAGCAAACACTCACAGCCTGGGAACCCATGACAACTGCCTAGATAGCCTCACCCACCTACTGCTGTCACCTCTGTGGGGGACCCTGGGTATAGTAATCTCTACAACACCAGCCTCAATGAAGAGGGTACTGCCCAGCTCCCAACTCAAACATCTTACAACTATCTGGTGAACAACCCAACACCCAACACAAACAGCATTCAGCACAAGCTTGAGCAGAGGCAATAACAGACAAACAGAACAAATCAGAATAGCTGCATTATAGGCTTCTAGTGTACATGCCCCTCCTCTGCTATGCCAACATTTCAGAGTAGGGGGGAAAAGTGCCATCTAGTGACCTCCCCTTACTCTAATCAAGCAGAAGAGTGCCCAGCAAGGAATAGGTGGCTTGCAAACCCATTAGCCTTGAGTTGAGAAAAGAGATTTTAGATGAGAAGAAATCATCCTGCAAAACTAAATTTCACAATTGATGGAGAAATAAAGTATTTTCCAGACAAGCAAACATTGAGGGAATTTGTCATGATCAGACCTGTCCTGCAGGAAATACTCAGAACCGCATTATACACAAATTAGCACAATAGATACCCACCAGCGTAAAATCACCCAAAATAGCCAAAGCTCACAACTCCTAAAAAACAATAGCACAAGAAGAAAAACAAAGCAACAAGGTACTACCCATTATGATGAACAGAATAGCATAGCACCTATCAATTCTATCTCTTAACATGAATGGCTTGAAGGCACCACTCAAAACACACAGGCTGGCTGAATGGATGAAAAAACATAACCCAAACATCTGCTGCCTCTAGGAGACACATTTAAACCACACTGATACAAATAGGCTCAAAGTGAAAGGATGGAAAAAAATTTTCATGCAAATGGAAACCAAAAGAGAGCAGGTGTAGCCATTCTCATATCAGACAAAATTAATTTTAAATCAACAATGATAAATAAAGACAAAGATGGTCTTTATATAACAGTAAAGGGAGCAATTCAACAAGAAGACATAAAAATCCTAAATATATATGCAGCTAACACAGGAACTCCTACATACATAACACAAATTCTAGAGCTAAGCAAGGAACTAAATAACAGCATTGTAATTACTGGGGACCTCAACATCCCACTATGAGAACTAGACAGATCATCAAAGCAGAAAATAAAAAAAGATACAGTGGACTTAAGTGGGACCCTAGAACAAATGGACCTAATAGATTTTTACAGAATATTCTACCCATCAACTGCTGAATATACATTCTTCTCATCAGTCTTGGGAGAGTCTCCATGATTGATCATATCTTAGGACACAAAACATGTCTCAACAAACTTTAAAAAAATCAAAATCATAACATGTATCTTCTCAGGCCATAATTGATTAAAATTAGAAATCAATTCTAAGAGTAACACTCAATTCTACACAAAGTCATGGAAATTAAACAACCTGCTACTGAACAATTATTGAGTTAATAATGAAATTAAGATGGAAATCAAAAGATTCCTTGAATTGGATGGCAAAGAAGACACAACCTATCGAAATCTATGGGATACAGAAAAAGCATTTTTAAGGGAGAAATTCATAGCCTTAAATGCCCACATCCAAAAGTCAGAAAGATCATAAATTAACAACCTAATGACACATCTCAAGGAACTGAAAAAAGATAAACAAACCAAACCCAAAGCCAGCAGAAGAAAAATAACAAAATTCAGAGCAGAATTAAATAAAATGGAAAATAAAAAAAATACAAAAGTTCAGTGAAACAAAAAGTTGGTTCTTTGAAAAGACAAATAAGATTGATAGACTTCTTGCTAGATTAACCAGGAATAGAAGAGAAAGAACCCACATGAGGTCAGTCAGGAATGAAAAAGGAGATAAAACAGAAATAAAAACGTCATCCATGAAAACTACAAAAAACTACGCACATAAACTAGAAAATGTAGAGGAAATGAACATATTCCTAGAGATCCACAACCTCCCAAGACTCAGTCAAGAAGAAATAGAACTCCTGAACAGACAGATAATGAGCAGGGAGATTGAAGCAGTAATAAAAAAAGTCTTCCAACAAAAAAAGGTCCCATAGAAGATGGATTCACAGTCAAATTCTACCAAATCTAGAAAGAAGAACTGTAATCCATACTGCAGAAATTATTCTATAACATTGAGAAAGAGGGACTCCTCCCCAACTCATTCTATGGAGCCAGTATCACCTTGATACTGAAACCAACTAAGGACACAACAAAAAAAGAAAACTACAGACTATTATCCCTTATAAATATAAATTCAAAAATACTGAATAAAATACTAGCAAACTGAATTCAACAACACATAAAAAAAATAAATAATCCAGGACTGAGTGGGCTTCATCCCATGGATGCAAGGCTGGTTCAGCATAAATAAACCAATAAATGTGATCCACCACATAAACAGAAGCAAAAACAAAGACCATATGATCATCTCAAGAGTTGGAGAAAAAGCATTCAACAAAATTCAGCACACTTTCATGACGAAAACCCTCAACCAACTAGGCATAGGATGAACATATTTCAAAATTATAAGAGCCATATATGACAAACCTATACCTAACATCACACTGAATGGGGAAAAGTTGAAAGAATTTTCAGTAAGAACTGGAACAAGACCATTATTTTAAGAATCACTTCTTTGAGTTGATTTTTTTGAGATGTGAGAAGTGCGGATCCTGTTGCTGTCTTCAGAAGACTGAAACAGGATCCGAAATTTTCACCATTATTTTAAGAATCATTTGATTCATCAGCTCAGAGCCTAAAATGGTTTTGGTAGGCAAATCTATGTTTAGGCTGAGCTAACTGGATATTTCCTAGAAGTAGGTACTAGAAGCTTTGTAATAACTGCTATCTTAAGAATCATTTCTTTGAATTGATTTTTGTGAGAGGTAAGAAGTGCGGAACCTGTTTCAGTCTTTCTCTGCCAAAGTAGAAGGCTGAAACAGGATCCCCACTTTTCACCATTATTTTAAGCATCTTTTGTTTGAGTTGATTTTTGTGAGGGGGAAAAGTGAAGATTTTTGTCAGAGGTGAAAGTGTGGATCCTGTTTCAGTCTTCCTTCCACACTTCTCAGCATTATTCCATTAATTTAATTTAATTTATTTATTTTTTTTGTTTTATTTCAGCATATTATAGGGGTACAAATATTACGGTTATGTATATTGCCCATGTCCCCCTCCCCCCTCGAGGCAGAGCCTCAAGCATGACCATCCCCCATACGTTGCACATCTTACTCATTATGTTTGTATATACCCATCCCCTCCTCCCCCCTCCCACCCGCCCAACACCCGACAAATGTATTCCATTAATTTTAGAATCATTCATTTCATCAGATCAGAGCCTAAAATGGTTTGGGCAGACAAATCTATGTTTACGCCCAGGTAACTGGATATTTCCAAGTAGTAGTTTCTACAACCTTTGAAATAATCATTATTTTAAGAATCATTTCACCATAATTTTTACCACTATTTCACCATTATTTTAAGAACTGTAACACTTTCCACCATTATTTTAAGAATCATTTAAGTTGATTTTTGTGAGAGGTGAGAGGGCGGATTTTTGTGAGAAGTGAAAAGTGCAAATCCTGTATCAGTCTTCTATGAAGACTAAATTTAAAAATTATTTCACCACTATTTTCACCAGTATTTCCTCATTGTTTCACCATTATTTTAAGAACTGTAGCACTTTTCACTATTATTTTAATTATTATTTCACCAATATTTTCACCATTATTTTAAGAACTGTAGCAGTTTTCTCTAAATTTTTAAGAATCACTTGGTTCATCATCTCAGAGCCTAAAATGGTTTTGGCAGACAAATCTGTGTTTAGGCTCAGCTATCTGGATATTTCCAAGAAGTAGGTACTAGATCTGGATATTTCCAAGAAGTAGGTACTAGACCCTTTGAAATAACCATAATTTTAAGAATCATTTGTTTGAGTTGATTTTTGTACTCTGATTTTAAGTGATCTGACTAAGATGCCTAACTATCCCAGTTTGCCTACAATCAAATGGGAACAGGGTGCGGAAAAGCTAATTTTATGACTCTTCCTAAAGAATTTTTATAAACTTTCTTGAACAGACTAAGGTTTCTACTGCCAGTGTTGGTGCCCAAGAGCAAAGTTCTCCTCCATCTGGTAATTGAGTAACCTGGAACTCAATAATCACTCAACAAAAGTGATGCCTGTTAAATGACACAAAGCACACCCTTCTTCACACAGAACTCCCAGTCGAAATTCTTAATTAGGAAGCAAAGAATAAAGACATTTATAAATAACAGAAAGAAAACCCACAGACCCTTCTCTTGTCCTCTTCCTTAGTTATTTGCAGAGACTCAAGGATTGGCACCTGTGTGAGAATAATTGCTGGGATAAATGAACACTTAAGTAAGCAGACAAGCAAAAACTGTTTTCAGAGGAAACTGAGATAATTCAGGGAGCCAGATTAACATTCTGAGAGAGATTTAAGAAGCTATCACACCCATAAATAGAAACATATTAGTTATGCTGAAATGAAAGATAAATGTTCTGTGGCCTTCCTTACTTGTTCAGTTTCTAGGGGGCCCAGTGATAGGAGACATATAAGAATATCACTTCTAGAGTAAGAGACTTGTTGCCGTGCCTTGCACAGCCCACCGTGGAGAAAGAAGTGTAATATATGGTGAACCCCCTGGGATTTTGGAGGTAACACATACTTCCTTTGGTCAAGTTGCTCCAGTCCATATACTGTGTCCATCAGCTGCTAGTTTTCAGTAGGGCCCAGAGGAAGAAAAGGCTCTGTGGCAGGTCCTGTGGCAGCTGTCCTGATCCTTGGGCCTTATGATGAAACAGGTAGTAGGAGTCTCTGAGGCAGAAAGAGATGCCATATGGAGCCTTTGAAAAGCCCCAATGAAAGAATAAGAGTACAGACGCTTAGGGTTTGGGAGTAAGGTCATGCCCTCTTCTACAAACCACCATTCTTGATTAGGAGAGTTTTTTCAGCCCTGGTAGAGGCCAAACACCTGACCATGGGACCAAAGGTGTACTCAGTTGAATAGGATCCGCTCAAAATTCATGTCCTCTCTGGAACCTCAGAATACGACCTTGTTTGGAAATAGGGTCATGGCAGATGTAATTAGTTAAGATGGGGTTATACTGGAATACGACGGACCCTTAGCCCAATGTAATAGATATCCTTATAAGAAGAAAAGAAGGCACAAAGACAGACACACAGGGAGAATGTCATGTGACAACAGAGGCAGAAATTGGAGTGATGTATTTATAAGACAAAGAAAGTCAAAGCTTGCTGACAACACCAGAAGCTAAGAGAAAGACATGGACAAGATTCTCCTCTAAGCCTTCAGAGAGATCATGGCCCTGTCAACACCTTGATTTGGAATTTCTGGCTTCCAGACTGTGATAGAATAAATTTTAATCCACCTAGTTTGTGGTACTTTGTTATGGCAGCCCTGGGACACTAACACAACAGGTGATCATGCAACCTGTCCTACACCTATTGAACCAGGTATTCTGTGACCACCCAACCATAAACTTGGGTATGCACAGCAGCGTCACATTGTCAGGTGGAAGTGGTATCCACGAGGCCTGGCCCCAATATGTCTGGAAGGCAAATACATTGCAGGTGGCTCAGTCTCTCATTTCACTGCTTTGCTGCCTCACCTTCATCCCATACCTATGGCCTCCTGGGAAATTTTCTATGACTATTTACAGGAAAATCTTGGGCCTTGGCCAAAGATGAACCCCTGCTGTGTCAGTAGAGTTGAAAGAGAGCAGTGGCTGCTCTATACTCACTCAGCGGTGTCTCTGTGAAAATAACAGTGACAGAAAATCCTCCCGGTTGGCAGACTTTGGAGGGGGACAGACAACTGTTCACTTTGTAGAAGAGATGGCCTGGATCATATGGTAATTCTATTTATAGTTTTTTGAGGAACCTCCATACTTTTTTCATAATGGATGTACTAATTTACATCCCCACTAACAGTGTACAAGGGTTCCCTTTTCTCCACATTTGCTATCTTTTTTGTCTTAAAAAAAAAAAAAGACATATGATCCAGCAATCCTATTTCTGTGTATTTACTCAAAGGATCTGAAATCAATATGTTGAAGAGATGTCTGCACTCCCATGTTTATTGTAGCACTCTTCACAATAGTCAAGTTTTGGAATCACATACATGTCTATAACAGATAAACCAATAAATTAATGTGGTGTATATACACAATGGAATACTATCATCCTATCTGTTGCCCTGGATAAAGTGCAGTGGCATCATCAAAGCTCACTGCAGCCTCAAGCTCTTGGGCTCAAGTGATCCTCCTCCCTCAGCCTCCCCAGTAGCTGGGACTACAGGCATGAGCCACCACTGCCCAGCTGTCTTTTTGATATAGCCATTCTAACAAGTGTGAAGTCATATCTCATTGTGGCTTCAATTTGCATATCCATAATAATTAGTGATGTTGAGCATCTTTTCATGTCTGTTAACCATTTGTATGTCTTCTTTTGAGAAATGTCTATTCAGGTCTCTTGCCCATTTCTCAATTAGATTATTTGTTTTCCCGATATGATTTAGATGTAACATTTGGAAAGCATTGCTATTACATAAATCTCAAAAACATAGGAAAATGCCTTCAAATAATATCATTTATTACATTATTAAATAGCAATCACAAATATAATTTCCATTATACTTTATTTTCTAAAAATTGTCTATAAATTAATTTTTCATAATATGCTTATTTTTTTCATAATATGCACTTTTTTTTCATAATATGCTATATGGGTTCCCTCATTCCTGAGTTTGTGTTAACATATCCTATTTTAGTCAGTACCACTTTGGGGGATTGAACTCCAAAAGCACATCATTTAGTTTATAAAGTGGTACATCTTTATTTGTTTCATGCTTCTCTCCTTCAAAATAAATTGCCTTTCAAATGACCTCTTTACATGTAAATCATCAAGCAATGACTTGGACATAATGATTCTAAAGGGCTATAACTGAGACTAAATAAGAAATGACAACAGAAATGGGAGGGAGGACGGTTCACCAAGAAAAACAGAGGAACTAGTAAACAGATAAAGAAATCAAGAGAAACAATTGCAATGCCTGAAAATGCAGGAAGAGGAACAGAACAAGGCACAATTGAAGTGATATAAAGGGTTTGTTTCCTGTCTTAAGGAAGACTAAGTGAGTGGAGAATGTTAGAATTTCTCCTATAGTAGCAATTGGGCAGAGATCGAAATAGAGAAAGAAATAGGGATAGAAGTGGTATCTAGAGGAAAATAAATGAAAAACAAAGTGAAAGAAGAAAACACACAAAGGAAAAGGCCCTATTTTTGTTTAAAGACAATCTCTCCTTGTTATCCAGGCTTAATACTTTTGATTTATCATTGATTCCTCTCTGTTGGCCTCTATATTCACTCAGCTGCTCAGCTTTTACTTATGAAATGTCTTTCATAGCCTCTTCTTTTCCTTTCCACTACGATCAGCTTAGTTCAGATCCCAATTTCCTCCCACCTGGAAACATATAAGGGTATTCTTGGCTTTGATTTTATATCCCTCTGTTGTGGACTGAATTGCAGTTTCCCTCAAATTCGTGTGTTGAAGCCCCAACCCTCCAAGTGATTGTATTAGAGATAGGGCCTTTAAAGAGGGAATTAATGTTAAGTCATAAGGATGCAGGCATTAATCCAAAATGACTGATGTCCTTGTAAGACAAGGTAAAGACACCAGAGGCGTGTGTGCACAGACAAAACACCAGGTGAGGACACAGCAAGAAGGCTGCCAACCATCTGCAAGCCAAGGAGAAACCAGCTGTGCCACCACCTTGATCTTAGACTTTCAGCCTCCAGAACTGCAAGACAATAACTTTCTGTCATTTAAGCCCCACAATTTGTGGTATTTTGTTATGGCAAATGCCACAGAAGGTGGAAGGTGGATAAAACTTTTTAACCTGTACTGTTACCTTTCTCCTCAAAAATTGTTAATGGCTCCACATAGAGATTAATCATCCTGATCTTTAAAGGCATTCTTTTTGGATTTAGCTTTGGCTGCCCCCATGTTTCAATGAAATGTGACTCGTCACCATTCCTACATATGCCAAATAATTTCTTACTTCCATGCCTCTCATAGACTATTTCTCTCTGTTTGGAAATATACTTCTTTTCTGCAACTCAATAACAGTCAGGAGTAGCAGGCACCCTGTCTAACCGAGTCCCAGGAGCCACTTCTAGTATATACATAGTAAACAGACTGAATGCATCATTGAAAGTCTTTGGGGCAGTGGCTGAGGGAGTAGAGACTATAAGAAGCCCCAGAAGGATGCAAATGCCTTTTGTAGTTTATTACTGACCATCGTGTTCTCTTAGCATTTGAAGTTTTAAGAGATAAAAGGCCTCTATGTGCATTGTTTCAGGCTCTTAACTTACCTGGCTTCCAGCCACATAAACTGTTACATTTCTGTTAGGTTTCAGCCCAACCCTGGTCTCTAATATCAGCCCTGGCTTAGCTGACACACTATGAAGAGCCTTAGAACCATAGCTCAGTAGCTAGACAGCATGTTGGTTATGTTGTCAGCCCAGTTCCTAGCAACGTTAGTGCCTTAATTCCCTGTTACTCAATCCCTCTCTGAACCAATCAGTGGCTGCCTTGTTCCACAATGATCAAATTACTGCCTAATATCCCAATCCACCACTGGTCAAAATTACCATGATGCATGGTCTTAGACATCCCCGATGCCTTCCTGCCTAGAGATGTGCTGATCACTTGATACAGATCTGCCAATCATTTTCTCAGCCATTCTTATATCATCTTGATTCACCCTGGATCTTATTCTGGATTTAGAATATTATTACTCTATCCATCCTGATTGGCCCAGAATTTCAGAAACTTTGCCCCATGAGAATGATGCACTTCGACTTTCAGACCTGTTAGAACTCAAATATTTCCATGAGAAATCGTTGTATACATTCCACTGATCTTAATGTCCTGTCAATTTTTCTATATCTCACATGCCACATTCAGTCTGTCAATAAATCTTATCAGCTTCAAAATGTATTCAGAATGTGATCACTTCTCACTACCATCATTCCAGCAACCATCATCTCTCACCTGTGTTATATACAATGGATTTCTAATTGGTCTCCCTGCTTCTGACTTCAATCTTTCAGTCTATTATCAACACAGTGGTCAGTGATCTTCTTAAAACACATGCCACGCCATTCTTGTGCCCAGGACTCTCCAGTGGATTCCTACATCACCTGGAATAACAGCAAATTCCCTATAATGACCTGCTGGGCTTATACAATCTGTCATTCACCACCACCCATCATTTCTATGACCTCGTCTCCCGCAGCTCTCCCCCTCATCCACTACGCTCTGGAAATTCTAGCTTCCTTTCTGTTCCTCAAACAGAACAAAGAGTGTTCAACCTCAGGGCCTTTGCACTTGCTCTTTGTTCTCCCCAGTATGCTTTCCCCAGCTATTTCCCCTATGTCTCCCTCATTTAGTCCCTTCAAGACTTTTCTCTGAAATTATACTAACTAGAATTTCACCCATTTACTCAACACATCTTTTGTCTCTGCTATGTTTTTCTTCCTTGGCAGCCATCATTATCCAAGATAGTATATATAAATATACTGTTTATTGTCTACCTTCCATGCTTTTGTTTACTATCTTCCATGAAGATTAACTTCATTAAAGCAAGGATTTTCTTCTGCTCACTGCTCCAACAAGCACACATACACAAAAATTGTCTGGCACATATGTGGCAGGCACTCAGTAAGTACTGAGGGAATGAATGAATGTTCTGCATATCTTCCTGGATTTTGAGATCTGCCTTTCCTGGTCTAGCCCATCATTCCATGATTTTGGCCCTGTCATTACATACAAAACACATTAGAGAGGAAGCTGAGGATCCTGCCGAGCAGTGTGATGTCTTGGCTGTCTGAATCGCCCAAAGCTAGCTTTGGATGGAGAAGGAGTATATTCCATTGTCCTACAACCAAAGCAGCTGTCACAGTAGTAGCCACCCTGGGATGTAGAGCAATTTTGTGCTTAGGAAGCCAAAACAAATTTTGAATATCATTTTAGGCCCTGTTGGTTGCCAGATTGATTTTAGAACATAGGCAGAGAAATCCCAAAACTATGCTCAAAGATAATCACAGAAAACTTCTAGGGCTTAGCATTTCCTATTATCAAAACTGTCTAACTCTATTTAACAAAATGTCACTTTTTTAATGAACTCATTTTCTCTTATTTTATGTTCAAGAATAGGGAGGGAATAGCAGGACTCTATCATCCATATGATCATCTTTTACATGTAGAATATTTTTGGTTAAGAAGTTTTCCTAGAAGTTAAGGAGTGTGTCCCATTGATTAGCTAATATCCTTTCTGTAACTGGTGATACAGCTGATGACAATAAATACTATTAAATAAAATAAATAGCTGGTCCATGCTTCTAGTCATTGAAGTAGGAGAATACTGACATACATATGTGATATTATAATTATTTTAAAGAAGGTTTGTCTGCTTTTTGAAATACTAGGTTCTGTCCTAAGTATGTTAAGATTAGTGAGTAAAATACTTTGGGCTTGCAGGAAACTTTGGTTGGCTATTTCCCCAAGGTTTGTTATCCCTTCCTATCTTCCTCACAGTACCCAAATTTCTAGTTAGATACTGCTCAGAATACTTTTCATTCGCTCCCCCAGCTCTATTCTCTGTCTCTTTCTGCTTGGTGCTTGCCCTGGAAGGATGAGCAGCATGGGTAACATCACATCGCTCTTGCATCTTCAAGCTTCTGGTTTGGCTTAGACTGTGGTGGGGAGGGAAGTGGGCAGGTTAGTGTAGAAACAGGTGTCCCAGTAGAAACAGGAGAAAACAAGAATAGTAAAGTATTAATTCCTATGGTTCCTTCTCTGAGCTCCTCTGAAGTTACCTGTGTTCCTCAAAGGTCGCTGCTTCTATCAGCATGTTAGTCTCTAGAGACCCCTTTTTCCAGGGTCCAGTAAGCTCTCCCTCCCTGTTTCCCTTTGGGCCCAGGATTAGTAATGGCTCTGCTATTGCTCCCTTCACGTTCCTGCCCAATGCTTATGGATCCACTATGCCCCATCCACACTTGTAATGTGGACCTTTGAATAAAAAACAATAACAAATGCACTTCACCTCGAATTATTCTAATCTAGTGTGTGTGACTTCTGTTTCCTTTTGGGGCAACTACAAGTACCTACACGTTGCTATATAGACCATTTTCTTTGGGAAGATATTATGTCAAGTTTAGTACCAGAGATGGGTCCTGGTTGGGTAAAAGCCAATCAGCACATTTTATTCCTTTTGACCATAGGGATTAGAGGGAGGAGGCCACTAGGCACATAGCCTAAACTAGTCTAATTAGGGTAAATTTCAAGACCTTGCCTGGAACTTTTAGACACAAGTACTTCCTATCTCAATGGGTGGACCAAGAAGTCTGCACTAGGCATCCTACAAACATAAGAAGAGTCAGCCCTAGAATGAACCCAACATGTGGGCAGCAGAAGAGAGGATTGAAAGAAACCAGATCCTCGATGCAAACTTGGGTGAATCCCGAAACCTCTCATTCAGGATTTTCATAAACAAATAAATCTTCTGTATTATCTTTGCCAGTGTCAGCTGGCTTTTCTTTTACTTGCGTCACGATGAGTCTGAACTGACACAGAAATTTGATTCTGGTGATTTTCTCAAAATTATTCCAGCTGAAAATAGATAGGGGTAGTAAAATAAACCAGGAAAAAGAAACTCACAGATAAGGATTCTTTTTCCCTTTCAGAGGTTCCTTGAAGTATTTCCAAGTGGCCAATAAAACTGTGTGTACTAGTGAGTTCATTCAGCCACTCTGGAACAGTCTTTGTAGGAATCCAATTAAGAAATTCTTCAAGCCACATGATCTCTTCCCATTGCAAACTCATCTACGACCTGATGTCATTACTGGCACAGTTATCTTGTGAACCAAAACTCAGTGATAAACAGTACTAGCAAAGTCATCACACCCAAGCCAGCCAGAATGGTGGTGGCCTATGAAAGGACTTTTCTAATAAAAGTCTCCAGAAAATGTAAAAGCTCTTTGAAAAAAGGGAAAAAAAAAGACAGAGAAAAAGTAGATGACGTTAATATGTGATGAACAAAGAAAAGATGCCAATATTCCCAGATAGTTACACAAATTCAGCGGAAATACGAAAAGCAGCACAAAATCTCAGAAATGAATTTATTAGGGGGTTTCAGAGCTGTCTGCTCATCTGCAGCCATTTTGAGCATAGAACTGTACAGCCAAACAGAAACAAAAGTACAGTGACAGAAATGCTTTGCAGTAGTTAAAAAATTGTGAACTGAGAAGAAGAGACAGAATTAAGAGCTGAAAAGAAAAATGATATCTTTTTACACCATCATGCAACATGGGATTATCTTTTATCTATAGCCCACTCAAAATCAGGATGTCCCAGAGATTTGGGTGACCAATTTCTAGTGGGTTTGATAATAATATATCTGTATAATTGGTGATATATAGAATTCCATAAAGAATAGTAATACTGGTACGTTATTCACTTATTTACTTAACAAATATTTTTTGTGGTATCTTTTATGTGTTTGTTATAAATGCTGAGAATATAAGAGTTAACAAACAGACAAAAATATCTACCTTCATGGAGCTTACATTTCAGGAGTAGACAGAAAAAAAGCTAGATAAGTAAGGAAAATATATACTATGTTAGTGCTAAGTGCTGGAGAAAATAAAGCATGGAAGAAAGATAGGATGTTCAAAGCAGAGTGGAGGGCATTTTAAAATTTCATGCAGAGCATCTAGAAAGGATTTTACTGAGAGGGTGATACTTGTTAAAAGTCCTGACAAAAAGTAGGAGTAAGCCATGTAAATAATTTTCAGAATTAAATTTCCAAGCAGAGGCAAAACCATATGAAAAAGTCCAGAGGCAGAAACTTGCCTGGTAACCTTCAGGAACATTAAGTAACACATCTAGCTGCAGTGGAGTGGTTGAGACTAGCTACCGGGGATTTGTCTACATGAATTGGTAAATTATGTAGGGTCTTATAGATCATAAAATGACCTCAGTGTTCATGCTCAGTAAGCTGCAACACTATTAGAGGGTTTTGAGCAAAGGTGTGACATCATCTCATTTATGCTTCAATAGGATTTACCTGACTGGTATATTAAGAATATCCTGAAGGTCAATGATGATGCTCTAACGTGGTAACAGTGGAGCTGATGAGTAATGGATTTTAGACATATTTTTTTGTAGCTTACAGAAAGGTTTCAAGAGTGTTACACAGAACCCCCACACACCTTTCCACCAGACTCAGTTGTTTACATTTTGCCCCTTTTACTTTCTCTATCTATCCCTCACTATCTTTCATTATATTATTTTTTCTGAACCACTTGGGTATGCAGGAGTCACCATGCCCTACTATTGCTAAACTTTTCAGCTTATTTTCTAAGAACAAGGACATTCTATAGACATATTTTCATGATAGAGTCAACACGATTTGCGAACTGGATGAAGGTAAGAAATGG
The DNA here is from genome assembly GCA_008086735.1 of Cheirogaleus medius. Classification (NCBI taxonomy): domain Eukaryota; kingdom Metazoa; phylum Chordata; class Mammalia; order Primates; family Cheirogaleidae; genus Cheirogaleus; species Cheirogaleus medius. The sequence goes on along the minus strand of VBSM01000361.1, from coordinate 95,595,234 downwards.
GAGAAAGAATTGTCAAGTATGACACCAAGACTTTAGGCGTGAGCAGCTGAGAAGGATGGGATTGCCATTAGCTGATGTGGGGAAGACAGAAAAAAGAGAAGATTCAAAAGGGAGGACCACAAACTTAGTTTTACACAGGTTTTACCTGAGATGCCTTTTAAACTTCCTAGTGGAAATCCTGAATAGGCAATTGGATATGCAAGTTCAGAGCTCAGGGGAGAGGTGTGGGCTAGAGATTTAAGTTTGGGATTTTGTAGCATATATGTGGTATTTAACAACAAGAAATTGAATTAGCTATCCTAGGAATTAGTGCAGCTGGGAAACAGAAAAGCTCCAAAGATGGAGCTCTTGGCCCCCAACATCTAGAGGTTTGGGAGATAAGAAGGAAGTAACAGAGGAGACCAAGAAGCAGCAGCCAGAAGTGAGAAAACAAGGGAAGAGTGTGGTGGGTTCAGAAGCCAAGTGAGGAAAGCATTATCAGAAGGAAAGAGGAAATAAATAAACACTTCCAATGGGTCAAGGTAGGGACAGAAATAGAACCATTTAATTAACAAAGGAGTCATCATTGGTAACATAGATAAGGTGGAGTGCTGAGGGTGAAAGCTTGTCTGTGCTGAGCTCAAGAACAAGTGGGAGGAGAGAAATTGCCAACAGTAAGTGTAGACAACTCTTTCAAGGAGTTTTACTTAAAAGTAAGGAGAGAAATGAGGTAGTATTTGGAGTTCAGGTGGTGATCAAGAGCATTTTCTTCTTCTTCTTCTTTTGTTTTTTGTTAATAGGGGAAAAATAGCATGTTTATGTGCTGATGGGACTGAACTAGTAAAGAAAAAAAGAAAGTCATGACTGGAAAGAGCAGGAAATATTGTTGGCAAGAAGGGATGGATGGAGCATATAAGTGGAGGAGATTGCCTTAGCTAGGACCTTGAAGAGTTCATTTGTAGCAATAGAAGTCAAGTTTGAATATTGTATATGGGCACTGATGGATATACTAGTGGAAGCTTGTGGAAATTCTCTTCTGATTGCTTAAAATGTTCAAGGAAAATTGGAAACAAGGTTAGCAACTGAAAATGTATATGTGGGGAAAGATATCAGAAGTTTGGGAAGACAAGAAAAAGTATGAAATTTGTTTAGGAAAGTAGAAGAGCATATCATTAGAGAAATAGAGTATTCAGGGGCATTTGATTTGGTGATCATAAATACAAAGACCAGTGAGTATGACGGAGCTTTTCTCCAGCCATCTTCAGCAATGTAAGTGTAGGCACAAAGTAGGCACAGTTAAATTTAATGAGGTATGCCGTTTAGCCAAGTGAGTATGACAAGGTGGGAGGAAAGGTGGTTGAAGGTAAATGCAAGGGGGTGAGTTGATGGTTAAACATGGAATTTAAACCAGTTTAAAAGAAATGAACATAAAGGGGGTGATGGACAAAGACAAAATACTTGTAGGACTGTCAGGTTTCAGTCTGAAATGTTGGTTCTTGAGGCGCTCTTGGCCAAAGAATGACCAGATGCATCAAAGTAAGGCAAACATGAAAATGAGGTTTATTGAGGAGAGAAAGATAGAATTATAGAGCAAGAGCAAGATATAGGTTTACAGAGCATGGTACATATGCCACAGATGATGACTGGACCCATTGCCGTGACAAAGGGAGAGTAAAAGAAAGGGGCCAAAAAAGGGGTTGGTTATGGTCTGCGTCTTGTTTTATAGTGCCCAGATTGGGGACTGCGTAGTGGCTCAGACGTCACCATGGAACCACTTTGGATAGTTGGAAGTTGCATTACTACACATGCAGGTTGCTCTAGGTCAATTTCCAGACTCTATGGTACCTATGCTATTTGGCCCATGGGCTAGAGTCTTCTGCATTCTTTTGCAATTGGTGCCCTAAGTTCTGATGGGCAGATTCATAGGGTATTCCCTCATCCACCAGGTATGGTAGTAGCTCAGGGCAGGATTAAGGTAGGGCAGGACCAAGATGGGGACCTGGGGCCCACCCTTGTCCTTCTTCCCAGGTGGGGCAATTGCACCAAGGTAAGACACCCACTTTTGTCCCTAGGAGACCCAGAATCCCTTTCTATCTACCTAACAGGACCAGTAGTCACTGAGCTGCCACATATGGTTAAATGTGGGTTATACACTACATACCCCAAATGATACCTCTTTCAAGTAAGCATGATCTATATTTGAAATTTACGATTTGTATATTTATTATTTTTTCTGGAATGTAAAGGAAAATAAAAATCTCAGGACCACCACCCCAACTCCTTATGCAAAAGAGGAGGTCAAGCGTGGAGGCTGAGTCATGCAACACCCCCTTCCAATGAATTGCTATTACTAACATTGTGCATCAGCCAGATCCCCATGGAAAGGTAAAAGGCCTCAGGCATCTAAAAGAACGGCCCCCACAGATCTTCATAAGGAAATTCCATCCTGGCCTCCCATGAGCAAAGACATACAAATTGTAACTTTGGGTCTGCAGGCTAAGTCTAGCTCCTGAAATGAGGTCTGTTCAATTCCACACTAATAATTTGATTACAAATTTATCTTCCCAGGTGCAGAACAGAGACAAGATCATACATTCTTCTACCTACCCAGAGACCTCTACATAATTGATGCTTTCTTCACTTCCCTTTTCTCTTCTAACATTCACCTTATCTTTTGTAAAATGTTGATTTTCTGGGCCTCACAAGAATGTAATCATTTGTCTCATCGCCCGCCCCCCCTCCTTTTTTGTTTCTGTATGTTCTACCCCTTTAAAATCTCAGTTCTCAAATCCCACTTTGGAAAAACAGTCACAGATATGTCTGTAGTTTGTGTTTTTTCCTGGGCACATCCTCAAACTGTGGCTTAACTCCATTGATTGAGATCTTCGCTTCAGTCACTTAGGTTGAGTTGTCAGGAAGATGCCACTCAAGTGTTTTGTTTTATCTAAAAGGTGATCTATTATTATCATTTCTAAAATATTTAATTGAAATATCTCAAAAAAATTCAAACAAAGGCATTGTAAGGGCCAGCAGTGGCCCCTGTCAATGAATGTAAGCTCCTATTCAATTGAAGGATTATTGGAATTGGATACTTAGAGGGAGAGGACTGGGACTGAAAGAGGCGTCGTCAGAGAGTGCGGTGCTTACAATCGAGATTGTCATCACAAATAATTGTCATTATTGATAATGACAAGGTCAAGATTATGACCACAGGAGTGGGTTGCTAAAGTAGGGGAGAAAAACTAATGGTCTAAGTTGAACAGCTCCTGAAGGAAGCACAAGGAGAAAAGGAAGAAGAAAATTACCCTAGGGAATTAATAGCATCTTGAAATGTATCAGCAGCGCTAAAATATTTCATGTCCTTTTAGAAAACAGTCTTTAAAAATCCAACCTTTTAAATTCTAAAACAATATCAGCATGAGTTATAGTAGATTACAAAGATTCAACTTTTTAAACTGGAATTTCTGTGAGTTTTAATTTCAGTAAACATTTGCATTAAACAGTTCAATCCAAGTTTGTGTTTGTACTGGATACTATTTCTTGGCAAACAACCTTCATCCACAACCTTTTCTGTCCTCTTTCCTGTATCTCAGGGCTAGAAGTCTGGGGATTACATTTCCTATAGACTCCCTTTCCTGAGGGGTTTGGATGAAATTTGCATTCTGCCAGTGCAATCTCATGAGAATTGAAAGGCAAAGCAGACACCGAGAAATTCCCCCTTCAGCAGCAATGGTAGTAGTTTCACAGAGGCTGGATGAGCACCAAGCTCCATCACCAGAACTAGCCTTGGAGCTGGGCAGCTGTGATGCTGCTAGCAGTTTCCTGCAACACATTCACCTCTGGGTGGCAGCAGCAACTTGCTGAGTCTGGATTGCACCTGCAATGGTACTACCTTAAAGCTAAAGGCAGCCACACTGATGATCACTTCTCCAGTCTTTCCAACAATCTTCAGGTTGTTTTGATTATTCTTTAATGAAATCCTGACTGCCACGGTATTTTATGCCAAGACGTGCTCCAGACCTCCAGACTTTCAAGATAGAACTCTTGTTTGACCTGGTTGCATTTGCTTACAGTGAAGATCTCATTGCCAATGTAAAATAAAATTCTAAGTATATGTGACGTGGTACCAGACAGCTATTTAAACTAACACCTATGGTTGTTGGAAGTTAAGGGCTTTTTGAAGACGAGAATTTAGGAGACCAAGTTGTCTGCTGCTGTAGAATTATGCAAAAGAAAAGAGAACGAGAAGGACTATGGATGTGTCAGCTATTTCCAAATGCACAGGAGATTGGAGAAGGAAAATGACAAGCTCAGGAACTTCACACTCTTGGACCAAGGTATGGTCAGGACAAGAGAACTTCTAGCACCCTTGCCATTCTACCCACATTGTTAATATAGTAAAAAATCAAACCTAAGGTCTGCTCCTGCAGGTTACAAAATTATAGCATAAGATGAATTCAAAGATTTTCCAGGTCTTTTGTATGGAAGTTAAGACCCCTATCATAAAGAGTGGGCTATGAGAATTGAAAAGGGGGCATTTTGGAAGATTTGGGTGAGTCTGAGTACTCTGAAGCCCAAATCCTCCTGAAGCTTCCTTGCTAGGAAAATAAGCTCCTCCTTCCCCATCTGTTCTTTCTTCCCTTGTCAGCAGATTGTATTGACTCCACTTGAAGCCATTACCTAGCAAGAGGCTCCCAAGTTTCCAAGACCAAGCCAGACCATTACGGACTGCATGATGACCCTTACTGGTAAGATGTCCCCGTATCTTTAAAAAGTAAGTGAGCTGTTTTGATTGGAATTTCACTGCACTGTGCATACGTGTTGGTTTTGAAGAGACTTATAGCTAAGAGAAGGAGGTGGGAGAAGAGACTCACTTGTTGAGCTGCAACTGTGTTTGAGTAAAGATGCACTTCTTGTAAGACCTTGGGGCTGACTGCTTCGGATAAATCAACAACATATTTTAATGATGGCAATTTTTTGCCATTGTTTGAACATAACTACATATAGTAGGAATGACAGAAATACAAAAGATTATTTGTTGATTTCATATGGAAATGATGACTTGTTTTACAAATGTGTAGAGCAAGATGATGCAGGCATTGGGGTAAAGCTGAGCTGAAGGCTGTCTGCAATGTTTGCTGCACTTTGCTACTTCCTGTTAATGCAGAGAGGAAATATTGAGAGCCAAGCTGTAGTGATGTATGAGAATAGGATTTTATGTAAAATGAGATTGAATGAAAGGAAGACAGATGAGGAGGACGGGCCTTGGGCTTGGTGGAGGAGAAAATCAGGTTGTTGCCCTGGCAGCTGCCTTTCAGCTCATCACGGCCCTGGGATTAGATCTTGCTGTTCTCAGGAACTGGTGCTCTAGCTCAATCAGCCTATTGCAAAGTGAAGTAGAGAATAATTATTTTCTCCTTATTTGCCAAAACTAGGGAACAGCTAGAATAATTGTAATCACAGCTATAAGTATAATAATGATGCTATTTATAGCTAGTATTTCTTGACCGCATGCCAGGCACTGAAGTACTAAGTGTTTTTTAGGTATTAGCTCATTTAGTCCCCACAACAGCCCTATGAATGAGATGTTATTATAATCCTGAATTGTGGGTTTGTAAAATCTGAATTCATGAGAGGTTGAATTACTAGCTAAAAATCACACAGGTAGATAATGATAAAGTTGGGGCTCAAATCTAGGCCTTCCTTGCTTCAAAACCCAAGACTTTAACCACTATACTCTTCTAACGTCCTTTTGGCACATTTCTTAGTCTATCTGGGCCGCCCTAATGTACTATTAATACTATAGACTAGGTAGCTTATAAACAATAGACATTTATTTCTCACATTTCTGAAGGCTGGGAGCCCACGGTCAAGGCATCTGCAGATTCTGTGTCTTGTGAGGACCAACTTTCTGGTTCACTGATGGCCATGTTCTCACATGGCAGAAAAGGCAAGGAGCTCTCGAGTCCCTTTATAAGGACACTAATTCCATTCATGAGGCCTCCACTCTAATGACATAATCACTCCCAAAGGCCCCACATCCTAATACCACCACAATGGGGATTAGGCTTTAACATATGAATTCTGGGGGGACATAAACATTCAGTCTATAGCAGAACATATGGCCTTGTGCCCTGCGAGTTTTATCTATGAAATATCTCTCAAATCTACCCACTTCTCCCACCACCATCACTCTGATAACAAATGACATGATCTTTTCTAAAGGATTACTGCAGCACCTTCCTAACTGGTTCACAGTCATTGACTTTGGCCCCACTTCTAATCTGTTTTCCACGTAATAGCCAGAGAGAAATTTTCAAAGCATAAATCGAATGTTGTTCCAACTACTGAAAATACTTTAATGGCTTAATATAAAGACCCATCCCTTCAGAGTGGTTTTTAGGACTGGCACAGCCTGTGCTTAGCTCTGTTTCGAGCCTCGCTGGGCCCACCATTTCCTGCACCTCTTGCCTCCTCCCCTGCTTTCTCTCCTACAGCCAGATTGGCCCTCCTCAGTTACTCAAATGCACCATGTGCTTGCTTTTCTTCCATGAAGCCTTGGAACATGCTTTTCCCTCTGTCTGGAGCCCTCTTCTAAACTCCCCACCGACCCCCTCCCACCTAGCCCAAGCCATCCTTCCTGTACCTCACAGTTCAGATGCCACTCCCTTAGCGACCTCTTTCTGATCCCTGAAATAAATTAATTCTTCTCATTGAAAGCTTTCATAGCAACATTTGCCTTTCCTTGGAGAATGAGGTTTTATAAGTATTTGTGTGGTTCTTTGATGAATGTCTGTCTCCCCCTGATCATACTGTAAGCTCTGAGAAGGCAGGAACCAGGTCAGATTTTGCTTACCACTGTTAGCTCCAGTGCTTAGGATAATATTTGATATGTGGTAGGTGATAAAACAACAGTTATAGAATAAATAGAGCTACAGCACCCTTCCCTGGGTGCAAAGACGAGCCCTTTGCAAAAGTCTAAAATGTGCTTAGTCCTTCTCTGGAGGATAAACTTGAGTTAAGAGTGGAAGTTCAGCTCAGTGTAGAACCAATGCCAGCCGAACAGCCCTGTGCTCCTGCATGTCTGAGCCTCAGGGAATGGAGGTTAGGTCTAGAAAATGAGTTTTAGTTGGTAGAAGCAATGTTTCAGGCTTGCATTTTAAGTGGCTTGATTCTCAAGTAAGTTAACCCAAGGAGGCAGCTGCTTAACACATAGACTATCAAGTTAGGAGAATATCTTCCTACTCTATCTTCAAAAGCCAGCAAGGTGAATTGGTTATATGAAGGTAGGGATTGAAAGGGTGCACTGAGACAGTTTGATCTTTCCCCTCTGAGTGGCAGGCCTGAACGTTTGGATCCCAGTCAGGTGCTCACCTGAGCAGGTAATGCTGACCTGGAATAACGAGGCTCTGGTGGTTATCTCAGGAGGACTCTGGATGTCCTTTGGTGACGGTTGTGCTTATGCAGAGGCAGGGCATGCACTGATGGTGACCCAAACACCCCCTCCCCCAGGCCCAACTTGCTGATATATCGAGTTCCACAGTTAGATATTCATTCTTTGGTCTCTAAAAAAAGTAAACACAAAGAAAAACAACACATCAGATTGGTTTACCAGCTTTGATTCGTATGTTATTATTAATATTTTGATAAGACCCAGAAGAAAGAGAATTTCAAGAAAATAGAAAGCTAAATAGTGGAACTGTTGGCAGTCAGTGAAGGAAAGATAGATGGTGAAAAGAAATTCTGTCTATTTTATAAACTGCTTTTTCTGCTGAGAAAATTTAGAGAATAAAAAATTGTTTTGTTCAGGTTAAAGATTCAAGGGGGTGATCATTACTTTTAAGATTCTTGCAACATAGCTTCAATTATCCTAGCTGCAATGATCCTGTTGGACTTGGACTTCATTGTTGCTGAAGAGAGGCTGTGTTTGACTTTGCTTGGAAACCATGAAACCACAACAAAATAAATTCTCCCAAATGCTACTAGGCAACACCAGGATTTCTTCCACACCACGAGAAGGACTTGTGATAAAAGATTTAAATGGCTCTACAATGTACAGCATGCGCACAGTGCGTCTGAAGAACCTAAAAGTGGAGGGTTTTTTTTAGCATCGTCTTAATAAATAATCAAGAATTAATGCGATTAAGATGTCAGGTGCCTTCTCGAGACATCTAAACTTTATAAACAACAATAACAAAAACCTGTAAAGCCTGAGCAGTCTCCCTCGAATTAAATTACTTGCTACTGATTTGACAGCCCAAAGGCCAGCTGTTAAGATCTTTTTGGAAGCTGATGAAAAAGGAGCCGGCCAATGTGCTCTTTGCACTGCATCACGTCCTTCCTGGGACCATCAGGGAACCTCCCGGTCTTTCAGGATAGGCTCTGCTCAGAGAGGTCAACGGGGCAGTGGAAATCCTGGGCAAAAGTTAGCGGTCAGAGCAGCGCAACTCCTTCTGGCAGCGGAGGCAGCAAGTCCCCGCGCTCTGGGCAGTTTCCTTCCCACCTAGACCCCGGGAGGTGGGCCCCCTGCAAAGGCTTGCCCAGAGCGTGGGTCACAGGACGGCTTTGCCCTTGTGCAGAAAGCCGGAGGCCGTGCGTCTCCCTGCAGCAGGTAGGGGAAGCCTGCGAGCGAGCCTCGGGCCCCCGCCCCCAGCCCTTCCAGGGACCGGCGCATCCCGGAGCCGGGCGCGGGGCGCGGGGCGCGGGGCCAGGCAGGGGGTGTGGCGGGCTAGGGTGGTGCTGGGCCCTGTCCAGAGGCTCAACCGGCCTCCGCGACCTTCCCTTCCGACAGGAGCGGCAGCTGCGGGAGGCGGGAGAGGGGGAGGCCTAACCCCCCGGTGTGCAGCCGGGAGGAGGAACGGCTCGCGGGGGGCGGGGAGAGCGGCGGCGCGGCGGGCGCGGGAGTGAGTGTGGGCGAACCAGCCCGGGTGAGCGCGGGCGCTGGGTCGCGGCCGCCGGCCCTGGGCGGGCTGGGATTGTTGCACTCTGTCACCAGGGCGGCCCGGCGCCCTGCAGCCCTGCAGACCGCGCCCGAGCCCCGGCCACAGGGCTGGCGCACAGCCGCCGTCCCGCCGAGCCTGGGCGCAGCGAGCCGGGAGGAGGCGTTCGCTCGGCTCGCCTCACTGCTGGGAACCTGAACGAGGCTGAGAGAGAAGGTAAAAGGAGAGACAGAGAGAGAGAAAGGAGAGATAGGTGCAAGGAGAAACAAATTGCAGAGAAATTGTAGGCAAGTTTGTGCTTGCACGCTGGGGCTCTGGGTACTTGATGGGAGGGAGGGGTGGCGGCAGTGGTGTGTACGTGTGTGATACTCATGGAGAAGGAGAAGAGGTTGGGAGCTTCTTTGCATCTCATACGTACATATCCCTATTAATATCCCCTTCTCTGAGTTGTCATTTCCGCTTGGCACATCCCCTGGGCTCCAGTGATGCAGAAGCAAAAGGTAGCCACCCTCTTATTGTGATGGTCGGTACTGTTGCTACTATCAGATGGGAGATGTAGGGCGTTGAACGAATTCTAGGAGCCTCGTTTCCTCCACCGCCAGACTATTTTAGGAAGGGCTGGGGAGGTTGGGAGGGGGGCTTGGGTGGCACAGCTGATGGCTTGAAGGCTGCGCGGAGGCCCGGGCGCGTCAGACTCCAGCGGCGCTGTCATGGTGCAATTGCTTCCAGGCAGAGCCTACACTAGAGGGCAAGATAACTTTCATCTCCTCTCGAGAAAGACACGTTTCAGACAGAGATTTTGCATTGCTGCCGGAGGAGTTCTGGGAAATGGTGGTTCACAAGGAGGGCAGGTGCATCGCAGAGGGCAGGAATATCGTGCAAAATGAAGCAGCCATCAGCCGCAGAGGAAGGAAAGCCCCTGGGGAAAAGAGGCTGGGTATGCTGATCGGGATAGCAGTGTTTGGATGCTGGAAGTTCAGCCCTGTTCGATAAATAGAATCAGGTTCAGCTCAGGGAGTAATATCAGCTGTGAAATCTTAGCATCCTAAATGTTCATTTCTGAGCTTTCTATTTGGGGTGCAAAACTTGTATGTATCTGAATTTTTTCTGTGAACATTAAGGAAGTTCAAAAGGAATTAATTTTTTTCTTCTTCAATGCCCATCTATTTTTGTCTTGGTCTGAGAACTACTTTCCTAAAGGCAGCAGAAGCCACCTATGCAAGAGAAAGTATAATAATTCTCAAGCAAGCAAAGGTTATTAATATGACCTATATCTGCAGAAAATGCTGATTTAATCGTGAGTCATGAGAATTGTTCATTGAGAGGCTTTTTATTCCCTATGATGAAAAAGATGCATAATATGGATAAAAAGTTCCTGACATCACCAGAACAGTGTAATAGAATACATATCCAATTTTTCTTGTTGCTTCATTACTTTGTGGCAGATTTAGAACAAAATGTGCCAGATCAATACTAAATATGTTTCATGTTGAAGATAAAGAAACATCTTCAGACTGACCCAGATAATAATATTGCTAGCTTTTGAAAAATATTTGCTCAACTCTTACATTATATCCTCACTTTAATCTTTCTTAACAAAATGATTTTTCACAAACTGGTTCCCTTCTGTCCTCATTGTCCCTGTATAAGAACTCTTTTTTTTTTTTTTACTTGATTCCTTCCTGCCAGCGAGTGGGGATTGGAAAAAGATAGTTTACCTATTGAAAATTTTCAAGAATTGCTTGATGCTACACTGGGCCTACTCTCTGATAATTACGCAGCACATACGGCATCTTGTAACTGAAAGGAGGTGTAACTGTAAGCGGATGTAAGAAGCCCGTAACTGGGCAAGGCTGGTGGCATTTTCACAGCTCCAGCTCTGGCTACTGCAGCCACGCCCTGTGGTCTGAATGTGACAGGCATACAGGGCCTAAACTCCTCTGCGGGGACATCTGCATTTCTCCTCCCCTTAAATGTGTACTTCTTTGTGGTCTAATCTAATGAGAACTCACGTTTGGCAATAAGTGCAATATATATTCTAGCAAAGTATGAAAAGAAGGTTGTGGATATCTTTGAGTGTAATTTATACTCCAGGCTTACAAAAACCAAAACTGAATTATAACACAGTATTTTTCAGCATATTACTTATGCCGATCTGCTCTATACTTTGTCTTTTGATTACTTGTTCATATTCCTTTCTTCTAGAGAAAAGTCTATTTCTTATTGTTACCCAGTACAATTCATAATAGTGAATATTTAACAGAAATATTCACTGATAATCTTCACACATGCATTAGTAATATATTAACTCAGGCATATCCCTCTTCCTTACTACCTTTTAGTCATCTTCGTGTTTACTAATTAGTACCATTACTAAGGGTTGAATAGAGAAAAAATAATTAAATTTAAAATGAAACAATTATGTTAACTTACTCCAGCAAAAGGCTTGAATAGAAGAGGGGATTGAGATTTATTCGTGGCTTTTTAATATTTGTTTAAGTGTATTCCAATATTAGTGCTGTTCTTGTACATGTTTAGACATTTAATTAAGTAATATACAATGTCATACTACTGTGATTCTGTTTATGTATTTATGGTCACAGTTATTTTTTTCTGTTAGAAATGAGCCACATCATCTTGGGTTGTTGCAGGATTTGGGATTTTCTGCCGTACTTTTCTAATACCTAAAAATTTAGTTGTATAGCTTTAAGATGAATTCTTGTGGACTAGTAGTATTTCTTCTAGTGCTTTTCTTATTCTGTTCCTTTTTAGTCATGCAAACAAGAAACTGCATTAGTAGCCAATGTCCATTCTGCTTAAAGACAGAAAAAGTCGAGGGGCGATATTTCACAACTGTGCTTTTCACCGGTGTTGGTGTAAAGAAGGGTATGTCATTCAACTAGGAGAATCCCAAATAGCAGATAGTCTAAATTCCATCTGCATCCTACACAATAAATGCAGCAGATGGTGTTCTGTTTGCTCCCACAGTAGCCTGCACTTCTTCATTACAATATTCACCCTACTTTGTTGTAATATTGTTTATACCATCCCCACTCTGGCACACAAGCTCTAAGAGGGGATTTTCTGTCTTCTTCACTGCTATTTACTCATACTGTGATCCCTTATAGTTTATCAATATATATTTGCTGTGAAATAATAAATACAGGAATCTTACCTCTCTGCTAAGTATAGTGGATTTATTTAGCTGCATTGTAATCTTAGTTCCTTTCCCTGGAAAAATTTGGAGATGGTACAGGGACTATTAATTGGTATATAGCCCATCAGTGTCTATCTAATTCTCCCTTTCCATCCTATACCTAGATTCACTCCTCACTCTCCCCCCGACAGTATTCTGCATCTATTAAAAACTATTTTAATAATTCTGGGAATAGTGAGCTCACTGATGTCTCTCTCTCTTTCTCTGGTGTTCTGGTTATACAGGTCATGTCCACAACCAGAACATAACCAGTCAGTTCAAGGATTCATCACCTTGCTCCAACAGTTGTTTTCTCTGTCACTTGTGCTACCACTGGTTTGGAAGCTGAAGATCACACATCTCTCATATCATAGATGGAGAAGCTGAGGCCAGGGGAGGGAAATTGGAAACCAATTATTTGCTAAAATTCTACTATATGCCAAACAATCTGCTGGATTGTTGAAATTTTTAAAATTTAATTTAAGTGGGATAAAATTAAACTTAATTTAGCATAATGTACCTCATTTTACAGATGAAAAAACAAGGGCTCAGAAAAGTTCACTTTTCTTAAGGTCACTTGGACAGTGAGAGACAGAATTAAAATTCGGCTATAGGTCTTTCTTAGTGCATTTCCTGGTACCACACTCCCTCTGATAGGTAGTTGTTGAGGACCTCCATATACAAAACCAGCTCAAAACCACCCGACTAGTTGAAACAAAGTTAAGCCTAGAACTCATATCTCCTACTTCCCATTCTCCCTTTATTGTCTTCTTTTTATTAATCTGAAATTTCTTATCAAATTACATGATATTAAGGTATCAGTCAAAAGCAAAAAAATCATGGTTTCATGATACTTGAATGATGAAAACAACATTCTTTATCTTATGTCTGAAAAGGGAAGGATATTGCATGAACTTCTTTTGCAGTAGGAAGGAAGGGGTTTTCTGGGGGCTGTCCCATAGGTGTAAATTACTATGAACTTGATTCAGTGAAACAAAAAATATACATTAATGGCCTAGGATGTGATCAGGGACATATTTGGTGTCAATGGATGAGATGTTACAGCCATAAGTGTTATAGTCTATACCAGCGAAATGTTCACAGTTAGGTTCCAGTGAGATAAGACCAATAATAGTGAAGAAAACAAGCCAAATTGTACTTATCGTGGGGATTGTTAGTGCTAGAGGAACCAAGGGAAAACAATGCTAATGTATGCTGGTGTGTTTAGGAAAGGCTTCAAGTGAGATGTGGATTCTGGGTTATGTGCTTAGTGATGCTTTGGATTTGTTCAGCTGAGAGTGTTGTTTGTACATTTTGTAGAGGGGTGATCTGAAGGACAATGAAGAAATTGTTCCACAGAGTTGTTCCAAAGATATGGAGATATGAAGTAAAGAATATTTGGAAGCAAAACCTGTGCATCCCCTCTTCTGCTGAGCCCAATTAATAGCATCATGAACCCTAAAAGTCATCAGAAACTCCTCAGACATCCTTATTCACCCTGGAAAACCCACCTCCTTCTGCCTGTACCTCACACCTCACTCATCCCACACTATCCCATGTTGACAATCACCAAGTCTTACAAATTTTTCTTCCTGAAACTTTCTTAGATTTTACCCTCCACTCACTCTGTTCCCTCTGTCTGATTTCAGTTCTCTCATCATCTCCTACCTGGATTCCTGAGATACCTTCCTCACTGATCTTCCTGGATCTTCCAGTTTTGTCCTTCTCAAATACACTCTTAAAAACTGTAGCTAGAATCAAATTATACCTTCTCACTTCCACCCTGAAACCCCTCAGTGGCTTCCTGTTGCCTCCCAGAGAACCAAGACCAAGCTTCTGGGCACAGCATGCAGGGACCTCACCACCTGGCTGCCTGTTTCCTATCCAGCCTCATCTCCAGAACGTCACCTGGCAGCGTACTCAGTGTCAGATGGTGGTAGTTCCATATATGAATCATCCTGTTGCTCATGCCCATGCCTTCGCTCAGGCTATTCACTCTGCCTGGGATGCATCGTTCATATTTTGTATTTGCCTAACTCTAACTCATTTACTGAGACTCAGCTCAGGCACTAGCTCCTTCTTGGAACACTTTTCTAGAACCCCTAGAATGACTTAGCCTCCATCCTCTGTATCCATCCATCCTGATATTTTCACTTATCCCTGGTATTTTTACATTGTCTTTTCTATGTTTTATTTCCCACTATGTTCCAAGCTCCTCAAAAATAGGTTTTGTGTCATATTTATCTTAGTACTCCCAGCATTGAGCTCAGGCACTCAGAATACGTTAGCTATGCTGTGGACATAACACTGGATACATACTGGGTACAAGCAGGGAAATTCTGAGTTTAATGTGGTGAGAGAGAGAGAACTGTTTCATGATTTATCTGCTGTGTGATGTGAATGTGAACTGGAAGAGGGTAGAGGCAGGGTGATCTCTGATGCAGTGATTTACAGAAATCCCTTTTAATTCCATGATTCTTGATTGAAGGTGGGAGCCATGTCTTAATCATCTGTAAGCTCCAGTGCTGAGCACTGGGATCACGTTCCTGAACTGAAGTGAATGTCTTTGCTTCTTTTTAGTTAATGTATATACACATAAATTATATTGGCCAATTTATTGATAGATAGATTTCAAAAAGCTATATTCTTGCATTTGGAGAACCTAACTTTCTAATAGCTTGGAGGAGATATTTGTAAGGTCCCTCAGGCACTTCTCACTATCTATTAGTCTCCCAAATTAAAGTAGCTTTTGTATGTGGGCAAGTGGAATATTTTTCCCCAGGAGATACAGGCTGCTAATGGGCACACAATTCCAGCAGGAATATAGGTCTTGATGCGTGACAGCCCAGCCATAAGTAATTATTTCTCCTCTGAGAATCCCTTGGAGAGCCACCCACTGAGAAGTACCACTCTAGCCTAGAAGATGCCAAGAATTGGGTCCTACTTCTAGTAATTATATCCTTTCAAGTGGCCAAGAGAAGTCTTCTCCTACCTTTTTACCAATTAATGATGTTCATTGCATTTCCACCCCCTGACTTGCTAAGTTAGTGATGCTTTCTTGCTCCAATACATCTTTTTCACACATGCCAGCAACAGTGTACAATGGTTTGCATCCCTTTTTATTAATAGATGATAGTCTGAAAAAGATATGATCAGCTTTGCATTTGTGTACTCAGACCTGATACCAATATATGCTAGTATTGCTAATGCCATTTTTAAATCTATTGTAATTGTACACTCTATTACTTAATCCTTCATGAATTATACTATTTTATGGACCATACGTTCAGGTTATAATAGAATTTTTTATAATACCCATAAACTTCTCTTATTTTCTTTTTTCTTTCAGGCAGGTGGACCATCCCACATTTATGTGCTTTCTTTGGGAGTTTTGCTTTTTGCCTTTTTTCCTCCTCCCCCATTGCTTTATTATTATTATTTTTAACCTTCATTTTCATAACCTAGAGATGCAATTGAATTGTAATAAAGTATCACTCTCGCCTGGGCCTTTTTAGCCTGGCCCCTTGGTTGAGTTTCTTTCTCTGGATGCATTATTCACTCCCCTCTTCTTTCTGTCTAATTATACTGTTCATGGCAAGATCTTCTCTTCAGCTAATCCTAGGGTTAGGAAATTCTTGCTCAAAGTGCATTTTGCAACGTCAAGATTTCATCAACTATTCTCCTACCTCTTTTTTGCCTTCCCTCTCAGTTGAGATGTCAGTTAAACTTGACCAAGCAGAGAATTCAGAAGGGAAATGCCCTCTCTGCTTAGTGCACCCTTCCCCCAGCCTTACAACTTACTTTAGTGTCTTTCTGTATAAGGAGGGAAAAAGCTAAATCAGACCGATTTGGGCTACTAAAATTAGAATATTTGAAACTCAAATTTTTGGAATGAGATAGTTTTTATATTTATACCGTTTTAATTCCTCAAATTGGTATTAGAAATTAGGATTTGATCTCATTCCTGTAAAGTGTACAACAAAACAGGGCAAAAAATATGTGCAAAGCAGGATATAATAGCACAGATAGGAGAGCCTGTGAACACTGAGAACTGTCACTCAGGGCTTTGAGTACAATGGCTTTCACTTTCATAGATCAACGGAGAAAGTTTATAGCTTAGAAAGAAAACATGGGGTAACAATGAACATTTCTGCTTTTAGCAACCAATTAGATTTTATATGTCTCATTTATGAGTTTATTTTATCAAATATCATAGGAATTCCTAACATTTGCATAGTACTTTATTGTTTGTAAATGTTTTCACATTATTTCACTTGAGAATGAATTAGGTATTTAAATTGAATAAAAATGGTTCTCCTTTTAGCACTGTGGTGACCTTTGTAGATTTTTTTATATTTATTGTACCTTTCTTTTTTGTTTTTCAGGTTTTTGAGTTCATTTTAGAGGACAATCTTCAAAGAAGAAAAAGAAGTGGTTCAATTTTGGGAGTGCTGTTTCCCTGATGACTGCTGCAAATGAGTGGGATTCATTTATGACTTGATAGATCTAGGAGAGTTCAAGTATGTTTTCTAGAGTGGTGTAGTCCTGTGCTGCCTCAGGTGAAGTCTCGTGGTGTTCCCTTCATGCTACCAGAGGGACCATGGCAACCTCCAGAGCAGCCTCACGGTCTCCTCGGGACATTGCCAATGTGATGCAGAGGTTGCAAGGTAAGGGGCAGAAATTTCAAGGATTTTTTTTTATAGTACACTTTTAAATTCAAATACCAACTTAACACACAATTCACTAAATTTCTGTGGATTTTTATTCAATTTTATAAAACTATAACAAAGAATAGAATGGATGTCTTTTATCCCGGTGTTTTCAAACAAGGCCATGCTGTCTCAAGATGCTATCTTCTTTATGTAGGAAGAAAAGACAAAGATACAGCTCTTTTTGTCATTTGATTTTCTGTCGGTGTTAGTATGCTTTACATGGTTAGTTGGGAATTCAGAGTTATTGCCACATGTACTGGTGCTGTCCTTCAATAATATCAATGCCAATACAACACCAGTGACAGTGCCTTGATAAGGTTGTCATGACAATGCTGGACAAACAGCTATGTGCTATTGTCAAATAAGTGAACCAGTGGCATTTCCCAACTAGAAATCTTTTAGATAGCTAGAAATTCTTTAAGAAAAATTAGGCAAAAGAGGCCCAGAGACATGAAATGATGTGACAAGATTAATGGCTAATGGTAGCATACAAACTAGTCCTACGTTCTTCTCTGGTGCTGTTACTCTAACAGCACACTGCTTTCGAGAAGAGAATTAACGAGGAAAAGTTAGGACAACCCACAGGTGAACTCTCAGCTGTCAATTTTCTTTAAGCATGTATATTCCTTGAAATAGAAAGATAATCATCATCTATAGATATATGAAAATATTGCTTCTTTGTCATAATCCCAACGATATCTCTCCTATGCTTCAAATATGTGCTTTTAGGATATAAAAATATCCAAATTTAGAAGGGTTTTGCTGTAGTTTTTGTCAAGAGAGCTTAAAAATAATGTCATAGCTCCAGTGTAAGTAGGGCGTGCTTCCCATTTATTATCAATAGATCCTGCTCGTCATGCCAGAAAGAGCCTCATTAGATAAAAGAACAGGTCCTTGCTGAATATATGGATCTAGACCTGTTCCATAGGCTGAAAAATGCTTTGATTGTGTCTGCTCAACACCAAGGATCTCAGATTTAAGTTGTACATCTTTACCTGCATAGATGCAGCACCGAATTTGGAGTTCCATTCCTCTGTCTATGTTTGTCTTTGTGGTTTGCCTGAGGGCAAGTTCCTCAATGACATGCTCTGTGAAATGATGGAAAGGAAACCCACAGGTCCCTTACAGAACTGTGAGGAAGATAATAAGGTGATAAAGCAGATTTTCCTTTGAGTCTGTTAAATGTGAAAATTCTCTGGATGGCATACATATTGACAATTAAAGAACGTTGTAAAGAGCAAATGTGAAAGAACTCAAACAGAATCAGATTGTGTTGCTACAAACATTCTACTCTTCGTTCTGATCTTCTTTTGAATGGAAGTCCTTTTATTAAGGCAATGGTTCATGGTAAGAGGAGAGTGAAGAAGAGTATAGATACTTCAATGTGTTGTTTTATTATGTTTTTAATAGCACATGTGGTTTGTCTTACGAAATGTGTAGAGTGGGGCAAAGAGCTGGACCCCCCACCTCATCCCTCACTAAGCCTGTGACAGTGGATGCCCTATGTCACACCTATGTGTCTAGGTGCCCCATTTGCAAAATGTGAACTGTTTCCACCTGCTTCCCTCTCAGGATTGTTGTGAAACTCAGTGTGATAATATACTAAAGGAGCTTTAAAAGCTGTAAATGCTGTGATATGGTGAGCCATTCAAATAGTCATGGAAGAAAATTGGATGAGAAGGACTGCTGTTGTAATTTGTTGCAAATTTTTTAATCATTCAGCTTTTTGGAGAAATGTTAATGGTTTTCTATTTCACAGAAGTAATTTTATTACATAATGAAGTGACTATACTTATTGTATTTTGTTTTTCACTGTTATAAAAGAAAGAGTTATAACATGTCATAGCGTACCTGACAAAGTTAGAACAATAAGCCTTAAAATTCAGAAGGAGGACAAAATTCCTGAGCACTAGATACTTATCGTTAACCTTTAGCATCAATCACTTCGTGTATAAGTTATTGCTGGCTACAAAATGCAAGGTCTTCAGTGACACAAAGCACAATATGTCTAGCCTCACTAAGGGGAAGCTTAGTGAAATGACAGGAAGTGAAAGTGATCTAGTGGGTTTGTCTGTTAACAAATTGATCTGCTGGGTTAATTATGCTGATTCAGTTTGTGAGGTATGGGTCTCCTGCTTTCAGTTTTCATTGTGCAAATTTACTGATGCTTTAAGCCCAACTTGCCCAGACAGGAAAGACCTGTCTTCTATTAAGGGTATTTAGTAAACCTGCTTACCTGCTGGAATCTCCAGACAAGGGACCAAGATCCCAATAAATGGAGGGCTGGTATTATTGCACAGATAACTAAGAAAAAATTGAGGAAAAATAAATTTCTATTAACTTAAAATCAAAGTTGCTATTTTCAAAGTTCAAATCCATAAGAACAGTCTTTTGGAATCCTTTTTCTTTGCCTGGTTAGGTAATAAGTAACTAATGTTCTAGAGTTTGCTCTTTTCCCTTTCTTGGATTTCATTGTCATTTCAGATCTTCACTAAACTAACAAAGAGCATGGAACTTTGAATAATAGCAACTTGGCTTTTCTCTTTTGCTTATTTAGCTTACAACCATAATTGCTGGCTAATTTTTCTGCTTTTAATTTTTATTTCTTGTGCTAGGAAATTAAAGCACACACACAGATTGCTACATAATTTAGCTGCTACTGTAACAGTTCAATATTTCACCTTTGCCAATATTTGTGCTTGTTTGAGCATAATGTTTTAGGCTGGGATCCTGAATTATGGATGAACAGTCAGACTGCAATGCAGAGTTTGCTTTTAAGAATAATGAATGTTTCTGTAACTTTAATCAATTTAAACGTAACCTTAAAAGAAAATACAGGACAATAGTATCATAAAGGGTATTAAAAAATAAAATGCACATAATTAGTATATACATCTTCTGCTTTTAAAAGCTAAGGGGATCTGTTTAATGGCTGGCTTTTGGAGTCATTTTAGTTTATAGTCACATGTAAGAAAATAAATGGCTGAATTCTTCAGATTATAAATTTCAGTAAGATAGTGACAATTATTTTAAGCCTCTTTGTAATTTTTCATAGTGCTGCTACATAACATTTGCTTAAAAAGTATTTGTT
Organism: Cheirogaleus medius; assembly: GCA_008086735.1. Lineage (NCBI taxonomy): Eukaryota > Metazoa > Chordata > Mammalia > Primates > Cheirogaleidae > Cheirogaleus > Cheirogaleus medius. Next base: position 95,575,317 of record VBSM01000361.1, on the reverse strand, counting down.
TACTGACTTTTATCAAGTACATTTTTTATTTGAAAATACCATATTAAACTTTATGTATTTTTAAATTAATATGCCAGTGTTGGTTAATGTAAGACAGGGTGACATCAATGCAATCTTAAAGAGCAAGTGGTAAATGCCAGAGAAGATTCAAATGAGCATGGTAAGGTATTATATAAAGACAGTTTAATAGAAAAGAATTTTTCACTGCAAGGTCAAAATTTTATTTTTAAATCTTGTGAATAGATTCAAAGAGAAACAAATGAAAAAAGGGATAAGCATTTATCCTTGGAAATATATCTATGAAATTTGCTAATTGTCCAATTCAAAATGATCACAGCTTCCTCTTAAAAAATTTTTATGAGTGCTTTTAAACCTATTTGGTTTAAGTATAATATTTCTTATAAGTCCATTATACTATAAAAGAAATCCTCAAACTAACAAAGGAGTTGACTGAAAAGTAGAATCAAATAATAAATAATTAATAAAAACATAATTTGCTTCTAGTTTAGTATCATTAGGAATAAGAAAAACTTGAGAAAGGAAAAATTTGCCATCTTATGAAGATTGAAACTTTTATAGTACTTTGAGAGATTAAGTTTTATACTTTATTACTTTGACTTAATGACCCTTCTTATTAAACCACAAAATAGTCAAAAACCTATTTATTATATTTAGGCTGAAATTCCCTTTTGGGTTTAATCTCTCCCTTGCCACATGACTGTTGTGTAAAAGTATCTCAAATTTACATAACACAAAATGAAGATTATTTCTTTATATTTTGGAACATCATAATTAAATAAATATTTGATAAATAAATGAACAAATCATTTTCCCTAACTGAATGAATTAAAGATAAAATTAGTCAAGACAAATAAAAGCAAAGGAAGAAACCAACTAAATTGGATCCTACTTTACCTGCCTTCTTTTTGGAAACCGTTTATCTGAATTTTGTTCTTAATCAAAAGTGGTTTTTGACCATAAATATCACTTTAAAAATACATATCTTGCCTGAATGGGTGATGTATTTGTTGTTTTTATAAATAAAATGTTTTAAGCATATTTTCCTTCCAAAAGGTATATTATTAAATACATATTCGTATTACTTTTAAATGTTTTAAGGTATTTATATGTATTCGTGCAGTGCTCTGTTCTCCAAGCCTCTCTGTTTGTAGACCTATTTCATCCATTTTACTTTATAGAGAAAGTGCCTGAGGCCTTCAAGGTCTTCAATGGCTAAAATATTGGTTCTTAAATAGAAAAAGAAAACTGCTAAATAAAAAATAATGAAGTTTTGGCTGGGGCGGTGGCTCACGCCTGTATTCCTAGCACTCTGGGAGACTGAGGCAGGAGGATCCTTTGAGCTTAGGAGTTCAAGACCAGCCTGAGCAAGAGTGAGACCCCGTCTCTAC
>VBSM01000361.1:95542064-95573706 GCA_008086735.1 Cheirogaleus medius | reverse complement strand
AAAAAAAAAAAAAAAAAAGTGAAGTTTTATAAATGCTGAGGTATGTCAACTAGTCAGATATATCAGGTCAATTCAAAAAGCATATATATCTCATAATGTAACATTAAACGGTGTAACATTACTTCTTTGACCTCCGGATTAAAGTCCCAACTTCTTGGCTTGGCTTCTATATTCTAGCTCCATCTTAAATGTCTAGCATTTTTCTTCTAGCTCCCCTACATATCCTTCTATTTTAGCCAAATGACACTATTTGCCATGCTCTGAAGGTCCCCCTACTCTCTCTCTCCTTCTGGGGCACCTTTAGGAATAAGCTCAAGTCACTGTTCCTAAAACTTTACTTATCTTCAGGGCCCAACTTAAATGCAGCCTTCTCAATGAAGGCTTTACCTACAATACAATCAGAAATTCCTTCTCCTCCTTCTAAGCTCCTCCAGCACTTTTGTAACTCTACATGGCAATTATTTAAAGTTGCTTTGCGGCCTGGCGCGGTGGCTCACGCCTGTAATTCTAGCACTCTGGGAGGCCGAGGCGGGTGGATCGTTCGATCTCAGGAGTTTGAGACCAGCCTGAGCAAGAGCGAGACCCTTTCTCTACCAAAAATAGAAAGAAATTAATTGGACAGCTAAAAATATATAGAAAAAATTAGCCGGGCATGGTGGCGCATGCCTGTAGTCCAAGCTACCCGGGAGGCTGAGGCAGGAGTATAGCTTGAGCCCAGGAGTTTGAGGTTGCTGTGAGCTAGGCTGATGCCATGGCACTCTAGCCCAGGCAACAAAGTGAGACGCTGTCTCAAAATAAATAAATAAATACATAAATAAATAAATAAAGTTGCTTTGCATTATACATGTATTATATATCTAATCCACTCACCCAGAGTATAAAAGTCTTGAGGGCAGGAATTGGGTCAGATTCACATTAGGGCCCTGTATGTTGTCTATCACAGTACATTTCATAACGTGAACACTTCATAAATATTTGTTGAATGACTATAATGTAAATATTTAAAATCATATTGATTTGCAATGGTAGAAGATGGGAGGCCAGTAAGGAGGCTATTTTTGATGAGTCAGGAGACAGATAACAGTGGCTTGGACTAGTTATTAACAGTGGATGGGGAGAGAGGTGGCAATACTCTAGATAGGTTTTGAAGGTAAGACCAAAATAATTTGCTGATGAATAAGAGGTGGTATATGAGAGAAGGGAATGAAAGTCAGCCCTCTCATTTTTTATTTTAAAACAAAGAAAGACTACTTGAGAGAACAATGTTAAGGAGGAAAATCAAGTGCTTATTTTGGATGTGTTAATGTTTTAGATGCCTCATAGACCTCCAAGAAAGTAGTTGAATATTTGTATATGACTGTAGAGATCAAGGCAGGAGACAAAGCTAGAGAAAATATTTGGAAGTCATTGGCACAGAGAAAATATTTAAAGCTGTCGGATTGGTTGACACCACCCAGGGAGCAAGGGTAGATATAGAAGAGAAGAGGTTTGAGAAATAGAGCATTCAGCATTATGGGGTGGTGGGGTCGGATGAGGAGAGTCTCACATATGAGACTGGGAAGCTGCAACCCATGTGGTAGGAAGAAAGAAGAGAGAAGAAGGAAGATCTGGAAGCCAAAGAAAGAGTGAGTTCAAGGAGGGAAGGATTAATAGTGTTAATGTTGTTAATATTCTTTATATATTACTTGTTTCCATATGTTTATAGTATATAAAAGATTATGTGTATTTTATATATAAATATCAGGCCTGGGTAGGTGCAAATGCATGTGCTTATCATTTAAAATTATTTCTGGAAGAATAAAGAATGGCCCTGTGCATTTGCCCATGAGGATTTGCAAGGTTCTTAGAAGTTAATTGGATAAGAGCAATTCCATAAGAATTTATTAAATATAATTATATACATTATGTAGAGCCCACTCAGAAATGAGCCCTAAGGATAAACTGTCCCTTCCTCAGGCCCTTATCAGTCTTCCATTCTTGTGAAGTTGGGAGTCCTGCCATGAGCTGACAGTGGTCCTCCTGAGAGTGGTGCTGCTGTTGGTGCCATTTTGGACACTTGTGTGTGACTGTCCCACCTCTCAGTACCTTCCTTCCTTCTGTACCTCCTCCCCTCGGACAGTTCCACTTGCAACCACTTGAGATTATTTCTCTAGACTCTTGCCAAATAGCAAAACTAGTATTAGTTTTGCTTGTGTTTTGGAGAAAAATTCTTATGGAACCAATAACATCTAGTTTGCCTTGCTTGGTCATTGTTTAATTAGTTCTGTTAGGGCATGGTTTTATGAAAAGGAAAGAAAAAGTATGACATGATAGGTGTTTGTATTACCTGAAACATTGTAAAGACTCTGAGATTTCCTTTCCATCAAGACTGGGATGGTACCCTCCCCAAAAGTGATGTAACCAAATTAGGAAAACTGAATCTATATTTGGAAAAAAACTCTGTCAGTCACTGTGCTGGTGGTTATTTAACCCTGTCTGTGTTGGATCAGACCTGGGGCCTTGGGTTGACCTCTGTAAGAAGAATGAAGACCACACAGGTGCCCATGAACTTCAGAGTTCCATTAATGTATAATTTAAGGTAATAGATACTTATAAAGGGGATAAAAAACTAGGCTTTAAAGTTCATGTATAAATCCCTCATATATCTAAAGGAACTTACAAAACCAATCCGCATCCCAAGTTGTTATTATTCTTTTATTTTCTTTTAAATTGGAGCTGATGAGGATATTGGCACATTGTGTGTGTGTGTGTGTGAGATACTCACACCTAAATACCTAGTTCCCAATCTCTGTATGACAGCCTATAGTTTAATTAAGCAATTATTAATCATAGGTATTCAGTTATCATGCACTCATTTATTTTAAATGGTTGACAATTTCCTGCATAAGTATATGTACAGCTTTGCTATAATGCTAAAGATAGGCAATGATAATTTTCTATTTGTTTCTTCCCAAATAAATGAATGGAAACATTTGAGAGAAGTTGATGACTGCCACAAAGAGATTCAGCATCAAATGACACATATATAATTTTGAATTATTTGAATATATTGAAATTTGCCTCAGTATTTAAAACATGTTTTCTATGTAACTTATGTTTTGTTTTTTTTCCATTGCTCACAATGACCTCTTGGATTGAAAACAAACAATTCCTTCCTCTACTGATATTAATCTTTCATGTTTAGTAAACACTGGTCTCCACCCACATTAAAACAGTTATATACTTAGAATTACACAGTTGGCCTCTGTTCCTTTGCTTCCTTTGTCCTCACATATGTCACCGACACTTGGAATCCCTTTTATCTGTTTATTCTTTGTTATCCTGTTGACTTGTTTACTCACTTGAGAAGAATTTCGACATTTTTAGGACTTATCTTGATGTTTTTTGTTGCTATTGTTGCTGCTGTTATTATTATCAGTTGCTGTTGTATTTGTTATATGTTGTTGTTAGAAGCTATGAACCACAGCGTTCATTTTGCCAAGAATTACACTAATCACATGCTCAGGGCCTGCATTTTCAACTCCTTTAGTTTTCCAGGGGTTCTCACAGATTATCTCATTTTATCCAATTTTAGTTGATATGAGCATTCATTGCTTTCAATATTCAACAGAAAAATTTGGAATTCTTACAACACATCCAGAAATCTGGGAGTTCAACTAGACTGTACCTTCAATACTGTAACAAGAGAAATCTGTCAAAACACAACTCTGACTACATCCCTTTCCGTATTTAAAAGCCTATAAGGACTCACTATAACCTTCAAGATAAACTCATATGGCAGAAAGTATCTTCATTATCTGACTCCTATTAACCCTCCTATCTTCATATCTGTTCATCCTTCTCAAACGATGGTGTTCTAGTCACCCTGAACCACTTCTAGATCCTCTCAAGCTAACTTCAATCTCACTTCCCTGTTCTCTCTGCCTCTTGACTTTCTCATCCTTCAAATCTCAGCTCAAACATTGCCTCCTCTGTGAAGCCTTTCCTAATACCACTAGCCAGAGTGAGGATCCCTTATTTGTCCTCGACTCTGAACATTTTCTAGTAAAGTGTTGATTACATCAGGCTGTAAGGATTTATTTCTTTATCTCTGTGCCCCATTAATATACTAGAACCTTGAGGGTAGGGGTCTTGTCTATTCAACTGTGGCTATCCAGTACTAAGCACAAGTAGGTACTTAGTTTATTCAACTAACCTTTAGTAGGTATTCAGTTTATTCAGTTGTGCATTCATGCATTTAACAAGCATTTATTGGGCATCTGCTGGGCCCAAGTCCTTTGAACACAAATGTGAACATGATTTACAGACTTTGTGTCCTCATGGAGCTGTAGTCTATGAGAGTGACATGATAATTAACAAGAAATTTGTAAACTGGATGATAGATATGATGAGTAGGTATATGTTTCATGAGTAAATGAATGAATAAATAAATTTCCAAAAAACAGACAGATATTTGAGCAAATTGACCATGGTAGAAGACTACTGGGTGGCCTAAATTATGTTCATGTGGTCTTTTACTCTGTGAAAACATCTTACTCTTAAAAAGAACAGGTCCCTAGTTTTATATAGGATGTTGTGGACATTTAGATTAGAAGGAACTTATAGTTCATAAGTTGATGTTCTTATTTAGGAGATGAAATGACAGAGTTCTAGAACAGTCAAGTGATAAACTAAAGTCATAAGTAGATATTTGAGGGACTAATTTCTGAGAAAATTGAGGGGTAACTTGATCTTTATGCATTAGTGCATATTCTTTCAAGATTGCCCTTTTGCATAGCTGTTAGTGATCCTGGGTCATTATGGATAGGAGATAAGACTAGCTACATAATCTTCAGGGCACAGCACAAAATAAAAAGTTATTAAGAATAATTAATACGCAGCAGGGCATAAAATCATGTGCAGGGCCCACCAGAGTTCAGGGCCCTGCTCAGCTACTCGGGTCATATACCCACGAAGCTAGTTCTGAGAGGAGATCAGACTTCAGAGAACTTGGGACCCTGAAGACTTCAGGGCTGTCACGAAAAAAGAAATTAAAAGATAGGAAAGTATGGAGGAGAAGCTAAACATCAAGGAGAGCCCTCAGCTGTTTCAAAATTGCGTCTGAAATCGATCTCACATAAAAGGGAAGCAAGAGGAGGTCTTAACACTCCCTTGACGAGAACTGAAAACTAATTCTTCTGCACCATTAGCCAACCTCTCTATCAGTCAGATACACTGAGGACCTGGGAGCCTACCCATCACTTACAACTTTATCTTCCTGGGTTCAAAATAATTTATCATAAAAACAAATTCATGGTTACTTAGTGAGGTGAAGCTTGCCTGTACATTTCTTCAAATGGAAAGATCATTTTGAATACTAATTATTTTAATATGCAGTTTCCCACCAAAACATTTAGGTCATACTGAATAATCATGATGAGAAACTAGCAATTACTCTTCTTATTTCTGGATATATTCATGCTAATTATATCCCTTTAATTTCTCTGTCCCTACAATTAGTAGCATGATAGTCAAATTTATAAGAAATGTAATACATGGCATAGAAAAAGATTTGTTGAAAATTTCTGTCTCTGGACTTTATCTTATTCAGTGAAGTTGTGAAAAGTCCCTGGGGTACATAGCTCTTCTGTTTGCAAGTCAAAAGGTGTGAAAATGTTTAGTTGAGAAAGTTGCTAAGTTAATAGATCTCATAGAGTGAGAGTCAGATATTCTGAGTTCATTTTGTATTATGATACTTTTTTGATTATATAATTATTGTAGATGGACACCTACATAATTAATTAATTGATTGATTAACATGAAAGATGTTTATTTCAGACTGGAAATATATGTTTACAAATAGCACTCTATACTAATAGCAGCACACCTTCAATTTGATTTTATTTCTGTTTTTCTGTGTCTCACCTGGGTGATAAAATGGCTCCATTCCAAAATAATTACTCCTACCATGATAATAATCAAAAAAAGAATGTTACTTCCAATATATTTTAAAATCTTGTGTATTTTCTTCTCATGTTACTTTGTACTTTTAAAAAGAATAGTTTCATGACAACATTGAGTTTTGGAAATATCTTTATGAATTTAATATGATGATAGCAATAGATGCATAAAACTCTATTAAATATTTATAAATATTTCAAAGATGGCTAGTTATCTTTAAAATCTTACTTTGGCAACTTAACATTACGATATAAGATGTGCATTTTTTAAATAATTTCCTAGGTGAGACTTAATAGTTGAAATGTAAGTGATCCTGAAAGAGTTATAGATGGAAAAATCTTAAAAGATCAGCTTGTCTCACTCTTGATTTTTAAAGATGAGTAATTGAGATTCTTAAAAATTGACTGGTACAAAGTCATGTATTTAGTTAAGGCAGAATAGGACTAGATAGATCCTATAGTGTCTTACCCTCTCCAAAACTATGAAATTGTGAGAATTTTTCCCTTGTAATAAAATTATAAACTTCACTGGGAAACGTTGTCTTTTTAGTTCTGTTCTGAGTTGAAAAGCAAGACTGATGTTATTATGTGCCTAATTTATATACAATTATGAACTTCATATTTACCTATTATTAGAGCTCTTATTACAAATAGTTGGAACTGTGAGGGCATAGCCAGTATCCTTTTCAACTTTGAAAAATAATGTAAATGTTCACTAAATGTTTGTTGAATGGATTCAATGAGCAAATTCACCTAGTCTACAGTGTGCCTTTGAAGAGAGAAATAGAAATAGAGATAGAGATGGGTGTGGGGAGAGATCTTTAGCTCATCACTTCAGTTTTTATCTGTTGCTTCAGAAGGGCTGTTGCAAACATTTCTCTATAGGTCCTGCTTACTCACTGTAGTCACTTGAAGTAGAAAAATATAACTACTAGGCTGAAAAGTACAGAAACCTTTTCCTTTGAAAATTGATCTTTTGTTCATGAGCGGCAATTCAGAAGATATTCCATTTCTAACACATATATAACTTGAACACCTTCTGTGATCCAGATACTGTTAAATGTAAGGGATCTAACTCTGGAACTAACAGTTGTGTCCTGGCCCTTCAGGAACCTTAAAGTTATTGACCAGGTTGTAATCACAGTTTTGCCCTTGAAGAATTTTGCAATGAGAAGCTCTGGACAGAGGGCAGAGGACCCTTTGGAAGCTGGTTTAGGTTTCTCCTGGGTGGTCAGCCCCCAGAGGCTCCCTGTCTACTGCAGTGCATGTTCTCTAGCTTGGGCATTGGCCCTTCCTCACTTTAATTCTCATGCCAGGTTTTCGGAACTAGGCCACATTCTGACAGAACTGCCAATGAGCTTCCATTCTTGCCACACTACAGATGGCCACTGGGTTGTAGACACCAAACTGTGGCTTCTTCTCTCCAAGCACTGCCAAGCCACAGACTGCGAATGTGGAAGGACAAATGCTGATCTCTTCCTTCCCTGCAGGGCATCCGTGGGGTATTTATACCACAGACTTGTAATGTTAACATGCTCTTCATTATCCTAGGGAAAGTTGGCTTGGGTTCCATGTTCAAGGCATTTAGGAATAGTAACTTAATTATTACTTTCCTGAACTTAACGTATTAACTTTGGCTTTGGGAAGGTGTGGACTACTCAAATAGCATACTCTGCTCATTTTATTGAAAACCAAGAATTGCTCTAATGAATACATATAGCTCCAAGAAAAAGAAAAAGATGACTTCTTCAATTAGTAAAAGCTCTAAGCCTTAATCACAACTATAAAGATATCTTTAAAGATCTGCATTTTGAAAAATAAAATCATTTCTGTAAAGAACCTTTCTGCCCAGAAAGCTACGTTCAGAGTTTTAACTGGGGTTGGTTTTAATTGGCTCTGTTATTCCTCAGGAATGAAGTTTTATAATGGAAATGTCAAATCAGCCTTAAATATGGGCCAACAGACTTAATACTGTAATGCATTTCTTCTTGGCAGAGCCACTTCACAATCAGCCTCACATTAATGTGAACTTTTATTTATTTTTAATTGTATTTATTTCAGAATATTATGGGGGAACAAATGTTTTGGTTTCATGCATTGCTTTTTTACTGCTTGAGTCAAAGTTATAAGTGTGCCCATCACCCAGATAGTGTATATTGTACCCCTTAGGTATGAGTTCACCCATCTTCCCTTCCCCCTCCCACTAATGTGAGCTTTTGTATGTTTGATAAAGATAACTATTTCCTGTTACCCAAAATAGCTTCTGATGTGGGTCAGATTATTGATGCAGAACATTAGACACTCCCATTACATTTCAAGGACAATCAGCACTTTGAAGTACCAAGCAGCTTTTGTTTCTGGTTTACGAAAGGAAACATGAGTCCATTTTTTTACTTCTTCATTGCTAGTTAGCTATTTAATAATTTAACATAGAAAATGTGGTGCCTAGAAAAAATAGAGATTTCATCAATACTTCTTTAGATGGAAAATAAGTCCACATGGAAAACTGGTAATATTTTTGTATTTTAAGCAAAAATATTATTTGTGAAATATAGTGACTATTTTTTAGAATTTCTATTAATGACATTAACCAATAAATTTATTAGGTAGGCTTCTAAAATTTTTTTCAAAATTAAAATAGCCTAATTTTCACAGATTATAGAGTATTACAAGTTTCTTAAAATTCAACCAACATAGAAAAGAATAAAGAAAGTGATAATTACTTCCCAATACCACTACATAAATGGATATAGATTAGATAGACTGATAGACAGAGAGATAGACAGGTGTAAGTATTTTGGTGGACAGTCTTCCAAGTGTTTTTCAATGTATACACATGTAAATGAGAAAAGATGAATTTATAGTTCTTGACAACTGTTATTTAAAAAAAGAGAAAAAATGAATTTATACCATGCATGCTGCTTTATAATTTGTGGGGTATTTTTATGGAGCAATATGTTATATACATCTTCATACATCAATATAAATTTATATCATCATTGAATGTTTGAATAATATTACATTTTATATATGTACCATTGTTGATTTAACTAATCCTGTATTGTGTCCAGTTTTTCGCTATTACAAATAAGATTGGTCCTCTTTTAACATAGAATGCTTTTTCTTTTTGAGACAGTGTCTCACTCTGTTGCCCGGGCTAGAGTGCCGTGGTGTCAGCCTAGCTCACAGCAACCTCAAACTCCTGGGCTCAAGCTATCCTTCTGCCTCAGCCTCCCGAGTAGCTGGGACTACAGGCATGTTGCCACCATGCCTGGCTAATTTTTTCTATATATTTTTAGTTGACCGATTAATTTCTTTTTATTTTTGGTAGAGATTTAGTCTCGCTCTTGCTCAGGCTGGTTTCGAACTCTTGACCTTGAGCTATCCACCCGCCTCGGCCTCCCAGGGTGCTAGGATTACAGGTGTAAGCCACTGCGCCCGGCCCTAAAATGCTTTTTCTAACTATAAACTGGGTAAAATTTTATTTTAAGAAACATAGACTTTTATGCCTTATAAAAATCAGTTTCATAATCTTTTTAATGGGCAAGTTTCCAAGATTGTGAAAGTCCAATGAGGATTGTATTAGAGACTTAGAAATTGAAAATAAGTTTGCATAGATTTCCTATTACTATGGAATATTTTCAGATGAACTCCAATGCTTTTCTTCAAATAGAGTCAAACTACCTAACCCAGAAATAGAATAACACTTGTACAGGAGGTTCTGAAAGGAAATTTATGTCAGGAGCTGATGCTGAGTTTCCTTTGATCAGACTGATTCCCATGTGGCTAAGGACAGAATCATCTGTGGCATTTTCATTTAAAATGTCACAAACATATTTCTGCAAAATAACAACCACCTGTGATATGATAAAGCCAAATTTAGTTATGATATTGCAGAACATAGCATTGAAATCAAGAGAACAAGCCAAAAACATTTTCCTCAACTCCAATATAATATATAGGCAGTGGATATTGGACTTTAGTTTTCCTCTTCCTTGAATCACCCAGACAACTGTCTCAGCTCTCAGCCTCATCAGCGTGTGCTGTGAGTGGGAGTTAGAAGTTGTGAGAAGTCTTGAAAGTGATGGGCGCCAAGATGCTAAAGTCCTGCCTCATGCTCCTGGCAGTGATGGTTTACCTGCAGACTAATTATTTTAGCCTGCAGTTCACAGATCCTCTGCCCTGGTTGGCCCCTAGTGGGGCTTCTCCATCCCAGCCTGGCTCACATTTACTCCTCCTGGTTTTTTTTCTCATCTCACAGGTACAACCTCCTTGTCCTTCTTTGAGTTGCCACCAAGGGGACATCTCTCCATCAAAGCCGGCTCTGGTGGCAGGACTTATTCTTCCCTCTCCTCTGCCTTAGAAAGGAGCATTCACCCCTTTGCCATTTTTTTAAGTTACCTTTCCCTCTCTCTCTTTCCTCTCTCTTCTCTTCCTTTTTTTCCTTCTTGTTTCCTTCTTTCTTTCTATGAATAACAGCTACTTAAAAATCAACAGGTATTAACAAAAAGAGGAAACTACTGTAGGCCTAGTTTCAGATCACAAGAAATCTTTATTTATTTTGTATTTTTATTTATTTATTTATTTTTCAGCATATTATGAGGGTACAAACATTAAGGTCACGTACATTGTCCTTGTCCCCCCTCCCCCCTCGAGTCAGAGCTTCAAGCGTGTCCATCCCCCAGTTGGTGCACATCGCACCCATTATGTATGTATATACCCATCCCCTCCTCCCCACTCCCACCTGCCCGACATCCGATAAATGTTATTCCTATAGGTCCACTTTGGTGTTGATCAGTGAAACCAATTTGCTGGTGAGTACATGTGGTGCTTGTTTTTCCATTCTTGGGATACTTCACTTAGTAGAATGGGTTCCAGCTCTATCCAGGAAAATATAAGAGGTGCTATATCACGGTTCTTTCTTATAGCTGAATAGTACTCCATGGTTTGATCCAGCAATCCCATTACTGGGAATCTACCCAACAGAACAAAAGAAATCTTTATTTATGCCCTACTTGGTCCAGAAAGGATTGAAAACAACAGACATACATACAACCATATGCATTTTGCTTTTAAGTGAGGAAGTGAGTAACTTAGGCCTATGGAGAGTGCTAATGTACATCACCTTCATTATTCACTTATTACAGATGTTCCTGCATTAGATTGCTAGGACTGTCATAACAAAGTACCACAAATTCAGTGACTTAAACAACAGAAATTTATTGCCTCATGGTTCTGGAGGCTAGAAGTCTAAGATCAAGGTGTCAGTAGGGTGGTTCCTTCTGAGGGCTGTGAGGGAAGGCTCTGGTCCAACCCTCCTTCCTTGGCTTGCAGATGGCCATCTTCTGCCTGTGTCTCTTCACATTGTCTACCCTCTATGAGTATCTCTATGCCCAAACTTCCCCTTTTTATAAGAACAACAGTGATATTGGATTAGGGCCAGCCATAATGAACTTACTTTAACTTGGGTACCTCTGTAAAGACTGTATCTCCAAATAAGGCCACATTCTGAGGTCCTGAGGGTTAAGACTTCAATATATGACTTTTGGGGGGAGGTGACACCATCTAACCAATATCAATATCTAAGTTTTTCTCAAGCTGAGGGCTCAGGGACTTGGGATGGGGACAAAGAGGAGAGAGGAGAAGATGTACTGAGCAACTTTTCTCCAAGTTGCTGAGCACCAGACTTGGCATTAATCAAAGAAGCACAAGTGCTGGACCAAAATTAGTGGGAATCGATGAGCAAGACAATCTAGGCCAAGGAGCACCTGGGTGGGCACCTGAAAGGGGCCAGGTGAACCCTGAGATTAATTTCCAAAGCACATGCAGCTTTTTACACATAAGCTATTGCTGATGTAAAGGGGTCAGTGTGGAATCCTTAAGCAGTGGATGCTGTTTTCTCGCTCCTATGTGGATATTCTCACTTTATCTACTGCCTGGATCTCATCCTATGAACCAGTGCCCTCAATGATGCTTAAAGTCCATTCAGACAATGACTCCCATTAAATTCCCACTGGAACAGCATTTGAATGATGGTTTATAATTTTTTCTGTGGGTGTTTAGGATGCTCCATCTGCCTATGGTCTGAACTTCATTTTCACTCTGTATCTATTCAGCAGGATCGTGTGCTTCCTGGACTCTTGTCTTTTGGAAGAGTTAGGCATTTACATTTTTATCTTGGGGCAAAGTTTCCTCATGTGACATGGGGTGCACTGTGCTCTCTTATATTTGCCTCTTTTACCAGACATCCCAAAGCATTGATGGTTAAATGTTGACCTCACTCAACCTATCATTTCCTCTTCTTTGGTTGGCCTAAAATGTATTCCTTAACCCATGGTTAAGCGTGAGTGTCCATTTAGGTGAACCTCGATTTCTTTAATTAAATTAACCCTATGCCTAGCTAGGTCTCCTATTGCTTATGGTCTTGACAACAGTCACATCATCCATAAATCCTGTCTCCCAATAATCAGCAAATGCTGTTGTCTTCTTATTTTTATGCATCTAACTCACTGTTGAACTTCTAACAGGGTTTCTGCTTTTAATATGAATGGCTGCTCCCTCACTTGGTGTAAAGCATAGCATATACCCTGTACTTACTTGAATGTGCAAGGCAAGGCTGCCTAGGTTCCGACCACCTCGTAACAACAATGTCATTCTCATTCCCAAGTTCTGTTTACTGTCTTCTTAGGTTTGGAAAATGATCTTCCCAAATTATCTGATTTTAAACTTGTAATTTTAAGATTCTACAAATACATGGAAAGAATTGTAGCATTGTTTCCATCAAGAAAAGATGACAACTGTTTGTTCATACCTTCACTGGACATTTATTTCCTTATCAAAATATAATAAAGGGCTATCTAGAGGAAAACCTTTCTCCAGTGACCCCAATTCCTTCCCATCTTTTATGTTCTCTGAACATTAAGGAAAATTTAGATTGCCTGAGCCAAGAAGAAAGAGGAACCTGAACATGGGGCTGGAGCTAATGAACCTCTGATTGCCATGATCGTAAACTAGTCAGAAAAATATAGAGGCAGAGTTTCAACAGATCCCTTTCTTTCTTTCTTTCTTTCTTTCTTTCTTTCTTTCTTTCTTTCTTTCTTTCACAGCAAAGAAATACTTTTACCATAGGAGGAAAAGTTACCATAGCTTCTACCTGATCATGATTAGTTCCCAAATCCTGAGTTTAATTCTCTATATATGATGAAGGAGAAGACTATTACAAAAAGTTTTTATTTGCTTTTTGGTTTTTTATAGGAAAATTTTTTTACGTAATTATTACCATTTACCAGCCATTTGAATAAAAATTCTTGTTTGAATTGTACATTTTATACCCTGTGTCTAAAAGAAAACTGTGCAAAGGTGAGATTTGTTTGGACTCTCAGTCCCTTCTCACCTGGGTGGTAGCAGCTGTTCCTTGTAGCCTCTTGCCATCTGTTGTTTTGTTTTGTCAGCCCTTCTAAGGTCTATGCCACATCAGAGCTATCCTCTTGTTAAATTATTCATCTTTGTGAATATATGTGAAATCAAAGGGGTTGTCAACTGCTACAACATTTAATGTAGCAGTCAGTCCTGACTAATATTACTGGGCTTTGCTGGCTCTTGCTGATACTAAAAGACAGACATATCAAATAAATTACTAAATCTCTTCAAGTCCCATGTTGTTTTCTTGATTCAACTCACATAATATGCTTCATTTTCCAAGTAGTTTTTGTGTCTTCAGTAACCTCATCTTCCACTTTTCACCTGCTAGATATCATTACGTGTATTTAATCTTCATCTATTGACTTGCAGCACCCTATCAGAGATCTTGTATCTGTCCTTCTATGCTGTAAGATACGTGCACAATTTATTACATGTCATTGCCCTCACAGCGTAAGTAGACAATAGAAGACATAGTGGTGTAAATAAAATAATACCACTGAATATACTTGACTCAAATGAACCTGGCCAGTAGATTTTAATTCTTACCATAGATAGGCAGCAGAAATTTCATTATATAAATGATCAGTTTTATAATCAGTAGTTTGGGGACACTTACCAAAGGAATTGACCAAGACTCATGCAACTTTTTAGTTTATTCATCTTTATCTGAAAATTTAGAGAAAAAAACACTGATGTATCTGGCTCTGGTAGATAGAGCATGTCTAGAGCATTAATTCCAAGAATTTATTGTTCTTTTGTTGTTATTCCTTTGGGAACCAAAGACATTTTTAGTTCTTTGATCTGATAGTGTCACCAACGTAGGATTGCTCAGCATGTCAAGGGAGGGAAGTGGGAGGAGTTCTGGAAAACCCTGTGGGTTTGTGATAACCTAATGCCATCAGATAAGTAGATCCAAATAAAACTGCACAAAAAGCATTCTTCCTCTATATTCCAAGTTCTTATTAGAACAGCCTACAGTGATATTTTCCTTGGCAGGCTTGTATAGCCATTATTAGCCAGTCGGTTGTCCAGTCTAAAATTGGTGACAATTTGAGAGACTCACAAGGGACTAGATTTAAGCACTCTAAATAAATCCAGTATGCTAATTTTTCTCTCCTGTGAATTTTTATTGTGGAAATTATTAAAGAAACAGCAAATTTTCTCAGACCGAGTTTTTTATTTACCTCATATGAAGGGTGAAAATTAAATCCAGATGTTTATTCTCATTTCATCATTTGATTATTGTGGAAGACTCAGGAGAGCCTCTGATCTGTTACAAAAGAGGATGACATTACTTGAATTTGTTCATTATTCTGTTTCTCTCTATGACAAGGATGAATAGCACCAAAAAATCTGGATTAATAGGAGAAAACAGCTGAATGAACCATAACTATTAATTATATCATAAAATGTCCTTGTTGGTCATTATTTTATCTGTCAGATATAGATCATATATTAAATATATATTTATATATTACTGATACTCAGTCTCCCAGATTCTGTTTATGCATAAGAAGAGGAAACTTACCTAGATTCTTAGAGGATTTATAGCTATCAAATGTGATGAGTAATTGCCACATCGTTCCTTCTTTATGCACTCTACAAATGGCAAGCTTTCATTTAACCTTGCAAATGTATTCCATGTCTGCATGATGCTATTTTGAAACTCCTGAAGCTGAAATGGTATTTATTATGAGAGATATTGCCAAGAGATCATTGAGTTTATGAAAGCCCGAAAAATGTGACTTAATTAAATTACTTAAAGAAGAATTATTTTATTAGTTTAATGTGTATATTTAGGTTCTGAATCTTAATATCCAAGCTTGAGCTTTTTCCTCCCTCAGGAAATATTTCCCTTTTCTTACCTTATTTAAGCATAATAAAAGGACAGTGCATTTGTTGTCATCAAGGCAGTGATTCTGCTACTAAATTTGATGGAGCTCATGGATCAATTGCTAGTCTCTATACACACACACGTGTGTGTGTATATATGTATGTATATCCATGTGTGTATATATATTATATATACATAAAAGAATCATTACCATACAATCCTTTTTGTATGATACTTAATACTATGGTTGCCATAGAGGAGAAAGAAAAAGGGAGTTTTTCTAGAGGAGAAAAACTTACCATTTTACTGTAATGTACACTACATATTTAAGCAAGTTTTTTGAGGTTTTTTCATTATGAATATATTCATAATAACTACAACGAAAGAAGGAATTCCTTACATACAGCTATTTCTCATTAGACATGCACTCTCTAATTGGATAGTAGGCAATATGATCTCTGCAGTTTATGCTCATTCTGAGTACAACAGGTATTTGGGCTACTGAATTAAATCCAATTCAATGGATATTTATCTTGCACTTAATCACGTCAATTTCATATGGTAGAAAGTTTGAGGCAAAGAGGAAAGTTTAGGTAGTTTCAGTTACCATAAGATGCACAAATATTTAATGCTTAAAATAAATTTTCCTACATATGCTTAATGGGAAAACATCATGTTGCTCAAAACTCAGTTGTCTGTTGGTTTACTAAAATATCTAGAGCCTCCCAGAGCAGTGCATGTAAATGAAATCCACCATTTCACATGCAGTTTAACAAACTCTTATTTGTCATTAAAGAAGTACCTATGATTTAAGAAGAGGGTAAGTGTGCTTTTATTGAATTGTGTGTTGTCTACAATTTGATGCCCACATTTTCCCCAGACATATGGACACACACATGTTCCTGGCACAAAGGATAAGTGGTTTTTGCTTATGCTTTCTCTGTGCCTTTAGAGAGAACTGTCCCTTTATGAAATAAACCAAGTACTCTAGTAACTTAGAAAGTCTATAATGCCAAATTTACTTAAAGCTGTCACATTCAACAAGAAAGGAAGATAATAGTCAGGAAGATCTCTTTTCTATTAATTTTTAAAAGTGTTATTTTGTGAATACCGTAGTTAACATGAAATGAAGGAAACAGTCCTATAAAGATCACGCTTCCTATGTCTTTTCCTTTCATTCTGCTTATATGTGATACCCTGAACGTACGTGAACAGTTAGTACTTCCAGTCATCGTGTGTAGTGGAAAGCTTAAAGAAATAAGAATAATAGAAGGAGATTGTAACCATGACATTTTAAACATGAGAAAATAAAAAATTCCTCAACATGCAAAATTGGCTTTTAAGTATATACCAACAATTATTCTTCACTAAGGATAACTAAGAAAGTTCCAGCGAGGGACACAGATCAGAAGGAGCCTTTTTATTAAGATTGCCCTTTGGGCCAGGCACACTCTTTTTGGAGAGAAGCACAAGGAACAGTAAATGCTTTTGGATCAAGCTCAGCTCTCAGCCCTCCACCTGGGATGGCCCTGATTAGGGCAGCTCCATCTCTCCTCTCAGTCCCGTGTACGAGCATATGTAAGGCCAGGGTCTCTGATTAGTTCTCGGAATGGAGGACGTTTAAGCATAAAAGCACAGAATTTCAGAGTTGGATCCGAATGTGAAGAACATGGAGCCAACAGCCACATCTTACAGCTGAGGCAACTGGGACCTTGAAGTTTACTGCTTTGTCAAGGCCTGAACTCTGGGTTAGCTGCTGCTATCATACCTCCTTTATCAAGTTTCCAGAGTTCCCACTAGGGGCAGATGTAGAGAGACAACTACGTTTTCCCACAACAGCTCTGTTAACAGATTTCTGTTCCACTGTTTCCAAATTCGGGAAAGAATATATAGTATCTGGCAAGGCAGTTTGGAAGAGCTAGTGGCAACATTTTAAAGTATTATGATTGAAAAAAACAGATTGCTCATTTGTTCATTCACCAACTATTTGATAAACTTCTACAATCCTACTTGAGATAGGGTTGTCAGCAAAGGCACCTCTGAGAGTTGACATTTGATCAGAGACCTGCATGGGAAAGGTGGAGCCTCGAAATAGGGGAGGACATTTCAGGCTGAATAAACAACAAACACAAAGCGTCATGGAACCAATTTAGCCAGTGTATCTGGAGCTTGGAGGGTAAGGCATGGAATCACGCATTGTGCTTTAGAAATATTCACATGCAGTACAGATGTTAAGAAATCGGTTTTATTAAATAGGCTGGGGATCAGAGGAGAGTTCAAGGACTAGCAAATATGTTTGTGCTTCAGGAGCATATAGATGACATTTATCCAGGTGAGATCTACTGAAGAGATAATGCAGAAGGAAGTGCTCATTGCTGCCTTGGTCTTCCTCAATGTCTGTAGTTCAGAAAAAGGAGAGGAGGCAGCAATGGAGACTGGAACAGAGCAGTAGAAAACACACATACAAAGAAAAACAAACAACAGACTAAGGGGATGACTTGGCATCCAAGCAGATAGAGTTTTAAGAATGAGGGTGTAACTAGCAGTGCCGATGTGTTGCGAGGTCATGTTACCTGAGAACTGAGAATTAAGCTTGGAATGTGGTCAGGTCGAGGTGTGGCTTTGGTGAGAGTGTTGTCATTAAAATACTGAAGATAGAAGTCTGATTGGAGTAGGCTCAATAGAGACTGGGTAGCGAGGAAGTGAAGATTGGGCCATTTATTGGAAATTCCTTGGGAAGGTTTTTCAGTATAAGCGAGCAGGGAAATTGATGGTAGCTTGAGGAAGACATGACATCAAGAGTAGCATTTATTTTAATAAACTGTTTCTAAATACTCTACAATAAATGTGTAACAAAATTCCATAACTTAAAATAATCAACCCCATTTACTGTAAGTTGAGTCCTTTTTTATAATTTCAAGATATTACAGGGGTACAAATGTTTTTGGTCACATGGATTGATTTTGTTATGCCTGAGTCAGGATTATAAGTGTGCCCATCCCCCAGATAGTGTTCATTGTACCCATTAGGTGGGTTTTCACCAATCCCCACCTTTCTCCTCCCCCTTGCTTGATTTCTACTGAGTTTTACTTCCCTCTGTGCACATGTGTGCTCATTGGTTAGTTTCAATTTAATAGCAAGGACATTTATTTGTTTTTCCATTCTTTAGATACTTCACTTAGTATGATAATGGTCTCCAGTTCCATATAAATTGTCACAAAATGCCTTAATTCATCCTTCTTCATGGCTGGGTAGTATTCCATAGTATACATATACCACATTTTGTTAATCTACTCATGAATTGATGGACACTTGGGTTGATTCCACATCTTTGCAATTGTGAATTGTGCTACAATAAACATTTTAGTGCAGGTGTCTTTTTGATAAAATGACTTCTTTTCCTTCAGATGAATACCCAGTAGTGGGATTGCTAGATCAAATGATAGGTCTACTTTTAGTTCTTTGAGGAATTTCCATACTGTTTTCCATAGAGATTATACTAATTTGCAGTCCCATCAACAGTGTATAAGCATTCCCTTCTCTCTGAATCCATGCCAGCATGTATTGTTTTTGGATTTTTTAATAAAAGACATTCTAACTGGGGTAAAATGATATCTCATTATGGTTTTAATTTGCATTTCTCTGATAATTAGTGACATTGAGCATTTTTTTCATATGTTTATTGGCCATTTGTCTATCTTATTTTGAAAAGCTTCTGTTCATGTCTTTTGCCCACTTTTTAATAGGGTTATTTATTTTTTCCTTGCTGATTTGTTTGAGTTCTTTGTAGATTCTGGTTATTAACCCTATATCAGATGTATAGCTTGCAAATATTTTCTCCCATTCTATAGGTTGTCCATTTGCTCTGTTGATTATTTCCTTAGCTGTGCAGAAGCTTTTTAATTTAAGCAAGTCACATTTATTTATTTTTGTTGTTTCTGTGATTGCCATTGAGGTCTTCATAAATTCTTTGCCTAGGCTGATATCTAGAAGAGTTTTTCTAAAATTTTCTTCTAGAATTCTTATGGTTTCATGCCTTACATTTAAATTTTTTATCCATCTTGAATTAATTTTTGTGAGTACTGAGAGATGGGGGTCCTGTTTCATCCTTCTGCATGTGGCTATCCAATTTTCCCAGCACTGTTTGTTGAATAGGGTTTCTTTCCCCCAGTGTATAGTGTTATCTGCTTTGTCAAAGATCAGTTGGCTGTATGTGGATGGTTTTATATCTGGGTTCTCAAATCTGGAAGCATCACATTAGCAGACTTCAAACTATACTACAAGGCTATAGTAACCAAAACAGCCTGGAATTGGCACAAAAATAGACCAATGGAACAGAACAAAGTCGAGTCTTGTGTAACACCAAAACAAAGAAGTTTCCAGAAGACTTCATAGATTTTTTTTTCAAGACGAAGCCTCGCTCTGTTGCCCGGGCTAGAGTGCTTTGTGCTGTGGTGTCAGCATAGCTCACAGCAACCTCAAACTCCTGGACTCAAGCAATCCTCCTTGTCTCAGCCTCCAGAGTTGTTGGGACTACAGGCACACACCACCATGCCAAGCTAATTTCTTCTATTTTTAGTTGCCCAGTTAATTATTTTTTTCTATTTTTAGTAGAGATGAGGTCTCGATCTTGCTTAGCCTGGTCTTGAACTTCTGAGCTCAAGCAATCCTTCTGTCTCAGTCTCCCAGAGTGCTAGGATTACAGGCATAAGCCACCATGTCTGACCTGGATATCAAGTTTAATTTCTAAAGGTAGAATAGTCTGACCTCTTGTCAGATCTACATCCTTGTTCATCTTTGGACAGATGAACAGCCAAAAACAAACAGTGAAAACCTCATTCTTCATGTGTACTAAACAGAAATAACTTCATTCATGTGTTTTATCCCATTGAGCCATATAAACTTTGGCTGCTCCTGTACATGAAATAACCCTGGTCTCCTCAGCAATTCTCTCTGACAGGTCTGTCTGACTCCCATCTCCCTCCATCTATGCTTTGTATGATATGGTTTCAAGTCCCTTTGCCCATCTAATGACTATCCCTTTCCAGCAATCCATGTCCCAAGTAGAATGGCATAACCTGCAGACTTTCTTTATAAATTTCAGCTCATCCCTTGAATTTGTGCACCTGACAATGACTCCTCCCTCCAGCCACTTAAGCCTGTCCTGAATCCAAGTAAATAGAAATTGAGCAGAATGGAAAAAGGGAAACATGAATATTTTCTTCATCCAAAACATTGGTAAGAAGAAGTTAATGAGAAGGCAGATGGGCTCTTCTTAGTGGAACAGTCACTAATTTTTTTTCTCCTGACCTTAGCAATCAGATAGCTCTTGTCTGTGGAGCCCCATGTTACCTATGTGCTGAGAACACATCTAGGTGCTCTTCTTAGTGATCCCATATAATTTTCACAACCCCGTGACTAGTCATTTCTATCTCTGTTTAACAAAGAAAATAAAGGCCCGGAAATTCTCAGTAAATTGTTCAAGGTCACATGGTTTACAAGTGGCAGCATCAACATTAAAAATCACAGTCTGTCTGACCTCAGAGTCTGTCTTAGCCTCAACCTGGGTCCTTCCTGATGCACTCAGATAAAAGCCCTAGAGCACCTTAAATGTTTTCTGCTATCTATGGTTCTTAGTGATACACATTTCATTATACTATACATTTCATTATAGTACAGTAAGTCCTCATTTAACATCATCTAGGTTATTGGAAACTGTGACTTTAAGCAAAACCATGTATAAGGAAACCAATTTGACCATAGGCTAAGTGATATAAAGAAGACTGAAGTTCCTACGGTATATCTACGGTCACAAAAACATCACCAAACTCTTACAGACCAGAACACTACTAACATTAAACATCGGAATAAATGTGCATTATACATATGTTTAAGAAAGATTAATAAAAAACAAGAGATGATTACTTGCCCAATTATTCCAGTCTAGGATTGCAGGTGGCTGGAGCCCATCCTGGCAGCTCAGGGCTCTGGGTGGAACCCATCCTGGACAGGATTTCATCCTATAGCAGGGTACACTCACACACACACCCACACTCACTCAGACAAGGACAATGTAGATACGCCAGTTCACTGAATGTGCACAGCTTTGGAATGTGGGAGGAAACTGGAATACCCAGAGAAAACCCAGACATGGGGAGAACTTGCAAATTCCACACAGGCAGTGGCCCTGCTGGGAAGTGGTTAGTTTTCTTCCCAAGGTTATAATGAAATGACATTGGACAAAACATTATTTGAGGACCTGCTGTATGTTCTTTATTATATTATATTCTTTAGATGATTTATTTTTAAAAATATTTCATTATTCTTCATTACATTATTGAGCACCTTTTCTGGGTTTTTTGGTTAAGAGAAATTGCATTTCTAATTATTATAATAATTCATTGTTTTTGCCTTTTTTGACACTGTACAAAAGCCATTTTACATATAAAATTAGATAGTATGCTATGACCTATGTGGGATATTGCAGAAAAAATGGATTTTTGACCCATACATTTCTTCCTTTAAACATTTTGTAATGATATGAGATGTTGTTTTGCTGTGCTCTAGGTGATTGTTTCATTCAGATGAACACAGTTTACAAAGGTAGGGTAATAAGAAATAATTTTATGAGGGGGCAAATTGGTTCTGATTCCCTTGAAGTTTACTTTTATATATTGAGACTGTAGGTTCAAACTAGCAAACAAACAAACTGATGGAATATGAAAGCATGTGCATAAAAATAATTGACTCAACTAAGGTTTGCTAAAGCCTTTATTTTACTTTGAATTAGTCTTTCAAAGGAATAACTTCCATGCATATTTAGTTAAGAGAGCCACACTAGACTGTCACACTGGGCCTTTGCTGCTCAGTGTCCCAGAGGATTGGTGACATGTGATTCTTGCTTGACTCAAAGCTGTCACGTACTAACAGTGATGTGAATTGATGGATGAAATGTTGACTGCAGACTTTTCAGACAAAGAGTCTCCATTCAGTTCTATTTTTGTACTTTTAAAATTGTCATCTATGACCATGACCTGCACTTCTATCTGTTTAGATCCAATTTATTAGCCAAAATCATTTTTGTGATTGATTTTCTGATAAGAAGATAAAGAATTTTCTCACTAATGGCTTTCTATTTAAAGCCAGTATAAAAGATAAGACTTTAAAATAAACGGGCTTTATATTAAATTTCCTGGTAGATAATGGATTTCTGAGATTACTAGTAGTCTTTCCTAGATAACCAAAACTAGTAATAGAATATTTCATTATTATATATTTCTTCCATCATCCCATGAAATGGCTATGATCTCTATTAAATAAATACCTATGATCTCTATTTAAAAGAAGGATTAGAACACAAGCATTTAAAACCCTGGGCCTTCCTAATTTTGCTTTTGCAGTCTACTGGCTGAGTGAGTTCTTGCCTACTGCGTGGCCAGAGGGATAAGCCTGGCTCTCTCAAAAGGGGCTGTCAGTGCTGGGCGCCCTCCCAGAGGCCCAGCTGGATGAATCTATTCAGGCAATAGTCCCCACCAGCCTTTATGGATGCAGGGTGGGGAGGAAAGACAGTTTAAAATGTGCATGTCTCTCTTCCTACCCTCTAATGTTTAGAGAACTGCAGCACCGGGAGGAGAGCCGGGCATGTGTGTTTCAAAAGAGCACCTCTGGCATCTGGAGTGATAGAACCCACTCCCCCTCCTCCCCTTTCATTACCCTCCATGCAGCTTGGCCCGCTGTGCAGATTCTATTTCCTTCTCCAAGTCTAATCTTGACCTTGTTTGTCCTAGAACATAGTCAACCACTGGTCAGGCCTCTCATTCACTGTCCAATTTGTATCTGCTGAAGGAGTGAATCCACACACACAAAGAAAACCGAACAAAAGAACTTGTGGAATAGTTTCTGCTTTTTTGTGTGACCCTCTGTCACTGATCGTTTCAATTTTAGAATATTTTACACGTTGTAAATTTTCATCTATATGCTAATGTTCTATTTGCATGCAAGATTCTTCAAGGCACAGATCATATAACACACTTCTTTGTCCTTACTGCCCAGCACAAAGCCTCAACAGTAACAGTTATTTAAGTTTCTGTGGTTTTTCTTGTTGACATCGATGTTCTCTGCTGACCATGTTAGTGCTTGGTCTGATTTCAGACATTTGTATCTGATGAAGCAGATGGAGGTGACAAGTTATAAGAGTTTGAATGTCAGCTAGACTGTGTAAATCTATTATGTTCTTCAGACAAAGGACAAAGGTGTAACACTTTTAAAATTTTGTGGCAACTGTGTCTGAGATAGATGACCAATAAAATATTGCTGTCATTATTCTTAAACAAAAACAACACATACAAGTCCAATGTAAGAGCCTGCCTCTTTTATTCAAGGTGACCACCCACCTGACTTAAATCAATGTACTATCTCCATAATCATAATTTATAGTAGTTGAATTCCATATGGCAGAAAGGGAAATTCTTCCAGACAACAGTTTGACCTTAAAACACTTCTGTAATTACTAATGGCAACCCTGGGTTTTCAAATAAGTGAGGACGCAAGGAAATGGAAACATGGAAAACTGACTGCTACCAAGTCCCAGCTAACATGAAGTGAGAGAGGTGTTCTAATCTCTCACAGCAATGTTGCCACAACAGACCCTGTATGAGAGAGAGGATGTGGGAAGGAAAAAGAGAAGAAGAGATTAAATAAGAGGAACTTGCTAAAGAGATGTAGTTCCCTTTATGTTCCTTTCTGCCTGAGCAGCTCACCCCATAAGTCCTTTTTATTCATCCCTTTTTCGTGATTCCATAGGCATCCTCTACTTTCATGATTCTATAGGCATCGTCTAGTCATTATTTTGTGTGATTGAATTGGATTTTCTACAGTCTTGTTCTTTTTAAACATTCCTACTTTTCAGTGATATTTATCGCAGTGAAAATTTGGAATAACCTAATTATCTAAAAGTAGGAGGGGGGTCAAGATGGCAGACCAGAAGCAACCTGCACAAGCCTCTCCCACAGAGAGGATCAAGAGTGGCGAGTTGATATTCACCTTTGGATTGATCACCTAGGGGAGAGCATTGGGAATCAACAGAGAGGTGACAGGAGCCTACCAGGGTGAAGGAAGGGGAGATGGGAGGACCTGCTCAGCAGGACACAAGGTACACGGGGAAGGGACACAGGATAGAATCCCAGGGCTCCACACTTCTTCCCCTGTAGACATTGCAGTCAGAGCTGTGGGGGCCCCTCCACCACAGACCACTAGACTGACACAGGGAGCTGACTGGAGACTATTCAGCAGTATTGCTCTTGTGAAGGATTTTAAAGTTTTACCAACCAGTAAAGTAAACCGATTAACCAGAAATAGAAAATAAATAAATAAATAAATAAATAAGGGACTCAAATAAACTCAATCAGAATTGAACATAGAGACATTACAGCGAATATCACAGACATACAAAATATATTTTGTGATTACTATGAAAATCTCTATGCATACAAACTAGAAAATCTAGAGGAAATGGATAAATTTTTGGAATCATATAAAAATGAGAAATAGAAATCTTGAACAGAACAATAATGAGTAGTGAGATCGAGTCAGTAATAAAAAAATCTCTGAACAAAATCAAAACCCAGGATTCATAGCCTAAGTCCAACAGATGTACAAAGAATAACTGGTATCAATCCTACTGAAACTATTCCAAAAGATCGAGGAGAAGGGAAATCCTCTCTAATCCATTCTACAAAGCCAGTGTCACTCTGATACTGAAGCCAGGAAAGAACACAACAAAAAAGTACAACTACAGACCAATACCCCTGATGAACATACATGCAAAAATCCTCAACAAAATGCTAGCAAACCAAATCCAACAGTACATCAAAAAGATAATCCTATACACACACACACAAACACACACACACACACATCCATGGAGTACTACTCAGCCATAAAAATGAATGAAATAATGTCTTTTGTAGCAACTTGGATGGAACTGGAGACTGTTATCCTAAGTGAAGTATCTCAGGAATGGAAAAACAAATACCACATATTGTCTTTATAAATGGGAGCTGAATGAGATATATACATGGTTATAAAGTGGTGTAATAGACATTGAAAACTGAGAAGGGAGGAGAGGGAAAAAGGGGAGAAGGATAAACATCTACAAATTGGGTATACTATGCACTATTCCAGTGATGGGTACACTGAAAGCCTGAATTCAGTATAATTCATCCATGTAACAAAAAACACTTGTACTTTCTGTACATTTGCAAATTTGAAAAATAAATAAAAATAAAATAGGAGATTGGTTAGATACAGTAAGTACAGCCATTCGAAGGAACAGCAGCTAGCCTTCAGAATAATAGTGTGGGAGTTCTGGTGAAAGATTACGAGGAACCGTATTTTCATTTCTCCTTGAGACCTACCAAAACGGCAGAAAGGAATGTAAGAGATATGGAAAAAGAAGCAATGTTAGTCGACTTGAAAACAATCATAATCCAACCCCCTAAAATATCCACCAAATAATAGTGACATTTGCATCAGATCCAGTGAAGGACATCAACGACAAACGCACACTTCTCCAGAGCTCAGTTAGGGTATGGACCACTCTAAAAATAAGCTTTATGGTTCTGAAATAATCCTTTACAAAGATTCCATGACTAGGGCCATGGCAAGCCATTGTAGATGTGGAGAATAATCTTATACAGACCCATTTCCTCACTGAAGAACATCAGAGAATCAGGGTTGAAGTAGGAAACCTAAAGCTATATTTATTTTCTGTGACCCAGAATAAACAGAGTTAGCATTTTTTTAAGATAATAGTAAACCACCAAATGGAGAGTCTTCTCAGAAGACTGTAAGAATGTAAGGATGTAAGGATAATTCAATATTATGAATTATATTAATATAATTTACCTTAGTAATAACTCAAAGAACCCATATACCCATCCAAATGCAAAATAATTTATATAAAATTTGCACTTAATTCTGATTTTTAAAAACTCTTCATTTTGTGTGTGTGTGTTTACGTGTGTGTGTACATATAGCCAGTATCAGGGCTAATAAGTTTTAGAAACATTCCCACTAAAATCAGCTGCCACGTACTAGCAAATATAATCAGGTAAGAATAAAAAAATTTGGGGGTGATATGGCAAACTTTTATCATTAATTATATGTAATGTGAATGTATGATGGGAAAACATAAAAGAATTAACTGAAAAATTGTTTAAAAACTATAAGAGAATTCAGTAAAGTAGTAGATTTCGAATGTGGAGGAATGATATGAAGAAAAATCTGAGCATCCTTTGGAGCACTATATATTAATAAAAGAGGATTTAACTAAATTAAAGACATATCTTGTTCTTGGACCAGAAAACTCACTATGAAGATGTCAGGTCTAAAATTGCACACTTGAGCAAGTAGTTTTTTAAATTTGAATTGTTCAAAATAATTTTATTCATTTGGAAAAATAATATAAAAATATATAGAAAAAAATCTACAAAAGAAGAGTTGTAAGGGAAAACTAGTCCTATCAAATATTGGAATATACTTGAAAACCACAGTAATTTAGACAGATATATCCTTTGGGCAGGATATGTAGTCCAAAATAAGCCCAAATATGTAGAGATGAATATTCGTTAAATCATTTGGAGACACTTGGATAGGGAAGCGGCAGGAATGAGCTGACTTATTTACCTCATGCCTTTATACCTTACACATGCACACACACACACTCTTCCTCCAAAAACACACATACCCTAAAACACACACACACACACACCCAAACACACAAACAAATTTCAAGTGGACTAAAGGTTTAAATACATTTGTCTGAAACTGACATTTTGTAGACTAAAACCACTTGATATCTGGGGATTTCAATTAAGTGTAACTCAAATTTTAAAAGACAAAAGCTTGGAACTATTAAAAGAAAACATAGAGGCATTTTTCTTTGTCTTGTATAATCTTGTAGTGAGGAAATTCTTTTTTAGCTTATCAGAAACCCAAAACAAAAAAGGGAACTGATTTGTACATTTCAGTACATAAAAATATCTGCACAACAAACTATATAAACAAAAAGCAAATGAAAAAATTAGAGAAAAATATTTGTCACGCATCTGACAAAGGCTACATAATTTTGAAAAGACAAAAGTCTTTATAAATCAGTAAGTATATCAGCCAGTAGAAAATGGGCAAAGAACACAAGAAAACATCTGCATTTAGGCAATATTCCTTCAAATAGAGGTGTGCATATTGAGTCAGTAATTTTACTTCTACAATTTTTATCTCATGGATCTATTTGCACTTGTCTGCAAGAATAGACTACAGAGTTGTTGATTGTAGCATTTTTGGCAATGTATGCATTTTTAAAAACTAAAAATTATCTGGAGTTTCCTTATAGGGAATTCTTTACAAGTAGTAAAATACATCCATTCAATTAAATATTATGCATGTTTAAAAAGTGAGGAAGATTTATATGTAATATATGTGAAGATGCAGAAGCTACATATACTTTCATCCCAGAAATAGTTTCTGCATATTTAAGAGTGTGGGAGGACCTACAAGTATTTTATACTCTCTTGCTATGTTAAACATTATCTTAAAAATGTAAAGATAACCAAGAAGCAGATGTCTTATTGACGTCAAGATAAATTAAATGAATACTTTTCTACAAAAGCCCACCAAAAAAAGAGATAAATGAAGTGAAAAGGTTAGGTAAAGTATATGATCCCATTTTCTGATACTTTTCCTCTCTCTCTCTCTCTTACTTTGTTGAAACTTTGTGGCCAGGCATTATTGCCAGTGTATTGCATGTGTTATCAATATCTTACTTAAACCTCATCACAACCCTAAAGAAAGCTTTAATTATTGTGCCCCCCAACTAGCAGATGAGGATATTGAGGCACTGAGTTTAGTAATTTGCCAAAAATCAGAAAGCTTAGTCAGTGCCAGAGTCAGGACTTGAAACCAGGCAGTCTGTCTGCAGAGCTTCTGTTCATAAGCCTCAGGCAACAATGAATGCACATAAAATCCATCATAGAGATTCACACAGAAAAGATGTTTTTCTTTTTTCATTGTGTGGCTATGTTTAGTTTTTAGGCAATTTTGAGTAGGATAAACATGTTAGTGCTGACTCCCCAGCTCCAATCCTTCCCTTCTTACTCTCTGTCCCAGGCCTCATCCATGGTCTAATCCACCCATGCCTGCTCCTAGGAAATGAGCTCACAAATTCAATCACGTAGATGATCATGACCAACGAGGCTTGGATGCTCCTCCAAACCTCCTCCTTTATGAAGGGGAAGAACCATAAATTACACACTGACAGGCCCCACTGAGCCACTGCAAGTGTTCAGGGTGTTGGAGGCTGATGGAGGGGATTTGACGGGTTTCTGGAACCTGTAAAAACAAACACAGCCTCTTTACCAACCCCGGACATTTTTAACAATGCTGATTCTACCAATCCATGAGATGTTTTTCAATTTGTTTGTCGTCATCGGCGATTTCTTTCATCAGTAGTTCTCTGGAGGTAGTGTGTTCCCTGTTTCTCTAAATTTTCTGATAAAGACTTCTGATGAAAATCCCAAATGTTGGGGTTGTTGGGATAAAGCAGGCAGTATTTGTAGATTTCTTATTATTCTGCACAATCCTCACAAGAACCTTAGGAAGCTGGTGACACTATTATTATCCTTATTTTATAAATAAAGAAATGGGCCTCAGAGCAGTGAGGTAACTTGCTCAAGGCCACCCAACCAGTAATGGTAGAGGGGCCACTAAAATGTCTGTCCCCCTAGGGAGACAGCTATGGTTTGGGGCTGTGACACAGGGGATTTTTTTAATTTCAGAATATTATGGGGATACAAACATTTGGTTACATATAATGCCTGTGCCTCGCCCAAGAGAAAGGGGATGTTAACTGTGATGATCCTAAAGTCCCCTCCACTCTGAGCATCTTTGATTTTAGGATGTGACCCATGAGGCCAGGGCACACTAGATGTCTGGCACGTGGTAGTTCCTTAATGAGGCTCACTGATTTAGAATCTGAATGGAGATACTCAAAGCATATATTTAATGCATTCCCTTTGATACAAAATAATTTTTATATTCCTAAAAAGCAGCTTTTTTGTTGCTCTTTTTCCATAAAATAATTATAAAATGTGTAAGACTTACAATACTTTAGAAGCCCTCCACACTAACAAAAGTACTAATTTAATTATAATAGCACTCCATTATTTTGTCTATATTCATGACCAAACAAATGCTAAATATAATTATCTGATAAAAATTTAAAATATTATGATTACAACCTTCCACAAGGTATTTAGAAACTATAAAGTAAATTTTCATTGTAGAATTATGAATTTCAGTAAATGTTGAAGAGGCCATGATATAAGTGTCCAATACAGTGTTTGAAGTGAGAAGATGAGGAACTGTAACACAATTGTGCTAAAAAGAAAATATAACCTTTGTGTTTGGGGCTATTGATGATTATATAAATAATGAGTCATCATTTATTTTGCCATAAAAGAAATACCATTTCCGAGAAATGAATTTAAAGACAGTTTCTTATTAGAGTGGTTACAACTTTAATTTATATTTTATGGTCTTTTATTTGTACATCAAGGTATCCATTTACATTTCAAAAGCCCTTTGAAATTAGACATTAATACAGTAAATTATCACAAGGTGATATAGCATGATTTTCTTCTGAATTTCCTGCTGAGATAACTTCATACTTGTAGCTGACCAGGACTGTCATCAATGATAAATCTGATCTTTCTTTGAAATGGAACTCAGTGTGTGTACACATGCATGCACACAAATACATGAATATATACACACTTTTGGGGTGTTTGGGGCTGGCTCTTAGGTAAATATTGATATTATTATTACAAGAAGGGATGTGAGAGCTCCTATGAAAATGTTTAAAGTAATTCACTGCAGATTTAGAGAAGAGGAAGAGAGAACTTCCAGATATGACGATATCATGGGAGCTCTTACCTTTGAACTAGATACACTGAGGAGGAGAATTTTACCAACTGCCACAGAGGAGCGGAAGGTATCCAAGGTGTCAGGACCCATTGGAACAATGGGGCAGGCAGGCAGCTGGGGAGGGAAGTCCAGGCTGTGTCTGAGAAATGTTTGTGTGTTGTGGGGTACAGTTTGGCAGAAGAAAGCAGCATGGAGCACAGCTAGCTCTAGATGGGTTATTAGTGACATGACTAGAAAGTAGGTTGAGGCCAGATTGTAAAAAGTTTCAAGTATTGGGATATGGAGCAAAAATCCTGCTAGGCAACAGTAACCCATTTTAAGGTAGCAAGGGATTAATTTTTTAGTTAAGCTCTGAAAAATTAATCTAGTGTTTGTGAGAAGTGTGAATCAGACAGCAGAGAGACTGGAGCGGGGGAGACCGGAATAGATGCATAAGAACCAGCAGGGAGCATTTATGACAGTTCAAGCTCAGGGTCCCCACCAGTGGTTCTGATTCAGAGTCTGGAGTGCCCCAGGGGTCTGCAATATCAACAAGGCCCCCAGGGATTCTTAGGCTATACATCAAAGGAAAGGTGTGAGGTGTTTGAACTAAACCTGGAAAGGGAGGGGTCTGCAGACAGAAGGGACGAAAGCAGTCAGAGGTGACTGAGGTCGGTGCAGGGAGAGAGGCGTGGGCGACAAGAAGACGGTGTGCTTATCTCGGCCGTGGTACTAGCCACACAGCAATTGTGTGTTTACATACTGTGTGTTTACTATGGTTACCTTCCTACCCTGAAGTCCCTACGGAATCCTCTTAGGACGCAGTGGACACTCAGTAAATATTTGTGGAATGACACCAGCCTTTGAAGCCTCAGAGACTCCTGTGTAAATCTGGCCTCTTTCTCAGAGGGCTGAGAGTTCATTCGGTTTGAGGCACAGGCTGCCGGTTGTGGCTGAGGGAGAAGCTGTCTTCCGCTCTGCCCGGTGCCTGGCCCACCAGGGCACCACGTCACATCTGTGTGTGTAGGAGTCCCAGCCCCTTCAGGGCCGTGCATGGCTTAGCCCGCTCCACTGGCCCAGGCGTTCAGAGTGGCCAGTGCTATGCAGGGGGACATGCTGAGGGAAGCAGGTCTTTGGGCACATCCGGAGTTCCTGAGGCTTCCCTGGAAAACTTACTTTTCATTTTGTCTAGCACTGCAAGGTAGATTTTAGCAAAGTTTACCAAGAAGAGAAAAACTGATAAGTGGAGAAAGGAGAAGATTGTTTAAAGAGCCAAGAGAAAAGCAGCATTACAGGTGTTAACAGATGCAGCATATTAAGTCCCACATAGTCTTAGTGTGCATGCTTAGGTCTACTGTGTTTCCCCAAAAATAAGACCTACCCATAAAATAAGCCCCAGCAGGATTTCTAAGTATTTGTGCAATATAAGCCCTACCCCCAAAAATAAGACCTAGTGATGGGCGTGGCTACGCAGCGCATCTGCACAACC
>VBSM01000361.1:95453087-95541964 GCA_008086735.1 Cheirogaleus medius | reverse complement strand
CTAGGGTGTCTTCTTGAGGAAAAATAAATATAAGACCCTGTCTTAATTTCAGGGTAACACGGTAAGTACACATGGGTTTAGGTTATCTGTGGCTCTGTAACAAATTACAAAAAGTTGGTTGCAAAAAACAGTCACTTATGCTCACACATTTTGTGGATCAGGAATTTTGCACAAGGCTCAGCAGTGGCTTCTCTCTGTCCACAATGCCTGGGTCCTCAGCTAGAAGACTTGGATGCTGGGGACTGGGGGCTAGACTCTTCTGAAGGCTCTCTTGTTACGTCTGGCGGTAGATTCTTGCTCTTGGCTAAGATTCTACCTGGAGCATATGCATGTGGCCTGTCTTTGTGATGCGGGCATCCTCATAATATGGTAGCTGGGATCCAAGGGCAAGTGACCCGAGAGAGAGAGAGCCAGGCAGAACTTTTTGCCTTTAAGACCTAGCCTCAGAAGTCACATGGCCTCATTTCTGACACTTCTTACCTGTTATGGCAGTCCCAAAACCCCACCAATTTCCAGTGGAGGGAAAACAGTTTCTACCTCCTAATAGAGTAGTAGCAAGGTCCCAGAACAGCATATAGGACCAGATATATTGTTGTTGTCTTTTTTGGAAAATGCGATCTTCCACAATATTATCATATTTTGATAATATCCTTATGTTACTAAATTTAAACCAGTGGAGCCTATTTAGTGAGAAGCAGCAGGTGAAGTATCATCATACTTGTAAATTTACATTTCTTAGTTATCAGCATATGAAGTCAAATCTCTTCTGAAATAAATTAGAATATTAAATTAATATCTATTTCCAAACACTCACATTTTTAAATGGATAAGCTGTTAAAAAATGTTAATGAAATAAACAGAGAAGTGACCATCATATAAAATATTATTTAGATAAATTAATAGAAGAGATACATGCATAGTAGAGGTCAAAATTCTTAATTATGAAAGTTAACCGGAAAACAGGGCTATGGACTTTACAAGGTTAACCAGCCTTCAAACCTCCAAAGACAACCTTTAAATCAAAGTCAGGATATTGAAATTAAAGAATATGAAATTTTACATCTTATGAATTTAAGAAAAGAAAAAGTTTGCTATTGTTTCACTGCTTATTGTAGGAAAGAACGGTTTCTGCTGTGGAGATTTGTATATTTAGTAGGAAGAACAACACTTTACAAACGCACAGACATACACGTGTACCCCCACCCTCACAAACACTGTCACATCACAGCGTATACAGAGGAAGAGATGCAGGAAGTAAAAAAGGTGTGGAGTTTGTTATTCCAAGAAATATTTGTTTCTGGTGGTTCCTTTCAAAGTAAGGCCTATTAGATACTATAACTTTTTGTAAGTAGGTAAAATATCATATAATAAATACATTATTTTATTGGCATATTGCTTACAGGGAAAAAACAAACCAGAAAATTCAAGACTATAATAATGGGGAGATGTGATACCATCTACGTGAATGTAGAGCTTCACTGCAAATCCTGTCTGGAAAATCACCAAAGTGATTAGAAATATTTTCAGTGTTAGGAGAATGTTTTTATAATTTAAAATGTACTAACTATGTCATTTTTGAACTCAGTTGTTTTCATGGATTTTAGTGAATTATTAGCATTTGAAATACAAACTTTTGCAAAGTATGTGGCAGTTTTGTCCATATTTCTGCCTGAAAACATGGGCCCTGCATTAGCTGTGATTTCTTTAAGGCCCTGCAATAATTATGGCTCTTAATAAAATTCTTTCTATTATTGAAACATTTGTAACAGATTTTATTTTTGGTAAAGAACAAAAACACTTAATTAGCTCCAGTGATTATGAGTATTCTTCCTATCCAAAGCTTGATTTAATTTAAAGAAATGACTACCCACCAATAAATCTTTTCTCAACGTATGAACAATTTTGATTATCCATCTGATAATGAAAGAGGGCATTTTTTGTGTGTATATGTTCCTCAAGTTATTTTTAAATTACTACAAATCCTATTTGCTTTAGCTCACAATCTGTTTTCTATAGATCTTTTGTTAGTGTTCAATCATTCAGTCAAATTGTATCTCCATTTTCTCTGTTCTTTGAGTGTTATCTACTCTTCTTTAATCTAATTGGACTGAATGTGATTAGACTCTGGGAAACACAAAGACAAAGTTGGATTTTTCCAGTAATTCTTCACAGCCAGATTTGGAAGAGTATAAAATAATTTTCCCACTTCCTACATCTAATTTTAATAGGAAGGTCAAGAGTTTGTCCATCCATTTTTATATCTTCTGTGACCTAAAATATGCCAAGCTTTTGAAAGCCTTTGGTCTGTTTGTCATTGTCTCACTTGGAAAATCTCTGTGTTCTTTTTAGAGGAGGGGGTAACCACCATTCCATAGTAGTGATTCTTTAGTTATATCGCTGACAGATATAAGAAGGTAGGCCTTAGAAATTAATTTGTTGGCAAAATGACTAGATTTAGAGATGGAAACACACCAAGTTGCATAGGATTAGTCATCAAGAAACTTGAGCACAATGTACTCTTGGAAACTGAGTAATTGAAAGAAGATAGCACTGTCTAAGTACATGGGAGTATTGTCAAGTTGGCATAGAAGGACTTAAAAATCAAGACTATGTGCTATGTGCTAGTATTTTGGCCATAAATGCCTACTAATCAGTTATTCCCAACCCGTAGTTGTGAACTGTCCCCCAACATCTCTCACCATGTCACTGTACCTTGTTGGTAAACACCGTAACATTTTGCCTGCTCTGGACCACATGAGAACTTGCTCATGCAAAATAATTTTTATTTAGTTTACATGTATTCTATAGATATAGAATGTGAATACATACCAATAACTGCACAAAGCAAGCAGCTAATGTGGATTAGATTTAACATTAATAAAAAAAAGATGGGTTGGTAGATTTTTTTTTAAAGAACCACAGCAGGAACAATTTAATAGCTGACTACATGGCTACCAGAAAGACATGCATGGGCATGTTTGTTGATTAATCAAGGTCCACTTTATTCTTATTCAGCAGATTATGCAATAGTCGTTTCCCAGAACATTACTGCTAATGCTGCAAGAATTATAAGAGAAAGTTTGTTTTAACTGAATATTTTTAAAGAGATTATAGTCACATCAAGTTGCTAAGATATGAAGTGATAATAATAATCTGTAGCTTGTATTAAGTGCCTATTATGTTCCAGGAATTATGCTATATGTTTTGCATACATATTACTCATTTAGCTTCCAAGCAACCCTGTGAAGTAGCTGTTATTAGTTTCCTCATTTTAGAGATAAGGAAACTGATGGTCTAATAGGTTGAGCAACTTGTTCAAGATTACACAGCTAGTAAGAGGTGGTGAACCTAGGTTGTTCTGACTCCAAAGATTATGTTTATTTCTGTGACACCACGGTTCTAAAAATGCAATACCTTATTTGATTATTGAATTGTAGAGAAATGCAATATCACTTCTCTCTTGAGTGTTATCATCAATCAGCTTAATTAAATTAACTTATGAATATTTTAAGGCTTTAAAGAAGTGGTTTTGAACTTCAGTCTAGATAAGAATTGCCTGAGAAGTGTTCCAGTGCAGACCTCTAAGCCTTGTCCCAGAGAGTCCCAATCAGGAGGTCTGATGTGAAACCCAGGACAAGTACCACATTCTTACACCATTGGTCCATGAACCACCTTTCGACAGGTACAAATCTAGAGAAATGTAATTCAGCCTAGACCATTTTTTTTAAAAAAAGCTTCTTTTAAAATTGTTTTGCTTAATTAGGTATTATATTAGGAAAAACTTTATCAAGTAAGTCTTCTTGAGGTAGAAGTAGTCCTTAGGACATTTATTACATTCCCAGATTGAAGACTACTATCTTATACTATGGAGCATAGAGACAACCTCTTCAACTATATACTTTTAGAGATGTGATTTGTAGCTCAAATGTAGGAATTCTTACATTTAATGTTTTGACACTCATTTTTCTATAGAGAACATGATCCCAAGGGTTATTCTTTTAAAGTACTTCCACAGTGGCTTAAAGAACCTAAAGTCATAGAAATGAGAAACAAAAACAAAAACCAGCTAAGAGTGAACTGAAGTTCTGAGAGTCTTCTTCTATAAGGACTCAACAGTGGATCTCAGGGTAGCACACAGACTGGTGTCTTTGCTAGGGATCTCAGAGTGTTAATGTGCCTGAGAAAACCAGAAGTTGGCTTATACATTGGGACAAATCAATGCCTTTGACTACCTCAAATACCTTAAATACTTGCACATAAACTTAGAAAAGAGTATATCCTCCAGGTGGACTTTTTCATGGTTGAGAAACAACTGTAGTATTTACTTAGCACTTGTTAATACTCATCCTCTTTCAGCCCTCAAAGTTTTATTTAGTCCAATAAATGAGGTAAGATTTGGACCAATTACCAGACTGCTTAAGCTTAATCAACTAATGGCAAGAGAGTCATGAAGCAGGCAAGACTGAGGGGGCTGACGAAAGACATCCCAGTCCTTGTTCAACTAGAATAGTTAACAGTCAAGTGTAGAAAGGAAGTACAGGTACAAAAGCAAAGAGGAGGTAATTACACAGGACTGAGCTTGGGGGGCTGCCTTTGTATAGGTACAGACACATTTCTTAGACAATTCTCCAAATCTCATCTATTAATACAAATATATAAATACTGACACAGTAGATTTTCCCCTCATCTTCATTCTTCCTTCATTCTGAGGCTCAAATCTTGTTACAAACTGGTGTCAATGAACCTGCTGTGTTTCTTTTAGGATAGGTAGGTGCTATTATCACTATTAGTTTGATCATCTTAATCAGATTTTTAAAAAATGATCGACCAGATTTTTGAACATATCGATTAGAGTGCTGGGGTAACAGAATTTTATAGAGAAATCCTCAGAAAATTTATGCAGAGAAGGTATAATTTATGAGAGTCCCAAGGTTACATTCTCGGAATTTATTGAGGATGGGTTCTAAAAGCTTCCTGAACATTTATTCCTGTATTCAAAATTAGAGAATGACACATTGGGGCTATCTGAGGGAAGGAGACTTGTGAGGAATGGAATCCAACCTACTTTTTCCTTCTTTTCTCTCCAGGTTCTCTCACTTGGAGATGTCAATCTCCTCCATAGGGACCTCAACTAGGTACTGCCCAGAGGGGAGTTCTCCACCTCTAAGTGCCTCATCCTTAGAAAAGTATTCCTTTCTCTTTCTCCACCCTTTATTTTTCATTGCCTGAGGCTATTCAACAAGGTGTTATCTAATTTTAGAGCAATTGACAGTGAAGTGTGAATGACAAATAGACCTATCCTTCCCAGTAAGTGTTTACATTCCTTAAATGTTTATTAGACCTAAGGCAATTCCTTGTTCCAGAATTGGTGGCCAACATAGTTTTTATGCTCTATGTGCTTTCTCTGCCTACCCTAGTAAGCCAAATGGCCTGGAAAACACGCCAACACAACCTCACTCCATTAACACAAAACACCAATGAGCAGATTTCATGGAATCAGTTAATTCTATAGCTTTTGGCATTATATTAATTAATCCCCATTACCTCTGCTCTCTCTCCCTTTGAGTCACTCTTTATTCCCTCGCAGGAAGTGAGTCACCCTTCAAGAAAGACTTTTGCTGTAGCTAATCTTTCTAACTGCAGAGGAAAGAGCTTTTGAGTATCCGGCAATGATGGGTATTATTTCTGACTGGTTTTGTGACATTGGGTGGGTCATAGACTCTGTAGTTGTTTCCAATCCATAAAAAAATGCTCTAATTCTAGAATTCTTTTTTTCTAGGAGTCTCTTTATTCTGTTCATTTGCTTTGAAGCCCTTCCAATGTGAACAATTTCTCCCATAAGTCATAGGAAAATGGGCACTCTGACAAAAAGCAAGACATGTAGGACTGAAGTAAATTGTTCTAACAGATAAGTAGATTGCTGTACATTTGGATACGTATAATTAATGGATCCCTCCTTTAAAAAGAACAGTGAGAAGAACTGAACATCAATTGGCAAAATGGACAGAATTGGAAACATACTTTAGTTTGGAGAAATTTTAATCTACCTAAGATTGTAATAAACATTACTTTGGCTATTATACTCCCTACAGTAAAATGCTAAGTATTATGTAATGACAACAGAAATATCACCCAGACACTTTCAGGAGTGTCATTAAAAATTCAGGCATTATATAAAAATGTATTGATTTCTACTCATTTTTTTCAAATGCTTAAGGCAAAAGGCCGTCAAGATTATGGTTATAAAGCTTCCCTATCCATCCTCCTCCCTTAATTCAGGAAGTGACTAGAAAGAGTTTTGTCATTGCACCTACAAATATGATAATTTCTTAGCAAGAACATTTTGAAAATGTGTGATGGTGCACAAACTAGTGTTAAAATTTTTTTATTAATAAGTCCATAAAAAATAACAAGCTAGTTGCATATGACAAACAGGAAACAGTTTAGTCATGTTATTCTTTTCTTTTTAATTAAGAAAATATGATAAAATGTTAATATTTTCTTTGCCAGAGAAAGTACCTCTTCTGTCATAGTAATTGCTCCAGTACAAATACTGCCATAATATGAAGATTTTGTTTCTGAGACTCTTTTCTTTTTGTGGGCACTTAATAGTCATGGATTTTATAAACAAGTTAAATTGCACTTTTTTATGGCAAGAACGTAATATGCATTCTTCCTTCTTTCCTTTTTGTAGGATAAAAAGCATATATATGTATATAATATATATAAATTAAATATAAATTCTCCCCCTTCATCCTGAAGCCACCATGAAATGTCTCTGAAGGATTACAGATATATAGCTCTAAATTTCATGGTGCTGCTGGATTCATATACACATGTATATCCTCCATTCTGTAAGAAATCTTGGATATTTTTTGTTTCTGCACATTGTATTTTTCTTTCTTCCCTTGATTTTCTTGTTCTGAAGACCCAGATTCAATACAAGTACCAGTTCTCAGCTAGAGGTCATTGCTAAGGCTGTTATTTAAAAGGCAAAACTAATAATGGGTACTTGGATTCTTGATCTTAAGCGATTTCAGAAGACAAAAAACACCAGTAGGGAGCATTTCAAATCCACTGAGTTAAATGGAACTTCAGAACTGAACACATTGTAAGGTAGTGTTTACTGGTTAAATTTATTGAAACTGAGTAACTGAGATAGAAAGTTGTCAATTGAAAAATATCTCTATATTCCTGTGTGAGTCAAAAAAAAGACCAGAGTAAATACCAAGCTAAAAAAGCAATTTGATTTCTGATCTAAGTCTCTTGCCAACCAAAGGGACAAATCTCCCTTTGTTTATCCCTTCCTGAAACTGGGCAGAGGTATCTCACAAGAATTCCTCTGCATCTGGGTGCCTTCAGGGTAGAGCAATCTGGGCTGATTCTCACCTTATTGGCGATCTCCACATTGCTATGGGTAGGAGTTTGAAATTTTTTTCCCTCTTCAGTAAGGTAGGCAACAAAAGAAAGATTTCTTACCGTGATACTGGGTTTGAACCTTCCTAATCACTCCCTTTGTGAATATGTAGAAGGAAAAGAATACCATCATTTCAATTGCCTTTGATTGTGGGAACAGTTACTGGGCAATTTGCGATTCCGACTTGGTGGAAGTAGGGACAACACACCACCATCTGGAACTTGTTTGGGGTGAAGGAGCCGGAAGGAAGACCCAGCACTGAGAGACTGGAGATCCAAGGTGGCCTCAGTGAGTCGAGTCTTGTTCCTTAGTAATGAATGGCAAGGCTGGGCCTCCCCAAAAGGGTCAAGTTGATCATTTTGGTCTTCAGCAACTGCTTTGTTTTTCATGGACCTCAGTGACTTCCTTATCTACCTAACCCAAAAGGTATGAGTAACTTCCTGGTTATCCCATTCACATTAAAAGAAGCTGAAAATTACACACACAGGTGGAAGAGCAAGTGTTTTGA
Organism: Cheirogaleus medius; assembly: GCA_008086735.1. Classification (NCBI taxonomy): domain Eukaryota; kingdom Metazoa; phylum Chordata; class Mammalia; order Primates; family Cheirogaleidae; genus Cheirogaleus; species Cheirogaleus medius. The sequence goes on along the minus strand of VBSM01000361.1, from coordinate 95,534,039 downwards.
ATGTGATCGAGTAAATGTTTTATAGGCAGAGACTCAAAAGATTTTTTGAAAGCATAACAAAAGATATTTTTAAGTTTTGGATGATCAAATATCTACTCGATATTGGGGAAGTATTACTATTGTAACTTTTATATTATGTTGCCTAGTGCTGAGGAGGAAGGGTAAAAAAGAGAAAATAGAAGACTGTGTTGTTTACTGATTTTGCTGTGATTTCATGATAATTTAGTTATCATGAACGACTAAATAATTGAAGAATTTAGTGGAGTTGTCAGACAGAGTCTAGACAACACTGAAATAATCGCTAGACTTGCACTTTAAAAAAATTATTTCAGAAACTAAATTGCAAGTCAGAGGAGTGACTATTAAGTAGACTGAAATCACTAAGAACACATCTTGATGACAGGCTAAGGTAATATTTGGATTACTTGTAACTTAATAAAGATGTATTTATTTCATCAAAGTATAGCCTCAAGCCATGTTTCCACAGCTATTTTATTAGCATAGGAAATCAAACAAACACATCTTTATCATCAAAGAGAAGTGCCTTATATTCCCAAATCATTTTCAACTGAGCACAAGAATTCACAATTCCAAGGTTATCTCCAAGAAGGTCTCTGAATTAATTGCATGTTTGGCTCTGCATTGTCTGAGTATTTGAGAATATTTTTGATGCAGCTTATGTATATTCTCTTTTTTCCCTTTTTTCTTTTCTTCTCATCATGCCTAAAGCTACTTATTATCTACAGTTCTATTCCAACTACAGATATGCAATTCTGCTTGTCATTATTGATGCTATAATTATTACATTTAAAAAAAATTTTAAGGTGGCCTTTTCTCTTTTTGATTAAAGAGTTATACCATGGAGTACTATTCGGCTATAATAAACAACAGTGATATAGCACCTCTTGTATTTTCCTGAGTAGAGCTGGAACCCATTCTACTAAGTGAAATATCCCAAGAATGGAAAAATAAGCACCACATGTACTCACCAGCAAATTGGTTTCACTGATCAACACTTAAGTGGACCTATAGGAATAACATTTATCAGGTGTCAGGCAGGTGGGAGGGGGGAGGAAGGGATGGGTATATACATACATAATGGGTGCAATGCGCTTGATGCACATGCTTGAAGCTCTGACTCAAGGGGTGAGGGGGGGCAAGGGCAATATACGTAACCTTAATATTTGTACCCCCATAATATGCTGAAATGAAAAAAAAAGAAATAAAGTTATTCAAAGAAAAAAAAAGTTTTTTAAAACAATTTTCCTAAAACAATGAGCTAAACTCTATACTAAGTACCGTTTTATGTGCTTTTCAAACATTAATTCCAAACTTGATTGAACATCAGAATCACCTGGGAGTCTTACTAAGGTAGTTGCTGATCTGATTCTGTAGGTCAGGATTAAGGCCGGGAATTTACATTGCTAACAAGTTCCCAGATGCTGCTGCTGGTGGTCCAGGCACTTTGAGAACCACTGATGTATGATGATATTGAGACCGTGAGAAATAAATAGCTAATTTATTAATGTTGCTTAATCTTCATTATACAAGTTGAAGATATTGAATTCAAAATAAGGAACCTTTTGCAGGCTCCAAATGTCTTTTTTTGTTTAAAAATTACCCCTGGATATTATGCTTATCTCATTGTTTTAATCTCCATTTTTAAATTTGAATAATGTCAAACTTTATTTCACATTTTGTGAATTACTGGTTCATGCCTTTGTTTAACAATGTAATAGTATTTATGGTTTTTCTCATTGATTTTATTTAAATTTCAACTCATATTAATATTTTTAGCAGATATTTTCCCAATGTACTCTTTGCTTTTAATTGTGTTTATAATATATTAGGTGTGCATTTTTTTAATTTTTATGCAATAAGATCTAGTCCTCTTTAGTTACTTTTAGGCCTATAATGTCTGTTTTCATTCACTAAGTATAGATACTTATCATATTTTTCAGGTAGTTGTTATAGTTACTTTAATTCCCTAAACCATTTGAAATTTATTTTGGCATGAAATGAGGTTCTAAATAGATTTTTCTACTTTAATTTGCCTTCTAGGTTTCCCTAAACCATTCATTAAATAATCTTTCTCATTGTATTTAGATAGACTTAAGTCTCTTTCTAGACTGTGCATTCCATTCCATTCTGTGGCATGTTCCTTCTCTGCTGTCACACTGCTTTAATTAATGTAGCTTTTTATTGTATTTTAATCTTTAGCAGGACAAGCCATATAATCCCCTCCCTTGTTATTTTTCTTTTTCATATCTGAGATTTTCTTCATGAAGGAGTCAGACCTCCCTCCTTTTTTTCCAGAAAGCATTTAAGAAGCTGGGTTTTGACAACTTAATAAAGATCACAATTTTATTAGATTTTGCACAGAAATCTGTAAGTGCAAAGTTACTGCTATAATAACTAGTTAGCATTGGGATAGCTGGAGAGTTTCGGGCTGAAGGCATCATGACAGATGAAAAAATACTCTGTTCTTTGATTCTTTTGTTCTTCTCTGTTGCCTTTGCTTCAGCAGATGGTAGAAGGAATCAGTGGTAAGAATGGAGACAAAAAATTCAATAGAAGCATCCAAATTATTGTCTATATTTCACTACAGGCTAATAAAGATCTTTACTACTAAAGAAAAAAAAGAGCTGTGTAGGTTAGGAAAACAAAATAATGTATATTTTTATGTTACTGTGGGAAAAATCTTTTTCATTCGTGAAAAGTTAGCATATTAACAAGTCAATGTTTAACCATTCATCTATGAATAAATGAATGAATAAAGAAATTGTGGCATATATATGTACACACAGACATATATATGTGCCATAATTTCTTTATATATACATATACACATACACACACACACATAGAGAGAGACATGTATAAATATATATAATGTATATATATATATTCAGCTTTTAAAAAGAAGGCGGTCCTGCCATTTTTGACAACGTGGATGAGATGAACCTGGAGGATATTATGCTAAGGGAATGATCTCACTTATATGTGAAATCCAAGTCACATATAAGCAAATCAAATCCAGAGAGTAGAACAGTGGTTACCAAGTGCAGGGGGAGGGAGTGGGATAGGGAGATGTAGGTCAAAGGGTACAAAGATCCAGAGATCTAATGTCCAGGATGAGGACTATAGTTAATAACATTATAATCCATGTTAATACTAGAAATTTGCCGAGTGTAGAGTTTAGGTGCTTTCAGTGTATACACATACACATGCACACGCACGGTGACTATGTGAGGAGATGGATATGTTAACTTTCTTAACTATATTAATTATTTCACTATGTATATGTGCAACAAAACATCATGTTCTACACCTTAAATATATATAGTAAAAAAGTTAATGTTTAAAATAATATGTAGAAAAATAAGGGATACTTTGCCGTGCCACAAAAACAAAGAGTGTGTGGATTCTTTTTCTACCCCTCAGATTAGACCCTCGGATAATGACAGTCACTCTTGTAACTGCCGTTGTTTGTGAAATTAATATTTGAGTCTGGCCCAGGTCTATGTGGAGTAATCCTATAAAGACACCTTGCTGAAAATGCACCTGTGGTTTCTCTTCCTGCCTGATGTCCATTTGGCATCCACACTCTGTTGATAATTCCACTAAGCCTCATCCTACAGCACCGTGAATTTAAGATTTAGTGCCAAAAAATGCTGTTTTAAGCATGCTTTTAATTTAATTTGGAAGGTGATGGATTAGACTAAAATTGCCTCAAGATCTATATTTTACCACCCTTGCGTCTTCCTGTGTCCCCTTTCTACTTCCTTCCTATCACACTTCTTTATTGCTGTTATTTTTTGTGTGTGTGGATATTTTTTCTCAAAGTCAGTATTGTTTCTTCCTGAAAGGAAACAGCATTGCCCTTGGCAGTGCAAACTGAAAGCAAAAGAGAAGGTCATGCTGGTTGTTTGCTCCCCCTTGAGAGGACAGGACACGTCATTCTCAAACCAGTTGGCGTCTTTGTTTTACGCCACGACTTCCCTTGTTTTTGCACTCTTACCTCAGCAGGCTGAGGTGCTTCTGGCTCACAGGTACACCAACACCGGAAGGGTAATATGGTAATGAAACAGAGGCTGGCTACCATGTGTCTTCATCTAGAACTCCCACCCCCCACGGCTGTGGTATTGTTGAAAAAAAAAAATACTTTGCAGGGGTGTAAAGGAACTAAGCTTACAAGGATGTTAGGTTTAGGTTCTGTATCTTCTTCCTCTTTTTCTCCTTACTCTTGGGCTCCCTCACCCCTGCCCCGACCAATCACCAGTGTATCTAGTCTTTGCACATGATCTGTGTGCAACAGATGCTTCTTGAGTCATTTAAAACACCTAGTCCTCTTTTAGGACCACAACCCCTTTTTAATCTAATTTTCATCACCGCAGTTCCTTGCCATCAGTCAGTAATGAGTAGCTGTTTACCAAATGGAAATAAGGCTTATGTAAGAAATTGGACAGGATAAGAAATCCTATCTGTAAAGTGATAGAAAATCATCTCCCCCTTATTTCTTCAGTTTCTTAGAAATTCTCCCTTCCTTAGAGTTTTTTTGTTTGTTTGTTTGTTTTTTGGTCACTTTCAGCAAGGCGACTGGTCAGAATAAAAGGAAATTTTCAAGTAATATAAAGTTTAGCAACCTTTGACTCTTTTCCAGGTCTCGGGTGAATGCAAGTGAGACTTCTGAGAATTATAAAGTTAAAGATTCAATGTTGAAAACATTGATACAAGGTGGAGAGGCATAGAGCAAGTGACAGAGGATAAAATAACAGTGCCAGTAAGTGCAAAAGGGCACTATTAAGTTCACACTTTTCTCTGACTTTAAATTTCTACACGTGCCATGCTGGAGGACAAACTGCTAACCCTTGGGGTGAATACGAGGTGCTGGGCCTTCCTCTTAAAGTTTCAAGATTATTTTATTCCCAATAATTAATTAACTTAATTATCCTGAATGTGTCAAGATAAATGAAACCTAATGGCTCAGATTTGCTCCGTCAGTATATGCTGGAAGGTCTACATTTCACATGAAGCTCTCATTCTTAGGGTTCGGAAGCAGGTGGAGGTAAAAGGATCCATGTAAATATTTTAATAAATAAGCAGATTTCTCCTGGTTTATAGAAACCTCTTAACTTCCCTGCCTTTGTTAAATGCATATTTGAAGGGGTGGGAACCTACGGGCCTAAAGTAACAGGTGGCCTTCTAGGTCCTTAAGTGTAGCCTTTTGACTGAATCCGAATTTTACAGAACAAATCCTTTTATTAAAAGGGGTGCAGCAGAGAAAGATGAAGCTTTTCTCGCCTCCTTTTAAAAAAAGAACAATCTTGAAATCAGAAGGCTATAGGTTCCCCACCCTTAGAAGATGAATAAATACTATGTGATAAATTTTGAACAGAATTTACATAAAATATCTGATTTAATCTTTGAGACTTTCCTTATTTTTTGAATCTATATTTTACAAATGGGTAAACTGAGGCATCAAGTGGTCAAGTCACCTTTGTAGGGTCTCATGGTAAGTGATGATACTGGGATTCCAGGTCATATCTTTCACACTCCTCATGCCCAGCATTTGTTAAGGAAATTCGCATTTCCCTTCCCCATTTACTGAAGAGTTGATTTTTTTTTTCCTATAAATCATGAGAATAGTCAACATTCTTTATAAACAAACTTTTGGGCCTGAACAAATTTTTTATGACAATAAACACTCCTTACTCTAAATGGTCTAGAAAAATGAAAACATTCCCATTAGTAATTTCGTTGTGTTGTTTTAAAGGGCTTAAAGAGGCTACGACTGATTTGTATTTTGCCTTGAAATGTCAGGCCAAGGAGTTATTTGACTTTAGGCCTGGAGAGACTCACAAATCTGTAAACATTTCTTGCTTGGGAATAAAGTCTTAAATCATCTTCCACAGTATAACATGGAACTTTTGAAAGACTATGTGTTCTTATACTTATGTTTGTCTTTTGAATGCTTTTTTCTTTAATGATATTTTATATACTTACGTAATGTAAAAGCTCTCCAATATTGTTTGCATATTTTTTTAAAAAAATGGTGTGATTCCCTTGGCAATGTGCTATCATGGGTATTTCTAATATGGGAATCATAATTTTTAATAATGTGTCACAATATTAGATATTTGGGAAAAAATTCTAGAAAGTTCAAAGAACAAATTAGAAACAAACAGGATTATATCTTATGTAAATATAAATATAATAAATTAAATGCCATTGTAATATTGGTCTACAAAAGATTCATTTAGTTTCTTCTCCCAAATTCTAAAATTAAAACTTTATACATATTTATAAAGTAATAATCCTTGAACTTTTTATAAGTTGAATGACTTTTTGGTACCAAAAACATCCTTAAAAGTTATTGGGATTTTATTTTATTTTATTTTTTAGTTTTATTGAGATACAATTGACAAATTAAAATTGGTGGGTAATGTGATGATTTTGATACATATGTACATTGTGAAATCATTACCATAATCCAATTAACACTAAGATTTTAACCTGGTAAAATGCCTGAATTTCTAAATGTCAAATGAAAAATGTCTTTTCTCTTTTTTTTCCACCAAAAATGCATGTGAAGCACTTTTTATAAATCGATGTGGAAACTGTCTTTGTAGAAATGCTGGCACGGGGAGCAGTGCATTTGGTTAGTAAGCAGGGGGTGAGGGTAAAGAATGAGGGAAGAATGGTATGCTTTTATAGAGGTGTTGCTATAGTGATAATTTTGGGAGAACGCTCCTGGGAGGGTTGGAAGTTCCTCTGGTGAACACTGTGTTTGGTTTAGATACTGACTAAATTGGGATAACTTCTAAAAGTCACTAAAATAGGTGGGATATGATAAAGACAAGCTACAAGACTCCGGGTATGATAAAAGGTACTTTTCTCTTGTTGTCTTTGCTTGTGTGTGTGTGTGTGTGTGTGTGTACTGACACTTTTTCTTCTGTTATAATTCAAGTTGGAATCCCTCGTACAAAAAAATAATAATGAATATGTAAATCAGGCTTTAACACAACTCTAAAAGATTAAAATCTTTTCTTCCTATTGTATATGAACCTAAAACTAATGGAAGTGAAATGAATTATATTGATTTACATTCATGATTTTGGAATACCTAAAATCAGTATTCATCGTGAAAGCTCGAATAGTGGAAATTTAGATGATTGATGTTTAGATATTTAAATGTCTGCCGTTTATGACAGCTGAATATCTTCCTCAAATCAATGAACAAAAATACTATGAAGCCTGACTTTTGGGTGAAAAATTTGTTATAGTCTGTTAATAACTTCATTTCCTTTTTACTATTGTTTTTAAATTCTAATTTTTCAGTACATTGACTTATTTCATATCTTTATGTGAATATAATGGAATTATTTCATCTTAATTTTATTGTTTTCAGATTTCTCTTTTCCCCCGCCTTATCAATATACAACTGGCAAATAAAAATTGTATATATTTAAGGTGTATAACATAATGTCTTGATATATACACACAATGTGAAATGATTGCCAACATCAATCTAATTAGCTACCTGTCATCTCGCATAGTTATCTTTGTGTGTGCATGTGTGCAGTGAAAACATTTAAGATCTACTTTCTTAGCAAATTTCAAGTATATTATATATTAACTATAGTCAAGCTGTATAATAGATTTCTAGAATTTGTTCTTCCTGTACAACTGAAAATTTGTACCCTTTGACCAACATCTCCCCATTTCCCTCAACCCCCAGACCCTGGCAACTTATATTCTCTCTGCTTGTATGAGTTTGACTTTTTCAGATTTCACACATGAGTGAGTTCTTGCAGTATTTGTTTTTCTGTGTCTGGCTTATTTCACTTACCATAATGTCTTCCAGTTTCACCCATTTTTTGCAGATGACAGGATTTTCTTCTTTATTAAGTCTGAATAATATTCTATTATATCTATCTATATCTATATCTCTACCTATCAATCTATCTAATTTATCTATCCATTTATCTGTCTATGGACACTTAGGTTGATTACGCACCTTAGCTACTGTGAATAATACTGCAATGAACATAGGCATACAGATATCTCTTCAACATACTGATTTAATTTCCTTTGGATATATACCCAGAAGTGGGATTGCTGGATCATATGGTAGCTCTAATTTTAATTTTTTAAAGAACCTCCACAATTTTTTCAATAATGTCTGTACCAATTTTCATTCCCACCAACAGTGTGCAAGGGTTGGATTTTCTCCACATCCTTGCCAACTCTTATCTTTCATCATTTTGATAATAGATTATCTCACTGTGGTTTGAGTTGCTTTCCCTGATGATTCAAGATGTTGAGCATTTTTTCCTATACTTGTTGGCTATTTGCATGTCTTCCCTTGGGAAATGTCTTCTCAGGTCTTTTGTTCATTTTTCAATCAGATTATTTGTTTTCTTGCTATTGAGTTTTTGAATTTCTAATATATTTTGCATATTAACTCCTTATCAGTTGTGTGGTTTGCAAATACTAATATTTTCTCCCATTCAGCAGGTTGTCTTTTCTCTCTCTTAATTGTTCCATTGCTGTGCAGAAGGTTTTTGGTTTGATGCAATTACATTTATTTTTGCTTTTGTTGCCTGTGCTTTTGAAAATCTAGCCTGTGCTAGAAAATCAATGCCCAGACCAATATCGGGATACTTTTTTCATCATTTTTTTTCCTAGTAGTTTTATGGTTTCAGGACTGATGTTTAAATCTTCAATCTGTTTTGACGTGATTTTTGTGTATGAGGATAGAATTTCAGTTTTTTGCATGTGAATATTCAGTTTTCCCAACACCATTTACTGAAGAGACTATCCTTCTCCATTGTGTATTCTTGGTGCCTTTGTTGAAAATTAATTGACTCTATATTATATGTGTTTTTATTTCTAGGCTTTCTATCCCATTCTACTGTTCTTTGTGTTGATTTTTATAACAGTACCATACCATTTTGTTGACTATAACTCCAGCTTTGTTCTTTTTTTCTCAAGATTGCTTTAGCTATTCATGGTTTTTTTGTGGTTCTATATAAATTTTAGGATTATTTTTTCTATTTTTGTGAAAAATGCCATTGGAATTTTGTTTGAGATTGCATTGAATCTGTAGATTACTTAGGTACTAGGGATATTTTGACAATACTGATTATTCAGATTTGTAAAAAGAGCTATCTTTCCATTTATTTGTGTCTTCAGTTTCTTTTGTCAATGTTTTATAGTTTTAAGTATACATATTTTTCATCTCCTTGGTTAAATTTACTCTTAAATATTTTATTCTTTTTGTTGCTATTGTAAATGAGATTATTTTAATTTCTTTTTCTGATACTTCATTGTATATAAACATGCAACTGATTTTTTTATGTTTATTTTGTATCCTGTAACTTTACTTAATTTGTTTAGTTATAACAGTTTTTTGGTGGAGACTTTAAGGTCTATATTATATGAGGTCATGTCATGTGCAAACAGAGAAAGTTTCAGTTATTCTTATCTAATTTGGATGTCTTTTCTTTTTCTTGCATAATTGGTTTGGCTAGGACTTTCAGTGCTATGTTGCATAGAAGTGGGGAGAGTGGGCAGCCTTGTCTTGTTCAGGATCTTGGAGGAAAAGCTCTCAGCTTTTTACCACTTACTGTGTTGTGGGATTCTCTTTGTTGGGATATTTTTGATTACTGATTCAGCCTTCTTACTGGTTATTAGTCCATTCAGATTTTCTTTTTTCTTTTATTTCAGAATATCATGGGGTACAAAGATTTTGGTTACATATAATGCCTATAATGTCTTTGCCATTCAGATTTTCTATTTCTATTTCTTCATGATTCAGCTTTGGTAGGTTTTGGTACGTGTCTAGGAATTTATCCATTTCTTCTAAGTTATCCAATTTGTTGATGTACAATTGTTCATAGTGGTGTCTTATGGTTCTGTGTATTTCTGTGGTATCAGTTGTAACGCCTCTTCTTTCATTTCTGATTTTATTTATTTGAGTCGTCTGTCTTTATTTCTTAGTCTTGCTAAAGATTTGTAATTTTGTTTATCTTTTTAAAAAACACCTCTTAGTTTCATTGATTTTTTTTATTGTTTTCTAGTCTCTATTTCACTTATTTCTGCTCTCATCTTTATTATTTCCTTCCTTCTACTAACTCTGGGCTTCGTCTGTTCCCCTTCATTCCCATCAACAATTGTTCAAGGGTTCTCTTTTCTCCACAACCTTGCCAATACAGTCATGCATCATTTAATGATGGCGCTACATTCTGAGAAATGCACTGTTAGGCAATTTTGTTGTGATGCAAGTATCATGGAGTGTACTTACACAAATCCAGATGATATAGCCTATTATACACCTTGGCTATATGATATATAGCCTATTGTTCCTGGGCTACAAACCTGTACAGCATGTTACTGTACTGAATACTGTAGGTAATTGTAATGCAATTATTATTTGTATATCTAAACATAGAAAAGGTACAGTAATAATATGACATTATAATCTTATGGAGCCACAGTTGTATGTGGTGTGTCATTGATTGAAATGTTGTTATGTGGTTCATGCCTATGCTGGGTGGGGAATGTTTTTGAGGATGTGAAAAGAAAATCCTTTCCACTTTCCCCAAAGACATAACATAGCTATAACAAAGATATAACAATCATAACCAAAAAGAATTAAAATAGAGCTTTTTAAATTGAGAATCTTTATTTTGCTTATTATTTCTTCCTAAGATTTATCATCATATTGCTTCTTTATCTCACTTCTCATGTGTGAATATATGGAAGGTCTTCCTTCCTCTTTTAAGAGGTCTTAAACTCAGTTAACTTCAGGTGATTTGAGAATTTATCTGGTTTAAGACAATAACGGGTTTAAAACAAAGTAACTGGTTTAAGACAATAGAGAGTGATGGGTATATGGAAAACCGAGACATGTAAGTTACCCCTAAAAACATTTAAATTATGGTGTCTTCTTAGATCATCACTGGTGAGAGAAAACATATTTCAGGCCCAGATTCTGCCTACATGCCACTACGTGACAACTCCCTGTTGTTTGTTTGTGCAGGCTCTTGGATGATGATGTTTAGGAGCTGGAAGAATGGCATCACCTGTAGGAGAAAGGGTGGCACAAAGGGCCTGTGGAGGTCAGACAGAGGGCAGAACTAGATTGTGGTTGCCGGGGTTGTCAGGGCTGGAGAAGTAAAAATGTACTTTAGGTAGGCAGGCTCAGAGGGTAGAAAGACACAACCAGACTTTGTAATTAGATGGAGGAAGCACATGAATTAGTAAGAAACCATTCAAACTGAGAGAAAAACTAAGGGGATTTGGGGAGCTCCATAGAACTGGCTGTCTCGTGAAAGGTGTGGCCCTTTCCCTTTCCTTGCACTACCTGCTGTGCTGCCAGACTTCTGACCCAGTCCTCAGGAGAGTGAAAAAATGGGCCTTGGACACCTTGTTCATTTTGAAATAAACAGAGGAGGCAACATCTCATGGTGCCAAAGTGTTTGGCTGCAGTGACAAACAGAAATGGGAGCAGATCTTGACTCCCTCTGGATGCAATATGCCTAACGTGACATGCGACAAATGGTAGCTGCTCTTCCCATTGTTCTTTGGACTGTTCCAATTTTCAGCACTTAGTAGCTAACATGGTAGCTGATGTAGCAGAAGCTTTGGGGCACAGCCCAGATCCTGCCCTTCAGTTCTCTCAGCTCTCCCAAGTGTTGTCTGCTGAAAGCTCACAGCCAAGCCTCTTCCCAGAATTGCCCTCGGTCCAGGGGATCTGCCTCTTCCAAGGTATGCTCCTTCCCCGAAGCAGCCTATATCCAGCAACCGGTCAACGCCTAGATGCAAAGTCCTGGCCCCTTGCCTCCACTTAGGCATCTCTGAAAGGCCATCCCAGCTTCAGATACATAACTGCATCTGAGTTCATCATCTCCCTCTGCCCAATTCTGCTTCCCCTACACCATTTACGTTGTCGTTCTTGAGAGTATATCCTAAAAAACCTCCCACTGACAAAATTCCTTCTAAAATCTGTTTCCCTGTTAACCTGACCTATGACACATGATAATAACACCAAAGCAGATGCAAATATAGTCATGTGGAAGGAAAATTAGTCTGTGGATTCATATATGTGAGCTAACTCCCATGAACATCAGGTTAGATCTGTTTCCTGTTCTGTTGCGGGGGCTGGAGCAGTGGAAAGGAGGACTGAAAATGAGGATAGACAAAGTTCAAGAACTGAAGACAGGAGGTCAAAGTGTCACTGGAGAGGAGAACGCTATATATTTTGTAGCTCAGAAAGATGCTCCAAAGATGGAGCACCATGGATGGCCTAGCTTGGAGGTGCTCTATCAATCAGCTAGACTTTAGCCAAATAGTTTCTAACATGGTTCAAGGGACAAGGAGTCTGAAGGATTTTATTTGACTTTGCCACTTGTCTGCTGAGACACCATTTCTGAAACTGGGTTGCCTCATTTGCGGGTTGGGGATAGTGTCTACATTGCCTCTCTCCAATTCCGATGTCACATGTGCAAGTATTCTGGAAACTCCTTGCCTGAGACATGAGAGTAGAATGAAGTGATTGAAGGCATAGACTTTGGAGGCAGAGAGATACCCACACTCTGCCACTTAGTGTCCTTGTCCCCTCAGGCAAGTTGACTGACCTCGCTCACCCACTCTCCTTCCATGTAAAATTGGGGTGGGGGAGTGAGCGATATTTCCTCATAGGGTTGTTGCAAAGTTTCAATTAGATAATGTGTGTAATGAATATATGCAACATTATCCCTGCTACATACATTCTACTAAATGATAGATTTTTATTATTATTAAAAATAAACTTTAAAATATTATATTACTGTACAAATAAGCATGAACATATAAGGTGTGACTGACACTCAGGAAATCCATTTGTGATAGTCACCAGCTGGTGCCTCACGTGGTAGCCCCTGCAGCTGGCCCAGTAGCCACACGTGCTGTGATCCAGCGGATCTTCCTTTATGACAAGCTCACTGGTGTCACTCCAGTCCTGAAGTGACTGAAAGCTACAGCACCCCCTGGTGGTCTGTGCAGGACTGACCCCTGAACGCAGGTCTTCCAAGTGGCTGATGGAACGTTATATGCTAGGGTGAAGTTTTAGATTGAAACTTCGAACATCTGCTCTTCAAACTTTACCACTTGACTTTATTTTTCAGTTTCACTATTTTAGGTTCTTTCTTTTTAAAAATTTCATCTGCATCTCAGATTTATAAATTTCAATATTAAAATTATGGCTCTCTTTACCTCTTCCTAAGGGAATAGCCAGTATAAAATATAAGTGAAATTGTGTCAAATTATTGTATTCATGCTTGGTTATTGATAAAAATAATATACATATGCCTGAGAGAGAGAGAATATATCTCCCTCTCTGTATATATATATTCAAAATACAAAATCCCAAAATGTGAAAAAGTGGGATTGTAATAATGAACCTGCTTAAGAGAAAGGGTACTATTAATAATTTAATGAAAAACAACAACCAAACTTTCAAAACACAACCTGGGAAAATTCGTATTTATTTGAGAGAATGCTGTATTTAAAAGGCCTAAATTAAATATTGGATGTAAAATATATAAACACTGTGATCAACTATTCTCCCCTTTATTCCCCTACCTCATATAAAACACAGTACTTTTGAGTCATAGGAACTATAGTATTGAAATATAATTTTAACACTAAAACAAAGTGGTTGTATGAAGGTGGCATTTCAGGACATTTTCCAATACTCCTTTTCTTTCTGCTGCCCTGGTATTGCTAAGAGCTTACAACAGGAAAAGATTTCAAAGTTGTAGTAACTTTCTTGCAAAATTAGGAGACATCTACTTTTTACATGAGGGAGCTACATGTGGCAAGTTCGCCCAGTCCCAGTCCCAGTCCGAAGTTCTTCTCAAGACCTCTGTGCTCTCCGATTGGAAATAATGCTTCCTCCAGGAGATAGTCACCCTCCTGTTTTCTTTAACCTGTGCCTCTGTATGTAATTTATTGGGAAAATTCTTAGATGTAGAGGCAGCAGTTTCTCCTTAACTTCTATCCTAGCAAATGGTAGGGGTTGGTTTTTCTATTTTCCACATTCACATTGTCCTTAATCTCATAACAGTGTTCTTTTAAAATCTGTACTGTATTTCATGTCACTGTTGTTAACTTTTCTTTGCATGTACAAAACCTGGCTGTGGTGTGATTCTTTCTGATTCCTGTCTTCCCTGCTGGACTCTATGGAACGGAGCTTGTTCCCTTAGAGTGCACCCACAGCTGGTCAGGGAAGAGCAGCTGGCACACAGGAGGCACACAGTGAAATTTATTCAACAAGTGAATAAAGAATCGGCAAACCAATCTGGTAGAAATTAGATTAGACTAGGAGTCTGACTACCTAAATTCAGGTCATGATTCTGTAACTCTCCCAACTTCATTCCAGTTTCTAGATTTCTGGCATATTTCTTAGCCTCTACTATTCTTTTGTTTTCTTGTTTGCATTGAGGTTAATGATACCTTTTTTTGTGTATGTGGCAGGTTATTTGTGAGAACCAAATGAGAAGATACATAAAACAAGAGTAAATTCAAATGCTATGCAGATATAAGGTATTTTCGTTACTTCACTATGTGATCCTTTTTTGGGTAATATTTATATCCACAAATAGAGGACAAAAATGGTGTCAGAAAAAAGTTCTGCTGAGACTATTTAAATGTATTGTCTTTATTTAGAACTAAAAGATATTGAAGGAAGCCACCAGTAAGAATAGTCACAGTAAGCTCTGCTGTTTTCACTCTCTTATTACATTTTTTGCTTCTTTTCTATTTATTAGGAATATTATTCTTCTGAGTGCACATCTCTATCACTGTACTTCTGTATTGTATGAAGAACCCTTTATTCAAAAGTCTAAGGGCCCCAGCTTTGTTTTCAAACTCATAATCTTTTGGTGCACATACTACGTATTATGTTTTACTTCTCATCAGAGTCTGTGGCAGCACCTTAAGATCAAAGACATTAATATTTCTGCAGAGAAAAGTATGAATTTCACATTAACTGGGATAATGAAAGATTATAAATAGCCTCTTCTCAATTCAGGTCAGTTTTTTTTTTTTTGCAGCCAAATGATTTACTGAAAAATTATGAAATTGAAGCCTGTCTAAGGTTTCAAGCCTGATGCATCTGTTATCTCCTCTCTCCCACACCCCATGCATACGAGATTACAAAGTCCTCATGAGATGAAAGCATTTCCATGTCATTTTATCCCTACAGACTAACCCAGTGCCTGGCACATCGTCTAATATATGTGTCCTAATAAAACCATCTCTACTTAACTGCCACCACCACAACAAATATATTAAAATTCCGTAAATATTAAGATTGTTTGTATATTTTGCTGACTGACATGAGCTATGTACTTTTCCTGGTCTGACAGTGACAGAAATAAAATGGTACAATAAATGGTTCTGACTACATTTTTAACTAAAAATAACCACTGATCAACTGTGTTTTTTTAAATTCATTTCATTTTTTATAGTTCTGAAAAAAAATTTCTAGAGGTTTAGAACAATAAAATAAACCAATGTCAGGATATACACACCTTCTCCTCTCCCACACCCTCCTAGCCACATAAGACCAAACTTTCCAGATTTAAATGATATAATCTCAGACATTTAGGATATTGCATTCATATTGAAAAAATTATGTAATTTCCATATAACCTTTCAACAGAAGTCTTAGACTTACTGCATTTTGGCACTTCTCAAATAGATATTATCTCAAGGTAAATATTTTTGCCTAAATAAACATAAATTGTGGGAATAGCCTTTTATGATGATGAATTTTTGGAGTTACTAATTGGATAACAATAATTCAATTGAAAGATTGACAGTAATAGTGATGTTATGTATTTTTTCAAATGTTCACACTGGTTTAATGCCCATCGTTATACATAGATGCAAAAGGCACAGTGTAGGCAATGGTTGTCAACTGGTATGATTTTACCCCCAGTAGAAATTTGGCAATGTCTGGAGACATCTTTGATTGTCTGTGCAGGGTGCTGCTGGCATCTGTTGGGTAGAGGCCAGGGATGCTGCTAAATATCCTATAATGCATAAGACAGCCTCTCACAGCAAAGATTTATCTTGCCCCAAATGTCAATATTGCTGAGGGTTAAGAAACTCTAACTCGGGAACTGAGATAATTACATTCTTTTCATCCCTTCTGCCTTAGATTTAAAGTGAAATGGTGCCACATTTTGCAACTGCAACTTTAATGAAACCAGGCTCTTTTGATTTAGTCATTAGTTTTAAATACAAAATAAATACAACTTCAATTCCAAAACTCTTAAGAGCAATATAATTCTTTATTGACATTCACTTGAAAAACAATTTTGAAGCAGTGATTAGAGCACTCAACATAAGCAAGACTCCCTAAAACTCTTAACTCATCTGTTCCCTCAAACTATTCCAGAGAGCTACTGATCTCTCTCCTCCTCTCCCGCTCATCAATCCTTGCCAGAACTTATGCAGAGTACCTTTGGATGACTTTGCTCCTTGCTATTTTTTCCTCAATAACTCATCTGATCAGAGCATCAAAGGCCCAAGAGATGGATCCAACCAAGTAAACCTAGAATCTTTCCATTATGGAAGACAGAGTGAAGGAGGAAGAGGATAAGGATTACACATACACACACACACACACACACACACACACACATGTAAATGCCTTTCAGTAAGCCCTTGCTGTGTAACAAGCTACTCCAAAACTTTGTGACTTAAACCAGTCACAATTCATCATTTCTCACAGTATGTGGATTGTCTGATTAGTTCACAGTTAAATATGGATGGTTTCATAAGAACAGATATAAGACAATGTACCAAGTGGTGTATTAGTCTCTAGGGATACAATGTTGGGAAAAATACTTTCTTCCTGTGAAAAATTTGTAACCAGATTTATGTATGAGGGTGGGAGAGAGGAAGTATCAGATGCATCAGCCTTGAAGACTTAGGCCTCAATTTGCTGGTTTCACTTGGGCTCACATGTGGCTGAGTTCATCTGCAGGGTTGACAGAACTGGAAGATCCAAGATGACCTCACTCTCAAGTCTGGTAATTAGTTCTGGCTATCGGATGGGACTTCTCAATTCTCCTACACATGGACTCTCGTCTTCTGATACAGACTGCTTTCCTTACAAGTAGTTTCAGGACAGTGATCCAGACAGCTAAAAACAGAAACTTCAAGACCTCTTAAGGCCTAGAATCAGATGACATAAAGTCATTTCTGCTGCATTATTAATCAAAGCAAATACCATAAGAGATCCGATTCAAGGGGAGAAGAAATCAATCCTACCCCTTGATGAGAGGAAGGGCAAAGTCACATTGCAAAGGAGGATGCATGGTTGGAACTGAGGATTTTGTGGTCATAATTTAAAATCTCTCCTTGGTCATTGTTATTTATTTTCTTCCTACATGCAAACTACACTCATCTTCTCTTAAGACATCAAAAGTCTCCTCCAGCTCTGAGTTTGGCATCAACCTCCAAGTCCAGTATTGTGTCATCCACATCTGGTCCAGATATAGAGGAGCCTCCTCAGGTATAATTTCTCTCCATCCATAGACCTGTAAACTAGAAAGAGAAGTTGCCTGCTCCCGATCCATCTGACATTCAGTGATGAGGCCAGGGCTGGGTCATTGCAATAAATGCTTCTGTTTGAGGAGGAGGAAGATGGAAAGGAGGGGGCAGTCATGGTCCAAAGTTATTTTGAAATCCAGCTAGGCACATGTGGCCAGTTCCTTTAATCCAAGGGCAAGGGATATTCCTTTTCTTCTTGACAAGAAGCGGCTTATAATTGCAAATGATAGTTTTCTTAGCCTTCTTCCTAGCTACACAAAGTTGTGGTTCCAAAGTTCTCTCTCTGATAGTTTTGAACTATCCCTTTAGTACAAGGTGGATTCCTAAAGATATGTTTGGAGTTCATTCTGTGCACATGAAACCTAACGTTTGAAACAAACTTTGGACACATGAGGCTTTTGGGGGCAATGCCCTTAAGATTCTTAGAAGCTGGTTTGTCTAGTTGAGAAGGTCAACTAGGCACTACCTTAAATCTTTCCAAGTTCTCTCTTTTTGTTCCCCAGATTTATTGAGGTATAATTGACAAATACAACTTGTATATATTTAAAGTATACAATGTGATTATTTGATATACATATACATTGTGAAACAATTTCCACAATCAGGTAAGCACATCCATTACAACAGACAAATGGATAAAGAATGAAATACTATTTAGACATAAAAAGGAAGAAATCCTGCCATTTGCAAGGATACACATGAGCCTGAAGGACATTATGCTAATTGAAATTAGCCTTATACAGAAACAAAGATGCTATATGATCTCACTTACGTGTGGACTCTAAAAAAGTCAAACTCTTTCTGAGTTCTTAACAACGAGTCTTACAGTCACATACTTGATTTGTTGTTCCCTGAAGTTATTGCTTACTTTAAAAATATTTTTCCTGGAAAGGCTAGGAATAACAAGTCATCTCATTTTCTATTCCACCATATCCTTGGCCTTTTGTATTTCTTCTACCTTGTGTTTGCAAGCAAAACAGTTCATCTCTCTCTCTTCCAGTACTTTATAATATGCAGCTGAAAGAAGCCACTTGACACTTTCAGCATCCTGCAGGGAAATCTCTCTAGCCAAATGCACAAGTTCAAGTTATTGCAGGTGACAGAATATATAATATACAAAACAAATACATATAATATACCAACTACATGTGGCTCTGCCTTCAGTTTTTAGTAGCATATTCCTCACTGTCTGGCCTCTTGTAATAGTCTCTTTGTGTCCTTTTAACCTCCTTCCCCCACCTGGTACCAAGGCCAGTGCCATCTGTTTTAGATTTTTGTTACAGCAGTATACCACTCTCCTGGTAGCCATTTCTGTTTCTGTTAACATTTGCTGTGCAAAAAACCACCACCAAATCTTAGTGACTTAGAGCAATTTATGATTCCTCATGTTTCTGTGGGTGGACTGCGTGTTTCCTCTGCTAGGCATGCCTGGGCTCATTCATACGGCTGCGTTCAGATGGAAGGACAGTTGGATTGGCAGGTCCAAGACGGCTCACTTGTGTGTCTTGCAGGTCTTGCTGGCTGTTGCCTGGACTCCCTCCTTTGTCCTCCAAGTGACCTCTCATGTGCTAGGATCCTAGACCAGCTTCCTTGTGTAGTAGTCTCAGGGAACAACTCCAATATAGCCAAAATGGAACTTCAAGGCCTCTTAAGGTTTAGCCTCAGATGTCACAAAAAATTACTTTCCTTGCATTATTAATCAATGCAAATCTCAAGGGCAGCTCAGACTCAAGATGTGGGGAAACCGCAAGTCATTTGAGTTAGGTCACATGATCGTGGCTATTAATTAGTAATAATTACATTGTCTTCTTTTGCTTTTGTTGTTGTTTTCCCCTTTGTAGCCACATCATTTTGTTGTAGCAATAAATTCAATTTGCATATTTCTATTTTTAAATTTCATTCCAACTTTTTATTGAGGTGAATCCATCTGCATTATAAATGATGAAAAAACTTTATTAGATACAGTCAGAAATAAATGTGTATTTCTGTGATATCAATTGTAATGTCTCCCTTTTCATTTCTAATTGTGCTTATTTGAATCTTATTTTTTTCTTGGTTAATGTAGCTAGCAGTCAATTTTGTTTATTTTTTCAAAGAACCAATTTTTTATTTCACTGATTATTTGTATCTGTTATCTAAATTTCATTTAATTCTGCTCTGATCTTTGTTATTTCTTTTCTTCTGCTAACTTTTGGCTTGATTTGTTCTTGTTTTCCTAGTTGTTTAAAGTGTGATGTTAGGTTGTTAATTTGTGGTCTTTCTGTATTTTTGTTGTAGGCATTTAATGCTATAAATTTCCCTCTTAGTTTTGCCTTTGCTGTATCCCAGAGATTTTGGTATGTTTTGTCTCTATTTTCATTTGTTTCAAAATCTTTTTGATTTCCATTTTATATTTGTAGTCATTCCAAATATCATTCATGAGCCTGTTGTTTAATTTTCACGCATCTCTACAGTTTTCATAGTTCTTATTGGTATTGATTTCTAGTTTTATTTCACTGTAGTCTAAGAATATATTTGGTATGATTTCAATTTTTTTTAAACTTGTTGAGAGTTGTTTTATGGCTGAACATAGTCTATTTTTGAGAATGTTCCATGTGCTGATGAGAAGAATGTATATTCGTTGTTATGTAGAATGTTCCATAAATGTTTGTTGGATTTATTTAGTCTAGAGTCCAATTTAATTCAAATGTTTCTGTACTGATTTTCTGCCTTGGTGATCTGTTTAGCACTGTCAGTGAGGTTTTGAATTCTCCTACAATTATTGTATTGTTATCTATCTCTTTTCTTGGGTCTAGGTGAATCTGGGCACTCTGGCATTGGGTGCATATATATTTAAGACTGTTATATCGTCTCATTTAATTGATCCCTTTATTATTATATAATGACCATGTTTGTCTTTTTTTTTACCATTATTGATTCAAATGCTATTTTATCTCATATCAGTATAGCTACTCTTGCTTGCTTTTGATGTCTGTTTTTATAAAATTTCTTTTGCAACTCCTTTACTTTGAGTCTGTAAATGCCATTACCAGTTAGGTGGGCTTCTTGAAAACAGCATATGACTAGATTTTGGTGGTTTTTTTAAATTCATTCCACTAATCTGTTTCTTTAAAGTGGAATATTTAGTCCATTTACATTTACAGTTAATATTAATATGGGAGGTTTTGTTTCTGTCATAATGCTTCTATAATGTTAATTGTTACCTAGTTGTTTGTTATCTTGATTGTGTACTTGCTTTATGAGACCCATGAGTTGTATACTTTCATATGTTTTTATGATAGCAAGTATTGACTTTTCATCTCCATGTTTAGAACACCTTTAAACATTTCTTATAGACCTGGTTCTGTGACAGATTCCCTTAGTGTTTCTTTGTCTGTGGAAGTATTTGTTTTTCCTTCATTTATGAAGCTTAGTTTAGCAGGATACAAAATTCTTGGCTGGCAGTTTTTTTGTTTAAGAAGACTAAAAATAGGACCCCTATCTCCTCCTGTCTTGTAGGGTTGTAGGGTTTCTGCTGAGAAGCCTGCTGTTAGTCTGATGAGATTTCCTTTATAGATGTTTAGATGCTTTTCTCTTGTTGATTTTAGGATTTTTTCACGTTGACTTTAGATAGTTTGATGACTATATGCCATGGTGAAGTCCATCTTGCAATATATCTCTCAAGGGTTTACTGAGCTTCTTATATCTGGATGTTTAAATTTTTAACAAGACCAGGGAAGTTTTCCTCAGTTATTCCTTTGAATAGGTTTTCCAAACTTTTTTTACTTTTTCTTCCTCTCCTGCAGGAATATCTATGACTTGTAGGTTTGGAAGTTTTCTGTAATCCCATAATTCTTAAAAGCTTTGTTCATTTTTTAAACCTCTTTTTTTTTTAAATCTATTTTTGTCATTGAATTGGGTTGATTCAAAAGACTTGTCTTCAAGCTCTGAAATTTTTTCTTCTGTTTTGTCTAGTCTATTTTTAAAACTTCCCACTGTATTTTGTAATTCCTTTAATGAATTTTTAATTTTCAGATATTCCATTTGATTTTTTAAATATCTATCTCTTTCATAAATTTTTCATTTATATCCCGAGTTGTTTTTCTGATGTCTTTGTGTTGATTTTCAACATTCTCTTGGTTGTCATGACTTCTTAATATTCAATATTTTGAATTCTTTATCTCATATTGCAAAGATATCATTTTTGGTTGGATCCATTATTGGAGAGTTAGCATGATCCTTTGCGGGTGCTGCAAAACTTTATTTTTTCATGTTATCAGAATTCTTTCTCTGGTTCCTTCTTTTCTGGACAGACTATCTCTTCTTCTTATTTTAAAATTTACTTTCCTTTGGATGGGATTCTTTTTTCTTCCCCTCGTAGATGTGACTGTAATGTATGTTGTTTATGGTCACCTGGGTTTGGTTCTATTTTCAGTGGCAAAGACTCTGTAAGAGTTCTTTGACTATAGATAGCCTTTGTGTAGTGGCTTTTTCAGATGCTGGTTGTAGTAGTGATGTACTGGGTTTATGAGTAGGTTCACTGCTTCCTATGGGGCTGGGATGGCTGAGGTCTCAGGAAGCTTATCTTGTTCCTCAGTGTTGTGCACTTCTGTCAGCAAGTTTTACACTGGGTTGTGCAGTTCAGCCAGCATACCTGTTGGTGGCATGCATGGGTAGGAACTGGCTGCAGCAGAAGCAGATAAGTATATGTAATATCTCAATGGTGGGCACAAACACCAGCCCTGATGGAAGTGGTGGGGGGAGCTCCTAGTGAAATGCATTGAGTTCTCCGCAGTGGTGGAGGGGACCAACCCCGCTCCCAGCCTGGGTGAGTTGAAACACAATCCACCTTACTGTCATGCTCCTGTTCTGATGCTCAGGATATTCAGATGAGACAGACAACACTGTCCATCTCTAGGAATGTTGCCATTCCATGTGCGGGGATGCCCACCCCTTGTGTAAGCCTGGGCCCAGTGGGCATACCACCAGTGGGCACTTGCCGCCCTAATTGCCCTAGAATGACCATCTACAGGTGCACCCATGCCAAACTACCATGGGAGGAAGAGAAGTCCCCCTCTGCATGTCCTTTCACAAGCATTGGGGCTGCCCAGTCACTGGGGCAGAAACACGGTCTTCCCCCAGAGTCCAGCACAGTGCCCAAGTCTTTGTTCAAAGAGGCACAGTCACTTTCTGCCCACAAGGGATGAGCTCTTGGGCACAGAAAAGCATGCACTCTGGTTTTCTTTGTTCCATGGAGTGCTCCCTTGGTGGGCTGTGCTTTTCCATTTTTTAGGGGCAACAATCCCTGAGGGCTAGCTACCCTGTGTGGCTGCTGCAATCCAAGTGGGTACTGGAGAATGTCTGTGGGGGATCCAGTGATGTGAAGACACAAGGGCTGAAAGTCCCCAGGCAGTACAAAGTCCCACAGTGGGTATGCACCCAGTATGGTGCCTGCTGCAGCAGCTCAGGTCCAGGGGGAAAGCGAGTGACTCTGCATGAGCTGGCAAGCTGGTACAATGCCCTTAAGAAGTCCCCAAATTGCCGCCCACACCAGTGCTTGGGCTTGCAAAGGTAGAGCTCTCTGTGAGTTCAGGAACTAGCAGTCTGCTGCAAGGGCAAGGGGATCCAAAACACTCCCACATACCCTTTCCATAGAATAGCAAATCCCTCAGAATTTGATCGCTGCCAGCCTCTTGCTTCCTTCTTTTTCTGTGTCCTAGTTTCTTCCTGTGAGCTCTCCAATAGGCATCAGCCCTCTCCCCTTAATGCTCCACTAGAGCAGATTATTCACCTGTAACTTTGGTTCCTATTTCTGAGGAGCATTGGCATCTGACATCTCTAGTCAGCCAGCTTGGAAAAAAAGAGAAGGGGAATTTGAACTACCTTAACCCAGTAATACTTGAATCAAAAACTCGCCTTAAATCAGAGCCTATTATGGCTTCCAATCTATGCAACACCTGCTTTGTAATGTGGCTTCTCAAGCCCCACCTCTCCTCTGCCCTGTGAAGCCATCTCATTCATTTTACGATGCATTTGCAATGGGTCTGAATTCTCAAAATCTTCCCTCTCAAGCAGAAGTCTTGAAAGCACCCTTAGCTCCCATCTCTCTACTTCTTTTTGATTTTACTTCTGATATTTACCTTTCGGCCATTTTATGCATTTCATCTCTGTTGGCACTGCCCTAGAACAGAATTCATCACTTGTAGCATGCGTTCTAATAGTATGTTCCCAAATAGTCTCCCGGTTCCCAGGTTCTTTTCCCTCCAGTTAAACCTCTCCACTGCCGTCAGTGTCTCAGGTCTAATGTGATCGTGACTTTGTCTTGTTTAAACCATTGAGGCTCCTATTGCCCATCAGATAGAGACCAAATTCCTTGGCATAGTAAGGCTTTAATAACCTGCTCCAGGCTCACTTCCAGTCCCTTCTTAACCCCTCCTCCCTTTGTAGTCTAGCCGTGACAGATTTTCACTGTCAATTCAATTTATTATGCCATGCTTTATAAATGCTGCCTCTTTTTCCTAGAAAGTCATCTACTTTCTCCACCTGCAAATTTCCTTTTATTTAGCTTTTCTGGAACTTCCAGCCTATTTTATTACCCAAAAGAACAACTACTTGCTCCTGTTTTCAAGTTCTCTTAGCACTTTATATACTCCCCCATTATAGTCATTGACGCATTACTTTGAGTTATTGATTATGTGCTGTCTCTTCCGTTGTACTACCAGTTACTCCAGAGCAGAGGCTATACCTTTGTCTGCAGCATTTCCTTAGAAAATCCATCCATTCCTTTGTTAAGCATCTGTTGTGTGGTGATGGGTAAGACTGGGGTGAACAGTCAGATATGGTCCCTATCATCTAATCTAGAACTTTAGTTTTAGAAATGGAAATTAACAGGCCTCTGGAGGATGATGGTGGCTTGAACTAGACTGATATTGGTGGATATGAGATATTCAGGAAGTAAAATTGACAGAAATTTCTTATGGATTTAGTATGGAGAATGAGTAAGAGCAAGGAATCAATGATGACCACTAGGTGACTGGCTTATGCACTGAGTGGATCTTAGGCTACATTAATAGAAATTAGGGAATAAAACTGATAAAGGATCAACTCCTTGTTCTCTGTGATTCTTAGAACTAGAGGAATGGGTTTATTTGTGATATATAGACAAACTTTACTGTGTTCAGAATTAACATGCTTGTTCAGCAAAATGGGTAAATTACTGGTTTTAGTAGAAATATTAGCATGCATATATATAAACACTTGGTAAGACCACATCATGTTGTTCTGAAAAGCTGAAGACAGAAACATAATTAATAAGATTGTTATTTATTAAATATATTTAAATAATGTTCTCTTAAATACAATGAAATATACAGTCATGTCACTTAATGATGGGGATATGCTCTGAGAAATTAGTCATTAGGGATTTTATCATTGTGCAAACACTATAGAGTGTACTTACACAAACCTAGATGGTACAGCCTACTACACACCTAGGCTGTATGCTATAGTATTGCTCCTAGGCTACTAACCTGCACAGCATGTCACTGTACTGAATACTGTAGGCAATTGTAATACAGTGGTTACATATTTGTGTATCTGAACATAACTCAACATAGCAAAGGTAATACATTGCCCTACAACATTAGGATGGCCGTGATGTCATTAGGCAATAGGAATTTTTCAGTTCCATTATAATCTTATGAGACCACTGTCATATATGAGGTCTGTCAGTTCCCAAAATGTTGTTATGCAGTGCATGATTGTACATAAAGAAAACTTTGTAAACATGTCATGAGAGTTATTTCAGTTCTTTTTCAGAAGCATTATAAAGAAATTTTATTGTTCATTACTTTTTTAACCCATTAGTAGTCTTTCACTGTATGTTTCCATTCCTTCTACAAATTAAACATTTTATTCTGTTGGTATCAGATTTAACTACCAAGTGTTGGGAGTAAATTATTCAAATTTTACATAAAATTAAGGTTTTGCTGACATGATGAAAGTTTAGAATTTTTTTCTTTTAGGAAAATAGTAAAAGATAGAAAAATATTTAGTTAGAATTCAGCTGTCTGTGTCTGATAATATTAAAAGTATACTTTTAGGACTTGGTAAAATCTATTTTTGCAGCCACAATATAAAGGGAAACATATAGAGAATTTGACATTAAAATGTATACAATGCTACTAAAAACATAATATAAGCTTTCTATTAAAAGGCCTTTTAGCCAAAATCTAAATATAAACTCAGAGACTTACTATCAGATGAAACAGTTACAATAGCAGTATTGTTTCATTAGAGGTGATAGTAGTGAAAATATAAAAATTTAATATTAGGAAGTAATATATTATCAGTAGATTATATACTTAAATTTATGACACTATAGATAAACATGTGCTAATTTATTGTAACGTTTTTAAACAGTGACATTTTGTGATGTTTGTAAGAGTATGTAATCTCAAATTCAGTGTAAAAAATTGACACATACTTTAATGGTAACTATCTTAGATGTAGAATTGGATTTTATGTATTATAAAGTTTCAAATTCCATTAAAGTTTCAAATTCCATCAAACCTAGCTTGATTGAAGATCACTTTGCTGCTACAAGGCTTTATTTACAGAATCCAAATATTCAAAGATCAAACTAATTGAACTATGCATTTATCATTTTCATGAGGTTAATATTTCATGTGACTAATGTAGTAATTTTTATGCACCCTAATGACATAGGAACCAGATTTCTGGTGTCTAAAACATGGCTCTGCCTTGAGTAAAAATATCTAACTTCCGTGTGCCTTGATTATCTTATATGTAAAATGGGCATTATAGTAATCGCTGCTTATAGGTCTGTGACAAGAATTAAATGAGTTAATACATATATATAACATATGAGACATATAATAATTAAATAAATGGTAATTAATTAAAATAATTGTATAATATGATCTATCTATCAATCTATACATCAGTGCCTGGTACACAGACAGTATCACCTACTGTTATACCGGTTTGTGTTTGATGTGCACTAGAAAGTTAAAACAAAAGAGCATGTTTAAAATACATTAGAGGTAATGACATTCTGTTAATTTTATGGAGGATGTATCTGAAGTTCCTACAAATTTAAAGGTTTTGTTATTTATTTTCTTCATTCAGGTCGTTCTTATTGGTCACTGGGAACCAAGTTGCTGTCCTCATGGCTTTGCATTCTAGTAGCTATTCAAATGTTCCGGGAAAGATCAGGGCTAGAGATGTAGATCCGAGCATCATCCCTCAAAGGGTTAGGAATTGAAATTATATCTTCTTTATATGTGTCCCCCACAACATCTGGTCTAGTGTTTTATACACAGCTGACACTCAGTAGATGTTGGCAGAGCAAATGGAATTCACTTTTTCATTTAGAGGTATTATTTAACTATACCCCTCATCTCTTTATGCCTCTAGTTAAAGCCTTCCTGAACATACCTCTTTTTCTCCCTATATTAGTTTTCTCTTGTTACATAACAGATCACCACAAACATTGCAGTTTAAAACAACACGCATTTGTTATCTCCAGATTTTTGTGTGTCAGGAGTCCGTGCACAGCTTAGCCACATCATCTTCTCAGGATCTCACAAGGCTGTAACTAAGAGGTCAGCTGGGCTGCATTCTCATCCAGCATTCTCATCCAGAGGCTCAACTAGGGAAGAATCCACTTTGAGGCTTGTTCATGTTGTTAGCAGAATTCATTTTCTGTGGCTGTTTGACTAAGGGCCCAGCTTCTTACTGGCTGCTGTTGGGAGGCTGCCCTCTACTCCCGAAGGAGCCCATAGTGCCCTGACACCGGTGCTCTCCATGGGAAGCTCACAGCATGCTTGCTTGGGTCTTCACAGCCAGCAGGAGAATCCCTCACTCCAGCCAGCTAAGATGGAGTGACATAAAGTAACACGATCATGGGTGTGACATCTCATCACTTTTGTCATATCCTATTGGCTAGACGCAAGTCACAGGTTCTGCCTACACAGAAATGAGTACTCCATGAGTTAGGATTTGGGGGAGGTCGCGCTAGGGTGAACTCACCACACTCCCCAACCAGACTGCGTTCCTATAATGCTCATGGACACAGCTCTGTCTTACCGCATTACTGTGTAAGCCTCTGCTATTCATACGCCCTCGTATGCCTGTCTCCACCTCTAGATCTTTCATGGCGGAGACCTTGCCCTGTTCATCTCTCTATATCCTTTTGCATCTGGCATAAAACTTGGCCCTTAGTTAGTCTCAGTGAACTTTTATTTGGAATAGCTTTGTTGAGTTATAATTTACCAGTGAACTTTTAATAAGTGAATGAAGGTAAACATAGGGCTAACATAATGCAAATTTTAAAGCATTTGCTGATAATTTTAAAGGAATAATATAATTGATTATGCAGTTGGAGTTGTATTGACTCTTCATTCAAGACAATACTTGGTAAAATGAATTAGAAGATAAAATAATTTTATGATTCCTTCTAGATTTGTGTAACTATGATACAACTTTATGACATATTATGTTAACTAACTAGGTATTTTTTTTTCTTCTAGATGAGCAAGAGATAGTACAAAAACGCACTTTCACAAAATGGATCAACTCTCATCTGGCCAAGGTAAAGGAAACGACCCGAGTTATGGGTTTACTTAGTTTGAGCCAATAAATCATCAAATGCACAGTAAAAAGGAATGTTGCCGTAGATATTGTCACTATTACTAACCAACGATCGGCAATTCTGTTGGTTGGTTTAACTGTTGCTAAGTGTGGTATTTGCTAACGCTGCCTTTGGGAGGAAATGAACTGATAGCTAGAGTCAAGTTACTTCATGTCAGTTCTATGTATCTTGAGGAAATATTTCATCCAATTATTTCTTCTGTACTAATGCGTGTGTCATATCAAAAAGAGAAATTGTGCTGGATTTTTGTTTGTGTGTATTTCTATTTGGAACAAAAAGAAGCATGAGTGGTCTGTGCTTAGCAAAGGATTTTATCTCAGGAGATCATGACAATATCTCTGCTCCCTCTCTGGGGTTCTGATTAAAAAGTGACCATTTTAGTGATAGGGCACTAAAAAGGCTGCAATCATTTTGAGATTTTCTACACTAACATTAGGTGGTATTAGGTGACTATGTGTGCATTGTCTTTGAACATAAGTACTAATATAAAATAAATTTCAATCCTAGTACATTATAATAGAATTAATTTCTTACACTGTTGATAGAAAAGCAAACTAAGAAACATCACATTTGTAAAACTAAATTCGGATGCTAGGACAATTGTCTGAATTTAGTTAGAGGGTCCTTTTGCTGAGAGCAGTGCTTCTAGTATGTGAGGCACAACCCCATGGGCACTTTTTGATCAGGGCCTTTTTTTATAGTTCAGAAGCAAACAAAGCATGGCAATTTATTTAAGTCCCATTCTACAAGTTAGTGACTTACTTACTTCATGTCTATGCTAGACTTTGAAGACAGGAAGAAATTAGTAAGACACTTTGCTAGGCCAGCTCAGAATCCAGCAAGGAAAGAAGGCTAGAATGACATGTCTAGATACATAATGCACTGGGATCACCGTTCTTATAAACTCTTTCTGAAAGCTGCTTGATGAGAGGGGAGTCCTCTGGCAGAGTGGTTGCCCCCAGAATCTGCCCTGTAAAGATGCAGTGAGCGCAGTGGACTTGAGACTTTGGGGCTTATTTTCCCCAGCCTTGGTTGGTGCCAGGTGGCCACTACTTATATTACAGAAGTGTCATCAATTGGGGAAGATCTTTTTCCAAAATGAAAACAGAGTTATTGTTTTTTCATAGTATAAAAAGGTTAGATGCTAATTGTAAATAATATTAATAACAAACCTCTTACAAAGTATAGAGTAATTAAAAATCATCTTAAATCATACAATCCAGATATAATCATCCCTAAAATATTGGTCAACATTTTTCGACACACAGACACACACTGTTTCATATAAACCATGTTATAGGGTACTCTTTTAGAAGCCTCTATTTCACTCAACACATCTTTCCATGTCAATAAATAGGTCTACATAATCATTTTAATTGCTAAATAGACTTTATTATATTTATCTGCTTGTGTTAGCCAGTTGCCTATTGATGGTCATTTAGGTGGTTTCCAGTTGTTTAATATTATATAAAATACTATAGCACAAGTCCTTGGACAGACATCTTTGAACACCATGTGGCTTTTCTTCTTAGGATAAAGTTCTAGAAGTGGGTGAATAGTCTCAACAGGTATGCACAGTTATAATTTTAATATATCACAAGAGCTTATAAGAATCCCCATTTCCTTGCACTATTAAAACATTCTTCAACCTTTTTAATAGTTAGAGATGGGAACTTGATCTAGTAATGATGGCAATTATGAGCTTACCTACACTTTCATATCTGATGTTTCCCTATTAGCAATCTCTGGTATATATAGGTCTATGCTTTGGAATTTTTTCAGATAACCTGACAACCAAACCATTTTTAAAAATTAAAATACATTTTATTTCTTAGTTGTAGCCCCTCCTTATAATTTTATGTTGATATCTACCAATAAAGGTAAGAAAAATGACCCATGTTGAAAATATTTTTTATGCTGGTAATCAAGATATTAGTTTTAAATAATCTATTATGCAACATGATGCCCTAAGTTATTTTATCTCTTAAAACAAGAAGGGAGAAAAGTGCTAAATTGGCCCCCCCCCCAAAAAAAGTTTCAACTTTTTTCTAGAATGCAACTTATAAAGATTTTGGCAGGATGTTTATTGTCTGAAAATTTTTATACAACAATCATGAGAGTTTTTGTTAATTTAAATTGGAATGATAAATTCTAAATTCTGTGATTATATCTTGCCACTGAAATACCCTCTTTAAGGTTTTTAAGCTACCTAAAGAAATACAAATTTTATTTCAAAGGACAATTTAAAAGACTCTCTGTTTGGAAAGAATATTTATATCTAGTTTCTCAAAGTCATCTTTGGAAATTGACCAGTTCCAAATATAGCTTTACTAATAGGCAGTGGCAGGTTTAAGAGCTATCAGTTTTAGTTAAGAAGCAAGAAAGCTGGTCCTCCTGTCATTCAATCTTGGGTGCACTGGGAGATGTTCAGAAGATGCTTATGAAGATGAATTTGGGAAGGTTTTTTAATAAGAAATGTTCATTTTTGTTCTTGACTGCTTTGCTCAGTTACAAATTCATAAACTGTTTACTTATAATTAAAGTCTTTTGCTGATGACATTCCATTCTATTATAATAATTATTTAAAATATTATGACAGCGTATGAAGAGATAGGATGCAAATAAGAGTGCAATCTGTTTTTTAAAACTATACTTTTCTTAAAACAAAAATCTTATTAAAAGTAGAAAAAAAACCTAGGGATTTTTCTCTGTGTTTATGTTTTTATGCCATTTTTATTACACAGATATAGATCGTTCAAATTTGGGAGTATAATTATCTGTTCAATATTTTGATGTTTGTTTTGTTTTCAAATTGAAGTCTTCATGTTTCTGTAATTATTCAAGACATTGCAAATCACAAATTGTCAATGTACTATAATATAGCATTAACCAAAATTAGTGGGTTGTAGTTATTTCATATACCTGATAATTCCTTTCAGGGATGGGTCTCCATTTTTAGACATGGAGCCTATAATTTTCTTCCTTTCCAAGAAAAAAAACCTGTGCCTTTCTATACTGTTAGCTCTGTTAATGAAAGAAGGTGGAGTTTTTGTTTTGGGTTTTTTTCTTAATTAGCCCAGTATTGATTTTGAGTGATAGTTTTTCAAAGTTAGGTTCCTGCCTCAGCTCTAGCTGGTAAGCACTCATTAAAATATGTTTCTAAATTGCAGGGCTGCGGTTTATTGAGCACTTATCATGTGCCAATTACTGTGTCTTAGCAACTTTATCTTTTATTTAATTTAATCCTCATAACAACAATCAAATGTATCATTTTTACTATTTTATAGATTATGAACCTGAAGCTTAGAGTTAACTGATCAGCTCTTGGTCACTTAACAAGTAAGTGACAAAGCCAGACTTTCCCTATGCTTAGGGCACTGTCAGCCAAACCGGGCTGCTATAATGAAATACCACAGACTGGGTGGCTTAAACAACAAACATTTATTTCTCCCAGTTCTGGAGGCTGGAAGCTCAAAGATCCTGGTGCTGGCAGATTCAGTTCTTGGTGAGGGCTTTCTTCCTAGCTTGTAGATGGAGAACTCCTTCTCACTGTGTCCTCACATGGTGGACACAGAGAAAGTTATGGTCTCTCTTCCTTTTCTTATAAGGACACTAATCAGTCCCATCATGTGGGCCCCATGCTAATGACCTCAATCTAAACCTAATTAGCTCTCAAAGGCCTTGCCTCCAAATACCATCGCATTGAGGGTTAAGGCTTCAGCATATGAATTTTGGGGAGGACACAAACATTCTTCCATAATAGGCACGAATCATTGTGTTATACTCACATGCTTCACTTGTTTATTTAGTTATTCAGCAAATACTTATTAAGCAACTATTATGTGCTAGAGATTGTGCCAAAGACAGACATAGTCGGTGCCATCATGCCATTGATTGTCTAGCAGTGGAGACAAACCATTACAATGACATGTGTATGATGAGTCCAAGAGAGGGGAAGTGCAGGGTGACAGGCGAGCACATGGCAAACACCTCCAGCCACACAGGTGATCTGAAGGAGGGCATTGGTAGGCTTTCAGAGAAGGACACATTTAAGCTGGTGCCTGAGAAAGATCTTGGGGTTGGGTAAGTGAAGAAACCAGTGCTTTCAAAAGTGGAGAGGTGATAAAGAGCACGGTATGGTAAAGGGAATGGGAGTGGCTCAGAATAGCTGGAAGTGTGGGTTCCAGTAATGTGATGGGAACAGAGAAAACTGAGAGTTGGTCAAAGGCCAGTCATTAAAAACATTTGGACATTGTGTTATGGAGAGTGGAAAAGAATCTTTGCAGGAGAATGAAATGATCACTCTGACACTAAAAATCTCTCTCTCTCTCTATTATGAGAGCAGGAACAAGTAAGATTGGAGGTAGAGTGGCCTGGCACTAAGTTGGATGAGAGGTGAGGGCACCTTGGACTAAAGCAATGGTGGGGAATAGAGAAAAGTAGATAGATTGAAAAGATGTTTAGGAGTGGACTTGATAGAACTGAGTAATTGGAACCTTGGAGGAGGAGTCAGGAATGACTTCAGACTTCTGACTTGAGCAAATGATTAAGATCATTCACAGAGACAGGGAATACAAGAGGCCTGGGGAAAGTCTACTAAGTTCAGTTTAGACAGAGAAATTACTTGGTAAAGATGGGCCCATTTAATTTGGCAATTAGGAGGTTGTTGGCCACCGTTGGGAGTAGTCATGTTATAGTACAAACCAGACTCTAGTAAGCTGATTAGTAAATGAGAGGGAAGGATGTTAGGACACTTAGAGTTTCAGCTGGTACAGAAAATTGAATCAGGTAAGAGCTGTTTTAATAAAGGGTGGGCTTGAGTGTGTGTCTGTATGGAAGGTAATAATCAAGAACCAGTGGGGAGGGAGAGGCTGAAGAAGGAGGTAGGCTAAAGGTACAAAGATCTAGGGAGGTGAGAGAGGAAATCAAGAGCATCGGTGGAGGGTGGAGGTTTGTACCAAGGAGAGAAATCTCCCTTCCCCTGAGACTAGAGTGGGAACAGGAAAGGTGGCTGTGGGCGTACCTGAGTGTGGGATGGGCAGAGAGACGAAGACGGAGGTGGAGTGGACTTAAATTTGAAGAGATTCCCATCTAATGGCTACAGATTTCTTAGCCTAACAGTATAGTCTTTGCATTATTGAGCAAAGAAATTATATTAGGATCAATATATTAAAATTAGACAATTAAAAAAATGTTATTTCTTTCAAATTTTAAAATTTATCTTAGAAAATTCCTAAATTTTAGGCAAGATCCATAGGCTATTGTGCTTGTGTACTGCTACTATGTCCACACAAAGGAAGCAGTTTAAACACATCTTTTCCAAAAAAACTTTATAAATGGTTATATTTTTAAATTAGACATAGTCTATATAATCTTAATATTTATATTGATTATATTCTGTTATCAAATGCTTGCAGTTTCACATTTTCTCTCATTCTGTCAAATGGAATAGAATATTATATTTGTATTTAAACACCTTTGATTCAGTCTTTATGATATTTGGCTATAAAATAAATAGATGGCTTGGCAATAAGCCCTTTGGGGGAAAATAGGTCTCAAATAGCCATTTTTTAGTGTTTCTACTAATATAAATGGAGCTTCTTTCTAATATGCAATGAGCAGTTCTTTATCCATCTGCCAGCCTTAAATTTATGGAGCTATCAAGGGTAGGCATTGAACATTTTAATTACTGTCTTTGGGATGAACTCAGGCATGATATGAACACCTTCTCACCCTTAGAAGAATGGGGGGAAAGAATTATAAAATATTATTTAGGTTCTCTATTAGTTGGTAGGACTGCCATAACAAAATACCACATACTGGGTGGCTTAAAATGAGAAATTTGTTATCTTACAGTTGTGGAAGCTAAAAGGCCATGCTCCTCCTGAGGGTCTGGGCAGAATCTTTTCTTAACTCTTCTAGCTCCTGGTGGTCTCCTGAACACTTGACTTTTCTTGGCTTGCAGCTGCTTCCCTCCAGTCTCTGCTCTGTTGCTGCCTATGTCTGTGTCCAAATTTCCCCATTGTACCAGGGCACTAGTCGTCGGATTTGGACCCATGCCAGTGACCGCATTTTAACTTGATTACCTCTCTAAAGACTCTATTTCCAAATAAGGTCACATTCTGCAGTACGGGGGGTTAAGATTTCAATATATTTTAGGGGGAGACAAAATTCAACCCATAACAGATTCCATTAAGAGCACATTTTATTTTAATACCAAGTTAGATTTATACACTCCTTTAAAAGGAACACTTTAAACTTTCTATGTTTTTCTAAAATAATCCATGCTAATTATGACTTTGAGTGATGTCTCCATAGTCATAAAATATCACTTTAGTGGTGGCTTTCATCTTCTTTAATTGTCTTTCCACCAACAGTGCAGAAAGATAACATGGAAACACTTTCTAAGCTGAATTTTACTGCCATCTGTTTCCTTGTACACACTCTGGTAGGATTATTAATGAACTAAGACAGGAAGATAAAGAATCTGAGATGAAAAGGTAAATATAATATTTCACCCTGAAAATAATTTTAGTTGTTTTTCTAAAGCTACATTAGCTATGTGAGATGATAGACATGTTAATTAGCTCAATTTAGTAATTTCATGATGTATATATATGTCAAAAGATCACATTGTACACCATAAATATATATACATATATATAAGTTTTATTTGACAATTTTATATTAATAAAGCTGAGAAAAAATAAACCTTTAATTTGTTAACTCTATAGTTCCATAGGGTTAATAATAAGTTAGTTATTTCCAAATATACAACTAAAAGATTACAAACAAAAATCACCATTTCAAAATTAATAGCATTTATTCATTTATTTATAGGATATATTAATTTATTGATACTATGGATATATATCTTATAAAATTTATGTGGATTAATAAACATTTTGCTATTAAACATTAATAAACAAACAAAACATATTTGTCAAACTTCCTTGTTTAGATATGTATTTTATTTATTCATCCATTCATTCAACAAATCATTTTAAACGCTATTTAATAAGTTAGGCAATATTCTAGGTACTGAGAATGTGGCAGCTAACAAAACAGTAAAAATAATCCCTGCAGTATGGACTTAGGTCTTAATGGAGGCCATGGGCAGCAAGGAAGATCCAGAGTCTGCTCTGTCAGATTGAAGTGAGGGCAGAAGGAAGGAGATGAGCTGGAGGTTATTAAAGACATCTGGGCAAGGGACTCGTGACTTGGACCAAGATAGCAGCAGTGGAGGTGGTGAGAGGTGGTTGGATTCTAGATGCATTTTGAAAATGAAGCCAATAAGATTTGTTGATGGATCAGATATGGAGTGTGAGCAAAAGAGAGGCATCCACCTTAACTTTTCACTGAGTAACATAAATCACTTGGGGAGTATGCTTCTTTTATTCTCTATAGTAAAAATAACTTTATTACATCTGAAAATGTTTAAAAGAAGAGTTTTCCAAGTAGATTTAAAGCTGGGCAGGAGGGCAGTTATTGCCTTTGGGATACTTATTCAGAACTGAACTAAATAATCAAGGAAGTGGAAATAATTATGCTGTCTGTCACAGGAAACAAAAAAGAATGGGGAGTATCTTCCCACCTTTGCCAATCAGAGGTGGAAAATAATCACAGTAGTGCCATTATAAAGGGAGTGAAAGAGGAACAGATTACACATGCCTTTTTAAAATTACTTCACCTTATTTCTGGAGATATTGGGAACATTTAATTAGATTTTCTGAATAAAATGACAAAACTTTCAGACAGTAAATAAATTTTATTTGACCATTGTCAGTGGCTATAGTCATGACTTTATTGATCTGGTCCAAGGCTGCTTTGACATTTTGACACATTTTAGTGTGGTGGGCTCTTTGCCAACCTTCAGGGAGCTAACTTACTCCACATCTGCTGGTTAACCTCTCTTCCCTTCCCACTCTTCTCTCTGTTCCTGTTGTTTAGCTTGTTGCTCACACCTAGCAGATAATCATCAGAGCAGACAATAACCCTGGACTAGTCCTGGGATGGGAATTTGTCCCCTTATACTATCTCTCAGCCTGTGAAATAGTTCCTAGCAGTAGTGGGTTGTCTGGTTCTAAAACTTTGGGCCATCTGGGCACAGAGGTTTCAAGGGTGTATGGAATGCACCCGGAAAAGCAGCCCTCACCTGGAGACCTCCCTATACACTGAGCAGAAGGCAGTTTTGTGACTATCTCAGGTCATGACTCTGATTACTGTTCCTGATTGTGCTCAATGGGGTGTGTGTTTCAACTGAAGTAAATAATTACTTGTAGCATGGACTTTTCCTTTAGACATTTTCTAGTTCAGTTTTATTGGTACTACTAAGTATCTAGCAATCACAAATATTAAACCATAGGATATGTGTTTACTATTTTAAAGTAAAATGCTGTAGCTTTTTATTGTCATAAAATGTTTTGAGAGCTCCTTCCCCAAGAGAGAAAAGCATTTAGTAGAAGACTAAAAGTGATAATGGCAAATGAGGACCCGGATGCTCCTGACATGACACAGGGTGATTTTACCCTTTTCTTTGCTAAAGACTAAATCCATAATGCTGAAAATCTACTTTATAGCTGCATGATATTGGTCACTAGAAACTAAGAATCTAGAAGATGTGTAGGCATCTGCTAATGAAGTACTGATATGCTAGCAATGTTTAAAAGTAGGTTTCTGTTCTTCCCCAAAGCAGCCACTATGGAAAGCAGTATTGCAGTTCTTAAAATAAAAATAAAAATAACATATTTCAACTTCTGAGTACATATCCAAAAGAATTGAAAGCAAAGTCTTGAAGAGATATTGGTACGCCCATGTTCATAGTGACATTAATCGCAATAGCTAGAAGTTGGAAGCAACCCAGGTGGCCATTGACAAACGAATGGGTACACAGTATAAGGTATATCCATACAGTGGAATGTTATTCAACTTTAAAAAGGAAGAGAATTCTGGTATCTACTATAACATGAATGGATCTTGATAACATTATGCTATGTGAAATAAGCAAGTCGTCACAAAATGACAAATACTGTGTGATTTTACTTATATGAGGTATTGAGAGTAGTCAGAATCATTGAAAAGAAAGTTGACTGATGGTTACAGAGGCTGGAGGGAAGAAGAAATGGAGAGTTGTTGTTTAATGGGTATAGAGTTTCAGTTTTTCAAAATGAAAATATTTCTAGAGATTGTTGCATAATAGTTGCACAATGATGTGGAAATACTTAACACTACTGAACTGTACACTTAAAAATGATGAAACTGGTAGATTTTATATTATGTGTATTTTAGCATAATTAAAAATTTTAAAATTAAACTACAGTAGTATATTCTTATATGAAGGGAATATGTCTCAAGACTCCCAGTGGATGCCTGAAACCACAGATAGTACCAAACCTGATTGCTATCAACCAGAACATGTTTCTGTGTATGTCTTCCACTCACAAATTTAATGCCTTGTGCATCTTAACTAAGCACTTATCATGCAGTATGGCCATAACTTTTGCATTTTGAGGTGTGGCAGCAAAACTAGCATGAATTTCTTTTTCCTTCTTTACAATTTCATGGATAAAAACCCATTCCTACTGTATATCTTAGCAACCTTAGCATATTATTTTTTTCTTTTCTTATTAAGTTGACAATTTTCACCTTTTCACTTAAAGGAAGCACTTTACAGCTTCTTTTTTGCATATCCAAATTGCCAGCAACACTACTCTTGTGCTTTGAGGCAATTATTAAGTAAAATGAGGGTGACATAAACACAAACACTGCAAAAACATGACAGGGGATCTGATAACCTAGATGGCTGCTAAGTGACTCATGGGCCAGTAGGGTCTAGTAGACAGCATGGATACAATGGGCAAAAGGATGATTCACGTCCCAGATAAGATGAAGTGGGATAGCTTGACATTTCATCACGCTACTCAGAATGGCATGCAATTTAAAACATATCAGTTATTTCTTTCTGGAATTTTTCACATAATATTTTTGGATGGTGGTTGACTATAGGTAACTGAAGCTACATATAAGGGGGGAGACTACTAGAAAAAATACAATCAGTTTCCTCAGAAAACATGGACTCCCATCTTATAGAACAGATTTAATTTTGGTCACTTATATGAATCTCTTCATTAAGTGGAAGTGAGAAGACACTGAAATGTAAATTGTTACACTCACAACAGTGTTTGCAAACTAATAACACATTAGACTACATATCAATTATGTTTCATTTTGTTACAAGTAAATAAAATTGATTTTATATGAT
This sequence comes from Cheirogaleus medius, assembly GCA_008086735.1. Lineage (NCBI taxonomy): Eukaryota > Metazoa > Chordata > Mammalia > Primates > Cheirogaleidae > Cheirogaleus > Cheirogaleus medius. Next base: position 95,495,511 of record VBSM01000361.1, on the reverse strand, counting down.
TTAACCAAGAAGAAAGAAAGAGAGATATCTATGGATACTGGGTGCCTCAGAGTATTAAAAGGAGAAGCCAGCTGGGCTGGAAAAGGTTAATTCAGTAGGCCTGGGTTGCTCAAACCTTGCACATTCCAAAGAAAGGCCTGTCTTTAAAAATAGAAGTGAAAAATCTCTATAATGAAAACTACAAAATATTGATGAAAGAAATTGAAGAGGATACAAAAAAATGGGAAGATATTCCTTGCTCATGGATTGGAAGAATCGACATTGTTAAAAAGTCCATATTATCTAAACCAATCTACAGATTCAATGCAATTCCCATCAAAACATCAATGACATTCTTCATAGAAATAGAAAAAATAATCCTAAAATTTTAATGGAACCAAAAAAGACCCAGAATAGCCAAAGCCATCCTGAGCAAAAGGACAAAACTGGAGGAATCACATTACCTGACTTTAAATTATACTGCAGAGCTATAGTAACCAAAACAGCATAGTACTGGCATAAAAACAGACACATAGACCAATGGAACAGAATAGAGAACCCAGAAATAAATCTGCACTTCTATAGCGAACTAATCTTAGACAATGGTACCAAGAACCAATGGAAAAAGGACAGTCTCTTCAATAAAAACTGCTGGGAAAACTGGATATCCATATGCAGAAGAATGAAACTAGACTCTTAGCTCTTGCTGTGCACACACATGCATACACACACACAACGTTAGAGAATTATTATTTTTCCAAAATATAGGAAATGGTCAGTAAAAATGCTGTCAAAGATGCCTGTGTTTCCCTAGGTTTCATAAAGTTTAAGGAGAAATATTTCATCTCCTTTAAGTCCTAAGAGAAAGGGAATGAATCTCATTATATGTTATCAAGGGGGCTGCTGTAGCTCCCTCAGGTTTTGGAGAATTTTAGAGACCAGACAGTGCTTTTAGAGCCAGAACTTAGGGTATAAACCCAGTTTGAGAAGAGCTTCTAGAAGGGGTAGCACAGAAGCAAAGATCTCTTTCTTGTCTTATTTTCTCCCATCTCCCTGTCACCTCACCCCGCCAGAAGGTCCATTGTTTGAACCGCCTCAGACTCAGCATGAATATGTCTTGGTTCCATTGTAGTGTGTGCTAAAAATGACTGGTAAGGCCAAGGAAGGTCTAATTTTCGAAAATACTGTAGAGAGAGCTTATCACAATTTTCCATTAATTAAAAAAAGATAATTATGGTCTTGGAAAGTGCTTGATAGATTTCTATCTAGAGCTGGAAACTGCAAATTAGAACAAACTGCAATACCACATTGTTTTTATTTTCCATGAAGTCAGGCTCCAATGAATACTCATTTCTAACGCTTCCTTTTGGCCTTCCACACTATGACCCAAATCCTACTAAAGTGGTCATAGTGGTGTTGTATTTATATTTGTGACAGGAGAAACATTTTAGCTGAAATATTTTCTATTAAAACATTGTTCCAAAAAATAAATATGATGTAGTCACTATAGTGAAAGTTTCCCCTAGTTGAGCATTTGCTATCTATAAGCAATACCTTATGCAACGTGGGATAGCAAAACATGTCTACTGATTACTAAGGTTTTTGTATTCTGGTATAATTTTTGATGAATGAAGGTATTTTATTAGTTTCACACAATGTTTACATTCATTCAGTCAGTCAGTGAGACAGCCAGCAATTTATATTGTGTGCCTGCCACAAGTTCGACAATGTTTAGGAGAGGACACTTAACTGGAAGGAAGGATTCAAGAGTCATATCTACACAGACAAGATTTTATAAAGAACAAAGGACTCAGAATTGAGTTTGGTGTATGGCCATAATCAGGAAGAAGAGAGAGAGAGAGAGAGAGAGAGAGACTGGTGCCTGAAAACAAGGTGGTCTGATTACAGAGGTTTGGGGGGGAACAGATCAGGGAGCGGATGGTATCAGCAGTGGCCCATGCAGAGAGATCAGGGGTCTACCGAAGTGTTCAGCAGTCACTGCCGACCTGAAGGCTAGTTCCAGGAGCATCACGCAGGGAACAACTGGCAGGAAAAAGGGAACCGGTGCAGCATCGGTAGAGATATAAGAGGGGAAAAAACAAGAGATATAAGTGAGGTCAAGAGAAAAAGTTCTTTGAAGTGGCAGAGACCTGTGTATCTTTAAAAGCAGAACAGATAAGTGCATGCATTTTATCATTCTTATGGTGTAAAATTTTTTGGAATATTGATTATTTCATGAGAATTACCTGCTTTCTTTTAAATTTTTTTTGCATATGCAGGTTAACACAATATATGAAAAACTTCACTCATGTTTGCTTGTTGAACTTATCACACATTTATGAACTTTTTTCTCATTGTTTTACTTATTGAAATTATTAGGATATGAATAGACACTTTGATAAATAGACCATATTTTAATGACTATATATGGCTAATAAAATAATTTTGATTATCACACCAAATAGTTTTCATTTTAATGGCTCCTTTTATTCTGAATCATCTTATTTATATGCTTAGAACATAAAGTCACTATTACATTTTTGCTGTATAAGTAAGAAGTAGTGTCAATAGTGGAATTTTAAGGAAAATGATTGAAAACCAAAATTCTTATTTTTGAACATGTATTTAACAGCATCAGAACAAAATGTGTTCAGCTGTGCATTTTATAAAGCGATAAAAATACATTTAAAATTAGAATTGCACCATTCAGAGACTGTAATTTATGCATTCCTAAGAGAAATATAAATGCTCCATATCAGTGGGTAGAGAAAAAAAGTCATATTTTATCCAGACATTTGGTGATTAAATATCTCTACATAGAACACATCTTTTTTAGGAAAGTTGAAAGTCAGGAATTGAGCATCAGGTCTTTAACAAGATTCAATGGGAATCAGAAAACTATAGAGCTAGAACTCATCAGATAAATGGAATAAATTCTGATGCTATGAGAAATCAGTGAGCACCTCCCTTCTATTGACAACCAGAATTGGCATCATTGCTTCTTTACTTTCTCCTGAGCCAAAATAGACCCTAATTCAAGGTTTGATGAACTCCAGTATATTGAGTATTTTTAAAACCTTTATAAAAAATAAAAGACCCTCCCTGAATTAAATATGAACTTTGGCTTATTTCCCCAGCAGTGGTGATGGATTTTCCCTGCTCAGTCTACACTCTTGTGCTTATGATCTTTTGAGTTCAATGCCACTAAGAGAAGGCTTGCTAGATCCTCCAGGCTGTGAAACAGAACATACCAGCTAACTAACCCACAGGGAGATTAAATCTGTGACCTGGGCTATGCCGACAGTGGTCCTTCAACAGGACACTGAGCTAATGAGGTTGCCTTGGTGAGAATGTCCTATAGAAGGGCCACACCTTCGTAAGCCATAGTAATGTGGCTGGCTCAGAGTGGAGTTGTCAAAAATCTTTCTAGAAAGAAGCTGGTATGTGTGTTAAAGCCCAAACATTCAATCTTCTGACATTCTTGAATGTTGAGTTTTATTTCCACTGGATTGTTTTACTTCTTGTAGTTATCAAAAGGTAATAGGCAATTATATCCAAAATAGAGTTAAGGTATACAGAAATTTATTTTTTCTGCAAATTTCTCTACAGTGAGTAGCAGAGGTTGGGGGAGGGGGGGGGGAGAGAGAGAGAGAGAGAGAGAGAGAGAGAGAGAGAGGTGTTTTTTTGTTTTGTTTTGTTTTTTGCATTTATTCCTCTTTTTCATTTTACAGCGGAAACCCCCCATGGTGGTGGAGGACCTTTTTGAAGACATGAAAGATGGTGTTAAGCTGCTTGCTCTCCTGGAGGTCCTATCTGGGCAGAAACTGGTAAGAATTTTTTTGTGAACATGCTTGTCAAGTGTACCCATTTGAAATTTGGGGATTGTTGGAGTTTCCCTTATATAAGTGCTGCCCATATAAGAGAAAGTTCTTCTCTTTTGTAGTTGGTAGTATAAAGGAAACACTGGTCTACCGGTCACTTCTGGGAACAAGAATAAATTTCCCTTCTTGTTGCTGCACACCCTGATGGATTTAAAACATTATGTTTACAGTAGCAACCTTAGAAGTAAGAGTAAAGAACTTCAGCAGTATCTAGCATGGTTAACTATTACATCTGTATGGTATCCAGGAAGATTAGTAGCAAATTAACATCTATCTCACTTTGAGTGTTTGCTTTCCATTTGGAAAGGATTGTTGGTCCATATCTGTGTGTTTATATAGTTGTTTGTTGAAAGTTAAGCTTGAAACCATGTGACATTTTTCATTCTCTTGTTGACATCATCCATCATTAGTCATTTGTAACCAGAACAGCCTGTTCAGAGTTGATTTTATGTGCTGTGGAACTAGCAGAGTGAAAAACAGTATTGACAGCTATGAAGTTATTTTCCTACATTATCCAATAATAAAATATTTATTTTTCTTGCTTATTTTTTTTCATTTCAGAGTATAGAGCAGTAAGTAGTTTGCAAACATAAATTATTTATAAATAGTGTTTACTGTAATTGGAAAAAGGAATTCAGGAAATAATCTTCAGGATGTTGGATAACACACTAGAGACAGAGTCCAAAATTAGGAGTACGTTTTTTCTTTAACTCTTGCATTTTAGCAATAACTATACAATCATTATACTTGGATAACTGAGTATTTTAAAGAGTATTTGTAAATTTCATAAATTTCAAGTTAATTTTTTATAGGGAGTCCTCAAAATAACTTTTGTAGAAGAGTTGTTTGTTTGAAAATACAAACTGATAATAATTTTGTATCAATCATTTATCTAATTGGATTCACATTGTAGTAGATACTTTTGGTGCCCCATGTTCCATCTCAGCTCCATTGGTGGTGACATTGCCCATATGCCCTGACAGCCTCTCACCTCAAGCATTGGTAGCATCTCTCTGGATTTCTGCCTCAGGACTCTTATCAAAGCCACAAGTTGCACATGGCAGCCCTGAAGTGTTGGAGAGTTAATGGTCCCAAAGTAGCCTCAACCAATGGAAATGAGAGTCCATGAATAAATACTATGCCCTTGAATTTTTAGGAGGGGCCATTCTGAGGCATATTTTCCATATATCTTCTAGTGTTCCCACAGGGTCCCTTATGGGATTGAGCTCCAGTTGCTTACAGTGGCAGTCCCATTAGCATACACTTTGTTGGCTTTTCCTCCTTCCCAGGCCTACTCTCCACACATCCTCACTCCTGCTGCCTAAGATCATCTCTCCAATAAACTATATGCACCCAAATCCTTGTCTTAACCTCTGCTTTGAAAGAAATCAAACTGGATGTATGAGCAGCCAATTTGGAATATATAGGCATACACTTTAGCTAAGTAAACTAGATAAGCATTAGGATGTGGAAGGCATTAGATTGAAATATATAGTCCCTTGGATAGACTGATATGTTTGGCCATCTTTATATAGCCTCCTTAATTAAGCTATTTACTTGTAAGTTGAAGGAGTCTTCATACTCACGTGGGCATTTAAGAAGTATATGTGTCATTCTAAGGGTCAATATAATTCTGTCATTGTACTTGGCCAACAGTATACAGAAATTTTGAGAGGCATTTAACTGCCAAACTAAGTTATTCTAGAAAAAGTATGTATTTTTGACATGAAAATCCTACTTCTGTTTAAGTGCCCAACATATTCAGACATATTTAGAATAATGGGATCTTAAAGCGAGAAGAAATTTCAGAAAAAAATCATAGCATTCTCATTTAACAGATAGGGAAAGTAAAACATAGAAGAGAATTTTCTGATTTAACTGTTATTATTTATTTATATTGAATTCTGCAATAGTCTGAATTTCCTAGAATAAAATTATTCTGAAATTATAAATATGCTATTGTAATGGTTATTTAAATTTTGTACATGTATGCATTATGGTTCAGGGCCACATTAAGATGAAAAGATTCATTTAAAGGAATAAGCATTCTAGACATTCTTTTAGAGCTTTTCAAAGGGACGGGGTGGGCAACAGCATTTTCCTTAGGAGCATTAACATTGTTCAGGAATTTGTAATTATGTGATGGATAGAACCCTACTGGGAACCCTACACAGGATCATCTGGAAAATGTGGCCAAATGGCTTAACATCCCCTCTACTGCCAGCATCTCAGGGTTAGAGCAGAATCTCAGCATCCTAGTACCCTTTACTAACCTATTGCAACTCCTTTATCTGTGATTTTATTTAAGGTCTTAGGGAATTGTAAAAATTTTATATTATTATTCTTGGATTTTTCTATATCCTTTGAATATTATTTGTAGAACATTTACTCCTTAAATGAATAAGTGATTATATATCTTAAACTGCACATAAACATAGGAACACCAATTTAATTTTGCACTTAGGAACCTTTTTAAGAATGTGACAAATTGCCATAGAAAAATTAGCAATGGTAGAAGCAATATGAATAGAGGGTAAGGACTACAGAGAAACTTATTTTGTACCTATTTTGTTAATATTCTGCACAGTATTTTTTTTACAAAGATCTTCAAAACTTTGCAATCAAGAGAAGCCTAATAATACACTAAGAAGTAAACAATGAATGATCTATGGAAATCTTGAGCATCAAAGCCCCTTGTGTATTCACCAGATGACTCTGTAAGTCATTGATCATATATTTAGAGTAGAACTCAATTTCTCAACAGGGTTGTGTCGTATGATAATCATTCAGCTAACATTTCTGGAGTACCTATTATGAGTAATAGGTACTTTATGCCCTCTAAGGAAAACACAGATGAATGAGATATGATTGGTACCTTCAAAGCCACTTGTAGCCTAGTAGAAAGAACAATTGTATTAGTTAGAATAGGTTAAGCTGTATAAAAATAGGTACAAATATGAGACTGGACAATACAATAGATGTTTATATCTTCCTCACTTAGCCATGATACATCTGAAGAAGAAAAGCAGAGAGAAGGTATTTGCCCTACTAAATACCAGATCTTACAATGAAGCTATATCACTTTAGACAATATGGTATTGTATGTATGGTACGGGCATACTGACAAATGCAATATAGTCCAAAGACAGACAAGACATACATGGAACTTTTGTATATGTCAGAGGTAGATGTCAGATCTGGGGGAAAAGTAGGACTATTCAATAAATGGAACAGGAAAATAATGTTTATTTTAATAGAAAAAGATGAAATTGGATCTTTATGGCCTACACAAAAATCAAATCTACATGGATTAAGGACCTAATGGCAAAAACACTTTAAGCTCTTAGTAGAAACTATAAGTGAATATCTTTTAGACATAAGGGTAGGAAAAATTATTCAATAAGAAACAAAATTATTGACAATAAAATATTGCTATATTTAACTATATTAAAATTAGGAACATTTTAAAAATAAAAAGTCTTTGGCCGGGCTTGGTGGCTCACACTTGTAATCCTAGCACTCTGGGAGGCCGAAGCGGAAGGATCGCTTAAGATCAGGAGTTCGAGACCAGCCTGAGCAAGAGCAAGACCCGTCTCTACCAAAAATAGAAAAAATTAGTCGGGTATGGTGGTACACGCCTGTAGTCCTAGCTACTTGAGATGCTGAGGCAGGAGGATCACTTGAGCCCGGGAGTTTGAGGTTGCTGTGAGGTAGGCTGGCACTATAGCACTCTAGCCTAGGCAACAGAGTGCGACTCTATCTCTAAATAAATAAATAACATATTTAAAGAAAGTGTCAAAAGAAGTTACAAACTTGTAGAAGATATTCACAACTGATGCTGTGAAAGGATTAAGAGAGGATTAAATCAATAATATATAAATTACATTTTCCAAACAATAAGGGTACAAACAACCCAAAGGAAAACCTGGGAAAGAGATGGAAAAGGCGTTTTACACACATTTCCAGTGAACAGAGGAAGAGATGCCTACATCATCGCTGATCAGGGAAATGCAAATGAAGGCCATAGTGAAAAACAGTACATATATTTACATACATTCAGTTGAAAAAATATTTTTAAAATATATGTCAAAATCAAGTGTTGAAGAGGACACGGATCAACAGGATTATTTTTGTAATGCTGGTAAGAGTGAAAAGTAGTACAACCATTTTGGAAAAGTTTGACCTTACTTTACGAGCTCATAAGTCACATTACCTCTGACTTAGAAATTCTACTCTTTTGTGTACATCCAAGAGAAGCTCTGCTAGTACAAAAGGTGAGAAGTCCAAGAATGATCTATGAACATATCACAATAGCAATCACCTGAAAACAACCCAGATTTATATCAGGAGAGTATATAAAAGGCATATTATATAGCTATATTACTACAGAGTAATATATTCTATGTTGTATAACATCAAATATAGAATATCCTATAATATATACTATATAACATACTTTATTATATAAAATGAATGAAATGCAATGAAAGGCAACAATATAGATGAATCTTAGAGATAAGTACTTGGAAAAGTAACTCTCAAAGGATTAATGCAGAGATGTTCTTTATATAAAGCTAAAATACTTTGTAAGAATGCATATGAGTGAAATTAATCTATATGAAAAGGAAAGCATTGGACTAGATTTAGTGTGACGGTTGCCCTGGGTGCAGGAAGGCAGGAGGATGAAATGAATGGTCGTGGTGTTGCAAAATGTGGCTCTCACATTTAATTGTGGGTCTTGGCTTTGTTTTAGGTGTCAGGTTCACAGGTGCTTATACATTATAAAAGATAATTAACTAAATAAACTAAATAAGTGAGCTGTGCATGGACTAATAATGAGACTATGGTCCTGTATAACAGAATTCTCAGTAAAGAATAAATAAATATTAAAAGGTATATCATCTACTTAAATGTTTGTTTCAAATCATGTCATAAAAATTACCACCTGGCACAATATTATTTGGAACTTAAAAGATACTTGGTTTTGAATTTCAATGGGAGATTATTTGGAGCTCTAGCTGTCACAGAATGGAGACGAGGTTTTCTCTGTGCAGCTTTGCGACCTGCGGCATACTTACTGTTAATGTAAAGGAAGCTTGTAACATACACTTCATTGAATTATTTTGTGTTTTCGAATTAACAGGGTGGCACAGAGAAAGCACATAGTCAATTTTGGTGACTTAAACACACATAACTTAGAGTATCCATGTATAGAACACACCGTTTCATCTTCACAATCCTATTTTTTAACGTTGGCTTGTATGTGATATGTATTTTGGTCATTCAAATCAAGAAACATTACTAATACTGTCAGTATCCTTATGTGTTCATATGACTGAAAAAAATGGTAAGTAACCAAGAACTTTTCATGTATGTATTTCCTAAATTATAGGAGTGACATTCTCAATAGACAAATAAGGAGTTTTATGAATTTCTGCTTCTAGGCATACAGTAGCCTAAAAGGCAATAGATTAACAGGTAAGCTGAGAATGAATGTTTTTATTGACCAAATTAGTGTATCTTCAGAGTGCTGTGAAAATAACACTCCTTTATGTGTTTGCTAACCTTTATAGAAATTGAGTAACATTGGTTGCTTTTGAATATTCTTCAAGTGTATTTTTAATTCATTTAAATGGTAGATTTTATGACTAACTTTTTATCCTGTGCATTTTGTTTTATTCTTATTCTTTCTCTTTTCACAGCCTTGTGAACAAGGACGCCGGATGAAGCGAATCCATGCTGTGGCTAACATTGGCACAGCGCTCAAGTTCCTTGAAGGAAGAAAGGTAAGAGAGAAACAAAGAAATACTCAGGAAGAAGGCCTGGGCATACTTATGTTTCCAATATTGTCGGTGGGATCAAAACACTGCATGTAGTCTATTTAGGCATGCAATATTATTGTAAGATAATTATAGATTTATCGAAAATTGCAAAAAAAGGACTTTATGTCTGCATTCATTACGTAATGTTAAGAACTTACAAAATCATAGTAACCTTCCTATCAAAATAAGGAAATTAAAATAGGTATGATACTACTGACTAAAGCATAGACATTAGTCTAATTTCAACAATGTTCCACCTATTGACTTATTTCTGTTCCAGGATCCAATCCAGCATCACATCTTGCATTTATTTAATTTAATTATCTCCCTTGTTCTATGATAAGTCTTCATTCTTCCCTTAAGTCTTTTATGACCTTGACACTTTCGATAACTGCTGGTCAGTTATTTTGCTAAATGTCTCTCAGTTTGTGTTTATATGATGTTTTCTCATGATTAGATTGAAATTATATATTAATATTCTTCCCCATCCCCTTCAGTATGTTATGTTATTCATTTGTCATAGAAGTAGATTTCTTTGTTATTATTTGTGTTCTGTTTTGTCCCTGCAAACACACACATCCTGGTTGATTTTGTTTATTTATTTTGAGAGTGAGACATTACCATAGTTCTCAGAGCAAAAGTTAGACTTGAAAAATTACACCCCCTCCCTCTCTTCATTCCTATACTCCATTCTCATTCCCTCACTGTAACTGTAATTCCCACTTCTAGGTAATCAGTCTCTGGTTTCTGACATACTTTCTGTGATTTTTTTCATAACTGAGATGTGTTTTCATATACCCCTTTTTTACATGAAGAGTAGCATACTATAGATGTATTTTTCTTTGTTTCATTCCGCAGTATATCCTGGGAATTCACCCCAAGTCAGTTTATAGACATTTCTTTATTAATTTTTACAGTTGCGTAGTATTCCATTGCCTATATGTCCCATAGTTTATTCAACCATTCTCTTATGAATGGGCCTTTAGGTTGTTTCTAATACTGTCCAAAAGCAAACAATGATGTAATTAATAACCATGTGCATGAGTACTTTCATATTATTGGAGGTGTATCTTCTAGATAAATTTCTTGAAGTGTGATTGCCAGGTCAAAGGTAAGTGTGCATGTAATTTTGTTAGGTTTTGCCATATTTCCCTCCAAAAGGGCTGCACCAATCCTGTTAGATTTAGCCTTTACTAATTTGTGAGAATTTAGGAAGTCTGTGCCTGGCAGTACTAAAACAAGCTTTATTCCGAGATACTTCTGGGAAATAGAATGATCCAATTAGTTTCTTCTCAGTCTATATGCACTATATGAATTCATTTACTTCACGAATATGTAATTGAGTACTTTCTATAAAGCAGGAATTCTGGAAAATACAAAATGAAAGAAAACTTAGATTCCGACTCTTAAATAATTTACATATTAATAAGTTGGTAACGCAATGAATCAGTATACATTTCAGTCAGTTGGCAAACTTCATGCCTAGGAGAGATTCCGGGCATTAGGATGGTGTAGAAAACAATCTTAGCTTCTTAAGTAACATTGGACAATGTTTCCAGATCATTCTAATCTCATTCTTATTGGAGGGTTTCTCGTCTTCCTGCTCACCCTTCATTAGTTTTTCATATTAATAGAAAACTAAATGAAGCCTTGTTGAACAGGATAGAGTTTTTCAGGTCATTCACTCTCTCATTACAGTTGTATGAAAATAATATCCTACTTCATTCTGAGTTATATTTATTGTTAGTTGTGAATTAATGTCTTAGAGTACAATGTAATGATTTATGAAAGGCATTGTTTATAAGGAAAACTTGTTTTCATAGAAAACCTGTTTTTACAAAGTCCGTCTTCACAGAACAACACTCAGTAATAAAAACAATAAGTAGAGGAATCAGAGTTTAAATATTGTATTTACTAAGGACAGAAAGGAATGTGTTTGAATCTCGAAACAAAATCCAAAGAATTTCCTCTCTGGCCCCAGAAGTCCCTTAATCTTTTTAAAATTCCCTCTTAAATCCCCCCCCCAACTACCTGAAACACATCATTTGTGGCCACTGTTTCTTGCACTTCTCTGTCCCATCGCCCGACAGGACATTTGGCTGTGGGGAGCAATGAGTGTTGAAGGCTCCTTGGTGCCCTCCCACTTACTATTTTGTTTTCATCTTCACAAATGCAGAATTTATGTCTCAATCGTATTTTTAGGAATTTGTCTTTGAACTTTGTACTTACTTTGTCCTCCATTTAGATGTTTTGCTTTAGATAATAGGAGATTTATTTAGTCCTTGTATTCTTATTGAGCTTGTTTTGAGGAATAATGAAGGCACTTCTCACGTGTTACTGGGGAGACACTACCCCCACGTTTATTTTTTCTCTTGTTTGCAAGGCTATTGAAAAAGACATATGTTAGAATCTGATACGAAGCGTATAAATGTGACTGGTGAATGGATCTACCATCGCTTTCCACAAGTTTCTTTCTCCAACGAAGTGTCAGGTAGATCAGTCTAAACTGTAATGCAGGAAGCTTACCACGGACCACAATAGTGCAGACAAGGGACATAGTGCAGATTCCTAGGAGGTCCAGGAAGGCGCTGTGAAGGAATGAAGTGAGATGGAGGCTCGCTATGGCAACAGGAGCACGGAGCAGCTGTGCTCTGTCTGTCTTGAAGAAGGGAAGAAACACTCAGTTTCAACTAGAGGTATCTTATTGAAATGCAAGGACGGTGATCCCAGGTTTTCTGATTTGTCAAGAAAACTCAGTAATCTGGATTTTTATCGAAATGTAATTATTTACTTTAATTCGTTTAAATTATGTATTAAATAAGGCTAGTAGTTGGCTACCTGTATTATTGTCTTACACTAACAGGTTTCAAAGAAGTAAACACACAGCCTACAGAAGCTCTTAATTTTTTTTTTCTGTCATTGAACCTGATGAATAAGCTTCACCAGTGAGACAAAATCCCATGAGCAAACCTCAAATTATCTACAGTGGTTTTTGTGGCAGCTTTTACTCTGCCCCATGATGTAAAACTAGTCAATTTAAACTATTTATTCAAGAGTATTTATGGGATGATATTGCATCTGATAACATTTTTTTAAGTAAAACATATACAAACTTCTGACCTTTATTGTTAATAACACTTCAAGAAATCTCGGCTGAGAATCATTGAGCTAGAAGTCTGAGGAGTACCTCATTGTTTTTTTAAATTTGTTTAGGAGTTATGAAAGGGATGCTGAGCAGTTGTCCATTGTAGGATATAGAGATTGGCTGAGATCGACTTACCAGATAAGTTCATTTTGTTGGGACTTAGCAAGTAACTTGCTAATGGTTGGGAACACATCAAAATGAATAACTGGGGACAATCGTACATAGATTGACGCCTGTCCTGAAGGCTTATAGTTACCATCAGCCAATAGTAGGGAATGGTAATAGTCTCTGTTTTACTGTTTCTTGGCTTTCCTTTGTTTTTCTTTATAATGTATTTCCAAAGTCATGTACTAAATTTACTCTCTACATTTTTATTCTCTTTGAACAAATAACACTGATTTTGAGAGAATATTTATGTGTGTATATCATCTTCTCCCTTTGTTTTTCATGTCAGTCCATGTACAGAGGATCACCGGTTAGTACACATTTTAGAATTCTTAACTCCTGATTTTTATAGGTAAAAGAGAACATAAGTTTCATGCTATTTGGTATCAAAATTCAAAGTAAGTGCATCTTCTTAAACTATTCATCACAGTTTCTTTTAAGTTCCAGTCAACCTTTACATATAAAGAATAACATTTTTTTGTTGTTTGGCATTTTAATTGATAATTTCCTGCATGGTGTTACATTTTTTCAACTTTAAACAAAAGAAATTTCTGAAATATATTTTATGGTTATTTTTATTTTGTGCACCTAACAAATGCCCTTGAACCCTTCACTGAAACCATGTGCTTGTTTGTCTTTATGGCTCACCCTACTTACTCTTGTGTACCACTGTGTAGGCATGACCAGATCTTACTGATGTCTAATAAAGTCCTAATTATTGCATAGTTAAATTGGTTATAATATTCTAGTGCATTACTAGTACCGTTTTTCTTTTTACACAGATTAAATTAGTCAACATTAACTCCACTGATATAGCTGATGGCCGACCCTCAATAGTTCTCGGATTGATGTGGACCATTATTCTATATTTCCAGGTATTGCACTGTGGTTCCTTTTTAATTGATGTAATGTCATGGAGGGAGAGAGTGGTAGACATTTCAATAATGCCTTCATTTGCCATATCTTTGGGGTTTATCCTCAACTTAGCAGACATGTGACTTTCACACATACATTGTTTTTTTGGTAGCAAGAGAATTTCCACTTTTCCCCTGCAAAGGTGTTTACATGGAGCCTCTTACCCCAAAGGACTCCAGCCGAGGTATCCAATCTGAAAAGTGGGCACATTACAATGGAGACGAAATATATAGGATGTCCCAAAAGTCACCATACATAGGAAAAATGGGAAATTGTAGCTAAATGTACCTTTATTTACAAAATATTCATTACAAAATTTTTCCTTTATATGGAGACACCCTGTAGATGTAAAAGGAACTCAAGAAAATTTTCTTTTGTCTCTGGAAGGGAGCAGTTCTAAGCTCCTATTAGACACAAATGGGAAAATGAACTTTCCATTCCATCTAGAATAATTGTTCTAATCATTAGGTTTTATTTTATTAATTCATTCACGTATTTGACCAGCGTTTATTACTGTGTGTAAAATGCAGCTAGAGGGGCAGTGGGAAGTACAAAGAGGACTAAGACACCAACCATGCCCTTTAAGAACTTACATTTTGTCAGGGGTCTTAAGGGTGTTAACTATAGTTGGAAAAGAGAAATATCCAATGAAGGAATAACAAAGATGGTTCTTATATTTTTGCTGCCTGTTAACTCACAAACAGATTGAAGAGCTGACCAGCAACCTGCCCCAGCTCCAGTCTCTGTCTGGCAGTGCATCCTCCGTGGACAGCATAGCAAGCTCTGAGACCGCCAGCCCACCAAGCAAACGGAAGGTGGCCACCAAGATCCAAGGAAATGCTAAGAAGGCTTTATTAAAATGGGTTCAGTATACGGCAGGCAAGTAAGTACCTAGAGTTTGTCTGAATTTGAAACCCTTAAATAATTGGAGTTATCAATTTGTTGCTGATTGTGCCTTTTAATAATTATAAAATTTGAAGACATATTTGAAGCCATTCAGTCTTGGCTTCAGTCCTTGTTTCACTCTTTCCTTAAATCAAAATATAAACATGAATCACCACTAATATTCTAGGAAATGCTGTAATTATATCAATTCCTTCTTCATGCATGTGATTGGGCCTGATTAATTCAGTTGGTTAATCCTACACTTTGTTTAGTAGCATGAGAGCTACTTCTATTCAGGTCATTGTTTACAATTTCTGCTGCTATTAAATAATCTCTTACACAAATAAATTAGAGATTTAAACTTGATTATCTCTTCATAAGACTATTGAGTTCTATTTAATAACATTGTGAGCTAAGGTCCACATTCTAAAAAAAATTTTGTTTGCTTTAATTCCCTGAAACTTTCTAGCAATTTTATTTTTAAATTCTTTCTCTTTGGTCTTATCTTTTATCGAGAATGTAAATTCCTTTCTCAACTCTAGCTTTATGAACTGAGCATTTGCTTCTAGTTTTCAGTTTTCTTCTAGGCATAATAAATTTTCATGTGTATATATTTATGTGATAATAATAGATAGAAAATTACTACTCTCAAACTGCATTTTCTCATAGCAATTCCAATAGAGCTTTCAATTGATTATACCTATATTTTGTGGTCTGTTGTGGGCAGGGGCTAGTCCCTTCACAAAGAAATTGTGCTTCTGCTTGATTTTCCTAAATGTTTAAAATTAAATCACTTTCTATCTGGTTTTGCATGTCCAAATCTAGTCTGAATTTGATTTTCTACTTCTGGAAAATAGCTGTAAACAAGTACTAACCATTATAAAATATTGAAGCACTAAACATAGGGAGTTCTATTTTTAAAGTGTTTGAAGAGCAAAAATAAAAAGAGGAAAAGATAAACATGGAAAAGATGTAATTAGTGTTACTAATTTGTGGAGTTTTGTTTAGCTTTCAAAGTGAGATCTAGTTTAGAATATGTTTCTATGATTCAAGTTATAGTCAAAAATATTTCTGAAAACAAAGCTTTGTGACTGTTTAGAATCTGTAGTAGAAATTAAATAAAAGCCCTTCCCACATTGCTAGTACACTGTTTGATTGGGTCTATGATCAAACAGTGGGCATTACTAATCTCTGCAGCAACTTAACTTGGCAGGGAGAAGAAATGTGTTAGGTACCAGAAGACTGATAACCACGTGCTAACATTTATTGTGATGCTCTTATGATTAAACTTTGTAATAATGTCAGTGTGATATTCTGCTGCATATTGCTCCACGCAGCATTGAATTAACCAAAAATAAATTGAGTTTCTTTAACAATATAGTAGCTTTCATTTAATAATGTAGTAAACTCAAATTTAATGCTGTTGGAGTTATGCTGCATTTAATTTAGTTTCACGCATGCTGTTTTGGGTGTCAAAGACATACAAGAATCTGATCACAGCTCAAAGTCATTCCTACAAATCCTGTATTATCAACATTAGTGGAAATTGTATTTTCCTTATTTGTGTAAATGTCCAGAATCATGGACCTGAGGGTCCTCTACCTACCAACACATCAGTAAGATCTGTTTCTTTTGTAGCTGCATAAATTGTAGAGGTTGGGGAAATTGCTATCCTAAGCTATGAAACTTCTGTAATAAACATATGATTCTATTATGCTACCAACCTGTTCATAATTTTTTCTAAAAGCTGCTTTTTATATTATCCCGGTATGTATTGTTCAAGCAACTTTTTATCTGACATGTGTAAAAGACTTTAAAATATGTATCCAATTCAGTATATGAATAACATTGTTTCTAAAATTATTAACTTATGGAGGATTCTATAGTCTGAAGATTCATCACACTCACAAGATTGGAGACGGTGGGAAATCATAAATCATCTAGGAAACACTAGACTAGTTTTAAGAGTATATTTACTGTTTTCATATAAATTTTTAAAATATTTAACAAGTAAATTAAAAAATTATTTCAGTAACCCAAGATAGTTAAGCCCTTTCTAGTTTTTTAAATTAACTTTATCCACTATCAGTACAGATTTTCAGAAATAAAAACACTAAGTTATAGCATATCTGATATGTGCATACCTACTGTCAAATGTCTGAGAACAGTTATATTTTAGGACAAAATTAGTAACATAACCAAACATTAATATATGTATATCCAGATTCATTCAAAATAACTTGAAGTAAATATGTATCGGAGGTCAGAAATACCTATAAACCGGTCACATTTCACTTCATTTCTTTAAGTGATGTATCTGAGTTTTCTTTGGGTTTGTATCTAAGATTCTTAAATAAGAGATTTGGGCTAAAACTAAAACTTTTTAGGAATTTTACCTACCATGTTGATCTAATAAGAAACAGTATGTGTGTATGTGTGTGTGTGTACACGCATACATACATATACTTTTTCAACAAGTATAGAAGAAAGAAATGCACTGAAACATTTTTAATTATTCCAACATAGTAAATATTTATAAAAAATTTTATATTTTTCTTTTGAACATATCTAAAACAATAAACAAGTTTAAGAAAAATCAGAAAATATCTAATTACACAGTGAACATTTATCAGCTAATTATTTACACTGCACCTTATTTTGTTAAAAACTAATTTGAGGTGGCTGAAAGAGACAAAATAATTTTTAAATGAGGAAATGTGGGCAAAGAAAAGTATGATGAAGCCAGAGGCAGATGTACAAATGAATAGATAACCAAGGTATATTGTTCAATCTGCATGGATGTCTGATGTCTGCTGAAAAAAATTATATCCACACTACCAGAGACAGAAACTCTAAAAGAACTGAGAGAATATTCAAGATTGCTTTATAATTACTGAAGTTTTCTAAAATTGTTTTTAAAATATTTATTTATGAAGCCAGTGATTATGTTCAATGATGCCATTTTCAGCACAGTATATTTTATGAATACTGAATGCACATGGGTTAAACGTGTTTTAAAGTGAATATTAAGTTTGCTGAGATAAAATTTAAGGGCACTTACCAACTAATTGTATTAATCAATATATCAGTCAGATTGTGTTATACATGGAAAATTTGAAATTCTGGTAAAAAAATTAATTGAGTGCTGTTTCTGCTTTATTTAGAAACAACTGTAAAGTTAATGAGACTAACTTTTTAAAAAGAAACTGCCAGATGACTTTATCCATTGAATGCTACCTATTTAAGTGACCTTATTTGTAGGTTCTACACCTAATCGAAAGGTGCTGCTGATGCTCAGGGACATCTTTACAGCTCTCTTTTTGGAACTGCCTTTATAATTGATAAGTCATATGTAGAAAACAAAAATAACTAATTGTGTACTTGCCTTCACTTCTATTTTCAACATCAAAATATAACTACCAGCTTGAATTGATTTCTTCACTATAACTGGCTTTGAACTAATCAAATCCATTACCAAAGAAAAAAAGATTTATCCCAAAGGTATTGCCCTCAAGGGAATTTCGAAAGAAAAAATGAGTTTACAAACAATTTGGTTTGTGGAGTAATTGGAATTATTGTCTGGACTTAGGTGGAGTATAAGATCCCTTGTGGACACCTTAAACATAGAATACATCCCTTTACATTTGTAAATTCTAATGCATTTGATGTAATTCAGCCCCATTATCTTAGCCTGTTATAACCTGTGCCTGTATAGCACAGTGCTGCTTAGCATTAGAAATGTGTTAGATCTTTCTTTAAAAGATAATTATTTATTTGTTATTATCATTTTTGGCATTTTTATAATTTTCCTTTTTTAAAAGTTTTTCAGATATTTTTCTCTAAGTTTGTTTTCCTTTAAAAAAATAAGTGTAAAAAGGTGCTTTACATTGGCTTGCTTAACTAAAAAATCTAACAGAAAAGTCTAAATATGGAATAAGAATTTCTCCATCTTGTTACCCTCTAAAATTTTTTGGTTTGCTTAATTTTTCTCAAAAACAATGAACTGATATAGCTAGTTGCACATCATTGGTGAAAAGCCTTGGACTTTGCATCAGGCCTTGGAGAAAGGGCCTGTATGTATTCAGAACGTGATGCTGTTTTATGTTTTTGTCACACTAAGGCACACTGGAATAGAAGTGAAAGACTTCGGGAGGAGCTGGAGAAGTGGGGTTGCCTTTCATTCAGTCATCCATGCCATCCGACCTGAACTAGTGGACTTGGAGAAAGTGAAAGGCAGATCTAACAGAGAAAACCTGGAGGATGCTTTCACCATTGCTGAAACGGAACTGGGGATCCCAAGACTGCTAGATCCCCAAGGTAGGCTGGACAATGGTGTAGCGCAACACAGTGGGCTTGTATGTCTTATACCCAGAGATTACACATGACTTCCATAGTCAGGAATAAAATATGACTCCATGGCTCCAACCAGTATCAGCCAGGTGAATGGACTTTCTCAATATACTTGAGGTGGAACGAAAGTTTTGGAAGTGTATGCACAGGGTGTGGGGATGTGACAAGATAGAAGGATTACTCTATTTCTGTAACTGCAAAGAATCTGGGAGAAATAGATTATTACTAATCTAAGATTATATCTTTAAAATGTTGGTTATTAGATACTTAGAAATGTTGGTAGCCATCCAGTGTTTTGGTGCCAATCAGAAAACTACACAAATGATTGACTAATAATTGTTATTTTAATTGTTTTGGCATATTTTTGATAAGGTTGAAAATTTTAAGACTTTCTGGAAATGAAGTTAACTCCTCCAAGCCTTCAAAAGATAATTTGGATGCCTTCAATAAACTTTAATAACCTATTAAGTTGCTTATTTTGTTGAAATAAAAATATCAAAGTGAATTTTAATCAAAGTAAATATACAGTGAAAGCAAATTATCCACCACCCCCCAACCTTCCTGGCCTCTGGTTACCGCCAATCTTTGTTAAAATGTGCGGTCTTTCTTTTTTATTTTGTTAGAGACAGGGTCTCGCTCTGTCACCCAGGATGGAGTGCAGTGGCCCAATCATAGCTCACTCTAACCTCAAACTCCTGGGCTCAAGCAGTCCTCCCACCTCAGCCTCCTGAGTAGCTGGGACTACAGGCGGGTGCCACCTCGCCTGGTTAAAAGGTGCTGTCTTTCTGAGTCATAAAATCTCCACCACACATCATCCACACTAAATTGATTTCCTTCCCCTCGAAATTTTAAATAGTAATTCTATTTTCATTCTACATTTTGGACGGTGGTTTTTGGTACAATTGCTAGATTTCAAAGCTTGTATTATTGAATGCTAATTAATTTATTCACATTTGGCTTTGGTTTTTCCAGATGTTGATGTGGATAAACCGGATGAGAAGTCTATTATGACCTACGTAGCCCAGTTTCTGAAACATTATCCTGACATCCACAATACAGGCACTGACGGGCAAGAGCACGATGTAGGTGCTCATTTTCTGCAAGTATTGATAGTGAACGCAATAGTAGTGACTCAGATTTTTAAATGTAGTGTTTCCAAAAAAAATTAAACTAGAATGTATTTTAATATGACAGCAACTGAATAAAAAAGAGGTACTACCAAAGTGGGGGTGATTAGGGAAAAAGTTTCTCTGGTTTGTAAATTGGATATGTCAGAGAGAAGATTACTAATAGTAAATGCAAGATATGTGATGCTGATGAATTAAAATTGAGGAAAGATAGCAGCGTTGGGAAATACATTTTAGTAAGTTGAGCATTTAAGTAATTGTATATCTGTCACATCATTTGCATGTCTAGATCTTATGTCCCCTTTTTCTGATGAAATCTAATTCTGACTTTTGAATTTTATTGCATCTACTCACAGCAAAATTACGGAAGTAAGGCACAATTTGTAAAAGTTCTTATTATTTGCCATGGTTATATTTTTCAGCCTTTCAATAGTTTAAATAACATTTATATTTTTATATTGCTCTAATAACATATGTTCATTGTCACAAATTTAACAATTGAGAAAAAAAGAAAAAGGAAAATTATCTTTACTTGAACTTCTAGAGAGAATCTATCCTAGAAAAAAATTTAATATGGTGGTGTTAGTTCCTAACATTTTTATATGTATATATAGATATATAATATTTTAACAAAAACAGAATCATAGTGTCCATACAATTTTATAATTTTCTTTTTTCATTAACATTATAAAGAATTATGCAAGCCATAATATGTATATACAATAATTTGTTACCCAATCTTAATTGTTGGAAATCTCTAATTTTTTGCGATTATAAGCAGTGCTTTTATGAACAATCTTTAATAAGGTGTTGTTCTAAGATTCTTTTTTAGAAGTAGAATTCTAGGAATAGCATACAAAATTGTAATTCTTTTAAGCATGTTTTTCAAATCACCATGTAGAAAGTTTGTCCCATTTCACACTCTAGCCAGGACAGCAGAGTGCCTGTTTTCCTGGTATTTAACAACAATGCATATGACCATTTTCTAAATATTTTGGAAGTAGTATTGTATTTTTTAATTACAGAGGAGTGGACGATTCAGTGCTGAATTTAAAATTAATCATAAGGTGCTCCTTCCCTTCCTTTCCCTTTTCCTCCTGAAAACAAAATTTAATTATAAGGCAAATGGGAATAGGGAAAATAATAAATGGATTTTCAAGATATGTTAAAAACTCTCTCTGTCTTCATTACTCAGGTCTCAACTGGAGTTTTCAGAGCAGTTGAGATGACAATGAAGAGCAATAAGAAAACCAAACATTTTAAAATGTGTTTTCTCTATAGACTTAGAAACAGCCTAGGGAAGGAAAAGGTTAGAGGAGCATAACCCAAAGTTCTCAAGCAGGAAAAGGTATTTTGCCAAGAGTTCGGAATCAGTGGCTTCATAAAAGAATTAAGCAAAACAACAGTAACGGTACTTTCCTAGTTCTCTTGGATGAATTTAATCTGGCATTTGATAGAACTATGCTAGTTTCTTAAAAACTGTAATTTCAGGAAACCTCTTTTGTTCCTTGCCAGGATTTGGGCACAAATATTGATCATCAGAGTAACTTATCTAGAGTTAGTAAAATAAATGTTTCTAAGAAGCACCACAAATGGCTAAAGCAAAGACTCCACGTGCAAATGCAAGCATAGAATGATGCAAGTATTTTGGAGCCATTTGGGGCTTGTTGGGTTTTGACAATGTAATTGGACATGAATGTTGCTATCTGAGTAAGAAACTCTATTAGAAAGCATGTTAGACTTATGCTATACAGCACAGAGAAAATCCTGCCAAATTTTCATCTGGTTTTCTTATCTGAAGTCCTTATGTTATTCAATTGAATTTATATCTGATCTGGTTTCTGAATTTTTACTATTTTAATTTCTCTGACATTAATCATCTCTCCAGATTAGTAAACTCTGTGGCTGGAAACATCTAAAAAACAAAAAGGAGATGCTTTACTTAATATTCATGAGCAGGAATTTAATGCTAAAAATCCTTAAATATTTGAAACACACACATTCTTTTTTTTTTTTTTAATCTCCTTGGAGTTTATTTAAATTCAGATTCATGCCTCTTCCTGACATTTGATTCCAATGATGGGTGGACCCTGGGATTCTGCACTTTTATTTTTATTTTATTTTATTTTATTTTCGGCTGAATAGTATTCTTATGTGTGTGTGTGTATGTGCACGCATGCATGAGTGAATGAAAGAGAGAGAAAATAAAAGTGAAAATAAAAGAGAAAAGTAGAGAGAATGCTGACAGCTTAGCTGTTTGGAATTTAGGTGGTCTTCTACAAGCAAATAAAGCCCCATGTCTTTTTTTTTTTTTTTTTTAAAGAGACAGGGTCTCACTCTGTTGCCCAGGCTGGAGTGCAGTGGCACCATCATAGCTCACTGAAGCCTTGAACTCCTGGGCTCAGGTGATCCTCTCACCTCAGCCTCCCAAGTATCTGGGAGTATAGGCACTTGCCACCACACCTGGATAATTGTTAAAAACTTTTTGTAGAGGTGGAACATTGCTATGTTGCCCAGGCAGGCCTTTAACTCCTGGCCTCAAGTGATCCTCCCATTTCGGCCTCCCAGAGTGCTGGGATTACATGCAGGAGATACCGTCCCTGGCCTCCCCATGATTTTTGAATGCATCTAAAAGTTACCAACAGTAGAAAAGCCATGAGACTAATGGGTTCTGGGACTCTAAATACTGTTTTTCCCTTTGTTTTTCTCTTAGAAAGGAGAAAATCGAGTGTATAAATAGCTACATCCTTCTCACCTTATTGTAATTTGCTTGACACTTTCCCAGCGCTAGAAAAACGTCATTACTAAATAGACTCTAATGAAGTTATTTTAAGGACATAATACCTTTCTCTCAGGTGACTTTTGCTAACAAACAGCTCCTCTTCCAGACAGTCTCAAGTGCTTTTCAAACGCAGAAGTGGATGAGGAGTCTGTCCTCAGAGGCACACAGTGAAATCCCATGCTCACCTCTTACAGAGGTCACATCAACCTCTGGTCCCAGAGCATCCTTTTCCGCTGAGCTCATAAGAATGTGTTATCAGTGCTTTTCTGGGCATGAAAATCAACCAGGAATAAAGCATGTGCCTTGATTACATTCACCTGCTTATTCAGGAGAGCCGTCATGGGGAGCGTAGAACCTTTGCACTCTTGGGCTCCAGCTCCATACCTTTCCGTTATTAACTACACTACCAATGTATCACTTATCCACCGTCATTTACTGAGTGGTACTAAGTGCCAGACACTATTACTCAATGGAAATGAAAAGATACATAAGGCATTTGTACAGTTGTCCCTCAGTATCCACAGTGGATTGGTTCCAGGACGCCCCATGGACACCAAAATCCTTAGATGCTCAAGTCCCTGATATGAAATGGCATATTTGCATATAACCTACATGTATCTTCCCATATACTTTAATCAGCTCTAGATTATTTATAATACCTAATGCAATGCAAATGCTATTTAATGGTTGTCATGCTGTATTTTTGAATTTGTATTATTTTTATTGTTTTTTTTCCGATATTTTCTCGATATATTTCTCGATATTTTTGATTCAAGTTTGGTTGAATCTGTGGTATGGAGGGCTGACTGTGAAATGAGGAAAAAAGAGACAATTAAGGGGACAAATACAATATAATGCATTTGGGTAAACATTAGTGCTCAGGCTGTTACCGGATCATAAAGAAGTCTTCTCAGCATGTGGTCCTAGACCAGCACATCAGATTCACCTGGAAACTTAGAAATACAAATTCTCCGGCTCTGCCCCAGATCACTGAGCCAAAAAGTCTGGGGGGAGGGTGCCCAGCAATCTGTGTTTTCACAAGCCTTCCAGGTGATTCTGGTGCACACTAAGTTTGAGAACCACAGGCCTAGAAGAGAGACCCCTTCCCCCAGACTTACAGGTCAGAAAAAGCTTCCTAGGGAAGTTGTGCATGGGTTGAGCACTGAAGACGGCATTATCCAAAGGAAATGGGAATATAAGTGTTTGAGCAGAAGGGACTATCTTTGTGAGACCAGAAAGTGAGAGAAGCCATGGATTATGTAAACATCGTGTACCGATCTTTGTACTAGGTGTGTTACATAGATTACCTCTAATTCCCACCAAAACATGGAAAAGGTGTGCAATGATTCCTCAGGTAATAGTACAACAGTAAAGAGGTTTAAAAAAAAAAAAGACACACCAAGTTCACAGAGCCAATGCATGGTAGAACCTGAATTTGAAACCAGTTTGGCCTGCCTTCATAGACAGCACTCCTTCCACTCTGGCACATCACCTGTCATTAGGGTCGGTGATTTTACCTGTGTCACAGGACTGCCAACAGCAAGTGAGATGCTGTAGTTGAAAGCTATTTGTAAGTGCCAAAAAGCATGTTAAACATATTTATGATTACTTTGGCATTCTTGCAAGATATGAAATCTTGATGAAAACATAGGATATTTTCATTAAATCAATGCTAGAATGGCTCCTGTTATTATATGTGAAAACATGGATTAAAATCTCAATTTTATTTTTCATTTTTGAGATGTAAGTGGTGGCCTCGATGCATTCATTCAGCAAATAACTTGGTAAATCTCTTATAGGTGCCCTGTTGCCAAGGTCTAGGAATACCACATTGAGCAAGATAAATGTGTTTTCTATCCACATGGAGCTTATAATTCTGAATATCATTTTAAATAGTAGTATAGACAAGTCATCCAATGTTACTGTGACTGAGACTCTTCGAATTCAGTCCAAATTAATCAAATCCAGAACAGTCCTCTGAGTTAACAGTGGCCTTGGGTTAGGAATCAACTCCCAGGCCTGTGTTTTTCCACTCCAGCTATTGCTCTTTCTGAATTTTTGTATATTTAGGACATTCACTCTTGAACACGTTTTCTTTATTAGTGTTACTTGAAGGGGAAAAATGGAGGTAGATGATTTCAGTATCCAACAAGATAATTAAGATATTTTTCTGTGCCAATTTTTGCTTCGTATGCTCCTAAAGGGGTGGGGGTGAAAAGAAAGAAAATTTTTCAGGGACAATTAGGACTTACTAAATATTAAGTCTCTTCTAGGATTAGTCAAGTATTAATCAGCAACTAAATAAATACACAGGTACTAATAAAATTGCAATGTCTCCTGGTTTCCAGAGAGAAGACAGACTAATTTTAAAGGAAACCAAAGTTTGGATAGAACAATTTGAGAGAGATTTGACGAGGGCACAGATGGCAGAATCAAATTTGCAGGATAAATATCAGGTAATGTATGGAATAGCTTTTTGGATTTTTCAGAAGCTTTTCATGAATAAGATTCATATATTACATTTAATGTATGTTTAATCTTTAAAATTATATTAATGAGAAAAGTCTTTAAAGAAAAAATAATATGCATTAAGTTTGCATTAACTTAACAATTGTATTTCTATCTAAATTGCATTGTATCCACACTATCTATGGAGCTCTGAGTCTTCTTCACTCAGAACTCAGCCTTGTAGATGATCCAGAACACAAACATAGAATTCGTGGTCTTATAGATGTCATCCAACACAAAAATACAGATACATACATACACAGAAAAGGCTTGAGTCAAACTGAAAATTACTACAAAATATGCTGAATTTAGTAAAGGATTGCAACATGAATATTTGGTGTGGGTCCATTAAAAGGACCAATTTCTACTGTGACCTACTGCCTAGTTCAACACTATTGCATTCAAGTTGAGGTTGGAGTTGCTTTTGTTTTTCCCCATGCTCATTATGCTGTCATTAACTGGATTTCTATTTTCAATTTCCACTTCCAAGATATAGAGTCTTTTTTATTTTTTTTTTTGAGACAAAGTCTTACTCTGTTGCCAAGGCTAGAGTGCTGTGGCGTCAGCCTAGCTCACAGCAACCTCAAACTCCCGGGCTCAAGCGAGCCTTCTGCCTCAGCCTCCCAAGTAGCTGGGACTACAGTCATGCGCTACTATGCCCGGCTAATTTTTTTAATATATTTTTAGTTGGCCAATTAATTTCTTTCTATTTTTTTTTTTTAGTAGAGACACAGTCTCGCTCTTGCTCAGGCTTGTTTCAAACTCCTGACCTTGAGCGATCCTCCCACCTGGGCCTCCCAGAGTGCTAGGATTACAGGCGTGTGTCCAGCCCAAGATACAAAATCTTATAACAGGTTTCTTCCATTAAAAAGTTGTGATTTATTTTGTGCAGCATTGTCATTTTTCTCCTATTTAAAATATCAGTCTATTTTAGTGGCAAAATGTAGTATTTTCTATAGAATTTTCTACTCTACATTATATTTCAGTCATTTGTGCTATCGAAAAAAGGGGAGCATAAAATGATATGAGAGTTTCAGCATGGCTGACAATAAAAGATTTATCTCTGGCATTAGTGTGTGATTTTATATAATCATATCTATAAACATGCCTGAATTTAGATGGATGATGCCATCAATATTGCATTTGTTGAACTTGGCAAAGCAATAAATATGTGCTTATTATGCATGTACTCTCTTGCTTTGTGACTCAATCTAATCTTTTTTCCCAAAAATAAAATTTTCTGGGATGATTTCCATTAAAAAATGATTAATCCAGTAAATTGAGAACAGACATGCAAGAACAGAGTGAATAAACTTATTTAGTACATTGGTAAGTTTTAGTTTCAGCATAAATTATCAAAAACTAAATTTCAGATTATAAAGTTACCTGTTGTGTAGATGCTATTTTATAAGGGGGAAACAAAGGATTAGAAAAGTATAGAACAGAAACACCCCTTTAGGCCAAAGGTGATCACTAGTCTCCTAAAACAGGGTTAGACTATATGAAATCTGAATATAGGAAAAATTTTCTTTCACCCTTGTATTATATACATCTGTTTCAACCTATTAGTAAATACTGTATTTTCCAGTTTTTCCATTCAGAGAAGCCTGTGGGAGAAAATTAAAAATTGATTTTACGTTTTGGTATTTTAAAAATTCCGTTAAATTAGAGGGAATGGAAGATAAAACTTGAATGAAGTAAAATTCTTATTCACTATCTCCCCCCAGTGTTTTTCACGTGAATTTACATGTTAGTTTATAATTTTAAATTTTTTTAGATGTCTTACCTACTAGATTCTGTGAGGCCATTCTCCTGTTCTGAAACATAATTGCACATTTTAATGGTATTTTCAATTCATATTTGGACCTGGAGTCACATTTTAGAGTGGGTTAATTTAATGTAAAATGCAGAACTTTAACTACTTTTAATGTTAATAGTAAGCTATGGTTAAGTTTGCATATTATAAATTTATTTTAACCATACTGTGACATACATAATATTTTAATGCCATAAAATTAAAGCAAAAGGTTATCATGTAAATGAGGTCCCCTACCATAAGCCTCTTTATACAGCCTTACCCAAACACAAATTTAGGTATTAATTCAACATTATTTTGATATATGTAATTTCTATTTGTAAATGTTTTGGTACTTTGAAGGAAAGCAATTATCTTGTTTATTAGCCTAGATTTATACTCCTGTTTACTTTTATTTCTTGGCAAACATGTACTGGTATGTAAATTACTAATCTAGAAATGAGAAACCCTAGGTTTTAGTCCTGCCTCTATAACTTGTCCTTGCCAAGTTGCTTCTGGGCTTCATGATAATAATGCATGTCTATGTTATAGGGTTGTGGAGAGAGCCAGGAAGGATAATATGCATACAGCACTTAGCACAGGATCAAGCTCATGGTCAGGGCTTGATGAGTGACAGCTGCTATTAGTATCATGACTGTTATTATTATTGACAACATTTATTGAGTGCTATCCAAATATAAAGGATTGTTATTTAGGAAATGTGCTTTCCTTTGCCTTTGCTTTTTTTGACTCATTGCCATATTGTTGCTGTTTTTCCTCTTTTAGTCATTTAAGCACTTCAGAGTTCAATATGAAATAAAAAGGAAACAGATTGAACATTTAATACAACCATTACATAGAGATGGTAAATTGTCACTTGACCAAGCATTGGTAAAACAGTCCTGGGACAGAGTGTCTTCCAGGGTAAGTTCTCTCATGATTTATTTCATTAGAGCTATGGAATTCAGTCAAGACTATTTTTCATCACCTTTTTCTACACAGTGATATTGTGTCAGGTCCTACTGCTTCTGTGGAAGGGTGGAAAGGCTTAACTATGGGAGAACCTTTGCCCTCTTGTCAAGTTTTCCTGTAAGTTACTGGAAGTGCTTGGTCTAACAGCCATTTTCTTGCTTTCCCTACCCTACATGTGATATCAGGCACTGACTAGATGGTAGATTGAAATCCCGAAAGACTATGTAGATGACTGGTCACCTTATCCAACTTAATTCTGGGTTGTTTAGAAGAGGTGACCCTCTTGTCTTGTAGAAGATTCCAAGGAATGGAGCCTCAACAGCTTCTCATATTCTGAAACCATGTTTCATCATCAGTTAATGATTTTCCTGTATTGACATACAATTTTATGTTCTATAATTCAGCATTGCTTCTTATCTGGTCACTCATGGATCTTAAGGAAAACTGCTCATTATCTTTCATATTAATGTTCTTCATGCTTAAGGACCAAAATTTCAAACCCCTGGGACTCTTCACTACTAATAGGAATATTTGTCTTGACCTTACCATGTGTCCTGTCTTTTGATAATCTCATTTTTACCATAGACTGCATCAAATAATAAGTTAGTTCCTGAGTACATTAACTCACCACAACTGGCATTTCAGTAAGCCAGGAAATGGTGTTTGGGAATTGGACAAAGTGGAAGAAATGGAGAGAAGATTACAAAATCATAGGATTACAGAAAGAATCCTGAAAACTCATCTTTGTCCAGAACTTTCTAGATAACCCTAATTTTTTTGGACTTGTTATGATTGTGTGAAAGGTTTTAATGAGATTCTCATTTGACAACCAGGATACACATCTGTGGGTGCATAACTATTGCATACTTTGAGCATGTCAGCAAACTCGGTCCCTTCCCTTTCAGCAAAAGCCACACTCAAAATCAGTGGGTGCTTTATGCTATTCACATAAGAAGAAAATTGCTTAAGCTTCCAATAATACACTTTCGTGTTTAAGATGTATTTTGAGTTTCATCAAAATTTGCTTGTAACTGTAATTTTCTCCCAAGTTCCAAAGCATCAAACTTAGAACAGAGATATTTGCTTATTTGATATTTTTTGAATTAGCCTAAAATCATCAACTTTAAACCTTATTATATGGGCTTTAAAATCATTTGGGGGAATTTTAGAAATTGTCTTCTATATTAGAGATATTTAATATTTCTATTTTCTTTCTTTTTTAAATTTCAGCTCTTTGACTGGCATATACAGCTTGATAAATCTCTTCCTGTACCTCTGGGCACCATTGGTGCCTGGCTGTACAGGGCAGAGGTGGCCCTGAGAGAGGAAATAACCATTCAGCAGGTCCACGAGGAAACGGCAAACACAATACAACGGAAGCTGGAGCAACATAAGGTAAAAATTCTGTTTGGAAAACTTTCCAGGATGACAGTCCTAGTGTGTTTTAGACAGGTGGACTAGTCAGAACCTATGCTGGCTTGGATCTCCCAAATATCCATCCTATGTGATTCAGAGATGTCATGCCTGTTCAAAGTTTTCTAGTTCGCATTTTCCTTTCTTGTACTTGTTAATGACTGTTCCAGTTCAACTGTTCTCAGGTTAATTTCCTGAGATATTTTCCAATAGATCTGTGGTATTTTGTCATCTGCAGCTATCTTTGTTATTTCTCTTGCTATATATTGTTTTCTAAAAGATAATCCCACCAATAGTATGTGCTCTAGACCTCACCCCTGCCTCCACTCTCAAAGAAAGGCAGAAGAAAGTTCTTACGTCCTGGTGCTGTGGTATGGGGGTGGAGAGACTGGTGGCTTTAAGAAGTGGTGGGATTAGGCTTTGACAACCTTTTAGTCCTTTTGAAATTTTTTAGCTTAATGTATGGTCAGTTGTATATAGTGTAACTTCCAATATCCTTCCTCTTTGTGTTTTGTGATGGCATGGGCCTAACTAAAATGCTATATTTCAATAATATCACATTAATGCAATCCCGTATTTTCTGTGACTAACTTTGTATACCCCATTTTCTGTGCCATGAGGGGGTTTTAATGTACATGTGGAAAGCAAATAGATTTCTACTCCTGACTACACATGAGGAATTCATACCTCATAAATATGTGTGTATATTTCAGATGACTGAGTCCCTTATATTTTATTTTATTTTTATTTCAACAGATTTAGGGGATACAAGTGGTTTTTTGTTGCATAGATGTATTGCATAGTGGTGAAGTCATGGCTTTTAGTATACCTGTCACCCAAACAGTGTACATTGTACCCAATAGGTAATTTTTTGTTCCTCACTCCCCTCCCAAACTTCCAACTCTGAGTCTCCAATGTTCTTTATACTACTCTGTATTGGCCATGTGTACCCACCCATTATAGATCATATATGTTTTCTGCCAAATTATTGATATATATACTTTTAATTGCCCCAAGGAAATAGATTGCTATATATTCTAGATTGGATCATAAAGCAAATTCATGACAGATTTTTTTTTTTTTTGATGCCTCTCTGGGACCTGATTTTTGGAGCTAGAGAGGTAGACATTTAGAGATGTCATGACATTGCAGCTCCCGGCCCTTTTAGCTCAACTGACCCAACCCCAGACAAGCTCATCAAACCATACAGACACAGTAAGGTCTGACAGTGGAGACCATCACTCAGGGTCCTGCCTCCATTTCCTCCCAGCCCCTCCTCAGTTAGTGCCTTCAGACACTTTTTGACTTGCTGATTACCTCTTCTCCCTCTCCTCCCACTGCCACCAGCACACACAGACACACACACTGCCCCTCATCTGGCTACTCAGCTGCGAGCATGACTTTGGGTCTTCTCCATCTGTACAAACACACGCACAGAAAATCTGGAGGTGGGGGAAGCTGTAAGAGAGCCGGAGTTCAGGCTCATACAAGATCAAGTCACAGAGTTTTTCTGGGGGTTGAGCTGGGTTAAGGCTTTTCCTAAGCATAGAAACACTGGCTGTGTCCATTTTGAGATTCCTAGTATATCAAAAATAGGAAAAATTGTGAAAACAGGGTTATACAAATATCTCTTTAAAAAATTAACAATTAAGCATGTGTAACATGCTTGATAATTTCTCTTTATGTATTATATGTGTTAATTGAAACTATGTTTAACTGCATGAATATCTGATACAAAACAAGTCACCTTAGAATTTTAAATAAAATGTAGAATGTATACCATTTGTGAGTTAAATGTGTTAATTTAGCAAATATGCATTGCAGGACTAGGATGTGCCAGTTATCAGCACCAGGGAAACAGGTGAAGGGACAGGCAAGGTCTGGACATTTGTGGTGCCTCTGATCTAGAGGTTTGAGAACCATCATGTGTTAGTTGTTTATATAATACACCTGAGTTTGATTTAAATGTTTCTCTGTAGAGAAAATGCCCTACGATATAACTGTGCTATTCACTAGATAATGCTAAAATTTCACAGAAATACTAATTCAAGGCACACTATAGGTGACATCAGCCCCTGATGGGAGTGAGTTTTAAGTTGGACAATGTGCACGCTGTTGGTATGTTCCCATGACTACATGATTCCAGACATTTCATTAGCCCTCTGGCTCCCTTGAGAGATAGAGAGAGAGATTCTGTGCCAACCAAGAGTACAGCTAGAACAATCTCTCTGCCTAAGTGGAGTAACCAAGCCATAAAAACCAGAAACGAAGTAAGGCAGGGAGAGACAGGGTTTCAGGAGTCAGAGAAGATGGTTACCTGAGACTTAAAAACCAGAAAGGACTAAAGAAAGCCAGGGAATACAGTAGACAACAGGAAAAAAAACAGAGGTAGGTAAGAGCAGAGGCCATGTTCAAGGTGAATCTCAGAATGATCTTTTCATTGAGATAGGAACTTTTTTCATGATGCCTTACATTTGTACATATTTATGGGGTACATGTGGAATTTTGTTCCATGCATGGAATATGTAATGATCAAGTCAGGGTATTTGGGGTATCTGTCACTTGAGTATTTATCATTTCTATGTGCTGGATGCATTTCAGGTCCTCTCTTCTAGGTATTTTGAAATAATATATCATACGTTGTTGTTAACTATAGTCACCCTGCTCTGTTATTGAATATTAGAACCTATTCTTTCTATCTAACTGTATGTTCACTAATCAACATTTCTTCATCCCATCCCCACCTCCCCACCCCAGCCTCTGGTATCTATCACTCTACTTTCTACCTCCATGAAATCAACTTTTTTATCTCCCACATATGAATGAGAACATGTGAAATTTGTCTTTCTGTGTCTGGCTATTTCACTTAACATAGTGACTTCCAGTTCCATCCTTGTTATTGAAAATAATATGATTTCATTCTTTTTTACAGCTGAATAGTATTCCATTAGATATATATATATATATATGTGTGTGTATATATATATACATATATATATATCTCCCACATTTTTTAATCCACTTATCCATTGTTGGACACTTAGGTTGATTCCATATCTTTGCTATTGTGAATAGTGCTGTAATAAACATGGGAGTGCAGGCATCCTTTAATATATTGATTTCTTTTTCTTTGGATAAATACCCAGTAGTGGGATTGAGGTAGGAACTTCTGGTAGGCCTGGGCATGGGTACTTAAAGTAGCAGAGTCCTGAAATAATTAAATTGTCAATTATGAGATTAATTCTCATTTATTTTATATATGTATAAATATTATTCATTAATATTGATTATTAATATATTAATTATACATAATATATTAATTAATATCTATTAGGGACCTATAATAAGCTAAACTTTTAGGATGAGAAGTGTGAATCATTGTTAAGATGAATAAAAATTCTAGGTTTTCTCAATGGTACTACATCAGTCCGTCAATCTGATATAACTACTTTATGCTAGTATATTGGGCTTCCTTGGAAATGCAATAAATTGGAAAAGCACAATTTAGGACTCATTGATATGTAACCAAGAATATTTGAAAATATTATCTTCCTATCACAGTCTAAAAAGGAATTCTGATTGTTGTCAAGAAAACTTAAACATGCTATCAAAATTAGAATGCTTGTATTTCTGTACTCCACATCATTTTTTAAAAAATGTAATTTTCATCAGTTAAAACATAGGCAGTGTTTGCAAACTGAATTCATATCATTTTTAAAATATATATTTCAAAGAGTTTACCTTGTAAATGGTTCTGCCCGTGGGTTCATTTTACTATTTTTTAAAATTAACTTACATATATGTCAGAATGTATTTATTCTGCAACGTACACCTGTGTTATCTTTCCTATTTTCTAGTTACCCTGAGGCTCAGTTGTCTAGAAAGATAACAATAATCACAGCTAACTATTATGAAGGATTTAATCATGTTTCCATTTTAAGTATTTAATTTTACTGAACACTTGACGTGAGGGATCTGAGATAGGTATTATTATCCTCTTTTGCAGATGAATAAACTGTAGGCAGAGAGAGGCTAAGTGATTTGCCCAAGGTCACATAGCTGATAATCCTGGTTGTCTTAAGCACTAAGCTTAAAACATGCCCACAAAGCTATTGCATATAGTACTTGTAGAGTGGTTATATTAATATATTAATCGTGATATTGCTTTGGCAAAGTAAGCCCTTTCAGTCTTAAGGAATCATGAAGTATCCATCAGACTCTGACACTTACTATCAATCCCATAAGTCACTTTCCTCCTTTCTTTCTTTCTTTCTTTCTTTCTTTTTTTTTTTTTTGAGACAGAGTCTCACTCTGTTGCCCGGGCTAGAGTGCTGTGGCATCAGCCTTGCTAACAGCAACCTCAAACTCCTGGGATCAACCGATCCTCCTGCCTCACCCTCCCGAGTAGCTGGGACTACAGGCATGTGCCACTATGCCCGGCTAATTTTTTCTATATATTTTTAGTTGACCAATTCATTTCTTTCTATTTTTAGTAGAGACGAGGTCTCACTCTTGCTCAGGCTGGTCTCAAACTACTGACCTTGAGCGATCCGCCTGCCTCGGCCTCCCAGAGAGCTAGGATTACAGGCATGAGCCACCGCGCCCGGCCGCACTTTTCTCCTTTCTTAAAGATTTTATTTCCTGAAAGGCAGTACATGCCATAATTCTTAATAACCTCAGCAGCCCATAGATGATCCTCTCAATATCCTGACCTCTCAGTTTCTTGGCCTCGTCTTCCACAGTGGCCCTACCTCCACCCAACGACAGTGTTTTCATCCTTCAGCCACTCACCCCATAGTCATACCTAGAATGGTCATCGCCAGTAACCATAACCCCTCCATGATCTCTTTGCCAAGCACCTCACTCTCCAGCCAAGCGAGCCTTCATCTCCTCTGCACCCTGTAATCCATTGACCCTACCGCCTTTTCACTGCCCCCATCCTCTTCACTTCATCACAGGGCCCTTTGTATTCCTCTTAAATGCAGTGCCCAATCACTGAAAGTCCCCACCTGTCAATGTCCTCACCTGCCTTGTCCATGTCTCCCTTTCTCTGCTATCCTGGTGAAAACATAATGCTGGCCAAAGCCAACCCTCCGCCTAGTTCATGCCCACACACTCACAGCTGACTGTGGCTGGAGAAAAACACACCCGCAGGCACGATGACTAACCCAAGTGGGTCGTTGCTGTTGCCTGGCAATCATAAGGCATTTCCCAAGTCCATCCCCTCTCCATTTCTGGGACAACTATTTCATACCTTGCCTCCTCAAACCTTCCACACCTCCTCCCCATCCTCACTCTTAGCTGATGACATTACTTCCTTTTTGTCTGAGAAAATAGAAACAGTCGGAGAAGAATTTCCAGAAGCTCCCACAGCCACATCAACCCACCTACTTGCATCTGTGCCCGAACACTCGCGCTTCACTTCTGTTACTATGGATGAACCATCTGTGCTCCGAGTTAAGGCCAACCCCACCACATGTGCATTAGATCCCATCCTTCCCCCTCTCTCCAAAAGACAATTCCTGTTGTTCTTTCCTTCCATGTATTTCTCTCTCTCTCTCTCTGTTGGATTTTTCCCATCCACATCAGATACGCTGTTATTACTCTCATCTTAAAAAGTCTCTGTCTTAGTCCTACTTCCCCTTTCAGCTATATACTTCCCAATTTTCCTCCTTCCTTTTACAGCAAAGCTCTTTGAAAACATTGACAATGTTCTCATTTTTGTTTCAAAATTCTCTTCTCCCATTCTTTCTAGAACTCATTCCAATCAGTTTTTCCCTTGCTGCACTATATGCCAGGTTTACCAGTGTTGGCTTTGTGCTCCTTACCCAGTGGCCAAGTCTCAGTCAGGAGCAATTTACATAGTTATCCCTTCACCCTTGAAACACTTTCTTCATTTGTTTTCCTAGTTTCCTTCCTAGTCTCATGGCTATACCTTTCTAGTCTTCCTTGGTCTTCCAACAAATATTTGTTGAGCACTCTCAATGTGCAAAGCAGTATTCTAGGTATCTGTGGCTCACGCCTATAATCCTAGCCCTCTGGGAGGCCAAGGCGGGTTGATTGCTCAAGGTCAGGAATTCAAAACCAGCTTGAGCAAGAGCGAGACCTCGTCTCTATTAAAAATAAAAAGAAATTAATTGGCCAACTAAAAATATATATAGAAAAAATTAGCTGGGCATGGTGGCACATGCCTGTAGTCCCAGCTACTCGGAGGCTGAGGCAGAAGGATTGCTTGAGCCCAGGTGTTTGAGGTTGCTGTGAGCTAGGCTGACACCATAGCACTCTAGCCCAGTAGCCCAGGCAACAGAGTGAGACTCTGTCTCAAAAAAAAATAAATAAATAAAACAGGGTGGAAAAGATGACATCGAACAGGTAAGCACGTCCCCACCTCAAGGCCTTTGTCTTTGGCATCCTTCTGGAATTTTCTTACCTCTCAGCCTGAAACATCCTTTTGATGTTCTCATTATGGGAGATGTCCTCATCTCCTTTGGGCCTCTACTCAAAGGGTACCTCTTAGTCAATCCTTTTATGACCACCTCTTTTGAAATTAAAATTTCCCCAAAACTCCCTTTTCCATTTCCTGTTTGATGTTTCTCTTTAGCATTCATCATCTTAACTGTCAATATTATCTGTTTCATTGCTTGTTTATTGCTTGATTTCCTGCACTATAAGGTCAACCCTGTAAGTCTGAGGATTATTGTTTTTTCTTTTTTCTTTCATTGTTGTATCCCCACATTCAAGCTCTCAAAATTTAATGTAGTCAATATTGCTAATTCATACTTCCTAGGAATTTGTTCATTTGATTAAATCTTAAAATTATTGGCATAAAATTGTTCAAAATATTCTTTTATATTTTTTTGTAATATTTTCTATGCTTACAGTCAAGCCTCTATTTTTTCCCAATATTGCTTCTCTGTACCTTCTCACTTTCCTTAATCATACTCTGGCATGGTTGGTTTGCTCTGTTTGGTCTCAACCTTCTTTTTTCATTTATTTTCCTACCAGAAGAATGACAGTACTTTCACCATATGGCTGCCATGTGAGAATAGACTAGTGTAGGGATGGCAGGTGGAAGCCAGGGTACTATTTCCATAATCCACGTTAAGTGGCTTGAACCAGGGCAGTAGCTATAGGGATGGTGAGAAATGGTCAGAGTTTGAATATATTCTGAGGGCAGAGCAAACAGAATTTTCAGCATTAGATATCCATTATGAAGGAAGAGGAGCCATGAATGACTATGATTTAGGGGCTGTGCTACCGAAACAACAGAGATTCTATCAACTGAGAATGGGAGACAATGAAGCAGGCTTAAGGAGGAAAGATCAGGACTTCAGTCTGGGACATGTTGAGTCTTTTTCTTATCTAAGAGGACACGTGGACTAGGCAGTAAAAGAGAACAGACAGGAGCTCACGAGAGAAGTATAGGCTGGAGATAAAAATTCCAAGACATGGGTATATAAAGGGATATTGACTGGAGAAATTAAAGAAGTGTAGACAAAGAAGAGAAAAGGTGAAGAAGGACTGAGCCCCAGGGAATCCAATATTGAGATCAAAGAGTAAAAAATATACCAGTAAAAGTCTGAGGAGTAATGACCAGCAAGATAGGAGGAAATCCTGCTACCATGTTGTCGTAGAAGCCTGAGGAAGCAAACATATGGAAGACATGGTATTTTCCTTAGAATATCCACAGTGATCCTTTTTAAATGCAGCTTAGATCATTTCACCAATCTACTCAAAATTCCCCACTGGCTTATTTCTACTCAAACACCAAAAGTTTTTATAAAGGCTCTTTCTGAGTCCCCTTCCCTCCTCCTCCCTGCCTTATCCCACAACCCAACACCCCACTTGCTCTCTTTGCTCTATCTCAATCATTTAGAGAAGTGTGTCAATAATTCCCACAGCATTGTGGATTTATCACTTTTAGTTTTTGCTTTATATATTTTCAGGCTTAATAGGTATGTTCAAGTTCAGGAATAATGTAACTTCTAGTAAGTGGAAAGTTTCCTCTTTAACCAATTAATTACAGATGGTCCTCAAGTTACAATGGTTCAACTTAAAATTTTCTGATTTTATGATGGTGCAGAAATGATATGTGTTCTGTAAACACTGTATGTTAAATTTTGTTTGTTTGGGTTTTTTGTTTGTTTCATTAATTTTTCAATATTTTTAATATTTTATTTTTTAATTTCAGCATATTACAGGGGTACAAATGTTTAGGTTACATATATTGCCTTTGCCCCATCCAAGTCAGAGCTTCAAGTGTGTTCATCCCCCATATTGTGCACCCTACACCCATTAGGTGTGAATATACCCATCCCCTCCTCCCCTCTTCCACCTGCCTGACACCCAATGAACGTTACTACTCTATATTTGCACTTAAGTGTTGATCAGTTAAGTCAGTTAATACCAATTTGATGGTGAGTACATATGGTGCTTGTTTTCCCATTCTTGGGATACTTCACTTAGTAGAATGGGCTTCAGCTCTATCCAGGATAATACAAGAGGTACTAGATCACCATTGTTTTTTGTGACTGAGTAGAACTCCATGGTATACATATACCACATTTTATTAATCCACTCATGTATTGATGGGCACTTGGGTTGTTTCGACATCTTTTCAATTGTGAGTTGGGCTGCTATAAACATTCAAGGGCAGAAGTCTTTTTTATAGAATGTCTTTTTTTCCTTTGGGTAGATGCTCAGTAATGGATTCCTGGGTCAAATGGTATTTCTACTTGTACCTCTTTGAGGTATCTCCATATTACTTTCCATAGAAGTTGTACTAGCTTGCAGTCCCACCAGAAGTGTATGAGTGCACCTATCTCTCTGCATCCATGCTAACATTTATTGTTTAGGGCCTTTTTGATAAAGGCCATTCTCACTGGAGATAAGTGATATCTCATTGTGGTTTTGATTTG
Source organism: Cheirogaleus medius (assembly GCA_008086735.1). NCBI lineage: Eukaryota > Metazoa > Chordata > Mammalia > Primates > Cheirogaleidae > Cheirogaleus > Cheirogaleus medius. The sequence goes on along the minus strand of VBSM01000361.1, from coordinate 95,456,854 downwards.
CATTTCCCTGATGATTAGAGGTGTTGAGCATTTTTTTCATATATTTCTTGGCCATTAATCTATCTTCTTTTAAAAACTTTCTGTTCGTGTCCTTAGCCCACTTTTTGATAGGGTTGTTTGATTTTTTCTTGCCGATTTTCCTGAGTTCTATATAGATTCTAGTTATCAGCCCTTTATTGGATGTGTAGCATGCAATATTTTCTCCCATTCTGTAGGTTGTCTGTTTGCTCTCGTGATAAGTTTCCTTGGCTGTGCAGAAGCTTTTTAATTTGATAGGGTCCCATTTATCTATTTTTGTTGTTGCTGTGATTGCCTTTGGGGTCTTCTTAATAAATTCTTTACCTAGGCCAACGTTTTTAAGTGTGTTTCCAATATTTTCTTCTAGAATTCTTATAGTTTCATGCCTTAGGTTTAAATCTATTATCCAACATGAGTTCATTGTTGTGAGAGGTGATAGGTGGTGTTTCAGTCTTCCACATGTGTTTATCCAACGTTCCCAGCATCAATCATTGAATGAGGATCTTTTCCCCAGTGTATGTTTTTGTCTGCTTTGTCAAAGATTAGATGGCTATATGAGGATGGTTTTATATCTGGGTTCTCTGTTCTGTTCCACTGGTCAATGTCCCTGTTCTTGTGCCCGTAAGAAGCTGCTTTAATTACTATAGCCTTGGAGTATAGTTTGAAGTCTGGTAAATTGATACCTCACATTTTATTTTTATTGCCTAGGATTGCTTTTGCTATATGGGGTCTTCTCTGGTTCCATACGAAGTGTAAAATTATTTTTTCTATATCTGCGAAAAATGATGATGGTATTTTAATAGGGATTGCATTGACTCTGTAGGTCACTTTAGGTAGTATAGACATTTTAACAATGTTGATTCTGCCGACCCATGAGCATAGTATGCTCTTTCACCTGTTTACATCCTCTGCTATTTCCTTCTTCAGCATTTCATAGTTCTCCCTCTAGAGGTCTTTTACCTCCTTAGTTAAATATATTCCTAGGTATTTTATTTTCTTTGTTGCTATTGGTGAAGGGTATTGAGTCTTGGATTTGGTTCTCAGTTGTTGACATATAGGAATGCTACTGATTTCTGTACACTGATTTTATAACCTGAGACTTTGCTGAATTTGTTTATCAATTCTAGTAGTCCCATGGCAGAATCTTTGAGATTTTCTGGATACAAGATCATATCATCAGCAAAGAGCAATAGTTTGACCTCTTCTGCCCCCATTTGGATGCCCTTGATTTCTTTCTCTTGCCTAATTGCTCTGGCTAGGACTTACAGCACTATGTTGAATAGAAGTGGTGATAGAGACTTTGATCTTTTCTCAGCTAACAATATGTGGTATGATATTCTTACATCAGTTATTCAAAACTTTATTATAAAATGGGGTTTGTATCAGATGATTTTGCCCAACTATAGGTTAATGTAAGTGTTCTGAGCACATTTCAGGTAGGCTAAGTTAAGATACGATGTTTGGTAAGTTGGGCATATTAATTGCATTTCTGACTTACAATATTTTCAACTTACAATGGGTTTATCAAGATGTAACTGTATCACAAATCAAGGAGCATCTGTAATTATAGTGACTTCTGTTCTTTAATCTATTGGCTGATATAAATACACTTATATGAACTTTCTTTGAGTATTTGCCTGGCATGTTTTCCATTTTATTAATTTCAAACTATCCATGTTTTTAATGATTAGGTATATCTCTTAAAAAGGCAGATAGTTCCATTTTTTTGTTTGTCCTATCTGACAATCTCTGTCTTTTAACTATTAATAGTAAATTTGTACTCCATTCACACTTATTTATTATTATGGATATATTTGAATTTGTTTCTGTCTCTTTGTTATTTGTCCTACTTTTACTTTTTTTCTTTCTTGCTATTTACAAGTTGATTGAGGAGTATTTGTTTTCTTTTTTGTTTGCTTGCTCATTTATCTTATTCCATGGTCTTCTTTCTATTGGCTTGAACATTATAAACTCTAGTTTTGTACAGAATGATTGCCCTTAAAATTTAACCATGGATGCTTAACAAAATTGAAAGTTAATCAATATCTTAGTCTCTTCTTGATCAATATAAGGAATTAATAATACTTTAACCAGATCATTCTCCTTTTAACTTACATACTGTTGTTGTCAAGCATGAAATTACTGACATTTTTCTAGCACCATAAATTTGTCATTACTGCTGGTTCTCACTCATGGTGGCTTGTTTCCTTCGGTTGGTGATCTTTGCTTCCCTCCTATTGTATCTGCATTTGCTAATAATTGGGTCATGTTAGCCCTCATTGAGAGTTCTGGCTAAATAAAGGAGATCCTGTTTCAGTGTTCTTTCCTTGTTCATGTTCTAAGACTCACCTGCAGCAATGGTACAGATATTTAACCAATCTGGATTTTTAAATTTGATTTTGCACACAAGTCTGTGATCCAGTTTTGGGTTATGTATTACTGAGAATGAGACACCTAAAAGATTTTGCTTACTTCCTATAAACTCAACAAAGTGAATTAAAATCATAAACTTTGCTTGGCATCTAGCTCTTTTATAGTGAGAGGTTCTTTCAGAGGAATCACAGTGACATCATGTCAGCTGTAGAAGTCCTTTTATCATATGTGTGAAAATTTTTTGTTTGCTTTGATATTTTGTAAAGATTTCTCAATATAGTAGATATTAAAAACTGTCACATATAACAAATCAGTGAGCTGAAGTGATAGCTCCAAGTTTGTTCTGCAGTCACTTGAGGGAATTTCAGCCCAAACCATAAGCCATAGAAGTGTATCTGGATGCAATAAGAAGGTAGTGAGTGACTAAAATACTCATTGTCAATAGCTGTTCTAAGAATACTCTTTGTTTTTCTGTTCCTTTGCAATTAGCTCTTGGTTGCATGTAGTACCCTCCATTGAGGCACAAATGATTTGTGACGTCTGTGCAGTTACCTGTGTGTCAGGATAGAAATAATTTGGCCCTGAGGTTTTCTACAATGTTAAAATACCACTTATGTGGAAAATATATATGACCTTAAAGTTTCAATTTATAATAGAAGGGTCTTCATTTGTCCCTTCCATTAAGTGTGTCTCTTGGTTTTAGGCTGTTTTTGCTTCTGTTTGCTCCAATTAAGCCACTAAATCCGGTTTTAGAGAAAAATATTAATTTTCATTTATTATTTTGGTAGGCTGCTGTGTCTTAATTGTTAATAAGTGACACATCATTGGGTATTATAGTTATTGAGCTCTTGAAACACAGACTAAGCTCTAAAAAATAAGGCATGAATCTCCTTTCACCTCACTCTTGCCTTGCTACTGTGTGAGAAATTGGCTAGGGATTGTGAAATACATGTACATCTCTTTATAAATAAGTTTGTAGACGGTGAAAAACACATAAAATAAATCAAGGAAGATTCAAATTATCCTAAATAAATGAATCAAACCTGCAGAATTCTGTACAGTCCAAAAAGAATATTTATAAACATCGTATTTGGTCTTCCCACTGTGCTGTCTATGGGACATTCCCTGAGCTTGTTTGAAATTTTCTAACCAAAAGGGTATTTTCAAAACATGTTATAATATGATTACTTTAGATGGCAAAGAAATATCACTTTATAATAGCCTGCATGCATTCAAAATGAAATAGCAATAGAGAGTCTAATCTCTTTTACCACTAAAGGTTTAAATTTGTTTTGCTTAGTTTTAAGCTTTTAAAAAGCATCATATGGCACAAGAACAGGGACATTGACCAGTGGAACAGAACAGAGAACCCAGAT
>VBSM01000361.1:95395632-95452987 GCA_008086735.1 Cheirogaleus medius | reverse complement strand
TGAAATAAAAAAAATATATATACTTAAAAAAAATAAATAAATAAATAAATAAAAATAAAATAAAATAAAAAAAAAAATAAATAAATAAAAAGCATCATATCCAAAATCAAGAAAGGAGAAAACACTAGAATCATTGTTTATAGCAGCAATTACATTTTCCTTTGGATCATGTGCCTTTAAAACGTCTGAATGCATTGCTGTGCAAGTGTCATGTGTGTTTAAAAGATGCATAATTATTAGATACAGCTCTAGCATAGTGTCTTAAACACAAGCACCGGCTCCTGTTCAAGGTAAGAGGCTGTGACGGGCACCAAGCTGCCTTTGCATGTGGCAGCAGGATCGAATTGTTGAATACATTGACTCATCCGTGCAGGCTGAAAATTATGCTTCTTAGCCTCCTGTGAACGTGTTTCCTCATTTTCTATTTTTTAAAAACTGTATCCTAGGATCTGCTTCAGAACATAGATGCCCACAAAAGAGCATTTCATGAAATCTACCGGACCAGGTCTGTTAACGGGATCCCAGTGCCACACGATCAATTAGAGGACATGGCTGAGAGGTAAGAGAATGTCTGGTTTTAAATGAAGTCTCTTTTTATAACACTAGGTGGATGCTTTTTACGTCTCTTTGCTTTTCCATGAATTGTTTGTTTTTATTTTTAACAGAGCTACTCACATTTGGTAAATAAAAAGTGGGCTCCCATAACATATGCTAATAATGTCAACATTCTAATATATTATTAACTGAAAAGAGTGAATCTGAATGTACCCACAGCCTGGAAATCACAGAAATGTTTTTTTCATAGGCTGTATTTTTGCTCAGTACTGTAAGGAACATTATGTAATATTGCAAAAACAGCCTATAAAAGAAACAGATGAGAGATGTGTTGGCAGGGGAAAGAACTAAATCAAAGACTTCAATCAATCATGTTCCGCTTTTAAACCCAGAGCTAGAAAAGGAATCAGATCTCTTCATAATGATCAACCAGAGTTTAGAAGACCCTGTGGCTGCATTATGTTTAAGGCTGGCATGTAACAGGTTGAGCAAGCATCATCCTGTTACTATTAGTTACATTCTGTAAATTCTCCCTGTTTCATTTCTAGGTTTCATTTTGTTTCCTCCACATCAGAGCTACACCTAATGAAAATGGAATTTCTAGAATTAAAGTACCGTCTGCTCTCACTGCTGGTTCTTGCAGAGTCAAAACTGAAGTCTTGGATCATTAAGTATGGGAGGAGAGAGTCAGTGGAGCTGCTTCTACAAAACTATATCGTAAGTCCCTGGTACTTTGTCAGAGAAATGAGATGACCCGTGGATTTAGCGTCTAACACCTACCAGTTTATTTAATGCTGTTTAATCTTGAATTTAAACATAAATATACCTATGTGTTAAATGGGTTAAATAGTAAATAAGTTTATGAGCTTTTCACAATCATCTGAAATATAAACCTATATTCTTTGGAGTTTGATTCTTTAAAACCCCCTAGTTTAGAAAGGTTTTGCTGCATTAATCATATTGAACCATTGTGACTGGCTTTATTGATTAAAAAGAAAAGTTTTTATATTGCATACCCACATCTTTGATTGTAGCTCACTGTTGAAACTGAATCAGGATACTTAAAGATTATCTTCATGTGTTCTAAAATCCAGTCATGAGTAGTTTAGAACAATTCTCAATTGTCCATGAGGACTATTTTTTAGAGTGGGTCCAGTGTGTCTTTTTCATGGTCATTCCCTGAGCTTCACTGTTCTTTGTGTGCACTGAGGAAGAATAAAATCTTGTCTAGGAATTTTTGTACCAACTTCATTTTTAAACATTATCTCATATTTTGGGCTATGAGTCGCCATAATCCAGTATCTACATAGAAGAGTAGCCCTGCATTAATGAATGAATTGGATTGTTCTGTAACTAGCAGTTTTCATTTACATGTAATTAGTGTATATATTTATTAAAGGCAGTTTATTTGTTAATCAATTAAACATGCCCTCCTTATGAATTTATTTGCAATGCAAATGTGCTCATAAAATTAATGTTAATAGGGCATCTTAGTCTATACTGTTCCATTTATATTTAAACACACATTCTAAATGGTAAATCAATGAACTTTTAAACTATGAGCCCATAATAACCTGATTAGTCACAGTGTCTCTGTAATAAGTGGTGCTCAAATACTTATTGAAATCATATTTTACTGCAGCATCTTAGAACCATTATCTATTTTGCTGCCTTTTAATTTCATTTTCTAAGTGATGAGTGAACAACATGTACTTGAAAAAGAAAAGATTTAACTGGTTTACAGTAAAATCTTTTTCTAGGTTTACTAAAATTGTCTAGGAAACATTTGTCAAAAACTGTGAAATCTGGTATGATATGTTCCTTTACATGTTTTCCATTATTTTAGAAAGTAATGGAAGATCCAGTTTCTTAAATTCAAGCAATTACATTAGTCCTTTAAATATTAAATACAATTATGCATTCGTATTTTCAGGTTTAGTCGTGTCAAATGATCTACTCTGAGCCCAATAGGTAATTATACAAGATCCATTCTTTGTTCTAGCTATTTAAGAACAGCCAATCAGATTTAAACATCTAATGGGACTATTCCACCAAGTTAATGTTCCAATACAATGATGTTAATAATTATCTTTGTACTTCTCGAAGCATATATAAATAGACAATTATTATTGATGATAAAACGTTAATACTTCTTGCCTACTCCATAAAGTCAAAGAGAAGTTCACTAAGCTGCTAATTTTAAACTGCTTTGTAACTTTCACAATTATTTCTAAAGTTGCTAATTACCCTACATATAATACATAGCATATATCAATAAACATTTCCTACTATTCTCACCCCTTAATGAAGAATATCTATTTATCACTGATTTTTTTTCCCATAAAGAGTTTTAAGGCTTAGTTTTGAAGACTGTGGGATGTTGAGTGTTGCCCATGTGCCAAGTGTTTTACATGCATCATCTTTCATCTCAATTATGGCCCTACAGGCTGAGCATTTGCACATTAATTTATATGCTGAGGAAACAGTGTAGGAGCACTGAGCCTTCATAGGCTCATGTTTCATGCTTCAGGTGGTAAAGTAGGTTAGATTTGGAACCAGAATTTGAATTTAAATGTTTCCAAATCAAAAGCCTTTGCACTTAAGTATTGAATATTACTATCAAAAAGGATTTTTTAACTTAAAAGACCAAATCATTGATGTGATATCTTGAATTTTAGTGAACTAAAGAATGTAGCTCGCATAAATATTAGTTCCATTTAATATTAGTCCATATCTGACAGTATTTAACAGCCTGATAGCTGCTGTTATTTATGTCCTAGGCAACATGGTGTGGGGGTGGAGGAAACTGATGAAGCCCAGCCAAAATCACATAGAAATGGGTTTGAATCATGGTTCACCTACTTACTACCCATGTTACTTTGTGAATAACTTAATTTCTAAAGGCCTTAGTCTTTCTCAAATTTTTAATAACAATAATGGTGATAGCGACAATAGAATAATGAGAACTTTTCTAAGGAACAAAGACTGACACATACTGTTTTCCTTTTATGTTGCATCCCACAGAGCTGCAGTCCCCAATCCCCAGGGCCGTGGACCAGTACTGTTAGGGACAGGGCCACAGAGCTCTGCCACTCCCCGAACCCCCTCACTGTCCATGGAAAAATGGTCTTCTGTTAGGAACTTATCCCCCACCCAGGTCCATGGAAAAATTGTCTTCCATGAAATCAGTCCCTGGTGCCAAAAAGGTTCGGGGACCGTGGCCATAGCGCCTCCTATCCTTTTGGTGTATTCTGGAAAATCATTCCCTTTAAAACAGACTATTCTAAAGAGAATGAAGATTTTCAAATAAGATCACAAAAAGAAGTATTGTAATAAGCTGTATGCTGCTAATCATCTAATAACCAAATTAATATTCGGGACATAAGCTTCCATTATCTTTTCCTTAGTCTAAATTCTCCATTCAAACTTATTCATTTCCAAAGAAGAAAAACAGTCCATTCTTTTAAGGGTTAGAGAATTAGAGAATGTAGTTCCTAGCTCAGATATGCAGTTACTGAGCACTTAAAGAATTCTTAAAAAATACCTCACAAATGTTTATTGTGATTAATTTAGGCCACATGCCATTGATACGTGATTATATACTGTAATTGTAAGTCAGAAGATAATTGGTTTGGTCCTTGCTGTCAGAATTATTGACAATGACCAAAACGTGTGCTTCAATTTGACTATGGAAAAAATAGGATAACATTTTAATCTTTCACATAAAAGATGAGCTCTTGAAATTATGGACTGTCTGAATGCAATATAAGTAATGTGAATATTTATTTTATTATTCATAATTATTTTATTAATATAAATAGACAATTCTAATAAAACCACTCCTCAAAGTTAATTTGAAATATCTTCAATTATCTGGTTTATTTCCCTTCCAGTGAGATTGATGAGCTTTATATTAATTATATCTGTACTTATCTAGTAAAAGTAGAAATTTAGTCACTTCTATTCATATTTTGAAGTTAGTGGTGTAAGAAGTATCTCATTTCTCTTGAAGTACAATTAACTCTCAAGGTTCCCTAACATTGCTTATTTGTTGAACTTCATATCCAAGGTTCAACCATATTTTGAAAGAATTAAACTAATCCTGTAATTATTCTTTTAAATGTACACTTGTATTTACTTTTGCATTTTAGTGAGAGGCATTTCTAAATAGCTCACAGTAAAAAGGAAGTTTAGCAATGCTCCTGCTAAAGTAATTCTAATAGACAAAATAATTCATATTGCTAAATGGGTTTACTCCATAATCAGGAAAAAAGAACCAAATTAAGTGGATCAATAAAAAATAAAAATAACAAATAAGGTCTCTTTTTCAAAAATTAATTGCCTTGTTTTCCTAATAGGAAAGCTCAAAAATAATGAATACCTCCAACATTTATAAAATATCCTTTCTTCTTTCCTACATCTTGGACCAAAAATGAAATGAAATAAGTTTTTCTGTCTTGTTCATTTTTAATTAATTTGTAAACCAGCAAAAGCATGTTGAAGTCTTCCTGTCCAGCACAAGCACTATTTTCCATTTCTTTGACACTTAGAGCAATTGTCTTCCCACTAGCTTTAGAAATTTGCACCAAAACTAAATGGAGACTATTTTTTAGACTTTGCCAAATATAATTCTTTCTTCAATTTTTTCCACAGTGTCTTGAACATTAGGTATAATTTCCCATTTTTGATCAAATTGCGATTTGCTTAGTTGGTTAAATTACTCAAGATTTAAATTCTAGTAAGTTACTCTTTTCCCATGTGGGGAGTAAGAATAAGATGTAAATCTAAATAATGAATTAATCAGACTATTATAGTCTTACTTTATTCTTAAACGAAAATAATAAAGCTATTAAAGTCATTGAATAAAGTATTCATCATGGAGCCTCTCATTCCAGGTAACTCACAGCTTTCTCTATTCACTGTATTCCTGAAGAATAGTTAATATATAAGTAAATGCTTTATAAACATTAAATGATATGAAATGTATCATGGATATAATGTTTTTAAATGTTATCTTGAAATATGATAAACATTTATCAGTAAAAATCTAGGAATATCTGAAATTGCTGTTATGAATAACTTTGCCTATGCACACAAGCATCTTGCATCTATATATTAAGCATTCATCAGCATTACTCTACAGAACTTCAGATGATTTTTGAAGGCTGCTTTTGCATTTTGTGATAGTGATACTTATCAAGTATTTTAATAGATCCAAATCATAGGAACTCATTATACTATTAAAAGAAATTCCTTTGATGATATGTTATAAAGTATAATTGCATTAATTTCCTATTCTAGAGGAATATAGTAATCTTTGAAACAGGAGTTATTTCATATTTCATGGACTTAACAATAATAAAATTTACCTAAACATTTATTGCATGTTCTCCACTTTATACTGTCCATTTGCTGATAGTGACTTTACTACATATGTACATTATATATAGATATATAGGCATGTCTTATCTATAATTTTTATACTAAGTAATTGAAATATGAGACCATCAATAACATGGATGGAATATATGATTATTTTAAATTTTTCTACTTACCTTTTAAGGGAAGTGTTTGTGCACTGTGTCATTTATTTATAATCTGAAGTTCCTCAAAGCAATCATTCACCAGGATTAATATTCAAAGAGCAACACAATCCCACAGCTGAAACACAGTGGGACATTTTAAAATGTTCTTCCAAATTTAGTGCTTTCTAAATGTTAGGTTCAGGTTCTCTGGATAAATTTTTCTCTTTGAAAAGTAAACCCCTGGGTGGTGAACAAAGGGAATATTTTCTCAATCTAGCGCTGAGTTAGGATTTAAAATGTGGAATTAATTTATATGTTTAGAATGATCTTAGGTTATTTGTGGCAGTGGAATTAGTTTTGTATTTTCAAGAAGCGTGAAGTTGGCAAATTTGGGTAAAATATCCATATAGCCATATTGAAGAAAAGTGACTTTGGCATTTCTACATAATCCTAATGTTTTCTGTCTTCTAACTATTCCTCCTTTTCTAGTCTTTCATAGAAAATAGCAAATTCTTTGAGCAATATGAAGTGACGTACCAGATCTTGAAACAGACAGCTGAGATGTACATCAAAGCAGATGGTTCAGGTAAAGCATGCTACAGGATTTGTTGCAGTGTTGACTGCAGTAGAATTAGAACCTGTAGGTTTCTGTGTGATCAGGTCATTTTTTTTCTCTGCAGAATCTTTGCATGAACATGACATTGGCCTGGAGAGCACATATTGTATTCAGTCCCTTTGACTTTGTGCCATGCTTAACCTGCATAATCATACACTTCTCTCCCTGTGTGTGTGTGTGTGTGTATGTGTGTGTGTTCTTCTAAGAGAAAGCAAAATACACATTCATTTTCTAAATTGTAATTTTTCAACCTATTTTCAATTCTAAGGATTAAAGGCAAAAATATTGGAATGACTTGAATATGATAATCAAGTAAATGAGAGAGTAAATTAGTGGGAAGACATGATTTGTAAAATATGTTTGTTTTCAATTTGTAATTATGTCTGTCATATTTGTTGGAAATGAACTCTAGTATTTGTGATTGATACAATTTCACACCAATATATAAGACTGTAGAAAAAAAAGGTGTGGAGGATTTAAAACATAAAATAAGGATTATACTTGGTTTTATCTCTTTCAGTGGAAGAAGCTGAGAATGTGATGAAATTCATGAATGAAACTACTGCTCAGTGGAGGAATCTCTCAGTAGAAGTTAGGAGCGTGAGGAGTATGCTAGAGGAAGTGATCTCTAACTGGGATCGCTATGGCAGTACTGTGGCTAGTCTTCAAGCCTGGCTAGAGGATGCTGAAAAAATGCTAAATCAGTCAGAAAATGCCAAAAAGGTAAGATTGTCTCATGCAAAAGGAGAAGACGTAGATTTAGAAATGAGAAGTTTTACAGCGTAGCTCACTAGGAAGTGTTATGTATTTGCAAGTGTGGCTCAAGAATCCTGACTTTGCCTGGAAAGTTGCACAGATTAGTAAATTACTTCAGACCGATAAACACACTGCTTAATAAAAGTTCTGTTAAAACAATTCCCTGTCTGATCACTCTAGTGTCCGACTTTTGCATTCAGAAGAGCAGTAACCAATGTTTAGCCAAATCCACTAGGCAGCAGAGGGCACCACACTCACACTGAGGTCTGTACGTGAAGGGGAGTGTCTAGGGCCCCAGTCCTTGATTTCCTGATTTCAGAGAGGATGGAAACAACTTTGGCTAACACAGTACTGAATCTGTGTGGTAGTATACACCAGGTAAACAGCAGGACCATCACACTCTTATCTCTTTAAATATTCTTTTTTGGATGTTATCAACCCTCAGTCAAGGGTCTCACTCGGTCTAGGAGTGATTTCTTTTTTTCATGTTTTTGGCAGTATAAGTATGTATGTGTGTGTCCATGTGAGAGTCACTCTTTTACTTTAATATCACTTACATGTAAATAGCACATGAAATGGACTTATTTCCGTGCACATACTTCCTAATGAGTGCCTGGCCTTTTCACATGAAAAATCAATTTATATATAAAAGCAGTTAAAATGCCGGGTTCCCATTAAAAAATATAGTACATACATTAGAATCGCTGCTTGCTATCCAAGATTGGATCATCTATTATTGTTTGCACAAGTAGATATATCATTTTTCAAATGTTTTACTATTCTATATTTCATATGGATTAAATATGCTTATGTAGCTGAGGAAGGCAATAACTATGTACCCATATAAATTTTGGCTTTTCTGATCAGACCGTCAGTGCCCGAGTAGATGTCATATGTGTTAATTTGATCCAAGGGAATATAACCGGCAGAAACAGAAGTGTTCTCATCTATTTATGTAGGAAGTCCTCCCACACATGGCTTATGAAATGAATTTTGAATTATCTTTGGTATCCTTGGTTTTTACTGTGATGTGTGTGTGCACACACACGCACACATGCATTTAATTTAAAATGAGTTGGAAACTGTTTTATTGCCAAGAATGTGGCAATAAAACCTTAAACAAATAAGAAAGGTTGTTATTGTATTAAGTGTTCTTTACCCAGACATTTACATTTTTTTTCTTTTGTTGGTTTATCCTCATGATTGTTAAATTATTTAATGTACTGTATTCACCTTTTAAAGTCAAGAATTACAGTTCAAATTTTGTTTTAAATTTTTTAAGGGAAGTCTATGTATTTCCCTAATCTGTTATGGCTTTTATATGACGTTGGCACTGGTATTTACTATTAATAGCTTGAAGACCGTGCACAAGTTTCTTACACTTACAGTTTTATTTTGTCCTCAGCTAAAAATATGGAATAGATGTTCTTATAAAAAGACACTCAGTATTTCTTGTTCATATTTTGAAGCTCTTTATTAAAAATTTGCATTTTGAATTATCTGGGCGTGGTGATGTGCACCTGTAGTCCTAGCTATTCAGGAGGCTGAGGTGGGAGGATGGTTTGAGCTCAGGAGTTCAAAGCTGCCGTGAGCTATGATTGCACCACTGCACTCCAGCCTGGGTGACAAGCAAGATCCTGTCTCAAACAAAAAAGTTGCATTTTGAAAGAGATTTAAGATTTACCTTAAAATTTGCATAAGTTTTAGAACAAAGACATTTCTCCTACTCTAGTCACTTTAGTATCAGTTATTAATATGTGGTTTATGGTTTACAAAACTGTGCATTCTGTATTGTTTAGGATTTTTTTCGAAATTTGCCTCATTGGATTCAGCAGCACACTGCCATGAATGATGCTGGCAATTTCCTAATTGAAACATGTGATGAGATGGTCTCCCGCGACCTTAAGCAGCAGTTATTATTGCTAAATGGGCGGTGGAGGGAGCTGTTTATGGAAGTCAAGCAAGTATGTCTTTCAAATCTATAGACATCTCAAATGTGTATGTATTATAAATATTGTGATCAGCAGTCTGTTTTAAAGACAATTTTATTTATATAGGCTGGGCTTATTAAGGCAGGGTATAGATATGTTTAAAACTGGTATATTTTATGGTTGATTATTCATTCTTTTCCATTTCTAATGGAGGAATGTTACCAAAATGCATTAATTTGATTAAGGACTATGTTGACATATGGAGCCTACTTACATGGAATGATTTGTGTTTCAAATCATAGTTCATTTTTGTTCTAGTTTTTTTTTTTTCAAAGCAATTGGACTTACTTCAAATTTATCTAAAATGAGAATCAGAAATTAGAATCTTTCTTGCCAGTTAACAATTCCAGAGACTATGTAAAAGTGAAGGTTGGTGGCTCTTCCAATCACAGCTTAATGACTTTCATGATCTCCCCCTCCCTTTTCTTAACAGTATGCACGAGCCGATGAGATAGACAGAATGAAGAAAGAATACACAGACTGTGTTAATACCCTGTCTACTTTTGCAACTGAAGCCCATAGGAAACTTTCTGAACCCTTAGAAGTCTCTTTTACGAATGTCAAGTTATTAATCCAAGACTTGGAGGTGAGGGGTTTCTGAGTCATAAAATGAAAAGCCTATTCCACTGTGAAAATAAAGATCAGCAGGTTACTCAGATCATTGCAAAAATTGTTTCTATGTCTCCTGGGCACCATTTTGACATAACTGTCTATCCTGATTTGCACCTGTCATAAAAAAAATATTGAATTTTTTAAAGATATGTCTTCATCATATAAAGTAACTTCAAAATAGTTTTTCAATTTGGAAATTTTTTTCTAAAACCAGATTATAAAACATTAGGAAAAAACAGGAGACATCTATAGACAGCACTTCCACATAAAATAATAAATGATTAATTGCACAAACTGTGGTGTTTATATATTTTGAATAGCCTACAGCTTTCAAAAATGAAGTAGTGGAAGATTTTTTAATGACATGGAAAGATTTTATTATATAATGTATCTTTAAGTGAGAAAAGCAAACAACAGTATCATCCTTTTGTTTTTGTAAAAATAAAAAATGGATATAAACACAGGAAAATTATTAATGATGTAATGATGAGATGCTGGCTTTTGTTTTCACTGTGTGAGAAGACTATAAGTAACTTAAATTTTCATTATCCTAATATTTCTAATTTACAAATATTCTATAATGACAATGTGTGTTACTTTTCTAAGAAAAAACGAACTGTTTGTTTTTTTAAAGTCAGAATTGCAGTAACATGCTGTTGTGTTGTTTTGTTGAAAGTGTAAAGATTACTTCAGCTAATCCTGATGTTAATTTAAAAATTTTGGTCACTTTTAAGGGAAAGTTTTATTTATTTGTATAATATTACCTATATAGATTAGTAATGAAGGGAAGCAAAAGCTGGACTCTCCTAAAGATTACTGTAAGTGTAGCATTTTATACAGCACATATTGATTTTTGTTCTGCCTTCTGCGGAATCCTGACACAAAAAGGAACTGTGTCATGCGTTAATCTAGCCGTTTCAATGATTCATGCAGGATATCGAGCAGAGGGTGCCTGCGATCGATGCTCAATACAAGATGACTACAAAGACGGTGCACCTCGTTTCCAAAGAGATCCCCCAAGAAGAAGCTAATGAAATGTTCGCAACCATGTCGAGACTCAAAGAGCAGCTAAGCAAGGTGCGAAAATACTTTAATGCACAACACGCTGTGTGGCACCAACGCTGCCTTCAGCTTGCCTTATACCTGCTCTTTCACCTATGGGCTAATTGTTTACTTCTTAACAAATCACACTTTGTTTCTTATTGGGATTCTCGATTTAGTAATTTTGTCATGAATTAAAAAATAAATAAAACTATGACACTGATACCAAGTATTACCTCTGTTAATTCAGAAGTGCTATAGCATATTTTAATAGAAGGGTAAATGCTTTGAGGAGGGCAGCTGAATGTGACAAAACAGAGAGAGGGAAAGAGAGAGAGGAAAAGAAGAGGAGAAGGAAGAAGAGGGAATCACACATTTAAATGAGAACTTACTGAGATTCCTTTGACATACCTCCACTCTAAGCCCATTTATGCAGTTTTCTGCTAGCATAGCCACAGAGCATTGGAAATTCTGTCCTCCTTTTCTCATGGAGTTCACCTCAGGCTTAGAATATATATATACTACTTCTGTGCAGGGAACTAGCTGGATGTATGCACTGGCCATATAAGCCTTTCCTATTCTACTGAGGGATTTTCCTTAAGAGCTTAGGAAGTTCTACTGGGATATTTTATCTATCTAAACTTGAATTTCAGGAAGATGGTATTGTTTGCAAAGTCCACTTAGATCGGGTAATTAGTTTCTGATAAAAGAGAGAAGTGATTATATAAATGGAAATATTTTATAATAAAGAATTGAAAAACAAAGGAAAATAAAGTAGAAAAACCTGTTAAATAGGAAAGGAAAAGGTAGAGAGAAAGAGAGTAACCTATGTAAAATCAGTGGTGGAGAATTAATGAAAAAGTGGAAAATTCAAAAAGCAAAAATAGGAAAAATCATAGTCGGGGGTAAAAAGAAAATTTTATCTATCAGTCTGAGATGTATTAGAAGTTTGTGTTCATATATTTTAACATTCAAGATAGAATTATTGGTAATTTAAAAGTACTGAATAATAATGATAATATTGGCTGCCAGCAAAATTTGCTAAAGATTAGGTACAATTTAAAGTCAACATTTTCAATTTGATAACTTTCTAGCAGTTTCAGGACCATATATGGGCTTGTACATTGCAGCCTGAGCCAGATTTAGTCTGTTTAGGGCAATCCCTGAGAAAGCAAATTGTGCCTAAAGTCATTATGCCTTCTTACTGCTATTTCAGATGCAGCATTTTGATAGATATTGCTTTTAAAATTTTTTTTTAGAGACAGAGTCTCACTATGTTGCCCAGGCTGGTCTTGAGCTCCTGGGCTCAAGCAATCGTCCCGCCTCAGCCTATCAAGTAGCTGGGACTAAAGATTCGATAGATTTTCTATTGTACCCAGGAAAGATCAATAAAGCACACTAATTAGTATTTGACTTTAATGCTTGGGACAAGTAGGATGTTGATAAGCAGAGGGTAGGAAAGCATGGAGCTGGTGGGAGGGAGGAAGGCACCAAAGCCTGTCTGGGAAGAGTGAGTCAACAGGTTTGTAGGTTTGTCTGGAGTCCAGGGTTCAAGGAGGAAAGCTCTTGAAAATAAAGCTGGAAGGCACAGCTTGCTCTAGATGATGTAATAATAATTTGTGACCGTCTTAGGTCAGATTCAAGCTAAAGTGAAAATGAGTTGATGGTTTATGAAGTGGAATTTGATGCCCTCTGGCTCACTAACAACAACCTTTTAGATGGAAAGTGTTCTCCAGAAGGACGATGTAGGTGAATTTTCATGAGAAAATTTAGTAGCCATTTATTTGTTTCAGGGGTACAACTCTATTATTAATATTTTTGTCAGCAAAATTTAATATAAAGGAAATATCATTAAAAAAATGTCTTTGGGTATTTGTAAGCACCAAATGGCAATGTTACTAAAGAAAATGTTCCTGGGAGCTATGAAGAGTGCCCTGAACTTGTGGTACTTACTGGCCTTTCATGGAATTTTTGTCTTTGTGTTTATAAAGGTCAAAGAATGTTACTCCCCACTCCTTTATGAGTCTCAGCAGCTGTTGGTTCCGTTGGAGGAATTAGAAAAGCAAATGACGTCCTTTTATGACTCACTTGGGAAAATCAATGAAATTATAACAGTTCTTGAGCACGAGGCACAATCTAGTGCTCTTTTTAAACAAAAACATCAGGTAAGAAAAATCCCTTTCAGGAGAAATAATTATTTTAATGCAGGTGTAGTGAGACTGAGGTGTTGCTTACAGTAATAGAAATTCAGTTAGGACAAGAAACATGTTTCTAGAGTAGTACTAGCGACTCAACAAAACAAAAATCCACCTTGTCCAGAGACGAAAGCCCATGCACTGTGAGTGGAGGGGATTCGAGCTGTTTGTGGGGAGCAGTAGGGCTGGCCCCAGGTGCAAGCCAGGCTCTGCTCATCTGAACTAATAAGTTCACCGAGTCAAGCAAAATTAGGAAGAATGGTTTGTTTGGGGCACCCAGCTCCCTTTCTATCAACTGGGCAACGTGAGCCGAGTGTACTCAGCAAGTATTTATGGATGTCTGCCCTGTGCATGCGTAAGCCGTGCATCCCAAACTCCAAGTGCAGAGGGTGGGAAGTGCACGAGGTCTCTGTGAAATAAAGAATATGTTTTGAAAATAGAGCCAAATCTACTACTCTGTCTTGAAACAAAAAGGGCAGCCATAATCAAAGGACTTTCTATTATCCTTTTTGCTTTGTATTTATTTAATTTTCCTATGATGTCTTTCTATCGATGAAGCTAGGGATTATCTTTCACAAAGTCCGTAAAAAAGTTTAATGTAATTAACTTCTCATTTGTATTTTTTGAAGCATATAAAATATATATACATTAACTTTTTTCATCTTTGTGTTGATTTTGTTTTGGGAAATCATTTACTGTTGCTTCCCACATATACCTTTGGGCATCATGTGCTGCCTCCCTAGTTGACAAAATGGTTAATTTCATTTTAAAAAAGTATGTGCCCTCATTCCTTGATACTTTGAAAATGTATATGTATATATAATTTATCATATTTAGATATATGTAAAATAAATAACTGCATTCCATTTCCATCCAATATATATAATTATATTTTATGAGATCTTTTCTTTGCATCTAGGGATAGGTATATTAAACAACCATAAAACTCTGCATATATGTTTGGTGTGATAATCATTTTTTGGTCTCATTTTTAATAAGCATATCTGTATGCATAGCCATCTCCTACTGAGTGTTGCAGTTAATTGACTGACTTAGTTGGTTTATTATAAATGAGCCTATCCATCAGAGGAGGGTGATACTAACATATAGAAGGTCTGCCACTGCTTTAATTTAAATAGATTCATGGGAGGAAGACAGCATCACTTATTAGAGATGACTCACACAGATATTCAGATCTTAGGTCTGATATAGCAAATAGCAAAGCCTTGATTAGCTTTAATTTCCTCACCTTAAAATGCAAGTGATAATACCTGAGTTTCAGGCATGTTGTGAATATTACATCAGATAGATATTCTATAATGTGGCTAGCATATACTAGCACATAATATATACTCTGTAACTGATAGCATCATTGTTATTATCAATAGTGAAGCCACAATGATTATACTACCAAACCTCATCTTAATGACGTCTCATCATATTGGATAAAGATTATTTTTCGTTTTGAGACATGGTGCCATTTCCTACATTCACAAATTGCTATAAATTGTCATCAAATAACCTTTCCATAATCAAAATAATTATTGTTGACAAATATTAATATTTCATAATATATTTTAAACGTATCCTTTTATCTCCTAAGTCTTCAAAAGGAAAAAATATGTCTTTATTCTGTCTTGCCAAAACAAAACAAAAATTCTGCTCTTAATATTTGCATCTAGATAATGAAAAATAGTATCCAAATAAGGAGTTTGAAATATTTTTTCAAAGCAGTTGAGGATGTTGAAATGCAAGTGATGTGGATTCAAGTCAAAAAACAACTCTCTGTGCCTGTTCCTGAGATACTTCACTTAGGATAATGGTCTCCAGTTCCATCCAAGTTGCTGCAAAAGCCATTATTTTATTCCTTTTTATGGCTGAGTAATACTCCATGCTATGTGTGTGTATATATATACATACATACATACATACATAATATATATGTATATATACATACCACATTTTCTTTATTCACTCTTGAATTGATGGACACTTAGGTTGATTCTATATCTTTGCAATTGTCAATTGTAGAAACCAAGAAGCGGGGTGGATGAGGGTGAGGAGTAAACACTTACCTCTCAGGTACAATGAACATTATTCTGGTGATGGGCATGCTAAAAGCCCCAATTTAGCATTATACAAGATATCCATGTAACAAAAACATTTTTACTCCCTTAACATTTTGAAAGGAAAAAAAATGACTCTCCACTTTGGACTGGGCTGGATAATTTCCATGCTGTCTACTGTGGAAATCGCTATGACGCCAGGCTACCAGTCAGAAGTGGAAGGATCTATGAGTCACCATTGTGTCTCATCCTACAACTGTGGGACCATTGCACGTCTTCCCCAGGCCCATTGATCTGCAGACTTTTTTGAGTAGGATCTAAAGTCCACCATTTCATGAAAAGGTTGATAGGTTTTGAAGCTTAGGAATTCGAATATTATAAATTTAGGGTATGCAAATACTAGTTAATTTGCTGCATCTCTTTCAGTAAAGTGAATGTGCATTGGTGTTAAATGTATTTAGTCAGATGAAAACCTGATACGTAGGTTGATTTCATGATGGTTCTCTCAATAAACCATAGTTCCATCAACTGGTTGGTGGAAGGTAGACACTAGACAAATAATTTTGATGCTTTGTCATTTTCTTAATGTTAATAAGATGTGCATAAAATATTTTTAAAACCTCAAAAAACTCTTTGTGACATTTAAATGCCATATATAAAAAAGCACTGACTTCAGCAATTATTTAAAATTGATCTCTTTTGAAAAGAAATGTTCCTCTGTACCTTTGGTTTTACTTACTGTTGATTGAAAGTCTAAAAGCTATATAATGTTGTTCTTATTATTTGTAATTGTTACTCTCTTTCTTTCTCTCTCACTCTATTTTGTAAATAATATTATTTCGGGTTTCTTTTTCTTGTAGGAACTGCTAGCCTGTCAAGAAAGCTGTAAGAAAACCTTGACACTAATTGAGAAAGGCAGTCAAAGCATTCAAAAGTTTGTGACCTTAAGTAAAGTGTTAAAGCATTTTGATCAGACAAAGCTGCAAAGACAGATTACAGATGTTCGTGTTGCTTTTCAGGTAATTGGCTCTCCGTGCTGTAGAGTTGTGAACCAGGGAAAATGCAAAGGGTGAGGGCAGGTAGTCATCACTTACGCTTTCAGTCTGGCTAACACGCCTCACCTACTGGTGCTTGGAATCCAATCATTTTTCTACTTCTCTTTGTAATTAACGTTGAAAAGAATTAATTATTCTCATCATGATGAAATGTCTTTCTTCCAAGTGTGTTTTTTGAATTGATAATACTCTAACTAAATGATACTTTCAGTAATGAGAAAGCAGCATCACATTATGGTTATTTTTTACATCAAGAATATGGTAAAGAAAACTGGAGACTGGAAGAAGCATGTCGAAACCAACAGTCGCTTGATGAAGAAGTTTGAGGAGTCCCGAGCAGAGCTGGAGAAGGTGCTGCGGATTGCTCAGGAGGGCCTGGAGGAAAAGGGGGACCCGGAAGAGCTCCTGAAGAGACACACTGTGAGTCTGTGCCTGATGGGGCACTTGCCTGAGTACAGGGACCAGTGACCCTGGATGAAAACTTAAACAGAGCATTCTGATCTGATACAGAGGGAGACGGGGCAGATGAGTCAGGAAGGCAGAAACGGCCATAGCACACAGAAAGAACTGCAGGGACAACTGATGAACTGACTTATAACTGGGCCATTCCTAGGCCCCTAGAATAGTAGAGTCATGATAATTCAGGTTCTCCAAACTGCTCATTCATTACTTAGCTCAGAAATTCTTACATAACTAAAGAATTTTTTAAATAGATAACTTAAGGTAAATGGCTAAGACTTTTGTGCCCATTTGATAAATCTCCCTTATCATAGTATAGAATAGATACCATGTCACTTGAAATCTGGTATCTGATACGCAACTTGTCTCAGTACTGTGAAGCCATCTTCATGATTATTATACTTGTTTATGAAAGGGCACATGAGATGACCAGCACTCTAGCATGTACTTTGAGTTATTTTTCCTGAAATTTCAGTAAACAGTTATATAAACTGCACTCTCATATGACGAATGCAATATATTTGTGATACAGCTGTCTAGACTTAGGGTCAATGTCTGTGACAATAAAATGCAAAACACCTCATTTAGTTTTTATGCCTTTATGGTATGGCACTTTCTGTTTTGAATCACTGTTGTTTCAAAATAACTCTGCATACATACTTCTGAGACTGTGTGAGATTTGGTCATATGTGTATTTACACGTGTGTCATCTTAGTGCTCAGGCTGTCATGACAAAATCCCATAGACTGGTGGTTTAAGCAACAGAAATGTATTTTCCACAGTTGTTGAGGCTAGAAGTCTGAGATCAGGGTGCCAGTATGGTAGGGTTCTGGTGAGAGCCCTGTTTCTGGCTTGCAGACGGCCACCTTCTCCCTGTGTAATCACTTGTCAGAGAGAACTAGCAAACTTTCTGGTGTCTCTTCTTAGAAGGGCACTAATCTCATCATGAGGGCCCCACTATCATGATCTCATCTATACTTAATTATCTCCCAAAGGCCCCATCTCAAATGCCATCACAGTTGGGGATGGAACTTCAACATATAAGTTTGGGGAGGGCCACAATTCATCCCATAGAATATGTGCTCGTGTGCACATGTGTGAATGTAGGAATGGTTCATAATGAACCAACAGGGCTTGGAATGCATTGCAGTTGGGGAGTGGGGAGTTATGAGGCTTAGTCTTGGCTTCTGCTCTGCCCCTCCCTTCCAACTTTACCAAACAGGAACCAAAGCTCCATCACTATGGAATCAAAGTTTTAGGATCTCCCATTGACATTTAGAAATATTCTACCAAATTTGAAAACTGCAAAGAATTTTTCTAAAAAAAATAGAAAGTACCAGTTGAATTTCAGATTTTATGGCTTCTGACTCATAACTCTAGATGCTTCTTGAAAAATAAAAACAGCAGTTGCCCCGAAGAGCACAACAGCTGGCGGAGAGGCCGTGAGAGGTGTGATAGTGTCTGGTGCTGCCTTTTACTCTGCCTAAACACTCTTAACCACGTCCCCCCTCTCCCTGTCAGGAGTTTTTCAGTCAGCTGGATCAGAGGGTGCTCAACGCTTTCCTGAAAGCTTGTGATGAACTCACCGACATCCTCCCTGAGCAAGAGCAGCCAGGTCTGCAGGAAGCTGTCAGAAAGCTCCACAAACAATGGAAGGTGAGTCAGGACACAATGGGGACACCGTGTGTCCTGGATGAGGGGAGAGAACATGAGGATGCTAAGGTCCGATTGTAAGAGAATTTAGAAATTCATGGAAAGTCACTATAGTGACTTACTCTATTAAAAAACAAAATAAAACAACAACCAAAACACTGAACATGAATAAGACATGATAAATTATGATAGAACTTTGTTATTCCTATTTTTCAGCAGCGTCAACTTTATCATATTACTTGAGTACTCTTTTTTGTTTTCTGATTTTCTTTGGCAGGGTGACAAGGGCATTTAATATATTCAAGCAATTTTTAGTGAACTCTTCTCAGAGGAATAAATCATGCCAGGTATACTACTGAAATTACAGAAAAAATTATGTATATATATATAGTTGCTGCCCTGAAGGATTTTACTCTTCAGTTTAGATAGTGATGATCTAAAAATATAAATTAAAACATTTCTTGGTTAAGGATTCAACAATGTGCAAAGCATAATCCTCTTCCCCCAAAGGGCTTACATTTCAGTAAGGGAGATGATTAGTTACAAATAATAAAAGTATAACATGTAATATGTCCAATTATGTAAAATAATATACTTATGAAAGCTTTGAAAGAGGGAGGCGGACCCACTTGGAGACTGGAAGAGTGAATAGAGTAACTAGTTTTGAGCTAGAACTTTAAAGAAGCAGCGGAAATGTGGGTGGGCAGAAGGGTGAAGCAGCAGCAACCAGAAGAGAGAAAGCAGGAGAGTGTGCACAGGGGACGCAGGGGCCCATCGGGGTCTGTCTGACTTGAGTGCCACGTACTATGGAAGAACTGGGCCTGTCCCATGGAAGCCAACTTCGGAATCTGCGTGTCGGATCCTGGAAGCAGTGGCAACACACTGGAGGCCCTGGGAGGCCGTCTTCTTGAGCTAGACAAGGGAAAGACTGCTCTGGCTGCAGGTAGCAAGTGCTGGCGTGTGGTGGCATTTCAGAAGATTGGCTCTCGATGCTCTCTCCATCAGGTTGTCTTCCTTGATTTTTAAAATCTCAGTAACACACTAAAAAAAATTAGCCCTGTGCACACACACACCAAAATAAGAACATCATTGAAGAAATATCTTTAAATTGCTAAATTTGAAAATTCAAGCATCTCATTAAAAAAAGATTCTTAAGAAACCCAAGCTTTCTAAGATGTCTGTGAAGCTTAACATATCCTAAATGTATAGTGGAACAAAGTGTATAATTGAAGGTTGTATTTTATTACACACACACACACTAAACTCTCTAGGATACAGTAGCTTATTTTTCTCATCAGTTACCTTAGCATTCTCTTTTAAAGGTAATCCTTTTAAATGCCATAGGATAGAAGTTAGTTAAAATGAATAAATTATAGAACTAAAGGTAGTGATAAAGCTTATGCTTATATTTAAAAAGAACATAAAATGTTATGCATTGTTTGAGTGCTCACTTGCTTGTTTTTCAATGTATGGTCTAAGAAAAGAAGGATATAAACAGGTATTAGTAGCCTTGGGCTGTTTAATCCTGAATTTTTTAACTAACAAGTTTTCCTATGTTCCTTCTTTATGAAGTGGGTATAATATCTGTCCTTCTTATTTCATGGGGTTGTTGACAAAATCAAAAGGGACACATATGGGGGAGAGGGTATGTGGCATCAGTGCATGATTTAAATCTAGATTCAAATCCAAGCTTTTCTGCTTACCCATTAGCCACCATGATCTAATCTGTAAAATGGGAACATTAATACTTTGTGGGGCTATTGTGAACATTAAATAGACTCATCACTGAGAGAACACCTGACCCACAGCAGGCTGGAAGGATTCACTGTGGTCTCAGTACTTGGAAAAGTACAAAGTAGGTGTGGATAGGTGTGAATAGGTATGAACGGTAGTGATTAAATCACATTGGCCCTAAAGGGAAAATTTTATGGATTTTTTTTTTTTTTTTTGCCAGTTCAATTGGAAATGTATGTAATCAGGAACATGATCCTATTTTTCTAAATCTTCCTATGGAATGTAGGATCTTCAAGGAGAAGCTCCTTATCACTTGCTTCATCTGAAGATTGATGTGGAGAAGAACAGATTCTTAGCCTTGGTAGAAGAATGCAAAACTGAGCTGGAGCGAGAGACCAAGCTGGTGGCCCAGGAAGGCAGCGAAAAGATTATTAAAGAGCACAGGGTATGTCTCCCCACCACCAGGAGCATAGTCACGTACAGTCACGTTGCTACATAAAGGACATGACTGATACTTTGGTTTGGGTCTGAAAAAAATAACTTGATTACTTAGTTGTCTGCATGGGAGTCTTTCTTTGGTTTTCCTATGAAAATGTAAAAGTATTATATGGCTTCTCACTGAGATGATAAAAACGTTTCTTGTTCATTAGATTTTCTTCAGTGACAAAGGTCCTCATCACCTCTGTGAGAAAAGGTTACAGCTCATTGAGGAGCTGTGTGTGAAACTCCCAGTCCGGGACCCAGTGAGGGACACATCAGGAACCTGTCACGCGGCTCTCAAAGAGCTCAGAGCTGCCATCGACAGCACCTACATGAAGCTGATGGAAGACCCAGACAAGTGGAAGGACTACGTTAGCAGGTAACCTTGGCATTGTCTCCAGAGAAGGTATAGTCTATCTTAAATCTCTTAGTTCAGAGATCATTAAAAAACAAGAAATGAGATATATTTCATTTAATGAATTAAAGAAAATTAGATTGTATGATCTTGCTGATATTCTTGTACAAAAATGCTTCATTTGATAAAAAGAATGGGTTTCAGTAGGAAATAGGGTGAGGCACTTTATTTCCAAATGCCTTAGATGTTATCTCTGTGAGACAGAGTTGGCCAATCTTTTTCTTGTTGATTTCCTCATATCCTTGAAGGGGGCTTCTGCCCATGTGGGTTAGTGTCCCACCTGGTGAGGACAGGTGAGGCCAGACCTCAAGTGGTCCCTTCCTTCCTTCCAGGTGCTCAGTGACTGGGCCACATTGTTTTCCTCAGCTTTGCTCCCTCCAAGAATCTGAGCACAGTGGTAGCCACCCCTGCCCGGGGCTTCATGTTAAAGGAACAGTTTCCAGAAAATCTGTTAATCAATTCACTAACCACTTGATTGTTAAATTCCCATGAATGAATTCAAAATAGAAGATGTATTCTAACCATTCTGATATTTTCTCCCTTTAATAAGAAAATGCTGTGTTATTTCAGATTTTCTGAGTTCTCCTCTTGGATATCTGCAAAGGAGACACAACTGAAGGCTATCAAGGATGAGGACATCAGTGCTGCCAACCACGGAGAGGTTACACATGCTGTTGAAGTAAGTTCGTGGCCGTTGTTTGCTAGAGAAAAATTTCCAATAATAAAAAACAAAAGCTAGAATATCTAACAGTTGTCCTTTTTTCTTTCCTTGACAAATTTAAGTTCCTGGAATTGTCTTTAAAAGAAATCTCACATTACTGTGGAGAACTGTAGGGGTTTTTTTCCTATTGAATCGTTGGTAGCTTTGAGAGTTAGTCATACTCAGTGGGGCCGCTAAGGCATCTTTAGCTAATGGGGACTCCTGAGTGGAAAATGGCTTGCTGGGTGTATCACGCAGCAGAGGTTTAAGGGTTGTCATGGAAAACAAGAACACTGTATGCTTTTATACAATACGTTTTTCAGACATGAAAAAGCCAGATCACAGAAAAATCAAGGAATTGGGCAAGGTCTCTAAGCATCTTTTCTATGTCAGATTGAAGCTGGATTGGTTCATTTCGGCCTCTGTGACTTCGAGTACAGCCTGATAAACCTGGCCAGGGCCTCAGAGTCTCAGGCCTGAACACAGGTTGCATTCTGCAAATGGCACTCTTTCACTCTGACACATGCACTGTTGTGAAAATTCTCCATCTTACAGCAGTTTTAACCCTTGCAAGTCTCATGGTTGCTGTTAAGGAGAATATATTTCCTTTCTGTTCCTGTCCTCTGAGTCCTTTTTTTTTTTTTCAATTAAATTATATAATCTTCTCAAATGCTAGAGGTGCTCAGTAACATCATGGTATACATATAGAGGGATATCTACATTTGCCACTAGTTGCTGTTATAGGACAAAAAGTATTCACATCTCAGAATGAAGAGATCACTGGCTTCTGGAACCATCTGTTTTCTGGCTAGTGTGCATCTGCCTTGTAAAAGCCCTGGAGCAGCTCTGTTTGGAGACCCCCACCCCTGTGCCACCCCGGAGCTGGTGTAGGAGGCACAGGCTGAGCCAGTCACCACTCCCTCAGTCACCAGCCCTGCAAGGCCTGAAGCCCCAGAGTCTTTCTAGCATTGTCCTGGCCAGTAAACCATCCCTTGCAGGATTAGAGCTGTGATCTTATTTATGCATCATAATATATGGGGTGCTGACTTTTAAAAGCTAACAAAAATGAGCCAGAAAATACAATAAACCTTTAGAGCATCCATAACAATATTCTACAAGTAGACTCTTCAATAAAAGCAATCAACTGACTTAAAAAAAAGGGCTACCATTCTTTTATCCAAAATTACTATGTTCTTTCCAGCTCACAGAAAGTGAGTGCTCTCCCTCCCTCTCTCTCTCTCCCTTTCTCTCTCTCTCTTTGTCTCTCTCTCTCTCTCTTTGTCTCTCTCTCTCTCTCTCTCTCTCTATATATATATATATATATGCTATAATTCCCAATTTTGGTATCTCATATTCTTCTATAGTACTTTTAGAAGCATCTTCATTGTGATCAAGAAAATATCTGTAAATATTTAACCAATCTAATTACGAAGGTGATTTTTTTTTATATAGACAATAGTATTCTTTAGTGCACTTGCGGACTTCTGTTACAGATGTGTATGAAACATAAAATAAGCAGGCACTCTATTAGTGACTGAATGTCCTTCTCTGTTCCCCTCTACCTTGCAAACCTTCTTTGGTTGAGCCCTTTACTGCTGGAAAGTTATGATTCACAGTTGTATTTTGTTCATCAAAAGTGTTCTCTGATTCCAGGAGATCAGAAATGGTGTTACCAAAAGAGGTGAGACCCTGAGCTGGCTAAAAGCCAGGCTGAAAATTTTGATTGAAGTTTCTTCTGAGAACGAAGCCCAGAAGCAAGCGGATGAGCTGGCAAAACTATCCAGCTCTTTCAAGGCTCTGACGACGTCGCTGTCAGAGGTATGTCATTTCCTCACACTCTCGACAGACCGTTCCCAGTGAGGAGTGTGCAAGGTTCTCTTTCTTTTGGTTGTAGTTTAGCAAGTAATTTTATAAAGAAAGTGTACTTGAAATAGAATAGTTATCATATTAACTTATGTGAAGATTGTTGGGAAAGGGGAGTAGGATGCTTGAATTACGATAGTCTTTGCCTTTATTGGATATGTTAGCTCAGGTTAATGACTTACGTGTAAAGCAAAAAGCTTATCAAATCCACACTTCTTTACTCCTGTTAAAAGCATTATTTCATCATCAGTTTAAGGTATATCATAAAGGTTAAGAACAAGGCTTGAAGGTCAAACAAACCCAGGGTTAGAACTTAAATCTGATACCCTACTTCCTATGTAACCTTGAACATGTTATTTAACATCTTTGAGCCTTGATTTCCTTCCTCATAAAACAGGGTTAAAAATACCCTAAAAGGCAGTGTCAGTGATTAAATGTAATAATGTATTTAAAGCACTTATTACAGTGTCTACAACAGAGTAAATGCTCAATAAATAGTAGTTAATAATAATAAAATATTCAACATTTAGTTGGCAGACCCATAAAATTTTCTTTTTAGCCAAAGTCTGCTCATTTTAAACTTTTAGATATGCATTTCAGTGTTTATCTACATTCCTTTATAGATTAAAATATGAAAATCGACTTCATTTTTAGGAGGGCCTCTTTCCCACCAGCAAGAATATTTTTACTGACCAGGTTTTTGTATAAGTCTAAGGAGTTTGTATATGGGAAGATAATGTAATAATGTAAAGTAGAAAAGATATTTACTAATATTTCTTGAAATTGAATAAATATAAACTTGCATGGGAAAATGATCTAACGGAGGACTATAAAATATCTACAAAGCTCTCTGATTCTGAAAATACAGAATTCTCAAAAATGTCCCTAATTTAACAGTTTGTCAATTAACCTTTTATATTTTTAATCCATGTAAATCTGCTTCAGACTATAGTGGTAAATTTACATAAGCCCAAAATACTCTGAATTGCATGTTATTTTAGTTTATGTGAGAATTTTGATATATAAATTATGATTTTCTTAAGAATTTTGACAAATTGAAAATAGAGATGATTAATCAAATTTTAGAACATAAACTATCTCAATCCTTTGATTATCCATCTTCCATAGCAAGATCAAGGTTAGTCAGTTGCCACTACCATACTTTAAGTGAAAATTTGACATTAGTCTCTTCTACTCTTTCCTTTTCTCTTTAGGTGAGAGTAAAGGTAAGAGCAGTGGTCTAAAAAGTTGGTATATATGAAGGTGATCTTTGAGCCAAGGCCTAACAAAGGGTTTCAGTCACACTGATAGACAAATTTGTAATATCTTTTGTCACCTCCCCAAAGCCAAAATAAAACAAAACATTTGTCAGCCTTTAAAATGAGAAGTTACTAGTGTCCCTAACATTTTTCTAAGAAAGGCCATTTGCTTTATCTTCCCAACACTTTCATGATACTGCCCATAGAACTTGTAGCAACCATCTACCTCTAACAAAGTTTTATACAGACATTAATCTTTTATACACTCATTTGTTTTAAACTTCTGTATAATTTATATTAATATTATATTTTGCTACTTAGTTGCTTAGTGAAAGCAAAAAGAGAAGAATGGAAAAACACACATTCTGTTTATAGATAAATTTATGTGAAAAGATGGATTTGGCACATTCAGTCCCTTGCTTTGATAATAATCAATTTAGTATTTAATGTTCAACACAAAGTGTTTATAGTTGTCCAGTATAAGAAAAAACAAGGCTGTGGGTAGATTCACAGTATGTCGTGAAGAGTCATTTCGTTCAATGGATTTATACTGACTTCTACTGAGATCTGGAGTTTGTGGTATTCACAGGGTTTTATTGCTGCTTGTTGGGAGAACAGCATGCTCCAAGACACCTCAACAAACTCAGGTCAGAAGAGGGTCAAAGAAAAAGGTTAAGAGAAGGAGAAACTGGAAGCCTTCTGTGGGGAAAAAAATGATGATCTTAGTGAAGATGAAGGATAGACTTTGAAAATAAAACATATTGGTCAAACTAAAATAGAAGAAATAGAAGTTAGAAGAGAAAGTTGAAAATTCAGGAAAATGACAAGGAAGAAAATCCACTAGAGAACAACAAAATATGAAATTATTTTGATGTTTTATGTAGAAATTTACAAATGCATTTTTAACAAATACTCTTCTATTCTCTTTTTCAACTCTACAAATTTTTTTTCTTATTTACTTTAAATGGCATAAACTCAACTGTCTTGTAAAGTGCTTTTATAATTAGGTTTTAGTCATGAGATTGTAATTGAAGAGACCCAGGAGACAATATATACAGTTTTATTATTCTGCCTTGATTGCCAGGTCAAATGGGTTTTTAATATGCAGCAGAGCACCATATCAAATGAGACTTGCAATCCCCATGAAAGATTGTGCAGTTTAATAATAGTGAAATAAGCCTTAAAATATTAATATGTGAGAGAATAAAAGTTAGAGATCAGTGTTTATATTTCAAGTGGTTGAGATAGATTTTTAACTATGCATACTCTTAAAATATGTAAGATTACATGATCTTCAATAGAGGGATGTTGATCAAAGGGTACAAATCTTATGTTATAAGATAAATAAGTTTTGGAGATCTAATATATAGAATGATCACTGTAGCTGATAATACTGTACTGTATACTTGAAATTTGCTAAGAGAGTAGACCTTAACTGTTCTCACATACACAAAAATGGTAAATATGTGAGAGGATACAGATGGGCTAATTAGCCTGATTAAGGGAATCATTTTGTAGTATGTGTATGTGTGTATCTTAAAACATTATACTGTATGCTCTAAATATATACAAAGTTTATTTATCAATAATATCTCAGTAAAAAAAGATTACATGAACTTCACTAAGTAGCATATGATTTACATTTTTTTTCATGAAAATTTAGGTTGAAAAGATGTTAAGCAACTTTGGGGACTGTGTCCAATACAAAGAAATAGTCAAAAACTCTCTTGAAGAATTAATTTCTGGCTCTAAAGAAGTTCAGGAACAAGCCGAGAAGATCTTGGACACTGAAAATCTGTTTGAAGCACAGCAATTACTTCTTCATCACCAGGTAGAAATGCCTTTTTACTCCAATGCATTTATATAAAGTTGATTAGTTACTGACAGGACAGAGAGATGAAGAATTTATCCACTGGCTTGGGGAGTAGATGAGGTAGGCACAGGAAGGAACCCAGTTAAATGGTTAAAAGAACTTGGCACTTCTGTTTTCTGTTCTCTCAGTTAAATACTAAATATTTCAGAATATTCTGCAATATAAATTCCCAGACTGAGTGATTCAGTAAAAGCTCAAGGAATACTGTGAAGAGAAAATTGACTCAGCTATGAAAACCTGCATAAAACTTGCCAGATTGCCCTTTTTATAACAGAGAAGGAGACCATAGAGATAGACAAATGGTTTTGTATTTGAGATCACTATTCTTTTGTCATGTTAAAATTTTTTTCTTCAATGTACAACTTCCAACACATTTTAGTTTGGGAAATTATAATTTACTTGAAGTACCAGAACCTTCAGGAGAGTATGTTCTTACAAAGGATCAGAACTAGAAGTACAGAAATTCTAGTACATATATTAATAAACAATTTTAATTAACTTAATTCCTGATAGCCTGGTAGTAATCATTAAAATATATGCATAAATGGAATATATTGTCATAACTCCATAGAAACAGAAATATGATTCAAATAAAATACATTTAATGACAAAATTCTAGCTAATTTGAGGTATAATAGCAAAATGCTAGCTAATTTTCTATATAGCTTTAATACATAAAAATAGAAGTTGCATTAAAAGCCGCCTCTAGGCTTTATAGATTTACTTAATAATTACAAAAAGGTTGTGAGTTCAAAAAATTAATGTTTGGTGTTACAGTGTTATCAACCATTGTAAGATTGTTTGGGTTTCTATTCAAGTCAGAAAAATATAAGACTATACATATTTGTATTAATATTTAAAAACTTTTCTCATTTCTTGGACCAGGTACTTGATTATATGGCTGTATATACTTTGTGAAAATTCAAAAGCTGTACACTTGAGATTTGTGTACCATTCTGATTAAAATTATACTTCAATAAAAAGTTTACTTTAAAACACAACTTTTCCCAAAACATCTCAGATTAACCATTCTGAATATACTCAGGAAGTAAATTTCATAATATTAGCATTTTTACAGCATAGATAATAAAAAAAAATTGGAGTAGAGAGACCTTGTGTGCTTAGGCATAAAATAATTATTTAAGACGAATCATGTCAAATGAATTGTTTTGCCAGATTCTTTCTGGAGAACTGCACAAAATGCTAAATGTTCTACAAATTTGCACACAATTAAGACACTAAAGCCAAATTATTTATGTTGTTTGCCTTAAAAAAACATACAATTTTTGTAAATAATGTCCGTCTTTGACTAATACAGAGTTCTCATTACCGTTTTAACTGCTAATCTTAGCTTTAAAATACAGTTCGTGCCCACACTGCAGGAGACGGTAACTTTGTGTACCTTTGTGAAGTGTGGGTGCTTTTGTCCCTGCTTAGAGGGTAAAATTTATATCTATCTATGGAATAAATGCTTCCAGCAAAAGACAAAGGGGATCGCAGCAAAGAAGAGAGACGTGCAGCAGCAGATTGCGCAGGCTCAGCAGGGAGAAGGTGGGCTGCCCGGCCGAGGCCAGGAGGAGCTCCAGAAGCTGGAGAGCACCCTGGACAGCCTGGAGCGCAGCCGCGAGAGGCAAGAGCGCCGCATCCAGGTAGGGGCCGGAAGTCAGGGACCATTTAAATGGAGGCCAGGCTGTGTTGACTTCCGGTTGGGCTTCATAACTTTAGGAGCAAATGTTTGTTACCATCTCTGGTGCTCCACCGTTGTGTGACATAGGCTACGTGAATTTTCTCTTTTAATCATCACATCAGCCTTAGAGGTAGGTATTGTAATTTGCATATTTATAAGTGTGGCTGCTTGAAAAGAAAGAGTTCGAGGACTTGCCCTGATGTTACACAGCAGGGATCAATAGGAAAGCCAGGATTTAATCCACACTTGTCTGAATGCAGAAATTCGGTCATATTTTACTTTTTCCACGAAGTCCTGCATCCACACGTTTATGCCACCTTTTTGCTTTATTGTGATGTTGACCTACGACCTTTAAAAAATTTTTGAGTTTTTGCTATCTGCTCACTTGGCTTTTTCTTCCCCTCCCCTTCCCTCTCCCTCCATTCTCCTTTGCTTCCTTTCTTTTCTGAGAGAGATTGAGAGGCAATTTTTTTCCTTTGTCACTTATCTACATTTTAAGTAATATCTTTAGATTTCTGGGGCTTTACAACTGACAAAGAACTCAGAAATCATCTACTCCTTGTGTCTTCTCTTTGTGTTGATGAAGACATTGAGATTGACAATGGAAATTCTTATAGAAGACATTAGAATCATCTTTACTCAGTGTGACTATGTGAAATTTGACAAAGGGTTCACTGGAAGTTGACCATTTAGCAAATGCATGGAAATGTGGCAGTATTTTATAACACACTTTGATCATTTGTAACCTGATATGTTGTTTATTTTCTCAAATTTAGGTCACATTAAGAAAATGGGAGCGATTTGAAACAAACAAAGAAACAGTAGTCAGATACCTTTTTCAAACAGGTTCCAGCCATGAACGCTTCTTGAGTTTTAGCAGTTTGGAAAGTTTATCTTCAGAATTGGAACAGACAAAGGTATATTCATAAGAACATGTGGTTCCTTGGTAGTCAGTATTCAGAAAAAAAATTATTTCTTTTGCATTATTACTATTAATTGCTATTATTCATTTAATCAAGATTTACTATCTGTTGATGACCCATTTTTTTCAACACACTGGGAAATGAAAACATAACTAGGATTTAAACATCACGAACTAAGGTAAAGTTTTCATAAAAATGGGAAATGGTTAGTTCCCTAATAGATGTGTACATTTTTAAAAAGCTAGAGGCAATGATTTTTTTTAACTGAACTTTGAAGAGCAGGTAAAACTTCAAAAGTGGAGTTTGGAGCAGAAAATAGACATTCCTGGAAGGCAGAATGGCATGAGGGATAAAAGTGCTTGATATGGGGATTTTGTGTTATAAAGTAGAATAAAGAGAAGTGAATATATAAAGGAAAGCTGTGCTACATCGCAAAGAGTCTCGAAAACTTAAAACATTACTCTCTAAGACAAAATGGAGCCGGAACCATTGAAGGATTTTAAGTAAGAGGGTCATATGACCAGAGCTGTGCTTTAGGGAGATGAATTTATAGGCAGTTGTAGAAAATTGACTGAAAATGTGAAAGAGTGGGGTTATGGTATCCAATTAGAAAGTCATTGTATATGAAGATATGGGAGTTAATATGGTCATAAATAAGGGTGGTGGGGGTGGCAGTTGATACGTGGGGACAGATGGAAAAGATGTGGAGTTTATACCAAGATAGTGCAACTAACTAGAAAGAGTGAAGGAGAAGAAGATGATACCCAAGGTTTTGAGCCTGACAGAGACTATGAGAGTGAGATGGGGACATTGAAGGAGAAGCTGTTAATGGGGAAAGATGACCAGCTCAGTTTTGGACATAGTGAGTTTTAGGCTCCAATGGGGCATCAAAGAGAGAATATTTAGTAGATGTGCTAGATGAGATTAACCCTGTGATCTCAAACACCTTGAACACTCTGAGCAAACAAATAAATTTGTACAAAGCATGTAGAGGTCCTTTTGTTTGATATTGCACATATTTTGGGTTTATAGAAAGACTAAATTGGTATAGTAATAGGTTAGCTGATATATAAGAAAGAAGAGCCTTGTACTCACTCTTTCTTAGCCTCATTGTCTATGGCCATCCCGCCCTGAAAGCGTCTGATCTCAGAAGCTAAGCAGTATTAGGCCTAGTTAGTACTTGGATGGGAGAAAGTAATCCCTCATGCTTCTGTTTCCTTACCAGTAAAAGGCTTCTCTGTCTCTCATACTACTTTTTGTTATTTCTCCTATTATTAACTTACCAGGGAGTTTGAAGTTTTATAAAGCCACAGATTCCTTTAATTCTGTACAGTTTTCATCAGTCATTTAAATAGAACATTTTTAAAATTTTTAATTGTAATTATTTTATGTGTTAAATGCATCAGGTGTCTTTTATAAATACAAAGGCATCTGTTGGGTTAATTTTTGTGTGTGTTTCCACCAAGGTTCTAACCAGGGTTTCTGACACCCTGTGACTCTATTTACCTAATCTCTTTAGATTTGTCTGTAGATGAAACAAATGTAACTTTTTTAGTCTTGTTATTAAAATTCTCATTAGCCCATGATCTTCCATACTTTGGGATTGATTTAATAATATAAACTAACATTTATTGAACTCATACTGTATACTGGTCTAATTACTTGATGTTTTATCATTTTAATTTAATCCTCAAAACAATCCTAAGAAATAGCTATCATTATTAATCCTGTTGTATAAACAAGGACATAGGCATATAAGGCACAAAGTTGATGATCAACTTGTCCAGGATCTCCAGATTACTAAATGGCGAGGTTGAGATTCAAACCTAAAAGGTCTCAGTCCAGAGCCTATACCCTTAGCCTCTACATTATATTTTCATTCCAAAACTGAGCCACTTTACTAATTGCTTATGTACACTGCCACATAAACATGTATAAATCTAGAACAGTTGTTCTCCTCTACTTCTTTCTTCACCTTGCATTGTTATTACAATCTTTATTCCAGTTGATAGTCCTGGAGTGGTTCTTGTGCTAAGGAATGGTTTCATGTCCTCTGTGTGCTGGTGTGAGGTGGGGTGTTCACAGCAATATCCTGTTTCATTTTCGCAAAAAGGCGTGGCTTTAGTGATGAGGAAATGGAAATTCAGAGAGATGTGACTCAAGGTCACTCAGCTAGAAAAGGACAGAATTGATCTTCAACTCCAGATCAATCTGATGTGAGTCAGTTCTTTCCTGATGGATCCTGCTACCACTCATATGTCTCCTTCTCAGGACTTGGAGATAAGGCCTTACAGTGTTATTCTATTTTTATTTAATTTTGGTTTTTATCAGCATCATTTCTGTCTTTGGATTCCTCTGCATTGTGCTTTCCCTTTACATAGCTCACACAAAAGGCTCTAAGATTGGATGTATATAAAGCATTTTCAAATATTACTTTCTCCATGTTTTGTTTCTGGGTTCTGAGAAACATTAGTGGAAAAAATCACTTTATTTTATACTTCCTATTCTATTCCTGGGATTCTAGGAAATCATGCTGTGGTTCACAGTCTTCACTATTGAATCTACAATGACTGTAAGTTCACATATAGTAATAGTGTGTGCTTTTAATCATAGAACTTAAATTTGTGACATTAGCATGTATCATATTTTAGGACATCGTATGCCTCTATACCATAAGGAAGCTGTACTTATTTTTAGCCTCTCAAATTGCAGGGTACTTCTTCTATGAAGTAACATTGATAGTTCTATGAGGACATTAAGTATTTCAAACATGAAGATACAATAGTATTATGTAGTAACTCTATCTTATATAGTATTTTGTAATAATTCTAGGAGGTGCTCTGACCAAAAAGCTGAATTTTAAAGAATATTTACATTAGATTTCTACATTATCCATTGAAGAGAGGGAAGTTGATGATCAAAATTTAAACCTCCTGTGAGATTCTCTTAAATGAGAAGAAAAGAGACACTAATTTTCTTCACTCAAAGTTTTCACTGGGTTTTTCTAACTCTGTATCAATATATTTACCTGACAAAATTCAGATAACATTTAAAATTTACCAGTCTCATACATATTAAATTAACTTTTCAATTAAAATAGTTCAGTATTGTTAAAATCAGTGTATGGACTTAATAACTCATTTTATCCTCAATTTTGTGTGTAGGACAATAGTTGGGACCTGCCAGAGTGTTAGGCACTTAAAAGTGAACTTGCTAATGGAATTCTAACAGTCACCTTCAAAGAAAAGCATTACCATCTGCATTTTACATTAAAGAGCCTGAAAAGTAATTCACCAAAGTCAGACAACTAGTGATTAGCTGATCCAGGATTCTGGCCGAAGTTTGACTGGTTCAAATTTACCTTCTTTCTATCATGTTGCATATCCATATGTAATTAATAAGGTATAAGAGCATTAAGATCAGATTATATCCCTTTTTAGGGAACTGGGAAACTAAATGTTTCTTTATAATAAGGACCACTGATACTCTATTTTGTTTAAGATATTAAAGAAACATCTATTTCTATTCATTGGCCTAGAAATCCATTATCTCTATGATTGAAAAAAAATCAATTACTACTGAGTATTTTGTGAACTGGTCTGTAATAAATTACTATACTTGTGAGATAAGCTAATCATTATAATATAGCTAAGAATTCTAAGAAATAAACCAAAGCCGGGAAACAATGGAGAAACCATTTTTGTGAGAATTGTTGGATAACTATTAATATGAATATTTATAGCTGGCTGTGTGTGTAAAATGAAAAAATGTTAGCCAAGAGTCTATCTTGGTCATATGGAAATGTCAGTTTTATTGTTAAGTATAGTATAAGATGTATACATGTACAAATCCATCTATTCTGCGGAATACTATGCAGTGTAAGCAATTTATTTACGAGCAGAGTTAAATAACATAAAATGTCTACCTAACAATTATAATATTTTTTTTCTAGGAGTTTTCTAAACGGACAGAAAGTATTGCAGTCCAAGCTGAGAACCTTGTAAAGGAAGCTTCAGATATTCCACTTGGGCCCAAAAATAAGCAGCTGCTTCAACAGCAGGCCAAGTCAATCAAAGAGCAAGTCAAAAAATTAGAAGACACGCTTGAAGAAGAGTATGTGATTGACAAGTCCTAAACTTTCTTCTCTGAGATAAAGTTTAATACAATCTTTCCTGTATCTTGTATTCAAAACATTCTTTTGAAATCTCAAAGTGTCTGTGTATTTCAGCATGTTTTGAGGAAGCAACTTACAATTCAAAAGAAAGTATCACCAACACAGAAACAAATATCTATAACAGATCCAAAAAATATAAGGGATGTGGTTTTTGCGACTTAAAGAGACATTAGTTCATGAGAAAGCCATATCTATTCCATTCTGTGGCCTTTGTACATTATAGAGGGAACCTTAAAAAGAACCAATATTTATTTATTTTTTTTTTACTATATTATTCTGCTGTCACCAGCTGGAGGGAAAAGGAGATATTTTGTTAGTGTTAATTCTAGGCCGAAATACACATCACATAGACCAAATGTCTCCAACTTAAGGAAGCTCATGAAGCTTGTTTACAGTGCCTCGGTATTCAAATTATCACTCAATATGCTATTTCCAGAAGCTAACTTTAAAAGCCTATTTTATTTTTAACCATTTAATGTTTGTTTATCTCAAAAGAAAGACATAACAACTTGGCCTTTTGATATCCTGTTATACATTAAATATATACAAAAATGTTTGGAGGGGGGAAACTTATGAAGATATGGCCAATATTCCTCAAAATAATATGGCTAAACATTTCTATTTTTAAGGTTGTTTAGTGGCAAATCAATGACACATAATAGCATGTTATTCTTAAGAAACAGGACGTCATTTCTAAGATGAATTTTAAAGTGTAAAATTTGTTTGTAATACTATTAACGCCTTGAAATTAACATTTTACATTTGCCTAAACTTTAAAATTTGATAAATATTTTATTTAAAACAAATTATGACTTGAAACTTTGAGGACTTTATATTAAATATTCTCCATCGAGTTATGGAAATAGTAAAACTTATAGTTTATTAGAAAGGAAGCTGCTTCTATTAAGAATATCCATTTGGATCTTTATTTCATTTTAAAAGTTGAAATATAGCACAGCTTGCATTACCTGTACTGCTGAGAGAATTGAGCACAACTGGGGTATAAATTTGAGATTGCAGTATTATTAAATTTGACAATCGATAATGCCATTTTATTTTTCTTGATGTCTTTAAGTGCCTTTTGGTAAACAGGGACATTCTTTCACTTTTTTTTTAAACCAAGGATTTATCAGTTGAATGATATACTGTTAGTTCTTAGTTTTTTCCTAGACCGAAAGCCATATTCACCTGGTTATATATGCATAGCTAATACACACAGGGAATCTATAGTTGACATTTTATTCATTAGATCTGTTACAAATAAAGCCTAAGTTGTCTAAAAGTAGTTTAGGGTGCTTTATACACAAAGTTTATAAAAGTCTTTTGGAATCAGGGCCATAGGACGTCTATGAAAATAGCTGAAATCACTATTGATTATAAATCTCAGACTTAACTCTAATGGTAAATAGGGCCTGCCTGGCAGCATGGGATTGAAATCACAAGCTCTGTCTAGATTCATGAAGATGCATTTTATAAACGTCTTTCACTATAAAGCATCACTGCAGTGTCTTTCTTTTAAGAGCAAGAGAAACAAGTCCATGAAAATAGGATTTTGAAAAACTGTGTACACCGGAATCTTTTCTGGCATTGTTTATTAAAATGAGTCTTAGCAATGACTGGTCACATGCAGAGTTTAATTAGATTATTCCTGGATTCAAATTCCTTTGGACCAAGCACTATTTTGTTTGAAGTGCAGTTCCATGCATAACATAGCATAAATGCCACCTCATTGAATGTTCATTCTCAGAGGAGATAGGAAAACTTGAGGCCCAACAAAGTACTCAAACCAGATGTGCATTTTCTTTCAGTTCAAATAGTTTCAACTTTGAAATGGTCACAGATGTCTTCACTATCTTTTCACCTGGTGATTTAAAGAAAAATGTGTTGTTCTCTATTAAAATATTGCATTTTATTTACTTAATTTGGTTAATTTTAGTATTAAAACCATGGAAATGGTGAAAACCAAGTGGGATCATTTTGGCAGTAATTTTGAGACTCTGTCCGTCTGGATAACTGAGAAAGAAAAAGAACTCAATGCCTTGGAAACTTCATCATCTGCCATGGACATGCAAATCAGCCAAATTAAGGTGACCTGCTCACACATTATATTTATAATCCATGTGTAGCTTTTAAGAACTCCTTTCTTACATTTTGTCAAATGCTATTTGGTCCCAGGACAAATCTTTCATTGCGATGTGACTCTATTAAAATTAAATTTCATATAAATTACTAAGCTAAGAGGTCTTGATTGATACTGAGCAACACTTTATAGATGGAATTATATGTTAATATTGTCTGACTTGTGCATTCAAAGTCAATATTGTGTGCAATATCATTAAAATATTTTTATGGTTACATTATTCTTTTCCTTGCTTTTGAATTAACATCAATCGAATTATCTGTTGATTTATTTATACAACATGAAATGTATTCATCATCTACAACTCGGCTTTATAAGAACCATTCCAAATGTCTAGCTCGAGAATTGGTGGTACTTACCCTCACCAAACACGAGGAGGAGTTTGAAAAACTACTTTCTTTAGGTGAAGCAACCAGACCCAGGTGTTCTAATGTTTTCATTTATGACCTCGGGGCATGAACAGAGATGCTCTGCTTCTTTAGTTCTCCCAGCTCTAAAACAACCATACAGATAGACTGTCATCGTCCACTTCATTCAAACAGTTTAACAAAAAATGGGCTACAAGAAATGAGCTCAGCGTGTTCATCTCTCTTTCTTTTATACAATTTTACACCACAAATTTTCAAACTTTAGGCACCTCTTTTTCTATCTCAGCTCATTTTTTTTGGAGTGGGAAAACCCTCTGCCATTTCATTCATTTAAATATAGTAAAATAAATACCAAGGTAAGGGAATGTTTCACACTATGACTCAGAGCAAGTTATTACCATGTGCAGGGTGGGAGGATGCAGTGCTGCTCAGCTAAGATTACCCACTGCACAGATCGTCCTTGCTTATCACACATCTTTTGCAATCAAGGATACATGGAGTGTGGTACACACAGTCTGCTATGTCCTCTGTGCTGTACTGGGAAAAATAGATGACAAGCCATTAAACGGTATTCATGAAATATTATTAATCTTTAAAACTGTTTTTAAAGGTGGTCATTTGATCATTTTTGCTAAATTCTTAGTAAAAAGGGACTAGCACATTTAAATAATTTTGTCTCAAAAAAATCCCCTTTCAAAAATAAATAACTTAAATAACTTAAAAACATACATTTTAAGTTATTTATCCTTTCTATGATTCATTTACTATTATTTTAACCTTTATTCCAAGACTTCCAAAATATATCAGTGATCAAATGTCATCTCACTATTATTCCTCAGAAAAAAAGATAATTACATATTTTATTTTAAATATATAAATATTCAGTTGTGGATTTCCATGCCATCAGACTAGAAATATATTTTGGTATGTCTAATATGGCATTTTGAAAATTATCTAAAATATATTAAATACATAAGAATACTAGGAAAAAGATACTAGAAATAAAAAAAGATAGAATGTAATACAGTGTCCTATGGAAATTAGTCTAATATGTTCATATTCTATTTCCAAGCAAAAGACTATATTATAGGGAATATTAAAAATATTGTAACACTTGTCACAGTGTTTTCACTTTACAACAACTTTAGCATTAAAATTAATGAAGCATTTGCATTGTTGGAAGATAAATAATCCAAGCTTATTTTTGTTCCTCATTACATGCTATTCTAAATGACTGATTTCTTATTCCTAATTGATAATGATAAATAATAAGAATAAATGCTGGATTCATCTTTCATCTTCTTCTCTTGCATAGTTTTTCTTTTTTACCACAATTCAATAATACAATTGTATGGTTTGTATTTATGAATTTTTTGATGGCAGGTATGACTCTAAGAACTAAGAATTCTGTTCTTAACTAAGATTGTTTCACTGATAATAATGCAGGCACCTGGAATAATTATGAGTGCATTGTAGACACTCAATATATATTTGTTGAATTTATGAGTAATTTTTCTAAAAAAATATAGTCTTAAAAAACACCAAAATGAAGAAAGGCTATCTTAATGCTCAAACAACAGATATCTATCAGATATACCACTGCAGTCATGCATATGAAAAATAAAAATAAATAACTTACGCATACGTGGCATTTAATCTGATACAAGTTATTTTTGGTTGTCCCAACTAGACAGATGTTATTTCTGACTATGTTGTTT
This sequence comes from Cheirogaleus medius, assembly GCA_008086735.1. NCBI lineage: Eukaryota > Metazoa > Chordata > Mammalia > Primates > Cheirogaleidae > Cheirogaleus > Cheirogaleus medius. The sequence continues at coordinate 95,415,129 of VBSM01000361.1, read as the reverse complement.
CATCTAGATAGAAGTCACAAATTAATTTTTTTCTAGGATAACTGTATTTTTCATTTAAATTATTTGAAACTGAGACTTGTCTGAATTTTTGGCATTATTTTGATTGAATGATTTGTCCCTTTTTCTCAGAGAAACAATTTTTATTTCTTGTATATATGTTTATGAGAGATATAACCCTACACACACATATATACACACACATTCTTAGTAGTTACCAGTATTTTTCAGGTGTTGGCTAAGATATAAAACGTCCTTTTTGCTCCAAATTAAAATTATATTACATAGGCTTTTTACTGTAAAATATTAATATGTAGCTAACGAATATAGCAGTGGAGTCCCTGGAACAGCAGTATCAGCATCACCTGGGAATTTATTAGAAGTGAAAATTCTTGAGCCCCACCTTAGACTTAATTTGTAATTCTGAATCCCAGGGACTAGAGGCCAGATGATCCTAATGGATTCTAGATTTGGAATTACTGGCATAAAGAATAGATGATAACATTGAAAAAAAAACCTGGTTTTAGGTAAGAGTATAATCAGAAAACCTTTTCATTTAGTAAACCATAAAATACTCAACTCCATTTAAGAAAAATAAATGAATGTCAATATTAGCATTCCAATGAGTTGCTGAAACACAATGCTTCCCCAGATCAGCTGATTAAAATGCTTGATTTGCAGGGTAAGCAGAGAATTCTCTGTGCCTTCAGAGATACTATAAGAGATCCAGGGACATCTCTTCGCTTACTTTGCTGCAAGCAGGAGTAGCTGTTTCTCTTTATTCTCTATCCAGTGAGCACAACCTCCGTCAGGTTGTATTTTGCAGACATCATTGGCCATTTCTATCCTCCCCAAGCACATGGTGTTTGCTCATAGCTGTGCTCTGACCATCTAAGTATGTTGAAATGTTAATTAAGGAAATTTTCCTGATTTTCTCTATATACAGATAGTTCCATCATTTCAGAAAGCTTGTTCAAACTGCATTGTCATTTTTCTTGTTTTAAATATTAGGTCACAATTCAGGAAATAGAAAGTAAGATCAGCAGCATTACAGAATTAGAAGAAGAAGCTCAGTCTTTTGCTCAGTTTATTACCACTGGAGAATCTGCTCGAATTAAAGCCAAGTTGACACAAATAAGAAGATACTGGGAAGAACTCCGAGAGCACGCACAGTGTCTGGAAGGGACAATCCTGGGACATTTATCACAGCAGCAAAAGTTTGAAGAGAATCTTAGAAAGGTAAGAATTGGCCCTTGTATACTTATGTATTTCACCTTGTATTTATAGGGAAATGCAATAAATATTCCACAAATAGCGGAGTAAGGAAAAGACAATTTGCCAGTCATCTACCAAGTTGTCAATGATGAGCAAATTTATAATTATTTACAAGGTATTTTGTGAGCGGAATATAAGAATGTTGTACATTGTGTTTGGATAGTCATTAAAACAAACATTTTCCCTTCAGATAATGGGATATATGTATTGATATTTTTTAAAAATGCATTTTATTATTACATTAAAAGTTATCCATAAAAGGTAGATATGCTGCTTTTTTAATAACCTTTTTTGCCTTGATGTATATTTTCCCCCATTATTTGTATATTGCATCAATGTTTTAGATCCAGCAGTCTGTGTCTGAATATGAAGATAAACTTGCTGATCCAATTAAAATATGTTCTTCAGCTACAGAAACATACAAAATTCTCCAAGAACATATGGTAAGAGTGTGCTTCAACATTTCTACTATTTATCAACTCGGAAATTTGATAATTCCTACTTGAAAAGAAAACAGAGTATTTTTATGAGAATTAAAAGCAGAAAATTTTTTATGTTGAGGAATTATATAGATTAAACATATTCACTTTATATAATATAAGAAATGTTGGTATGCAAATAAGTTTTCATTAAAATGTGTATTAAAGAAGTATTCATTTAAAATATATTTGTCTCTTTTAATTAGAACATGTAACATTTTTAGATTATAGCTTTAATAAACCCTGTTACCACTTGCCAGAATTATAAAAAATTAAATGTGCAAGGAAAAAAATAGATGTGCACAGAAGATTTCAGATTTTAGCCCACTACACTCAAATATGCAAAGAATATGTCCTCATTAACCTATTTTTAATGACTGGCTTTTTTGGTCTGTACTCTGAACTGATCATTGCAAATCTTCTGCAAGGCTCCCGCAAAATTTGGGGGCAGGAGCAAATAGGAAGAGCTAAAGAAATGCTAAAAAGAACTATGTTAATTAACAAACAATACTACAAATATTATTCCTACTACACATGCGTGTGCACATATGTACATAAATGTAGAGAAAGGGGGCAGCCGTGATGGAAAGCAAGCAGTTGACAAAGGCACATCTGGAAAGGGGAGTGAGATTTATATTGTTTGAAGATTTAAATGAGAATGCATTTTTGTATTACTTATGTAATTTTTTAATACAAAACCATGAGGAAAAGTTCATGTGATGCAATTATTTTAATAGACAAATAAGTTAATAATGGAGTACCAGAGAGGATAATATTCTGTTTCTCATATTTAGATTTCCTAGAGCAAATTATTTCTATCTGTCTTGCTTTTCTAATTTGTATAGTGGAGATAATGAAAGAGCATACATACCTCTTAGGGTTCTTATGAGGATTAAATGAGTTAATACATGTAATGCACATAACACAGAACCTGCCACATTCTTCTTCTTCTTCTTCTTAGTAGTAGTAGTAGTAGTATTGATTCCCGACAGCAGCCATTTCAGCCATAACTCTTTCTATATAGTTTTTGTAGAGATTAGAGTATGTTACATGTAGTTTTTGTAAATCAAGAATAGGGTTTTAAAATGCTCACATATTTAGCATAAAATGAATAATAATTTTCACAAATTAACTGAATTGGTAAGGGAAAATTGAAGTTATTCAGACATACAGCAGCACATTCTTATTTGGGGAAAGCCTTTCCATTCTCTTTTTTTATTTCTGTGTTCATGAAGTAACTTTTCATTTTCACTGTCTTGCTGTACATCATAAACAGATTTTTTTTAGATCCAGTTTTTAGTTATTTTTTTGAGGGAGTAAATGTGATAATTTAATAAATTCATGTAGTTTATTAATATCAAATCAGTGCAATTGGGATATCCATCGCTTTAAATATTTGTCTTTTCTTTATACTAGAAGCATTCAAATTATTCTCTTCTAGCTATTTTGAAATATACAATAGATTATTGTAAACTATAGTCACCCTACTGATCTATCACACACACTGTCTTTTTTCTCCTATCAATCTGTATATTTGTACCCATTTTTTACTACCATTGCTGTTTATTATGACTAAGGGAAACTATTTTGCTCTGATGCATCTCAAAAAAAGACGTAGGTCTCAATGGATCCTGTGCACTGGTTGTGTTCCTTCCACCCCCTCCTTAGGACCTCTGCCAGGCCCTGGAGTCGCTGAGCAATACAGTCGCCGCCTTCTCAGCCAGTGCCCGGAAGGTGGAGAACAGAGACTCCTGTGTTCAGGAGGCTGCAGCTCTGCAGCAGCGGTACAAGGGGACAGTAAATAGGGCAAAGGAGAGACAGACTGCGCTGGAGAATCTGCTGGCCCACTGGCAGAGGTGAGTGACATTTTGCTTGACTTACCGTCATTATTAAATAGAAAATCCTGGGTAGGGAATAATCATCCCAGATGTAAAATACTTGAACTCATGTGTCTCCTATAGGAAGATCTTGATATTCATTATAAGATGGGGACTCCTGAGAGTGGAGAGGATGTCTTTGTATCTGACAGATTACCCAATGAAAACGTGTGCAAGCACACACAGAAATGAAAGGAGTCATTTTTCTACCTTTACATCTAAGCCTGAGATAACCAACATTTTATTATTTATAATGGTTCATGTTGAACACTGCAACTTCAGAAAGGTTTAGTCTTCTCACATGATAATTTTAAATGAAACTGTTTCTTTTCTCTGCTTCCTTTAGGCTAGAGAAAGAACTGTCATCCTTTTTGACCTGGTTGGAGCGGTGTGAAGCTGTAGCCAGTTCCCCAGAAATGGACATTTCTGCAGACAGAGTCAAAGTGGAAGGTGAACTTCAATTAATACAGGCAAGTTCAAGGAAGTGTGAGGAAGGAAAATAAGATGCTCTTTGTTATGGTTGCATTATTTAAAAAATGATAAAATAATAAAATAATCTATCCCATTTAACTTCTTACTTGGGTTTGTGATCCCTGAAGCATCATTTGATATCAAAGTATCCCGAAAAGAGGAAAGTTACCCTGACCTGAAAGACAAAGTAAGGATGTACATTTCGTGATGATCAATTTCTGTGATGTGTTAGAAAATCCTGTAATATAATGTCTAGCATTTGGATAAAAATGATCTGGCAAGGGAATTGAGGGAAAGATGGGTAGAAATAGAAGAAACAAGGTTGACTATCAGTTAATAACATCTGAGGCAGGTAATAGGTATAATCTCTCTACTTCTGCATGTATACAAAATTTTGGTAATAAAAGGTGTTTTTTTAAAGACAGAAGTAATAAAATGTAGAAAGAAGTCACAATAATGATTATTTTCAAGCAAGCAAGAAAAAAATGAATGAGCACAAATGCAAATGATAGGCAGAAAGACATAGAATACTAGCTTATTACATCCTCGAAGAAGTTAAGTTTTTAAACTAAAAATCATTCTTTAAGTATAATTGAAGCTACCATCAATGTTGCTGATTTCCGGAGATTAATAACTTGCTTACTTTAAGTGATACTGTCTTTGCCAGAAAATTCATCAAAGTTGCTTCTCAAAGGAGATTTATTGTATTACAGATTTATATTCCAACTTTCTCCCACCACTTTTCATAATAAATTTAAGAGGAAGCTAGGTTCTTTCACTTTTTATAATTGCTTCTCTAAAAACTCTGTCAGATGTGTCTGTAGCATCTGAACCTATTGCCTCATTTTCAAATTTTCTTTTTCCTTGACTTTGAGGCTACTCCATACTCCTGGTTTTCCTGTCTTTCTGGTTTATTAAACAACGATGTCTGCATTTATCTTCCCAAAAGTCCCTTCTCGAAACCTACAGTAACTGTATCCTGCCTTGAAGATAAAAGGCATTCCTGAGTCCACAATGTGGTTCTTGTCTTCTTCCAAATACATATGACACGTTCCAAGGAGGGGAGTCACAGTTCCCTTGCCTTACAAGTGATAAGGCACAGATATAGAGATATCTAGGCGTATAAAACTGTGCTGCTACATGTCTCTATATGGAAACTAAGTGTTGTATGAGTTCAAGGACCGAGAGACGACCGCGGGCTTCTGTTACTGGGGCATCCAGACACCGTGTCAGCCAGGCTGCCTCGCTGCTGTGGGCTGGACCTGACTTGTACTTTCCCACCTCCTGGCCTGGCCTCCTGTGCTGCTGCTTGCCTTGTCCTGCCCAGCATAAGTCCCAGTTCTGCTTTGCGGTCCCACCTGTGGTCTATAGGCTATGCACTCCTTCCTCTGATCCCTTTAGCAATTTTGCTTCTATCACACATGTGGCTTCACTAGAAAGGGCAAGAAAGCATCTTGACAAACATCTGCTGTCTACCAAGCTTTAACTATCATCTCAACACCGTTTTTTGTTGTTGCCTGTCTCTGTGAGTGTTTATATCTTATCTCTTTTTAGGTAGGAATCTCACTTAATAAGATTCATTGCACCTAAGAGATTCATTGCTTGGTTAAATTTTTTAAAAATAAGTAGTTTGGTTGCTTGAAAGTGAAATGAAGAGCCCGTACGTCCCCAAATATAGACTCTAAACAGAGATGGAGACCATGTTCCAGGTACCTAGAATCGTGTCTCTGTTATTGTAAGCCATGCATCAGTTTTACTTCAATTTTCTTTGCCTAAGCAGCTTGCTTCTTCATCCTGAAAGAAATTCTACAGCTTCTAAATTTGCCTAACTTAATATAAATCAGACTCCAGAAAACTTATCCAGGTTTCAGTAGCATTTTAAAAATTGCATTAGAGGTTAAGTGGATCCATTTCCAAATCAAGTAATAAAAACTCGCTTTAGCCTGGCTCAGTGATTTCTACTTTGCAAGAAATGGCAAATCCTTGGGAGAGCAACCACGTGAGTCACACATCCTGTTCCGTAATGTGTTGTTGTTCTCAGGTGCTGCAAAAGGAAGTTGTATCCCAGGCCTCATCCTATAGCAACCTTTTGCAATTGAAGGAATCGCTGTTCTCAGTAGCCTCCAAAGACGATGTGAAAATGATGAAACTACAGTTGGAGCAGTTGGATGAGAGATGGAGAGATTTACCACAGATAATTAGCAAAAGGTTGGTTCGCAAAAAAAACCCAAAAACTTCTAATATTATTCATTTGTATTTAAGTGGTGAGCGTATAAATTAAGAAAGCATAATTTTGTTTACTTTTATTTAGCTCAGCTATTCAGGGGCTAATTACAGAAACTACTTTATCTATCATTTTTATTAATCAAGGTCCTCAAAAATAAGCATTTCTGTTGAGCCTCAATTCACAGTTTTAGTTGTAAAATCAGGGCAAATGATCACACCACTTGAAATAGAAGAGAGTAGCATTGCTAATGTTGCTATTTATTGCTTAAGCTGTTTGTGTACAAAAGAAAAACAGTTATTAAAATTTCACCAACTGTGCTGTTTCTCAACCAGAGGCATTTTCTATACATAAACTATTCCATTTCATTTCAATATAGATCTTTGGAGAGAGCAAGGGATATTACTGCTATTGTAAATGGAGGCAAAAATGGATTAAATCTTAATTAACAATTGGCATCTATACCTTTCTAATATACCAGAAAACAAATTTTCTATTTATATTAGTATTGATTATCCATATGATCTTAGATGAGCATTTAACCTGTCTGGCTATTTTTTATTTTATTTTATCTATTTTTATTAAAAAAATTTAATTTGGCCTTAAATTCATTCATTCAGCAGACACTTATTGTGGAAACAATGGGTGGAGCACTGTACTGTGTGCTGAGGATAGCAACGGGAAACAGAGCTTCACTCTGTGCTTTCATGGAGCTTGTGTGTATTCCATGGTTTATTTGTTCATTTATTCAATCAACAAATGTGTGCTGGATGCCTGCTGAGTGCTAGGCACCATATCAGGTATTGGAGCCACAAAAATAAACAAAATCTGACCTCCAGTAATTTAAAGATTAGTGTGGGGATAACAAGGAAACCAGTGAGAGAGGTGAGCACAGAGTATTATAGGAATAGGAAGAAAAGGGACATTTGAATGGGTTCAGGAAAGATTTCCAGAAGGATTTGATGCCAATTCTTGAAAGATGAGCAACATTCTATAAAACAGAGCAGTATCTGCTTTCTACCTGTCCCTCAGAGGGAAAGTAAAGGACTTTTAAAGTTACGCAAATGTGTGAAGGCATTCAAAATATAAATTATGTATGGAAGGATAATGTGTAGAAGATTATGTAAAGATTAAAACGTAAAAGCTAGTTTAAAAGTTGAACTCTGAATATAAACCATTGTAATGAATATTAGTATTTGATTAAGAAATTATTTTTAATACGGGTTTCAAATTCTGATCTCTGATCACAGATTATTAAAAAACTAATTCATTTATTACAAAAGCAGTGATTGATCCCTGACCATATCCCAGGCACCTTTTTAGGTGCTGGGTAGATAGCAGTAAGCAAGGTAGGCACAGTCCTTACTCTCGTGGTGTGGGGAGGGGAGGATGGGGCTTGGGGAGATAGATACATAATTAAACAAGTGAATGAACAGGACTGTTTCAGCTGGTGTTAAGTATTACGAATGCAACGAAATAGGGTAACATGGCAGGGACTGGTGGGATGGTGCATCTTTAGACTGGGTGGTCAAGCAAAGCCTCTGTGGGGAGGTGACATCTGTTTAAGATCTGAGTGCTGTGCAGGGAGCAGACCCGGGGCCTAGGGGCAGAGCACATGGGCAGAGGAAGCAAAATGGCAAAGGCTCTAAGGCAGTAATGAGCTGGGATATCAGGAAACAGATCAGCGGGAGTATGAGGCAGAGATGTATCAGATGAGGCCAGAGAAGTAGCTTATGTGGGTTCCTTGTAGACCACAGTAAGGAGTTTTGGGGTTTTGCCTTCCCAAGTGCAACAGGAAAGTGTCCCAGTGTCTAAGCACAGTGGGGAATGCCCTGATCATACAAAGTCCTTTCTGGCTGTTTCCTAGAGAGTGTATTGCACAGAGGCAGAGGTGGAAGGATGGAAGCCAGTTAGGATGATGGAGCTCAGGCAGGAGATGAAGAGATTCAGAGCAGGGCCGGGTAGTGAAAATGTAGAGAAGAGCGAGAATGAACGTATGGTGTGTTGGGGGTTCCGACAGGACATGCATAGGTCAGAGGTGCAGGAAAAGACATGGCGGGATGAAGAATGACTCGTAGGACCATCGGGGTGGATGGTGACAATGTTAACTGAGACAGAACATTTTGAGACAAAACAGGGCTTGGGAAGCAGAAAACATCAAGAAGATCTGACCTGTCCATATATTAATATAAAAACATCACTTTTACCTTTGTGTAAGCTTAATTCCCCTTTCTGTTTACTTAGGGGACATTTTAACTGAAATGCCTTTCTCTACACAGGATTAATTTTCTTCAGTCTGCGGTTGCAGAACACCAGCAATTTGACGAGCTGCTGCTTTCCTTTTCTGTCTGGATTAAGCTGTTTCTCAGTGAATTACAAACTACTTCTGAGATAAGCCTAGTAGACCATCAAGTGGCTCTTACTCGGCACAAGGTAAATGCATTCTTTTAAGATTGAAGAATTTATTTACAAAAAAAAGAGCTCTTGAATAACAAAGGGAAGCAACATTTTAAAATAAAAAAAACACATGGCAGCAATTTAACCTTTTATTCATATGAAAATGTTTTAATAATTGAGGCGTGGGAATCTAAGCAATGCATTATGCATATAATTTCAGCAGATAAAACCACTTCAGGTAAAACAGGCAACCACCTTAAAAAACTGTTTATTCATAGTAGAATAAATGCTTTCTAGTGTAAAGTGATAAGAATGTCCCTTTTTAAGCTTCCTACTTTGTTTTATTTCCATACTGAAAACTAATACTCAATTCCAGTACTTTAATGATATAGCTTTTCTGAATTACTGTTTAGCTTGAAAGTGATTTAAAATTCACAACTTATTTCCCTTTTTTATAAATTATGCATTGAAGGGGCGATAGGAACATTCCCTCTGTCCTCTGAAAATCCCATTAATTTGAGTCTATGAAATGAACTGACAATAGACCAGTTAACAGGATTTATTATGTGCATATGTACAAGAGTCCCCCAAAATATGAGACTCAAAGAAGGACCAGATGACTGAAGTTTTTATACCATACAAAGAAATAGGGGCTGGGGCTTCCAGAGGGTGGTGGCAACAAGCTATGGGAGGGTGGGGGAGGAAATACTCTGTAAACAGAGCCTGTCTTAGGCAGACAAAGACAGTCAGAAAAATAGAAGGTAGCCTGCGGTACAACTTTGTCTGAGTGTGTGGTCAGACCTTCAGAAACTTTTCCTGTGAGTTACACTTCCCTGGTTGATGTTGCATTCCTTCTGGAGGAACTTCCCTTAGTCAGATCAAGGAGCATCAGAGAAAGCCATTCCCTGCAGTTGCTACTCCCCGGGGTGCTGTTGTTTGAAGTCCAAAGCAGGATGTTTTAGTGTATTGTTTTCCGAGCTCCAACACATGTTATCTATCCTGACACCAAAATACATTTTAAAAAATCATCTATTCATCATCAAGCATTGGGATAGTGGAAATAAGCTACATGATATGCTTATAACAATACGTTTTATATTTCTTCAGTGTTCATTCTATGCTGGCTTTGCTAATTGGCTTTGCAGAAGGGAAGAGCAAACTTTCTGATGTCTTCAGGACAGGAGGTAGTTGTACAGCTTGTAGGAAGTACCCATTAAGTTAGACTCTTGCCCTCTTTAGACACTGCGGGAGAGGGATGCTATCTTCCTTCATGACTACATTTCAAAAGGATGGCACCCAGGTCCTTGAGAAAAATGTTTCAGGGTTGTAAAACTGACCAGAGGCTCTTACAAGATTTATACCTCAAAGTGGTAGAAAATGAATTTACAATTACAAGTTTTCCAAACTAAATGCTATAAGAAACGGGAGGTCAGGGATCTCCAGTCAGGAAGTAGCTGTCTAAAGTTTTGTAGTCACACTGAAGGGAATCCTAAAGCCATTATGATCAAGAATAAGATCAGTGATAATTTCTCTTTAAATAGGAACCATGCTGATAGTATTAGCAATTTTCTGCTAGATTTTAAACATGATTTATTGTGAACCTCATCAAATTTTCTATACAATAGTCTCACATGAAGCACAACTTTGATTTGAAACTAATTAATTCCATGCAAAAGAATTTCTTCATGGATACAAATTATTAGTTAAAAGAAATTAAAAATTTGGAAGATTTTTTTGAAGATACACATATACACACACAAATGCATCTTTTAAATTTTTTAATTTAAAGTTTTTTTATATATGCATCTTTTAAAATTAAAAATTAAATATATAAAAATATATGAAATATATTTAAATATAAATATTTATATTTATATATACATATATACATCTTTTGAAATTTTAAATTAAAAAATTGTTAAAATAGTTGATGCATCTTTTAAATTTTTAATTAAAAAAATACATCTTTTAAAACCTTCCAAATTTTCAATATCTTTCTATCCATGAAGAAATTCTTTTCCATGGAATTAATGACAAAGTTCCAAATCAGAGTGTGTTTTATGTGAAATGTATAGATGAGCAAAATGGGAAATTTTATGAATATTTTTAAAAGATTTACTGTAGATGACCTTTAAATACTATGCTATCTATGGCACTTAAAATATCTCTTGATGTCACAAATCATGTAGCATATCTGTGTCATCAACTGTAGTGTATCTGAGCAATCACTAACTCTCTCTTCCCTCCCAGGACCACGCAGCAGAAGTGGAGAGCAAGAAGAGAGAATGGCAGAGTCTGCAGGGTCACTTAGCGAAGTTGGGTTCTCTGGGCCGAGCGGAGGACCTCCACCTCCTGCAGGGCAAGGCAGAGGATTGCTTCCAGCTGTTTGAGGAGGCCAGCCAGGTCGTGGAGAGGAGGCAGCTGGCCCTGGCCCAGCTGGCAGAATTCTTGCAGAGACATGCCTGCCTGTCTGGGGCTCTGTACCAGCTGAGGCAAATGGTGGAAGCAACCAACAGTATGAATAAGAAACAGTCTGATTTGCTAGAAAAGGACCTAAACAATGTTCTTCGAGATGCTAAAACATTAGAATCAACTGCCATCAGTCTGGATGGCGTTCTTACCAAAGCCCAGTACCATCTGAAAAGTGGAAGCTCTGAGCAAAGGACTTCCTGCAGAGCCACAGCTGATCAGCTCTGTGTAGAATTAGAGAGGATCCAGAACCTTCTGGGAACCAAGCAGAGTGAGGCAGATGCCCTGGCGATGTTGAGAAAAGCATTCCAAGACCAGAAGGAGGAGTTGCTGAGAAGCATTGAGGACATTGAAGAAAGGGCTGACAAAGAGCGACTCCGAGAACCTACGCGCCAGGCCCTTCAGCAGAGGTAAGGGAAACTGTCTCAGCCACTTGTCTTCTTTGTATTTTCTCTGAATTGACTTTTGTTCAAAACTTTATTAGTATCATATTTGAAAACTTTTTTTAACATTATGAAGATAAAATCAATGATGAATTTGATGCTTGAGAAATACTACAATTTCTTTGGCTTCCTTAGGGATTTCTCCAAAAGCTATATATGAGCCACTCTGAGACCTTATTTACAAGACAGCATATAGATCATATTATCTATTTGTAAGCAATATTTTACCTATAGGGAAGGGACTCATCTTCTGTAATAAGAATGAAGGCAGGTGTTGGAGGAGAGAAAATGATGTGAAATCATTCTCTTGTAGCGAGGAGCTTAGGAAGGTGATGAGCAGCCATTTGAGGTCTGTGTTCATTCAAAGCAGAGGCAGTCAGCTTGGCAGAGTGGTTCTCTACTACCACTTTTAACTGTCTGCTTAGAGGTATGGAGAAGGCAGAGAAGTGGGTTTAAGCAAAGTTGGAGTTTTGTCAGGTGAGTTCAATAGAGGAGCAAAGGGGCCAAGGGTAAGTTCCCTCAGTAACTTTGACAGGTGTCAAAGATTGAAAAGAAATTGTAGCCTTCTTTTCAATCTCCTTTTTCCTTCTTCTATTAAGAAGGAAAAAGAAGTGGTCCTGATGTTCTTAGGACCACTTTCTATCCCATTTTTTCAGATGGCAAAGAAATGGTTAAAACGCACTCATACCAAGGTACCCATAATGGATGTAGATTATGTTTTCCCTGCCAAGACCACTGCCATTTGTTTCCTTTTACCTACAATCAAACATTAAGTCAAGGCTTTGGTTGGATGATAGTTGAGTTCATATCAAGGCTAAAGACTGGGCTCCTGAAGTTATACCCCTCATGGGCAATAAACTCTTTTATTAGTTTAGCAATAAATTTACAAAAGGGAATGGGGTTTTGGAAGTAAAAATAGCCTGCGGGGTAAAGAGAGAACAAGATGGCTAGTGTCACTCACCCAGGAAGTCAGCAGTAGCATTGGTGTTACAGGGCGGCTGATCCCTCTCTGACCTGCTCAGGCCAAGTGGACGGGAGATCCTAAAATTGCTGGAGAAGAAAGCCCAGCTTGGGCTCAAGAGCCATATCAGTAGCCTCAACAGGGAACTCGCCAAAGTCACACATCAGCTGTAGGAAATGTTGCATTGAATCTGCGGGCTTATTAAATGCCGGCCATGCTTATGTTTCACTGTGTCACCTTGAGCAAATCATCTGTCTTCTTGTGAGGTGGGGATCATGAAAATGCCTACCCCCAGCCACTTTGTTTTGGGAATTAAATGGGATAATCGTATATACTCACTTTATAAACTCTGAAGCACCATACCAAACTGTAAGAATGAAGGAGTCAGTGACTGCCTCCATGTGGACACTGTACAAATGCCCCAATATTAATAGATTATGGACAAAAAAAATGATCATTTTCTCATGGTAATCTTTTCCATAATGTAGGTAATTTAAGTTTTTGAAATATGTACTTTTCGTAGAGCTCAGTAAAATATTTTAAGTTTGAATGAAACACCTGTGATCCTTGAATATTATTTATGTGGATTGAACCGCATGGCCCAGAAGCATTTCTTACCAATAACTTTCTAATAAGTATTCACCTACTTGGCCTACAAAGTCAGTCTTAGTCTTAAAAGTCTTATACCAATAAGATGAAGAAGAAAGAGAATACAAAATTAAGAGAAGATTGCAGGTAAATGGTAAGAATGACTCTCAAAATTTTCTGGGGTACCATCTGAGTACATCAGAATCTGAGTACTTTGCAAAATTAACTTTAAAAGCATCTTTTGTTAATTTAATTGCTGTGTTAAAAATTTTTTCTAGCTATCTTACGTGTGCTTTATGGACTTATCTTGTGCTTATGGAGAAGAAGTATTAGTTTAACAGTAAAACATTTTAATTCACAGGTTGCGAGTGTTTAATCAGCTAGAAGATGAATTAAATTCTCACGAGCATGAATTATGTTGGTTGAAAGACAAAGCTAAGCAAATTGCCCAGAAAGATGTAGCTTTTGCACCTGAAGTTGACAGGGAGATAAATCGCTTAGAGGTTACCTGGGATGATACCAAAAAACTAATTCATGAAAAGTAAGTAAAAAAAACCTAACAGTGTATGTTTTTAACTTCCCACTTATTTTGCACCATTGGGCCATTGACTGTTGATTTGCAATGATATGATCAAGAGTTGAATATCTTTTGCCTTCTTAGATATTCTTTTGTTGCTTTAGAACATTAAAAATTTTAGTTCCGTAGAACTTTATTGGGGATGTTGACTTGAGATAATTACATGTGAAATTCAATGCTTAAAAGCAGGAGTTGTCAACAACTATAAAGTGTAACCAAGAGAGTTTTAACCCCCAATTTTCCTTTTTTTCTGTTTTGTTGTACTTGTTTGTAATTAATGCATGATTTAAATACTTTAAATTCACTCTTTTTAGTATACAATTTTATGAGTTTTGACAAGCTCATTCGGTTATGTAACTAACAGCTATTGAATTTCACGGTAATAGTTCTCATCTTGAGAATCTCAATTCCCTCATCTCTCCCTTTCACCCCCAGCCCTGGCAACTATTGATCCATTTTCTGTATCTATAGTTTTGTCTTTTTTCACAATTACATATAAGTGGAGCCATATATTAATAGAATGTGACGATTTTAGTCTGGCTTCTATTATTGAGCACAATGTATGTCATGTGTATCAGTAGTTCATTCTTTTTTTATAGCTGAATATTCCATTGAATGGGTGGACCAGTTGAAGGACAATTGGGTTCTTCCAGTTTGAATGGTTGTAAATAAAGCATCTATAAACATTCATGTTTGAATTTTTGTGTAAACATAAGTTTTTATTTCACTTGGGTAAATAATCTAAAAGTTTTACTCAGGGTTGTATAGTAAAGGATATGCTTAACTTTATAAGAAACTACCAAACTATTTTCGAAAGGAGTCACATAATTTTCCACTCACATCAGCCATGTGTGAGAGTTCCAGCTGCACCACATCATTTCCAACACTTGATATAGTGAAATTTTTGTTTATTTTCTTGTTTGACATTCTAATAGATGTGTAGAGATGTCTCATTGTGGTTTTTTAATTTGTATTTCCCTGATGACTGATAGTGAGCATATTTTAATGTGTTATTTGACATCTGTATATCTTCTTTAATAAAGTACCTCTTCAAACTGGCCATTTTGGGGGGATTTTTTTGTTACTGGGGTCTTTTTGAATATCAATACAATCCCAACCAAAATCCCCACAGAATTTTTGTAGAAATTGACAAGCTGATTCTAAAACTTATATGTAAAAGCAGAAGGACCGCTAGAATAGCCAGTACAACTCTGAAAAAGAATTGGAGGACTCACACTAGCTTCTTTCACTGTGGTACTGGCTAAAGGATAAACATATGGGCCAGTGGAACAAGTAGTGTCCAGAAATAGACCCACACATATATGGTCAATTGATTTTTGACAAAGACTCAAAAGTAATTTGATGGTGAAGAATAGTCTTTTTAATAAGTGGTGCTAGAACAATTGAACATCCATATGCATTTTTAAATGTACCTCAACACATCGTATATTATGTACAAAGGCCTTTTAAGCAAAATTGAGATCACATTATATAATGTAGACTATTAATGTAGGCTTTTAAAATTTAACCATGTTGCACAAACTTTATTCCATGCCATTAAACATTCTCCTAGATTGTAATTTCTTAGAGGTTGCACAGTGTTCTATTATAAGAACTTATCAGAATTTTTTCAGTTATTGACCTATTTGTAACATTAGGTTATTTCTACTTTTTTCTCCTATTACAAATAAAGGTGTAAAAAATATCATTTTACCTAACTCTAAGTGCATATGCCCTACTTCCTTTTCTTTGGAAAAAATTCTAGATGTAGACTTGCTTGCTCAAAGGCATTTTACTCTTATAATAAAAACTATCTTTTTATTTTGACAGTTTTCAAGGAATTCATATCCAATTAAAATTTGTTACATTGAGACGCAAGAGAAAAATCTCACATGCATTGTAATTATTGACCAGTGTTTCTTTTTTGTTTCTATTGTTGTTTTCTCTCCCCTCCCCCAATATTTGCCATTATGAAATTATTAAAACAGCATGGAAAAAGACACCTAAAAAACCAAAAAATTTGGGTGACTCCTTTAAGTAAGTTTGAGTTGTCAAGAACATGTATTGCTTCTTTGTCAATGAGTCCATAGACTTTGTTTCAATGCTTGTGTGCATTCTTCATTCCTCAAGAATATTTTGGACATTAGAATGAAGTAACATTAACCAGCTGTACTATTTTGACCTCAATATATAGAATTATGATTTTCTCTTGGTTCCAGGATCCATCTAGGAATATATTCATGTACGATATATCAGGTCTAATAGCAAGAAATTCTTTCCTTTCCTGACACATGGCATTAAATGATACATTTTCTTTAATCACTACAGCCAGGGTCAATGCTGTGGACTTATTGACTTAGTGAGAGAATATCAGAACTTGAAGTCAGCCGTGTCTAAAGTCATAGAAAATGCCAGCAGTGTGGTTGTAACCAGAACTACTATAAAAGATCAAGAGGATCTTAAATGGGTTTTTTCCAAGGTAAAATTCAAAATTTGTTTATTTTAGTAGACTAGTTTAGTAGATCTGTTCTTACTCATAAAGTGATTCTCTGCATAATTCTTGTTGGTCCATTTAGATGTGGATAATTTATGCTAACAAGCTCAACTCTTTTTTTCTAGGAATACTGATACCCTAGGATTCTAGCAATTCAAGAAAATGATATTATGTATATTCATATGATTAATTAACATCACTAGTTTCTGCATAGGGTCAATCATGAGTTAAGTTTCTTAGAGGAAAATATTTTTAAACTCTTGATTTATCACTGATTATTTTATTAATTAAGGAAATATTTATATCCACAGCATGAAACTGTCAAGAATGAAATGAATTATAAACAGAAAGAGTTGGATAATTTTACCAGTAAAGGAAAACACTTGTTATCTGAGCTGAAAAAAATCCACAGTAGTGATTTCTTCTTGGTAAAAACAGACATGGAGAACACCGTGGACAAATGGCTGGATGTAAGATGGTCACCTGGGATTCTGAGAATGGTTTAAATCTTTACATTTCTCCATCACATCTTTGGCCAAAGGATTATTCAAGGATGTGCATTCCACTTTTAGCTTTCAGTGCTAAATGCAAAATGATATTCTGAAGGAAAATGGTGATCACATAAAGTTTAGAAACAGTACAAAAATTATTTGCTTTATTTATCAATTTCACTTGATAGCTTCAGTCATAATAAATTGCCTTGAATCTTTTTCTTCTCAAAACTCTGGAATTATGGATAAAAATAGAAGAATAATTTATAAATATCATATAGAATATTAAACCACAATATATGATAATTTAAAGTTATAAGGCTATAATTGGAAAATATTTTGGAAATATTACAAATATATTAGAAAATATTGCACTTATAGTTTACATCCTTGAGTTTTAGTTATTGTGCTGTCACTTAGTAGCTATGTGACCATAGAACAAGTCACTTGATATCCTTGAAACTCTACATACGAATCTATAAATATTTTACATTACCTTCCAGCTCAAAAAGACAGTGATTCTGTTGTCCCGTTATCAATATCTAGCTCCAGAAGTTTAACCTACAGTGGGTTCTCTTATTTAAGCTAAATTTACTAGTTAAACATTGATATTTGTGTAATATAATCAAATAATCTGAGGACATCTGAAAACCCAATATACTTCCACTTTTAAAAGAACATTTATAGGAAAAATGTTAAGCAGTAATACTTTAAATGTGCAAACTTCGTTGCTCTCATAAATATTTACTTACATTATAAATATGTTTGAATCTAACTAATGCCTATTGCTATACCTGAGCAGTAAAAGTGCTTATTGTATTACTTTCAAAAATAAATATGATACCTCCCTACGTAAACCTTGATCCTGTAGAATTCATCCTTATAGTGAGTAATATTACAGTAGATTCCAATAGACCTGTTGTTAGTATCCCAATTTACAAATGAAAATCTAATGTCTCAGAAATTCTGACAACTCTCTCAATGACAGAAACAATCTATGTATTTGTTAGCATTTACATGAATCAGGTGCACTAATTAACTTACAATAATTTTTGTAAAACTTTGTTAGAATATAATTTTCTGATGAAGGAAGGAGGCGCTGGCATTTTTAGTATTTTGGTGGGGAAATGAGCACTTTAAGGCCTCAGACTATTAATGCCGTGGCTTTTGTTTTCCATCCTAGTTATCAGAGAGAATCGAAGAAAACATGGAGAGGCTGAGGGTAAGCCTGTCCATTTGGGATGAGGTGCTTTCAAGTAAAGATGAGATCGAGGGATGGTCAAACAACTCTGTTCCACAGCTGGCGGAAAACGTCAGCAACCTGAATAACAGCCTCAGAGCAGAAGAATCTCTTAAAGAATTTGAGGTAAATTGACTATGCCTACATACAGGAGCTTGTGGTACATTGTTGACCAGAATATGAACAAAATCGTCTTTTTTTTAAAGTTCATTCTTTTTTTTTTTTGGAGACACACAAGAGTGTTACAAAACTCTTAACTATATTTTCCTATTTACTTGAAATTTGAATAGGTAATGGATAAGAGTTTCTTACATTTTTATCACTTCCTAGTGGTGCTCTTAATTTGAAGTATTAGTAGAAAAGTAAAAGTCCGTAAAATCTATAATTTTTCCCATTTATCTGAAAATATGGCACCTTCCTACATGAAAGCCAAATTGAAAGTGTTTCTAATTTACTGATATTTAGTATCTATGTTTCTTCATTCACAGAAAAGAAACTGTTTGCTGGGGACTTACCATGTGCCATTATTATGCTATGTGCTGGGTTCTTCCACTTCCTTTTCAGAAATGGAAGAAAACTGGAGATTGGAGATCACAGGCTTCTGTGGAGAGTCTCTAGTCACCAGTTGACTTTAAACTCCTTTTACTCCCATTTCTTGCATTCATTTATTTATTAATTCATCAAATTCTTAATGAGCACCTAACACATGTCAGATACTTTTTTAGACACTGAAAATATAATAGTAAAAGAAAGTTTTTTACCTACCCCCATGGAATTTACATTGCAATATATATTATACAAAATGCTAAATGGTAACTGGGCTATGATAAAATGAAGCAGGGTAAGGGGAAATAGCATGAAAAGATAATGGCTTTAGTGTGAAAAAATATAAGCAAATGAATTGTGTTACTTAAGTTACCTAGCTGTCTTTGATCCAGAGAACCTTCTATATATTTTATAATCTAATTCTGATTTCTAAGACAATCAGAAGTAGAAGAAATTACTCAGACTGAAACTACAGTCAAGGGTGATGGATACTGCAGTCTCTTTAGTTATCTCTGATGTCAAATTAACATCACAGTTCAAAGAGTGATTTGTGTTAGATCCAGCTTGTACCAGCTGCAAAAGTTGATTGTTAAATTTTTAGGAACTTTGTGAAAGTGCTAAAAGCAACCATCATTAAAAATTAACCTACAAATAAATTCACAATTAAATAAATTCTATTAAAAACATAGGTAATAACTACCCAGAAATTATTACTTCCTAATTATTATTCTACATAAATACAGTAAATAAATTACTTTCTGAATTGAAAGCATCAGGTGGTTTGATAGTATCCAAAAAACACCAAAATACCATTTTTAAGTTGAGAGGAATAACTTATTAAATGTTCCTTTGTGGCCCCAAATAACTAATGAAGGTTACAAGCATCTAATTGTTTCAGAATGATTCTCTGATTGTTCTTTTTTTTTTAATTTTTTTTATTTCAGCATATTATGGGGGTACAAATATTA